>CM054120.1:42456917-43656917 GCA_028673005.1 Tanypteryx hageni
TTACGCGAGATCCTTAAGCGCAGGATAGCTCGTACTATGGTTATAAAATATGATCAACTGTTGCTCACAGCGCGTTTAGTATTCCTCCATACACTGTATCAGGAATGCCAGACAGATGGAAAAATTCCTAATTAGGCTATTTTTAGCACGTTTGCGCTATTAAATTAATCAGTTAAACTACGTGTTACTTATTGTTCTAATGAAAATCTCCCTAGTGAGACTTCTGCTATAACATCGCGAATATCATACTTTCTTTTAATAAAAAATTAAAACTTAAATGACATTTTATAGTTTTTCTGCAACTCGGATTTTATATTTAGTTACATATAATTATTATGAAATAAAAAAGGCCCTCCTAGAAGGATGAGGTGAACGAGACAAAGATACCATTTGAATCAAATATTTTACTATTAAGTCAGGTATTCCTCACCAAGACGTCGTCAATCCTGCGCAAGTAGAATTTTTTCCAAGGTCGCCTGGCCCCCTGTTTGTGTGGTTTGAGGAGGCCGCGCAAATTCAGCGTTCCGTCGAAGGGACGTGAACCGTTCGCCCCTTGGTGCTCTTCGTTAAGAGTAGGCTAATGCCGGCACCGGGTTTCTCTTCTCCCTTGCTATCCAGCTATTCATTGCACTATCTCTTAGATACCCATTGCGCGTAGGAAAGAGGTGAAACAGCTGGGAACATACATTAGTATGTGGCCTAGATGAAAAAAACGTCAAGGTTCTCTGTGTGTGGTCCCCTATTATCCCTCGATCGTAGCCCCAAGTCTGAGCATTTATATCTTGGGGTGGCTTTGACTAACTACCATCCGCTCTCCTTTAATATTCATTTCTTGATATTCTGCTGAATTTCTGTGGTATTTTTTGCAGTTTTCTGTCATAAACAGTGACGGACTGACCGGCCGGGCGACAGCCCGGTGAGCCGATGTTTTTAGGGACCAAATATATTAGCCTTTTGATATATAGACGATCACGATAAATAAGCAGTTTATAATCTGAAAACTAAGGCGATAACCGACAATGAAATTTTATTTCATCGTCATATCAACTTAAATTTATCAATAGTAAAAACATTAGAATAAAAAGTAAAAAGAAACGGATAGGAAATCAGTGGTTTTGTCAAAATTATGACTTTTTACTACAACAATTACAATTAAATGCCAACTACAGCTTATTTTTGTAAAAGTAAACAGCAGTACCTTTTTCTTTCGTCCACTTTGTTAATTCTGTAGAAGCAGTATTTTCAATTTTATTTAATCCGTATATATATATATAAAAGGCTTTATGGTAGATGAGTTTGAAAGTTTGCAACGCGAGATCTCCAAATCTACTGGGCCGATTTTCACAAAACTTTCACTGAAAGATTCAGCGGAATCTCGAAGAGGTTTTAGGCTTAATTTTATTCTTCTAATTTAAGCCATTTCAAAGATATGGTGATTTTTCCGCGAACACCCATTTTCCTACGCATCTTTATGACGTTCGGCGGGTGGTGGGAGGGGTGAGTGAAAGAGGGGCGGGCGGTGGGAGGTGTGAGTGAAAGGGGGGAGGGCGGTGGGAGGGGTGAGTGAAAGAGGGGCATGCGGGCGGTGGGAGGGGTGAGTGAAAGAGGGGCAGGCGGTTGGTGGGAGGGGTCGGTGAAAGAGGCGGGCGGTGGGAGAGGTGAGTGAAAAAGGGTCGGGTGGTGGGAGGGGTGAGTAAAAGAGGGGCGGGCGCAATTCCGAATCGCACCCGGGCAACGCCGGGTCACACAGCTAGTAAAATCGTATGATTAGCTTAATAGCCCTTTTTATTTGTAAAAATGTTGACATTCAAAAGGAAAGAAAAGTGTGGAAATCCTCGTTTTAGATATGGTGGCTGGTTGTATCGCGATGAAGACAGAACTTATAATTAGTGGTCTGATTTGGGGTTGAGACTGGATACAAGATACTGAGTGCATTGTTTTGTCAGGTACCTTCGGACACCGTGGCGGCGAAGTGTCTATGAAACAGCGGCATGACGTACCCTATATCGTACAGCAGTAGTTCCCAAACTTGTTTGTCGCGGCCCCCTTGAATATCATGCTCCCCCTTGGAATTTAAAAGCGTAAAAATAAGAAACTTTATTGCAAATGTCTTCATTTTTGTAACTAATAATAATTTTTGTAACGTCGTTTTAAAAAAAAATTCCAGATAAATTTTTATTATTGGCGAAAACTTCATTTTTTACATTTCATCTTCCATCTAAAATAATTTTGCGGCTCCATGGGGGGCCGCGGCCCACAGTTTGAGAAGCGCTGATATACAGGAATAAGCGAGAATTTCGGGTTGGAGTGTAACCGCCTACTGTAACCACCTAGTAGTTGGGAAAACCCGCTTTTCCAGTCCGACTTTATGGTAAAAGATACGTGTGGTCCTCGATTATCCTGATAGACGCGTTCCTTAAAAGTACCGCGAGAACGCGTTAAGCGAAATTCTATTTCCCATAAGAATTGGATATAATTAAAGGCAGTTCTCACCGTGTGTTGCGCTGACGGACGCGTGTATTGCCTATAAAAAATATCTAGAGCGATTTTTTCACGTTTCACGCACGTTACGTCTTTCTGCTAGCTAATTTCTAACGCCGTAGGAGCGCTGTAGACGCAGCCTTCCTCCCTCTAGGCGCGGGGCTCGGGGCGACTGCCCTCCCAGCCCGTCTCCCTAATGACGGCCCTACTGGGATCTACCTCTCGCAAAATTTAAACATGTCATCGTGTTTTATAAGATCATTGGTTCGATTCCAGGAGCGTTTATTTTGGGCATTAATGTTTGTTGAGATATCAACCAAGTAAATGTTAATTTCTTCATCGCTCGGTGAAAATTATTGATAATGAAAAATTCAAAGCCATGCCATCAAGATTCCAGCCCGTTTCTCCGTATAAATTGGTATCCAGTATGTATTCACTTGCAAGTAATGCATAGATAAGTGATCGGGATAGAGGCCTCAAAACTTAGGCGGCCCGGGCAGCCGCTTGGCTTGCCCGTAGCTCGGGCCGGTCCTGCCAAAGCGGGCCCATATTTTTTCCTGAGGCTCGTAAATTTTTTTCCGGAACTTCAATTTTGTTTTGGCGGGGTGGACCGACACATTTTTCGGTACGCCACTGGGTATGGGTTTAGCATATTAATAATTTGCATATTAAAATTACTTGGAATCATCTTAGAAAATCGGGACTTGAAAAGAATTGTTTCATTTTCTTGCCGAATGCGCGTCGAATCATCGGTCCATAAATTAGTTAATGACGCCAAATTTTGACGTATTTTTCCGTAAAAATCTTTTGTCGTCAAGGTGATTTGTATACTCCAGTTTCGTGTAATTGCGAATTATTGGCAGATTACAAATTCACATCGCTTGTGCACATATTCACGATAGTTCGACGCTACTTTTAAGTTTCAAGTGCACCTTGGTTACCATGCACAATATGATGGTAACGAAAATAAATAAATATTTCATTTTTCATTTATATTGTGATAATGAGTATTACTAAGTCAGCTATAGAGATTAGAATTGCTTATTTTTTTGAAGATCTTGAGTACATTTTCTGCGAAACCTGATTAAGTTTTTAATCTTTTAATCTTTTACTAAAATAAAAAACATTATAAATTTATTTTAATGAAATATCGTTTTATATGCACTAAAAAGTAAAAACTATAAACTTCACACACTAGTATGTTTCAGAAAGTTAAAAGAGCTTTGGACGTTTAAAAGTTACCTAGTGTAATCAGGGTCATCTTTAGCACTCGCGGGGCCCAGGGAAAATTTTCTTGGACGGGCCCTTATGTACATTTCCATATTGACCATCCCCTTGGAAGGTATTATTTATGGAAACATAAAATAACATTTTATTATATCTTCGTCTATATTTTGTTTCTTCTGTCAACAAAACGTCGCTTCCGTATAAAAGCTATAAATATAAATATTTTTACAATTGAAACTTTCATCGGCCGGCTCCCTTTTGTCCCCCAATGCACTCATTCACACCCACTAAAATATTTCGATTCATTGGGTCCGACCTTTTTTGTGTGGCTATGCTTGGCGGAATGTAATAATTTGGACAGCCCTGCATTACACAAAGTCAACAGCGTTATGGGCCCCATATCATACATGGACCCTGGGCAATTGCCCCTTGGATAGGACGGCCCTGAGTGTAATATTCCAAAATAATTAGTCATCAATGTAAATTTTCCAAATATATTTTTCATGCGGTGAATTTTTCTCGGGTTTCCAGCCAGGTGAGAATGGTGTCTTCCGACATTTCGGCGCCTTTCTCTTGCGCCATCTTCAGGGAACTCCTCACGTCGGAAGACACCATTCTCACCTGGCTGGAAACCCGAGAAAAATTCACCGCATCCATTCACCGGGAAAGTATCAGATCATTCTATATGTTTCATGCCCGAAACTATTTTTACTTTCTGGAACATACAACTATGTGAATTTTATTTTTATTTTTCACTTTTTAGTGCATGCTAAAGTCGGCATTATTAATTCTTAATTTAAATTTTATTTTAATTTAATATTAAGTCATGCATATCCGTAATTTTTGACTAACAATTACACTTGTACATGTAATAATGGTAGGATGCGTTCTGGACCCAAACTTTCTATACTCTTTAAAAAGTGTATCATGGTCTTATCGTCGAAAAGTCTAAAAATAAATAATTTTATTTCATCCTGATCCCGATTGAGTTTACTAAACAATACTAATTTAATCGCGTAATTGAAAATATTGTATTGCAAACTTATGAATGTTCTTCATAAATCACTTTTATAAGGCAATATTTCATCATTTTTATTTTGACCGAGCTAGATTAATCACAAGAGCAAACTTGAGACGTCCGAATGCGAAGCTAATCACGCTTAGAGAAATTGAGCTGGTTTGATGAAAAGAGAGCGGTGATGAGATCTTTCAAATGAATTGGGGACTAAGGTTTCTTTTGAGCAGCATCGCAATTTCCGATACAATGTAGCAAAGACTTCGATAGAGAAAAGCGTTAGCGTCTTAAATGCGACGCAATACTTTCCATTACAATGTGGCATATTGCATTAATTTGTTTCATGGAAATGGAATACAAATTACTTTCAAAAGGTTTTATACAAAACTGGTGAACTGCTACACATATTCAAATTTTCCCCGTAAATCGCTGTTCAAGTATCCAAATGTAAAAATATCACTGGCCCGGACGCTGCGCGGCCAACGCCATTCGAAAAATTGACACGTTGTTGAAAATTTTTCTTTTCTTTCTTTTATTGAAAGACCGCGTAAAAACAAAAAACGCCGCGCAGTTCGAAAATGGTTCCTAATTGGCGGAGGCAGCCCGAGAAATATTGCCCCCGCCCCCACCCCCATGGAGAGATAACACTCTAGCGTCCCCTCCGTAAATGTTTGTTGAAATATTTACAAAGTACATGTTAATTTATTCATTGCACTGTAACAATTACTGATGAAGGAAAATAAACTGAACGCCATCAGCATTCCAGCCTGTTCTGCGTTATAAATTGGTATCAAAGATTTTTTCACTTGCAAGTAATGCATAGATAGCTGGTCGGGATAGCGCCCTCCAGACTTTGCCGCCCCGGGCACCCACCCGGCTCGCCCGTAGCTCGGGCCCACCCTGCTAATTGGTGCAGCGCGTAGTTACGAAAACACGCAAACGGAAAGCACGTTATATGACTACCTGTGCTAGGTTTCTGCGTGAGTTGCTCAATGGTGCCTCGTTTTTGGATGAATAACATTCCGACGATTAAGACACTCTAAATAGGCCTCCATTAGCACGAGACCTGGGACCAGGGCGCGACTCGCCTTGCCTTTCAACCATCCCATTGTTCTTTTTTACGCACAGATTAAGCGTGGCGACACAGACAAATGCCTTATTTAAACCACTTTTAAATAGGTTTAGGAGCAGGAGTAGCTATAAGAAGTAAGGATAATAATTTCGATACACGGAGGTAATTTTTTGTCACAGGAGCATATTGGTGATACGATATATGAAGGATTACGAACATACCGAGGTAAAAAAATACGAGGTTTTTGTTGTTTAATTATATGTTAAACGAGGCACTATTACGAAATACAGAGAATTAGGATATAAGTTCACGAAGCAGGTTTTACTGTTTATATACTTAGTATTGCATTTCTTTGTTATTATTACATGTGAAAGAGGGAAGGTAAAATAATACATGGGTGGCGACTAGGTGTCATAGGAAACCCAGTGGAAACTTAGCATTTGGAGGGCAACTGAGGAGGGGGGAAGGTCAGAGGAAGGCACATGGAGAAGCATTTGGTGCAAGGTTTTTGAGTAAGAGCTACAGAGAGGAGAAAACTATCAGCTAGTGGCGCACTGGGGTGGAAATATTTGGGTAACCGAGTTGTATGATGATGGAGATTGGAAGGGGTGGGGGATAGACAAAAAGAATAAAATGCTAGCAGAGGTAAGGACTGGGAGGAGACAAAGAGTTTAAAAGATGGATGTTGGCAAGTTTCCAATGTTGGAGATGGGAGGCAGGGGCACCATCGGGGAGAGTGCTGACGGCCCTAGCCGTGAAACAGTCATTGAAATGCATTTTATGGTGATTAACATGAATGGCTACAGATAGCAAATGTTTAAGTCCAACATTGATGGTATGGCAGTTTGTGCAGATGTTGAGGGATTTGATGGTGAGGCCGACAAAGAAGGTGGGGCACAGAGTTCTGATAAAAAGTCAGGTAATGTTAATTTACAAGGTTATGGAGTAGGTTATGTTAGTGATAGGGCTGTAGAAAGAGTTGGAGAGTGGTTGGATTGGGAATGTGAGGCAGAGGGCTCTGCCACAGAGGTAGAATTCTGCAGGAAGTGGAGGGGTCGATGTTGGAAGTTTCTTTTTCCATAAAATAATGGCTATATGGGAGGTCGGCAGAAAAAAAGAATTGGGGGTGTGGGGGTGTGGGGGAGGGGACCTGGTGAGTGGAAGAGGTAAGGATTGAGTGAGTAGCATGTATTATTGTATTAAGGGCCTCATGGATGCCAGGAAGGATTAGGGGTTTAGGGTAAGTTGAGGAACAGAATCAGAGATGGTGGGGATGTTGTGGTGGAGATCAGAGATAATGGCCATGACTGCCCACCAGATTTGGTCCACAATCAAGTCAGACAGGTTGCCATTCTTGAAGAATGTTCCTTTGAGGGTGGAGCAATATTCGAAAGTGAATCTTGATCCAAGCAGGTTCTCCATATACATATACACACTTAATGTGGGATCAAGAAAAATAACCGTGTTAAGCAGGAATACAAAAATATAATTACCCCATTTACTGCAACTCTATTGCATGCCTCTTCAGTATCAAAATGTATCATTCTCAGTGTACATAAAGCACAAATGTCTTTATTGTTTCCCCCCTTGAATAAAAATAATAATAAAGATATGTACACACACCTTGGCTCAAAATTTTGATATACAGTGGTTTGAGAAACCTAGCCAGTGTCCTCTGCTTTGGGTATTTTAGTGTCAATGTTTAATTGGCTGAGTCCAATTTCGTTAAATGATTCATAACATCTTCATCAACCACAAAACTAGACTAATAAGATTGTGCTGTACCCATCACTAGCTTCAGGGCAGATGTGGATTCTGGTTCCTTTTCATTATCATCTGTCTCATTCTCTGTCATTTCTTCTATAAACTTACACCAGTCTTGAATGGGTATATCTTCTTTTTTGCCTTCTTTTAAATCTTTGGTTATTACTCAACAATGACAACTGTGATATAGCAACTGCTGATATTTTACTTACAAATTACCGGAAAGATTTCACAAAATGAATTTCATTTAGAATATCTCCAATAGCCATAGCAATCATTATGGCTATTGGAGATACAAAAGGTAAGTTCTTATTTTTTTTAAGTGCTTATTTTTTAAGTTCTTTTGTCTCCTCCATCCAACCTATTCTGTGTAAGCAGTTTTTGTACTTTGGCTTTGTACATAAGATAGTACATTAGTCAAAGGGCTGAAGGTAGCATGTACAGTTACCTAGTAAGAACACTACCCTAATGCTCCTTAGGTAGGCATAGATAGATACATCTTTATTTGGGCGAGATTGAGACTAAACAGTCTTTTCTTCCATCTAATCCATGTAGAGCAGGGGTTTGCAAACTACGGCATACGGACCACATGCGGCCCCCAAGAGCACTTTATGTGGCCCAAGAAGCTGTAATAAAAAGTGATGGAGAAAATTTTACATGTATAATTTCATACTTTTAAAGTAAAATGATGATCTCAAATCCTCGGGCAAAGTTTTAACATTAGTAAATTATGAGACCACAGAAAATCGTTATAACTTATGATTTAAAAGACAATAAAAAATACTATTTAGTATTGTTTACATCTTTTGATTATGGAATTCCACGAAGTTGTCCATTATATTTAACTTATGATTTATTCACTCATCTGGTCTGCCAAGTCTTTCTTGACTTCCAATGCAACCCTCCGAAGCATTCACAACTGCAAAAGTGGCCTGCAGTGGAGAAAAGGTTGCCAACCCCTGATGTAGAGCATGTCAGTGGGATGTGCAGTGCATTGGTGAATAAAAAGCAGAATTTAATGATTGGCATCCAATGCCTGCTTGAAATTTTTGAAGAGGACATTTTCATTGAATATAAACTGACAGACCATTGGTGGATCCAAGGGAGAGGTGATGGGGGCAATTGCCCTCCCCTTGGATGACCCCATTGCCCTCCACTGGGTGCATTCTTAAATTCATTCTGCACAACATTCCCTGTTTCTACACCAAAGATTAAGTCTATATGTCAAGGAAAAGAAATATTCTGATGGGTATAAGGATTTTCAAAATATATATTCATCGGCAGAGGTGGAATCAAGAGGGGGAGGGGCAATTCTACATGGGAATTGTGACAGAGAAATGTCTGTACATTTTAAATCACCTTGTGTGTTTAGCTTTTCCTATTACTAATGGTGAAAATTTCCATATCTTCTCATTGCAGCATATACTGTCAGCATTCCTCTAATCAATTTTCCTCCATCGCACTTCTCCCTCATGAATGCCAACCTATTATTGGGAAGTTGGTTGAAAAATAACCCTGTCTCCTCTGCATCAAATACACCATCCAGGCTGTAATCTTTTAGTTTGATTGGTAGAATTTATTTTTTCCACATATCCTAAGTATCAGTGTTCACACTGCTTACCATGTCATGCATGCATCTGTAAACCAGACCATGTCAGTTTTTTAAATTTTCTATCCAACTATTAGAAGCTTTGAAGATGGTTCACTCCTTCTTGTTTGCTAGATAAGTACCCTCTTCCCTAAAAGCTGTTATACCAATAGTTATGTTCAAATTATATACTTGCTTGAACCACTATAGCAGAACATTTTCTTGCACAGAAAATATTTAGTTGTGAAAATGTTTTTCTTTCATTTTCAACTTCTTTGTACACCATCTCAACTTTTCCATATTACTCACAATCATATATTTAAGTTGATGCAGGAATTTTCATCATTTGCACGAAGTCTACACATTTAAGATGCAGATTAACATCTACTACTTGGGGAATATTAATCTTTCCTTTGGTTGTAAATCTGCTTCAATACCTTCTTTTTCTCCATGATTGAAAATCCCTTGAAACACTTTTATGCACAATACTTTCATAATATATACACTGTCTAATTATAAAGGATAAGTTTCATAGCAGCCTGGTCTTGTATTAAGCACCATGCATTTAATTTACACTCATGGTAGATTTCTTTTGCTGCCATTTGACCAGAATGCATTTTGTAATAATTTTTTACAGATTGTATTAAAGGATAAACCATAATGTATGTCTTGTGACCCAGGAGAAAGGAAAGTAACACAAAGAAAAAAGCTCTGACTTGAGTTTTCATTAGCATTCATTAAGAAGCTATGTATCTCATAGGGAAATTTTGTTGTTGGTCATTTTCAAAGTATTTGAGCTGGTTATGCTCACATTTCCCTTATTATCCTAGGACTAGTATGAGATCAATACAAAAAGTTATTGCTGTAAAGAAGATCCTTAGTAATTCCTGTGGTTTTCCAGCAACACATCTTCTACAATTCCGATAGTCTACTGAACCTTCATTATGGAATCAGTTGCTGAAGTTTTTAATAGTTTAGGAGTTAAGAAATATTTTTAGATTTTAGCATGGTTATGAAGGACCAGAAAATCCTCTTAGTTGAGCATAATTTGCATTGTAATATATGTTTGCATTCTATTTTCCTGATTTAAAATATTTTTGTCCTTTCTGGATGTTTAGGGACCCATGTACCAGAATTTGAGTTAAAGCAGCACCAAGCTAAGGAATCCAGGATCCAGGATTTGGGAGATTCAAGCACTTATGAATGGAGTAAAAGACTTGATGAACAAAACAGTAAAGAAGATTTATTGGACAAAGATTTTTTGAGCAGAGTAATGGGACGAGATAATTCTAAGGTTTGTATTGTATTGCTCTAGTATTTGATTATTGAACTTTCCTGATTTGAATTTTTGTTGTTACTGAGCTCCAAGATAGAATTGTCAAGCTCATCTTATGGCTAAAGCTAAACAAAAATCTGTTTCTCCAATAGATATGAAAAGGTTGGTGAAAACAAGGTGCACATTTCAATTACAAAGCAACTGTCATTAGTGGTGATTCACCAATTATAGATTCTAAAATAGAACACTGAATGTTTTCCAAAAAGATAGTACTTTTAGAACATGTCTGGTTTTCCAGTCCTTTTTTGACTCTTGGTGAGTTTTTCAATTTGTATTGAACTAAGTTGATAATACTGAATTAAAACTCATCATAAGCTATAAATTGTTCTGTTATAAGTTATAATTGTTATTTATTATTTAAGTAAACTGTATTATTAATAATAATTTATTAGGCCATTAACCAGATACAATCTGAAATAGGCATCATCACTACAAAACACAATATGTATACAAAATACACATGTATAAAGATATAGAAAAACATTGGAAAACATTAAGTTAAAAGCAGACACATTGAAAACATGAGTTCAAAACATAATGTCTATATGGTTCTCATTATATTCAGTTAGGGAATAGTAAGCTTTTTCTATTAATCAATAATAGAGAACAGATTTAAATCTGCTCAGGCTGGCAGTTCTCACTCTCTCGGGAAGTCTGTTGAATAACTGGAGCATGATCACATTGGAACTACACAATGACTTAGTCTCACACAGAGAAAATCCAGTTTAGCACCAAATCTATTATATGTATGTATCTATGTATAAAGATGGTCTGGTAGTGTAGTGTATTCAATATGATGCCTGTGCACACACAGCCATTTATACATAGCCACTCAGTGGCATATCCAGGAATTTTTCAAGGGGCGAAGGTTGTCAGCCTCATCACTAATATCTCCATTGATATTTTTTTAGAGATTCAACAAAATACATTGCATAAGTATGTAATGACATGATAGATTGATCATAAGTATATATAATAAAGCAGTAGATATGATATAGCATTAAAATCCATCCACTTTCAAGTTCTTATAAGACTATAGTCGATTTACATAAGTGATAGAATGAAATTCTTATTTTGGCAATGATAAAATGAAAATTCAATCATTTATGCAACCCTATACTAATATCTTGATTTTGTATTTTTTAAATATTTTAATCTTAGTTTAAAAAACTACCTACATGTCATTCATTCCTGTGTTACATAAGTTAAGAAATATATATCATGCATTTAAAAAAATACATCTTCACCAAATTTCATCATTCAGGTTATCATCTTACTTTTTGATATCCCCTCATAAATTTTTACATTATTACTGAATGTATTATGATACTTTTGATGGATTTATTATAGTTAAATATGATAAAAACATTAAAATAGATTAATCACCTTATTATTTAACCAGTGGCATAGTTGTAACCAGTGGTGAGCTATGAATATTTTAACAATGGGCTCGTATTTTTTCAACCCCCCCTTCTTTAGGCATGTTTCGCTTTTGGCATAAGTGCCTATTAGCGTCGGTTTGTCCGTCCGTCCATATGTTCATTCTCAGCTCCCACCAAACGGATTTTTATGAAATTTGATATTAAGGACTGACAGTTAAAGACAATAAGAAACTCACAAAAATAAATCACATAAGCCAATCAGGGGTACCACTTTACTGGTGACAAAAAATGAACTTTCCGTTATATCTCGTAAATTTTTGGTCAAATTAAAATAGTAGAGGAATTTTAATACTGTACATTACTAATTGTCTTTGACTGTCAGTCCTTAATATCAAATTTCATAAAAATCCGTTTGGTAGAAGCCAAGAACAAACATGTGACCAGACGGATGGGCAAACCGACGCTAATAGGCGCATATGCTGAAAGTGAAACGCACCTAACTAGATGGAAAAGTATACATACTCCATAAATTGATTACACAGATATTTCAAAGGCGTTCTTAATGGGAAATATGTATGAAAGTGTATCGAAAGATTGGTCAATTTTCAAATTTTTATTCTCGAAACTATAAGTCGTAACTATCTTGTCTCAGGGACTATCTTGTAGTAAATGTTGTTCTCTATCCAAATAAATTTTTTAATCTATACTTTACAGATCGTATAAGAGCATGGGAGAGAAATATATGGATTTATAATTGTTGTTTGCTGAGAGAACCATCTTCGCAACCGATGTAAACAAAATATGTGATATCATTAATAAAGTCAGGCTCAGCCTTGTGGAATTTTCTCATTATGAGATGAAATGAATCAACTTTGACACTTCCAAACAATTTAACAGATGTAAACAAAATATACGATGTTTTGTGCAGGATTTTCTAGAATTTCTATCTCTGAAACTATAACTCGTAAGTAAACTTTCTTGTAGTAAATTTTGTTCTCTATCCGAATAAATTTTTTAATCTATACCTTACAGATCATATAAGACCTAGGGAGAGAGAGTTTGGTATTTCATTGTTGCTTGACGGATGCCATTTAATGAGATATGAGTATAAATTTATTAAAGTAATTATGTAAAGTGGAAGTTCTAATTGACAGATTCAGTTTAAAATCATAATTGTCCAATAAATTTTAATAGAAATTACTCGTACTTAATTTCATTAAAATCCATCCAGCAGTTTAAGAGATGAAAGTTATGACTGACGGATGGACTAGTTGTGCCCATAAGGCATTCTGCTATTACCGGTTCGCTGGTAAAGAATGCCTAATAATTTTAACAATGGGCTCTTGCAAGCCCAAGCAAGCCCATTGCAGCTCACCACTGGTTGTAACCCAGGCAGCTGGAGTCATGCCCAGAGGCCTTGGCTTTTTGTGAGCCAGCTACAGATTGAATTTGCCCACAGGCCTGCGAAATCCTATTTCTTCATGGAATATTGATGATTTGTTTTATTTTATGATGAATGTACTTAGTGGAGGCCATATATGATCCACCGACATTTGAGAACAAAAATAATCAATAATGATGTAGCTTTTTTCTGATGAAATATATGTGTATTTATCTACAGGTAGATGACAATAGGGAACAAGGTGGTCAGCATTCTTCTCAAAACATTCATCCATCAGTGCGAGATCTAAGATACCGCTTTGAATCTTCTCAGAATACAGCGGGAATTACATCCTCGTCCTTGTTCTTTAAACCTCAAGAAACAGAATGTGTTACTAATGGTGGTATGAAGTCATCTGCAGATTCTCTCTCCCCAACACCACTGACTGCTCACACAAGCAAGAATAAAATCACCGAAGAGCAGACAGGTGTGACAAAGAAGATATCTGCATTAGACATTGAGGATGCTTCTGATGAATATATTGCTTTCCCTAGAATATCTACACTCAGTTGGAACCCAGTGAGTATTGGATCTGATTTTTTTTAAATAATTAATCTTTTTATGGTCATTATTTTCATACAGGAGACAGATATGCAATTTTCACTGTATACATATACAGTAGAACCTCATAAATCCGGCATCCTCGGGATGTAGCTCGTGCCGAATTTTCGAAAATTCTAGTTTTCTGAAAGTTATGCACATAGCCTGAGTATCCAGGAGCAAATCGTAATGTACAACATAGTATCTTAACAAAATTATGAATAATATTTCCATTGTTTCATTCAAATAAAAATTATTCTTCAACAGTGGTAAAAATCGAAATGTAAACAAACAAATTTACGTAATATCGTCAAAGGCTCAATTTTGTGCATTTTTTCATATTAAAAACGGATTTTCCGGTGAATCAACAATCAATTAAATGCAACGGTCTATTGAAGGTTTTTCTGTTGCTGCATTGTGATCATAGTCACTTTCACTTCCTTCATCTTTCTCACATTCGGATTCCAAAACCATTTCAGCTATTTTGCCGTAAGTTAGCTGACATATGACAGGTGCTTCATTGTCGATTTCTTTGTCACTAACCTAGAAAATCTGGTGGCGATTCATTACCATCTTCAAACATCCTTGCAGGCCACAAATTATGCCATGAATTTTTAAGTGTTGCGGCCATTACACCATTCCACACATTAACTATAGTCCAAATCGCGTCTTTAATGTTAAATTCCTTTTTGAATCTGTCAACACCTATGCCTCCATAACAAGCAATTTCTGCACACATTTTTCTATAATAGCATTTTAAAGATCATAAAATTCCCTGGTCCATAGGTTTAATTATAGAAATATATTTTGGTTGTAAATAAACTGCACGCATATTACCCACCAAAGGTGATTCATCAGGATGGGCAGGACAGTTATCTAACATCAGAATTATTTTACAACCATTACCTAGTCTCTTAGACTTGCAATGCACATGTGCCTCCAGCCCAAAGAGATTAAAAAACCAATCAAGCATTATTTGTGAAGTTATCCATGCACGTTCATTACCGTGGTAGTGAACAGGAACATACTTTATGCCCTTTAAAGCACAAGGGTGTGCACTTTTGCCTATTACAGTTAACCTTAGTTTATGTGTACCTGATGCATTTGCGCATGCAAGAACAATCAGCCCCTCCTTTGACTCCTCCATTCCGTATGCCATATCCCCATTTCCAACTGCAAGCATGCTACGAGGAAGACATTACCAAAATAAACCCGTTTCGTCCGCATAATAGATTTGCTCGGCAGTAAGATTTTCATCCAAAATTAAATTTGCAAAATCCTCTATGAATTTTTCTGCAGCATCCGAATCAGCATCAAGTTTATCGCCAGATACAGCTAATTTTCTTATTCCATGTCAAAGCTTGAAGCAGCAAAGCCAACATTGCAAATAATCGCAAGATTTATTCATTTTCAAGTCTTCGTGGAATTTCTTTGTTTGCTGTATCAGCATTAAGCTGTTCACTTTCACTTTGTGACAATTCGTTGCCGAAGAAGATTATCATTGGGAACTACAGGAGCTTTCGGACAAAGAAGCTAGCATTGACGAAGCTGATGAGAAAGAAAATAGTTCCCACAGCGATCATTACATTTACTCTGACCAAACGATTTCAGATGATGATATCGATGAATCTACTTAGGGTAGGGTTGCCAACTCATTTTTGGCAGTAAGAATTTTTTCAGTTATTTCAGTTTTTGTTTAGCTAAATAATGACAATGTCATTTTATCTATCAGATATAAGAAAACCGGGAAAATTGATGATTTGAAGATTATATTTGGGACGTAATGTAAGGGGAGTTGGTAGTGTAGTGGTTAGATCATGACCTGCTAAAAGTGACACCCGGTTCAAATCCTTATGAGAATTTTTTCCGAAGGACACCCAGCCCCCTATTTGTGTGTGGTGGTACTAAGATGACAAGGACGATCCCATGAGATAACGAACCCGACCCAAGGAGCGCACTCAAATCAACACTCCGTCCTTCGGAATGGGATGTTAAGCAGTTGGCCCCCCTGGTGTTCTTCATATGAGCAGGCAAATGCCGGCACCGGGTTTCCCTCCTCCCTTCCTGTCTGGTTATTCATTGCATTACCTCTGAGTTACCCATTGTGCCTAAGGCAAGAGGCAAATCAGCTGGGCACAGAAACGTGTAAACGAAATATAAAAATCTGACATTAGCAAATTTTTGGAAAGTCTGGTCACCTTATTGCCCATTCCAGCAACTATCGATCTTCTAAATTTTAAAGATATATTTTTACGAGTGAAAACATACAGAAGACTCTTGTATAAATTTTATTTGAAATCGAATATCAGTCCTTTCGATATGCACCTGAGATGGAAGGCAACCCGTGGCAAACACTTTCAAATAGTACCAGATTTTTTATAATTCCGGATTTTTGAATGCCGGATTTATGAGGTTCTACTGTATTTATTTAAGTAAAATTCAAAAATAGCCACCATTATGATGAAGCCATGCTTCTAACTTAGCACATCTAAGCAGGCACAATGGAGATAAATTTTGAAATGACCTTTCTTAGAAAAGTATAAAATTACTCGGATATATTGAAAAGAACACAAATTGACAGCATTACAGGCTAATATTTTTTAATACAATATAGTTGTCCATATCAGAGAAAGAGATTAAGTATTTCTCTCAGAATGTTATTTTCACCAATAGCAAAGTTGTTTCAGTGGCAGATACTTCAACAATCTCCTTTTCCAATTTAAATACCCCATCTGCCCAGATTTGAACCTATTTTTCATGACAAGTTTATCATTGATGCAACACATATATCTAACAATTACTCCAGAAGTATATAAGTAGGCCAGAACTGTAGGATTCATTTATTGATATATTATTTATTTTTTACTTGTAGACTTTCTTATCCTTTTGTATTATCCTTGGTTTTCTAATCTCCAACAAAATCTTTAGGCATATCATAACATTCACTTATCTATGTCATATTAAATACTTTTCGAATCACATTTTTTATACTAAGCATGATTATTAACTGATTGTAATAGATATAAAATGAAAGATATAGCATTTGAATGGGAAAAAAGTCTTGTAACTGATAGGAAAGAAATGTAAATACATAGTACAAGGAGGCATAACAAAGCAAGCAACTTATGAGATGGCGCAAATCATCATAAAGATATGTGGCTAAATTTAGGTGACTTAGACTAGAATTTGAATATCATAACAGGCACTTTTGAGTGCTTTAAACAGGAGAGTGATAATCTTGCCTGTATGCTTAGGTTAAATGAATGACCAATTATAATCATGTTATATGAAACTCTTCCTTTGCTTTTTCATGAGAGGTTTCTGATTATCTAAATCACTTTAGGATATTTTTGGAAGTAATGGTTCAAAAAACTATGCAACAGAAGTGGGAATAAACAGCAGACAACTTTCAATAGTTAAAAAAGTTTTTTTTAATTGAAGGAGTGTTGCTTGGTGTAGTTAGAATAAGTGCCTCTTGTTTTTACTCTTAAATGGGTTACTTTGACATTAATGTTTTGGTGTGTCGAAACATTTGGCACAAGGCACTTGCTTTATTTGTTTAATTCTGTAACATACAGTTCCTATTAAACCTTGTGTTAACCGCTTCCCTGATTACCCCGAGTATACTCGGATTGAGGCGAGGGTCAAATTCTGACAAGCCCGAGTATACTCGAGCTGCTGTATTTTTTCCTTTCCTTTAGAAACGCAACCGAGTTTTTTCGATCATTCATAGTAGTTTACGTTCCGACCGTTAGAGGTCACTCAGAGAGACAGATTAGATTTCTCAGAGGGTTTCTCGAAGCGAGTTCTTCGAAATATCGGAGTACTGAACTCACACGGTCATTTGCACCGCTGATGCCAAAATTTCTCCTTACAACCCAGTTGCTTCAATTGCTACTCCATTTGTTCTTTACCCTACCAAGGACACTTTCCATTGCTAGGTCATTCGCTCTGAGAGGGTTTTGCCCACCCACTCTTTCGTTCCTCAGTTCCTGGAAGGTCCTTTGCCTCCCCTACTTGGTGATGCCCCTCGAGATAAGTATGCACCCTTTAGGATTGGCCTTTTGAAGACGAAGCAGTGTGCATTGTGTGGACGAAAGCGAGACGCCCGGGGAAAGCAGATAAGGAAATAAGGTGCGACGTGTAATGTTCCGTTATGCGTGGTGCCGTGTTTTAGAATTTATCATTCAAGTTCAAATATATGAATGTTGTATATTTTGTATACAGTTTATTTGTTACATATGTGAATTAATTGTGTTTAATATTTAGTACTTTTTTACCTATTATTAGTTATTTTTTATTGTATATTATTTTATTGTTTCATGTTTATTACGTAAGTGTATATATAATTTACACCATATATATGTATTTTTTATTGCATAGAAATGTTTTATGTTGTATATAAGTACGTTTTATAAATAAGTTTTTCTTAATTTTGTAGTTTGCACCAAAGAAATGTAACTTTTAAATATGAATCGAGTTCAAGTACCTCGTATCTATCAATAATATAAAAATTTTCAAGTTCGATAACATTTTTATTAAAATTTACTGTTAAAAAATGAATGCATTCCTTTAATTGTATCATTACGATTTTTTCGAAATTCCAATAAAAAAATATGACTTTTTTTAGATCCAATATTGTAAAAAAATCGTCAGGGAAGCGGTTAAATATAAAAATCATTGAACTTAAAGTAATTTTAGGAAATGAAGAAATTGATTCCAAAAGGTTGTTCTGCTTTAAAAGCCTTTAAATATTTCTTTGTAATTATAATATTCTGAACTTGATCCAAATTATTTCACATCAAGGTAATCAGCTCTCCGTTATGCTGACCTATTGATTCATAACTAGATATCATGATTCTAAATAACTATTTTTTTCAAATTATTATTATTATCTGAAATAGGACATTAAAACAGCCTTTATATTTGTATGCATGATGTTTTAGATGTTTTTAGATAATTACATAATTTTTAAAAAAATTTCTAGCCATGTTCTCAAGCAAAAAGTAATTCTCTTAATTGATTGTGATTGTTAGGTGTTATACAATTTTCTTCTTGGGATTCTTGTATCAATATTATGGTAAAAAATGTGCATAACTATGAATGCATGCCTTAGAAATATAAGCAGTGAAGAATAGTGTGCAAAAATTGAAAATATTCGCAAATATTTTTTAGAATTTACTAAGCAAGTTTACAAGATTTATGTGGTATTTCTTTAACTTCTATTAGTAAAACTGATAATGCAAAAAAATTTATTCCAGGAAAGTCTGATGAATAAATTATACAATGTAGAGCCCGAAGTTCAGATAAATTCAAACTGCCATAAATATTCAAATATATCAGGCATTTTGGAAAAACTACCCTCTGGTAGAAAGAAAGCAACATTTTGGAATGCCTGGAAAAGTAGATTCTTCAAAGCAGAAAATGGGTACCTGTACTGCTACCAGGTAATAAATTTTTCATTAAATTTTAAAATGTCTCCATATGAGAATATTTACAATGTTTTTCTGGTTAAAAGAATACTTATTACATTTAAAAAATTGAATCCTTGGAAATTCAGTTTTTTAATATAATCCAGTTACTGTATTTTTCCAGCTAAAAGATGCACCCCAAATTTTTAGGAGATTTTTCAGGAAAAAAGTATTTTTGTTCACCCAAACATTTAGAAAGGGCCATGAGTATCATTTCTAGTCATGATTAAGTCTGCATCTGACAACATTTAAAGAAAATATTATGGCGTGATATCAGTTAAATATAACATTACAGAGAAACTTAATTTGTGAAAGTAAATTGGGATGGTCTAAAACATAAATAATTGCTTTGAAACTTGTCTAGCTAAATGTTTCTTTGGCAGCCCTATTAATTACACTGTCGGAGTGTGCCAAACATGTCACACTTATAGACACACTGATAGTACTTCCTTAAACTTAAGTGCAAGATGAGATTTTAATTTCTAATAAATGGAATGCATATATAATAACGATACATCGCTCATCTCATACTTTCTCTTCTGCAACTGCAATCTTACCTTCAGTCTATAAGACACAGACTAATTTTTGGAGTTATTTTTCTGAAAAAAGTTCATCTTGTAGCCCGAAAAATACAGTATTTAATCAGATAGATTAAATAAAAATTCAAGAAAAATTGAAAATGGATAATCTAAAAACTTATACAGGGTTTCCATAAAGTGACTGTGGAGACTAAAAATCTCCATGTCTTGAGATACAATAGATATTGCCTTAACCTCAGGCTTCAAATAAAGCTAAATCTAAACTATCTCTTTTTATGCAGTTTCACACATTGGTTGTCAGACTCGAAGAATAACTTTGTGAGTTGAGCTTTATTTCAAGGCAAAGCTTAAGGTAATATCTAGTTCAGAAAATAAGAATTTTTAAACCCAAAGTGACATTGCTGAAACCCTGTATATGCTATCTATCGGGATTTTTGGATTTTGGATCAAATTAATTAGATTATTTGTTGAGTTGCAAATGGTAATTATCTAATAAATTCCGAAATTAAGTAAAATACCTTTAATGTAATTTGAGGATTACTTGCAAAGATTCAATTAAGAATACTGGATGGTATACAATAATATTATCATCCTGTCAGTAAAACGTCCCTTGGCAAAATGTTCAAGTACCAAAATTTCCACCTGAAATCATTGTTCATACTCAAGAAAATGGTTTGATGACCTATGAACTTGTCATTGACTGAATTAAGAGTGTGTGGGAAAGATGGCTTCACAGAGATCTATGCTTATATTGGATAATTTTTGGGACCATTTGACAGAAAGTGAAGACAAGAATTCAGAATGGTCTGTGATATCTTGTTATAATTCCAGCAGGGATGACAAGCATTCTGCAACCTTTAGATATAGCAGTTATTAAGCCCTTTAAAACAACAATTCACTTATACTACAGAGATTTGATTTCCTCAACTGACCACTGGAAGACAGCAACAGGTAGACTGAAATATGCTTCACTGTCAGACGTATGCATGTGGGTGCTCCACGCATGGTGTGGAATAAAGGAAGAAACTGGACAAAAGTTTCAAAGTGACCTGAACTGCAAATAAAATGGATGAAACTGAGGATCATTTATTGTGGTATAATGATGTTGAAGACCAGGAAATAGATGACATTGATGAACTGAAAGTGGTCTGAAAAAGATGTACCTAATGACATCTAATGAGGCCCAAGTAAGGTAAAAATGAGGTAATTGTCCTGTCGGCGAAACATTCGTCGGCAAAACATCCATCAGCAAAGGTCCTTCAGCAAAACATCTGTAGGCAATAAGTCCACCCATGGAAAATTTATCCTTTGATAATGTGTTCCTCTTGAAGATTATATATGGAGGCAGCTTGTGATCATCAGATGTAATGGTTAACATAACCGTGCACCTCTGCCTTTCCAAACCAGTAGTAAGGACTCCCACAGTTTTATATCTGACTGGAATCACAGTTGTGTTTTTTGGCATATCAAACTAAATAGGAGTTTTATCTGCATTGCCTATTTGAGGTAATATGTACTTTTTCTTAGGGATAAGACATGTCTGTGAAAGTTTATTATTTTAGCTTCAAATTCCTCCGGCATCTTTTTACAAATGTTTGTTCAAGTCATGTCTCATCATGAAGTGACAAATCCAGCCACAACTTGCTTTAAAATCCAAATATGACACATTCATGGGTCAAGAAATTTTACAGGCCTATATTTGCAGCATATCCTTCATTACAGCAAATTTAGAATGTCTCTGCTCAGTCACATATGCATACAGTTCATGAGTACATGTTCAACCTCTGGTTACTTCATTATTTCCCTCAAATGCACATTTTCCCTTTGGTACCTGCTCCAGATATGTTTTTCTCTTGTACCAACTTTCTTCCAGCTACCTTTTTCCATGTTCTAGCATGTATTTCAAAATATTTAACTTGAATGGTGCTTTATAACTTTTGTACTTGCCCATACTTGTATTTTTCAGAAACCATGAAATAAAAAATAACCTGTACAATACCTATCTAAAATCGAAATGATACTGAAACTGAGAAAAATCTATATGAGTTACCTGTATAAAAATCTCATTTAAATTTATAGTTATTTATCAATTGATTATTTTAATTCTTAAAAAATAAATGTCTGCTAAATAAATTGTAAAAACTGAAACAGTTGATTCAATATGATGAATACCTGCACTGGAGGATTAAACATATTCTACTACTATTTACTTTTATTTGTTGGAATTCAAGGTTTGCATTTTTATGCTTAGCATATAAGTTGACCCTAGTTTTTTCAAAGATTTTTTTATCGCTTCAAAGGTCAACTTATATGCTACTGTATACAGTATATGGTATTTACAAACAGTAATTAACTTAATGATTCAAATTCATTTAGAGATCTTCTTCAGAAACTCCAAGTATGACAATTCAATTAATGGGAGGGAAGGTAGAAGTACTCAAGCCTATTGGAATGGATGAAAATGTAAGTTTTTGAATGAAGTAATTTTGTTTAATTATTTAGTGATGGTAAATCTTTAATCTACATTTATAATTGTCTTTAATTGCTGAAATTAAAGTATCCATTCGCAAATACAGGCATGCCTCATTTAGTCATGTTCTTTTAGTGCATTTTCGATGTAGCGTGGTTGGCATCTCGGGACTAAAATTTTAATTTTTGAAAATCTGTAAAATAATGATCCTAAATGCTACAGTTCTTTATTATGGTCCCAGCATTTTTCTCACCTTCATTTGTACTTCACTCTCTGTACAGTGATAGTCATTCCACTCTAATTAAAGACAAATTGGTGTTATTTATATGTTTATTAACCTTACTTCTTTCTTTAATGTTTTTTTAAAATTGGTTTTCCGCAATTCCAGTCTTTTGCAGTGATGCTAACATTGGAAGTTTTAAACTTGTTAACTTTACTGTTGGGATGTGCAGGGTTGGGTTAACTTTGGATGGGTTTTTGCTTGAAATTAGGTTAGATTAGGTACACTTTAAATTTCGTGATCATTAGTCATTTGTTATTCTGATGTTATTTTGCTCTTGGTACCTATGATATAATGTGTCTGATGCTGAGGCGGCACCGCTAAATCGTATTAACACTCGTATTCCATTTTTGTTTATTTTGCACTGGCCAATCATCATCAAAGATCTTCGTAATCATGAAGAATTTTAGGAACATGTCAAGGTTATACACTATATTGATGTTTTACCATTTAATTTATAATGTTTTTTCATAGCAAATGGTATTAGAAAATTGTGACTTTCCATCATAAAGAATAAGTTTTTTTGTAGCTGTTGTACACCAATATGTTCATAATAAATAATAATTTAATGTGTAATGCCCACACCACCCATTTTTAGAGCTAAAAAGGGGGAAAACTGTCATTTGTGTAATGTCCGCACTTCCAAAATTTTGATTTTGATATTTTACAGCAATATCAGTTGAATAATCTCTCTGAAGCCTAGTTTGATGATATAATTATGGCAACAAGCAAATATTTAAGAAATTACTTCAAAAAATTATTTTTATACTTTTTTAACATACGTGCATATGAAAAGTTCACATCCATTGCCATTATATTACACAGAGACAATTCAAAAACCTATTTTGGAGTCTAGCTGCTTGATCTCACACTGCGACCTGGTCACATAAAAGCATTTCTCACATTTCTGTGGGTAAAATGTATCACTTACAGCTTTCAAAAAGCACAAACAAACAACTCCAACAACTATTTAGTGATACATTTCCATCGCAAGATTGTGTTCTTTGCTTTTATACAGAGTAATAAAAGTATGTATATTTTTTTAGGATTGTGTAATGTAAAAGGAACCCAAAAAAATGCACTTGCAGTAAAATGTAATTTGAGCATGTCATGAATTACAAGGTGATCGAACAGAATTTGTTTGTATTTAATGAAAAATATCTGCAATTCAGTTGTTTATTTCTCTTGCGTCACCTTTTCTATGAGAATGAACTCTGTCTGACACTTCTATTTACATAGAATATTTACGTGATTTTGGTTTACTACTGAAAACTGGCAAGGAATTTTTAAAAATACCTGATAAATATCGTGCTCATTATATTATTCTACACAATTAAAAAAATACCTTGGTTATAAATCATAGAAATAAAATGCAAGGCATATTGTGCCTACTGAAGAAAATGCCTACTCATCTCATGCCAGGCATGCAGTTTTAGTAGGCATTTCACGGGTAGGCTACCCTCAAAAGATGAAGAGGCAAATATCGTGATGGGAACTTGTGGGGAAAAAAGTGCTGGTATTATACGAGTAAATACGGTACTTCGTTTTCCTGACTTTAAATTATTAGTATATAAAAATGGCCTATCATTACATAAGTTGCAGGAAAAATAGTCAAAGTTCTGAAGAGTAATAATCAACTGGGTTAAGTGCTATGTTAAAAACTGTTCTCTTAGCGCAAATTCGGATAGCGCACAGATGTCTCGGAATGCCTCTCATGTGCTAAGTTAGTCATGCCTGTAATTGAAATAGCAACCATTTAAATATAATAACATCCGCGTTTATCATCAGAACCAAACTCAATCTCTAAAGCAATGTTTCCCAAACTGGGTGCTGTGGCAAGCTGGGGTGCTGCGAAAAACTTTGCTTAGTAAATAAATCAACAATTTTGAAATTTTGGTAGGTCATTAGGAAAACAACTTTTTTCTAATAAATGTATTTTTATGTTGTACCAACAAATGGATGCATCCAAAGGTTTTGATACCCATACATCTAAATATATAAACTTACCTAACTATGGGGGTGCCATCAAATCCAGTTTTTCTTTGAATATATGCCATGCCTACAAGAAGTTTGGGAACCTCTGCTCTATCTAAATTGTGAAAAACCTACATTAATCTTAAACTGATACAATTCTGTTGTGTGCTTTTGTGATCCCGAAAGTGGTGTTTAGATTTTTAAGTATTATATATAGTAATTAGCAAACTGATAATATCAAGACACTGTGTAATAGAAGTATAAGAATAGCCAGTGGCAGATTTGGAAATTTCCCGCCTCTAGGACAAATTATTTTTCCGCCCTACCTTTTTAGTGCTTTTTTCTAAAAAGAATCACCCATGTATGTAGTTTGTCTATCCATCTGTCTGTCTTCGGTTCAAAATACTCTAATTCATCAAAAGTTTGTGTAATATTATTTTTTTATTCCCACCCTGAAATCCCATTTTTATTGCCATCCCGAAATCTTGCCACCCATAGGCCATTGCCTACTTTGGCCTTATTTCAAGTCTGCTACTGAGAATAGTGGTTGATATTTTAAATACTCTCCTTTTTATGATGACTATATGGTCAGACAATAAAAAAGGAAAGAAGTGAATCATTTATTTGCTAATTAATGTTAATTTACAATGCTATGATGTTGAGAAATACTGAGTCGCCAGAAATTAATCTGAACTACATATTCTTTTTATTTTCAGCGCATGCGAAATTGTACAGTTCTAGGAATAGATGATGGGGTAAGTTTTACTTTTTGAGAAAAAAATTCTATATCTTATTCTAAAATACCTAGATCGTACAGTGTGATGATTTCATATAGTTGTGTAACTTTAACTTGACTGTATGGACCTTCACTTGGTGGTATTCCATCTTAAAAAACATTGCAAAAATTACTTTTACAATACCACAAATTTAATTTACAAAACTCATCACCTGGGTTTCTATGCTTAGCATTATTATCAAAGGGGTCAAAAACACGCTATATATAGGTTAGGCATGGGAGAGGGGGAGGTTAAGAAGAAGTGATCAGGACGACACTATTGGCTAGAGGTGGGGAGG
Source organism: Tanypteryx hageni (assembly GCA_028673005.1). NCBI lineage: Eukaryota > Metazoa > Arthropoda > Insecta > Odonata > Petaluridae > Tanypteryx > Tanypteryx hageni. The sequence goes on from CM054120.1 coordinate 42,482,572, forward strand.
GGAGGGTATGTGGTCTCATGCTGATTAGTGATGCCAAATAAGAGAAGCATGACCTGTGCATTCAAACTACGTGCATCGGCACTCTGCATGCCATGTGTAAAGTCATGGAATAAAAATATTGATTACATTGTATGCATCAAAGTCTTATGTTAACCCTCTAGCGCAGTGGCTCTCAACCTGGATGCCATGGCACACTGGGGTGCCGCAAAAAACTTAGTTTACTAAATAAATCAACTACCGTAAATACCCGCATATAATGCGCACCCGCAGGGGGGTTTTCAGCCTCGTAATCTATGATTTTTCTATATATCGGCGTATAGCACGAACAGATTTTTTTAAAAGCGTTACCATTCCAGAATAATGTAGATGGTGTAACATGGTCTAAAGCAATGATCGAATTATTGGTAACGTAACGAAAGTGCGAAATGAAATTTTCGAATAACGTTCCAAAAGAATGTCAGCTAACTCAATCATTACATACTCTGTTTACATACAAGGTGATATTAGGATATACACAATAATCCAATTATATTAATTTCATAGTATGGCATATGACATTCTTGGAGCTAATAAATTGAAGGAATGACGATAATCCTATGTCAAATCTTCACATACGTTTTAGTCATGCCTGAGGTGGACAGGATCGCCCAACCTTCAGTTTTACCCATATTAGAACACTCTGGAGCATGTAAAAACGATAGCAAATAATTAACTACAGACTCGAAGAATCTAGAATAAACCATATGAATGCTGAGAGAAAAGTAGGGAACAATAACTTGATTTAGTTCTACAAAAAGCCTCAACTCCCAACGTACTCAAAGGCATCAGCTGCCATTGTTTCTAATTGTAAGTAGTACCAGTACCTCACCACCAGGCCGGGTGCCGGTGTAGGGTGACATCATGCGTAAGATGCCGATTCCGATAACAACATCGAAGAAGAAATGGTCCAGTGACGAAGAATTTCTTGACTTTTAAAATGAATAAATACTGAATTCATTCTTTTCATATCTAATTAATGTATTTTTAAAGAATTAGTTAATAAATTTTAACTATTATCTATCTTACTTTTCGTAAAAATCACCAATAAAATTATACCCAGGCAGTAATTAATATGCTGAAATTGTGGAAATATGGGGTCAAATGAAAATAGGAAATTATGTACCCTCGCATAACACGCATCCTAATTTTTAACTCAAATATTTGGAAAAATTGTGCATTATGCACTGGTATTTATGGTATTTGGATCTGTTTACAGGTAACTAGGGCAATAAGTTTTTCACTAACAAATTGATGATGTGGTACCAACAAATAGATCAGTCCAGAGGTTGTAATACTTGTATAGAAAGATATAAAAACCATGTTTTAAGGCAGGGGTGCTGTGAAATTCTCTTTATCTTTGAAATGGTGCTGTGCCTACGAAAAGGTTGAGAACCACTGCTTGGGCAGCTAATCCCATGTTTTCTGCATGCAGTGATTTTCTCGAATCAGTCTCTTGCATCTGTATTGTCCTTTCTATCCTAAAATTTGAATATCGCTCATCAGTTTGAGAGAAATCAATGAAATACTGTTAACTCTCATTCAATGAACATTCGTTGAACAAATGTTTGCTTTAACGAATGAATTAAATTTTATAGCATTACTTTTTGCCAAAAATTCTGTCCACTTTAATGAACTAAATAACATGTATCCAACTCAGATCAAAGAAACTCGGATGTTTACGAAAGCTCTTGGGGTCACAAAGACCATCTTGTTTACTCATGGATTCTTCATGTGTCCACTTTACCATAAATTTTTCCTATCGCCTGCATTTCTTGAGAGGCTTAATATGATGTCACTGAATGTATTGTTTGTTACTCAAAATATATTTACAAATATCCACTTAGATTTGAAGGACCTCTTGTGTACCGATAAGGAGGAAGTGTACTACACAGTCTTTCCTACAGCCATTCTATACTTCAATCTGTGACTTGTATTGACTACATTTGGTCACATTCATTTTCTCATGGTTCATACATAATCGTTACATCACGAGAATTTGTTTTCAAGCCATTGCTGTGGCCACATTTATCATACTTGCTCATACTTTTCTCATAGCTGTTCAACTTTTTGTTAATTATTTTTCTGGAGATTTTTAATTCTTTATTGACTGTGTTGGGTGGTTCTGTTTTTCATTCGAAAGTTGAATTTTCTCGTATCATACAATAGATGGAATTGTACATACTTCTATACTTGATTTTTGTTGCTTCGGTTTTCTAGTTGATCCACTATTGTACTTGCTTTGACAGACATTTTAATAGCTAAGAATAAGAAATTCAAGAATAAAAAATCTTTTGTCTGGAACACATCTAGAGTTTTAACGGGGAAGTCAGCAGAAAAGTCACGGTCATTCAACAATTTTCATTTTACGAATGATTTTCAGGAACGCATGCCATTTGTTGAACCAGAGTTACCTGTACTTTATTACTATAAATAATAATAATATTTATAAATAGTTGTCGAGTAAGTGGTATTTATTTAGGATATTTAGTTTGGCAGATTGTTTATAGACAAATCACAATTTACTTCTTCTTTTATTTGTATTGGCTTATAAGATTTGAGCAACAGAGATACATTGTACAACTCTTTTTACAAACCTTTATAAAAACAAACTTTTTAAAATACCAGAAATAGAACACACAGAAATTATATGCTCAATTATCTCTTTCTATAAAATGCAACAATTTGGTCAGGTTAACAAATATCCATTGTGCTTTCTGAATTTTTTAATAAAATATTTTATATATGCAGATTGCTGTTTATTTTGATTTTGTGATTCAAGAGACCCCTTGTTGTCATTGTATGCAATCCTAAAATATTCATTATTTTATAATATTTGCTTTTTATATATATTATCAGAGATTAATATCTCTGGTTTATTCATTTTTATGCGATGGCATTTTGTTAGTGACTGAAGCATGATGACGAATGCAAGATTTAAACTCAAGTTTAGAAAATAGTTATAGTGATCACTAAGCTACTGAATAAGGAGGTTCCATGAAGAATGATCATGTATTTTTTTATTTCATAACTTTATGCCTAGAACCTTGAGTACTTCACAGGTTAAAATATACTTGGGACCCTTATGAAGAAAGCCTGGTTACAATCAGCATTCATTTTTTATTATTTCCATGCTCATCTAATTGACATTCACATTTCATTTATATGGATACATAGTATATATTGGAAAGAGCCAATTTTAATTTTCCCAATACATATCTATAGTTTTTCTAAAAAGTGTTGCCTGCATACTATACATGTTAATATATTCAAACTATTTTTGCTGTTGGCCAATAAAAACTTAAGGCACCTAAGTTACAATACATAAATACTAAAATGTTGCTTGAAAATGGTATTTTTCTTATTCTGTTGCTAAATCACAAATGAGAATCATGGTATCTTCTTATTTATTTTCAGTTCATACTAAAAAAGTGTCAAGGATCTAAGTTATTAATTTTAAATTTATTTAAATGTAAACATCTGCATCAATGATTTTTAGTAATAAATTTAATTGTGTAATATTCAAAACAATTTTTTAAAACATGCATACTCTGTACCCAATTGCTATTCACGAATAGTTTACTAATTTTATTTATACACAAGTAAAATCATGTGTGTATCACTTCAGGCATGCATGCCATGTATTTACCGTCCCTGTCGTAAACAGAACCCAGACTTTGTATGATTGATTACAATTAGCAGTGTAATGCAGTTTCCCAAGACATGGGGAAGATAATTAATCATGGTATTGCATGCCATCAAGAAGCAGCATTTTGCTTTTGGTTAATTAAATTTAGAAATGGTGATACATTTATTTTCAGAAGACGATGAACCTGCTGATTCAAATGCTTGGTGCATATAGTACATGGTGGTAAGACGTTTAACTTAGACTTTTCACTCTTAAAAATTTGGGCATGTTTTATAATGGAATGCATTTTGTGTGTGGGTGCATATTAAATTCTTTGCATGTCATGTTTGTGCTTTAGTCTGTTAGATAAAAGAGTGCATTTTTCATACATTTAAAGTAATATATGCATCTTTCCATTTACAGAAGGGACATTATTTGGTAGTAAAGTGCTCTACTGAGACAGATGCCAATGCATGGTACACATCACTCTTAACGCAGGTGGTTGAAAATTTTGAATCTACTTACGTGAAGCCTGTAAATATTATTGATAACCCCAGCATTATGAAGGATACAATAATCATTGACTTGGGTAGCTGTTCCTTGAGGGCAGGGATCCTGACCACACAGCGTAAGTATATTGTTTGTTAAACATACAATGGAATTTTGGAAATGGCAGATAGAATTTCCAAGAATTATTTTGAAATGTTTGAAATTTTTCTTTATAATTTCTCATTTAGGTCAAATTATTTTTGATCATTTTTTTGTTTTAAACCTAACTAAAAAAACGATGCTGAAGTGGATCACTTCATGATCAAATTACATATTCATCAATCAGAATTAATACTCTGTGTGTGTCTATGTGCGTCTTTGACCAGGTCCCTGGAGAAGTTTAAACACCCATAAACCCATGTGTGTCTGTTGTGTGCTTGGTATAGTCCCTGCCATGGAGTAACATTCCACAAACTTGTTTGTATGTGAAGATGGATGCATGGTGGTTACTGACGAGGATTAACTTCCCATAAACCCAAGTGTTTGAGTGCTGCGATGTAAAATTCTGCAAAATTTCGTAGCTGATTAAGTGTGCATGGGGTGTGACTGTTCGATCCCTGGAGAGGAATAATGTCCCATAAACCTATGCTTGTCTCTAGTGTGTATGCATGAGTATTCTTCCTTATTTTTCATTTTACAGCATCTAGAGTTCATCCTTTTCAGTATTAAACCTAACTGTTAACAAAATATTTTCTAAAAATAACGAATAGATTTTTCATTATTTTTATGAAATTTTCAAGGAAATTTCTGTCAAACAGCTTATTCATAAATCATACTGCCCCCAAGCTCAAAAATATTATTTATAAATCAGTTCATCATGGAACGATCTAGTGGTAAAATCTATGATGCATGAGCTCTATCAGTGACTAGGGAGATGCCCATTGAAATTCAATGGGAAAGCTTTTTGTGAAATAAAAAATTAACATAAATATACCTTGACTTTCTTTGGATGGCAAGAAAACAAACTTTCGTTCTTTTAGGCGTTTGTTATTTCGACGCCAATTCTAAATACATGATTTTAATATGCGAATGATTAATGTTCTACATTCTTATGTATTCCTTCTCATAAATAGCACAATGAATGTTGTTTACATTGGTTGCTATGAAAAGAATTTCTCTCCTCTCTCTCATACTAATTGTAAGAGCATTCAAAGCACACTTTCACCCATAAGGATTGAAATAACAATAGGATTTCGAGGCTTAACAATGTAATGGGTTGGCATGGTAACATCCTGTTAAATGGCAAGATTTCCCCAAAATATGCGACTGAAACGTTTTACATGAGGAATTTTGAACTGTAGGTGGGAAAAGATGAACAGAATAAGAAACATCATAGTTTTATCTTTAAAATGGGCTATATCCGAAGATCCTAGTCAAAAAGTCAATTTTTACATGTTATCATATGGGAAATGGAAAGACCTACCTTGGAGTTAAACCTAGGACTTTTTTCAAGATTTCTTTTCGTCATCATCTTACAATATGTGAATCGATCTTTCCTGCCAAATATACAATACAATTTGGTTATCCTGGACTTCTATTAAAAATTCATAAGAAGACTATTTATTTTTCACAACAATACAGTTTATCTCAGACACCTATTACAAATTCAATCATAAAAGAGAAGATAATTAATAAATACGATACTTTGAGCATTATCTACCCACAAATTTTACCCGTAGGGAGTGGCGCCATATGTGATGAGAAGTGGAGGTACATAGTGTGCATATGTGTATCTCGTAGAACTTTCATTTTACGGTGTTTGCTCTGCTTCAAACACTCAATCTCTGCTGGCATCAAGAGGATGACATTCATTTAGTGGGTACCACAGGTTCCCTGCACGACTTCAATCTCTAAAATTACCCCACATTTATTTCAAAGAGAACTTATTAAGCTACCATTCACTTTTGACTGTTTTGTAAGTGCAACCTCCACATAGCAAGGAAATGCCTTCTTCATGTCTCGGTAAATCCCAAAGTTTCATGGCTTGTAAGGGCTTAAGAAATACATTTTTATTAAAATTATACAATTTAAACAAAGCAACTATTTATAGCTATCTAAACTGTATTGTTGTGAAAATTAAATAGTATTATTATGAATTATTAATAGGGGTTCGGGATAACCGAATTGTACTTTTAATTGTTTTTCTGATTTAACTCTTAACCAGTGACCTGGAATTTTTGTAACATTACCAGTGACGTAAGGTCTGAGAGACCGCTAGTTTTTCAATGCTTCCCAAAAGAGACAGGAAATTTTTAATTCATTAATTTTTTTCTTCATGTCTCTTGCACTTGACTGATTACATGACAAAATTTATCAAAATATAAATTTATTTTTTAATGATTTTGAGATTACTATTGAATGGTGACAAAAAGTAACGAAAAATTATAGTTTAGAAAATTCGAAATTTATTTCAAAATGTTAATCAAATTGTCCAGAAAAATTATTGATTTCTAATATTGAATGCGTAACTTGTAAACAAATAAATAGAACATGGTATTTTTAGAAAATTGCAAGTGCTGAAAAGTATCATATTTTTTAAAAATTTCTGTTTCTACACATTCATTACAAAGTTTTTTTTGTGCATTCCACTCCCCTCTACCGCCTCTCCTACTCTCTTTATCGCCAACCCTCAACCTTAACAGCTTCACCCCCGCATTTTATGATGGGTGAATTACCCCAAAAAGAAACAAATAGTAGTAGATGTGAAGAAAACAGCTCAATGTGTGTGGTGATTGGAAATCCAAAGGTCGGAAAAAACCCAGGAAAAGGCAGGGAAAAAGAGAAAGGAGAGGGCCTGATTACTGCCCCCTTGCTATTTTCTGCATACACCTTGTACCCGCATATTTTATTATAAAAGTATAGTATTCTTATGAAAGATCCAGCCCACATGTATCAAAGTGAGCCGTAATGTATTCAATATGAACAAAGTTTTGTTTCGCTAGTATCTACGTCATTTTTATTTTGGAAACTTACGGACAGTTTGAAGAAAAATGCAGGAATAAATACACTATAATACCAATCTACATCTATCTATGTATGTGCATTACAACAAATTTCTGATCCATGTAGGTAGGATCACGCCCAAGAAAGGAAATATTTTTTCTGTAACGAATGACCAAAATGCACTTATTTTTGCCATTCATCTCAGATTTCCAGAGAGGGGTTATGGGTAAAATTTATTTATTAGCACCATTAAATAGCAAAAACCTTTAGCTAAATGACATCTGATTTTGATTTCTTTCTCTGAAATTGTTTGGCAGCCAAGTCTAGTAAAACTGCTCAATTGCATTGGGTGACTTTTTACGAAATTAGTGATGTGAGGTCTCACAGACCACTCATCATATTTATTTCTCTTTTAAACAGATACTATGATACCTGCAGCAAAACTGAAATTGTTATTGGATTGCTCTACATGATAATGGAAGATAACATAAATAACAGATTTTTTGGAAAGGTGATTATTAATATTTTTACATTTTTTCAGACCTCATGTCACTGGTTAAGAGTTAAGCATGAAAATACAGTCAAACTCGTTTATAACGAGCACGGTTGTAACGAGTTCACGGCTATAGTGAGCAAATGCTACCTCCAAGATAAGTTTACGAGCATTTACATACAAATATTTCACGTATATAACGAGGACGCTTCACGGATATATCGAGCAAACTTTAACCACTTCTCACTGTCTCAAACGCGGCGGCGGTCAGCCCCTTCAATCCTCATAGTGACCCAAAATATATAACCTTGTGTTCTCGAGTCCAGCCTCTACACCCTATCCCTCGGGGAGGTTAAAGACCGCGGTGTTGTTGTTAAAAAATAATCCCTTCGTCCAAACCAAGAATTCCCAACTTGCAGGTACAGTGGCACTCGCGGAGGTCCTCTGTCCTCTCCTCCCAACCCCCAGCTCTTTTACAGCCAGGAGGTTGTGTTTGGAAGGGGGTAAGGGCACAATGGCGCTCACCCTCGTCGCTCAGCCGAATGCACCCAACATCCTTTCCCACGTAAAGATGGGAAATCCCATGTTTAATCCGTCTCCTCATTAACTCTTCCTGGAATTGGTATGTTCACAGTTTGCAAAGAAAGTTCATATCGTTGATCACAAAAATCAGCTGAGATTATGCCCTTGAACGAGTAACATGTCCGTACATAAAAGGAAGTGTTTGTCTATTCGCGAAAAGGTTGATATTATTCGAGAGTTAGAACATGGTAAAAAATGTTGAAGTGTGTAAAAAATTTAATTTATTGTCGTCTACGGTTTCAACCTTATGGAAAAACAAAGAAGCGATTTTATCTGCACTAGAGAACAACCTAACAACGAACAAGAAAATGAGGAAGTGTGACTTGGGTACTGTTGATCAAGCACTTCTGGAGTGGTTTAAGAGGCAGAGAAATGCTGGTTTCCCCATCAAGGTACAGGCAGATAAATTTGCAAAACAGTTAGGACACGAGAACTTCACATGCAATAACGGGTGGCTTGATCGTTTTAAAAATCGGCATAACATTGTTTATGCGAAAGGCCCTGTCAGCAGATTCAAAAACGGCAAGTGAATGGGTGAAAAGTGTTTAGGAGGAGTGTCGAAAATGTTACAGAGAAGAAGACATCTACAATGCCGACGAAATTGGACTGTTTTACAGCATGATGCCTGATGCAACGTTTAAATTCAAAGGTGACAAATGTGTTGGTGGCAAAAGACCTAAGAATCGTTTAACAGTTTTAATGTGCGCAAACATAAATGGGACTGACAAAAAAAAACTTTTTGTTATTGGTAAGTCACAAAAGCCACGTTGTTTCAAAAATGTAAAGAAGCTTCCCGTTGAATATGCAGCTAATAAAAAGGCATGGATGACTTCCAATATTTTTCAGAAATATGTAAGTCAGTGGAATAACGAGTTACGGAGGAAAAATAGGCACATTCTACTCCTTGTCGATAACTGTCCTGCGCACCCACATATGCAGGAGTTATCCAATGTATAACTGGTGTTTGGCCTCCAAATGCGACTTCTATTTTGCAGCCAATGGACATGGGGATAATTAAAAGTTTTAAATGCCATTTCAAGCGATTTTTTGTTCTACAGTTGATTGAAAGGAGGGGAAGAGGTTTAGATGGCAACAACTCTGTATTGGATGCAATTCATTTTATGACAGATGCATGTTTCACCTACAACGATCATAAACTGTTTTTGAATGTCTGGTTTAATATCGGGAGAATTTTCGATTGATAACCATAACGTTGATGAAGATCAGAATGGCTTAAAGAAAATGGAATTGCGAATTTTGACCATGTAAATGACATTGACAATTTTGTTCATGTTGATGATGATTTGATTACCAGTGGAATTCCTACGGAGAGTGAAATAATAGAGACAGTATAAAGCACAGCAGACAGTGATGAAGACAATGTTGAATGTGTCGAAGACACAATCCTTACCCAGGATGCCGTGGAAACATTAAATGATTTTTTTGAAAACATTGACATTTCCGATGGTGTTTTTAGTGCACTAAGTGTAATAAGAGGAAACTTCAAAGTGAATTCTATGAAACAGGCTACTATTCAAAGTTATTTTTGTAAAAAGGGGAGTGATTAAGGATGCAGCTGTGAGTACATTTTATATGTACGTATGTTTACTTTAAATTTTCTAGTTTATTCTCATTTTTAGGTTTTTTCATAAATTTACTAAATAACCTTTCTGTTTATATATTCACTTTTACTTCTTATGTCTTATTTCACCATACGCATGCACGATTTTGCCTTCACGGATATTAAGTTTAACGGCTATAACGAGCAAAACTAAACTGTCCCGTGGAGCTCGTTATAGCCGAGTTTGACTGTATACCTTATATTGGGAATTCATTAGCATTGAGAGAAGATTGGGCGTACAGATCTAATCTATTTACAATAGTTTTTATGAGAAAAATTCCCTTGCTTAATGTGGTTTCAGTTTTTCAGGAACCAATTAAGAGTACTAAATGAGGGATGCCTGAATGTAAGTGTTAGGGTTATTTACCACGAATGATTTCTTTATTTTGGGGAATGTTAATTGAAAAAACAGTACATATAGTGTTTTGATTGTTTAAAGTGGCGACAAGCATACACAACATCATCCAGCTCTTCTATTGATGTGCAGAGGCACTGCACAGTGGAGTTATGTATCCATTGTAACTTGTATGAGTCTAAAAAATACACGGAAGAGCATTAAGGTGGAACATGCAAGAGTAATGTGGAACAGGGCATTATTAATTACCATTGTTAACACAGAACAGCACTAATTTATTTATTTCCTTAATACAGTGTGGTTGAGGCCATATAGCCCCTTCTTTCACCTAACCATTTTAACCCTTCCCATGTCGCTAAAATATACAGAGATTATAAATTCCTGTTCATTTTTTTCAGATATAATTTTTTTTAAATGGGTATTTTTTTTAAAAGCCAAATCAGTCAACTACATATTCATATATAGGAAAACTGCACTTATAACATAAATATTATAGATATGAGGTAGTTATTACTCTCCAAGTATGATGTTGTTTAGCAGTGATTTTTCTAAAACTGGTGGTGCATCTCTGAATACTGTCTCTAACTAACACTATTAAATATATACACTATTTACAGTTAATTGAATATTTACATCTGTTTGCACTCCCCTACTCCTCAAATATTTTTCTTTGTGTGATAGTCCTCAATGCAATTGGAAAATAGCATGAGAAAATCATTTAAAGAAAAAACCATCGCCAAAAAATTGCATTTGCTTGATCCATTCTGTACTGAAATATTCTTGTATTTCAGTCTTTGGATTTATGCCCATGTTTATAATTACGCCAAGGAAGGCCTTGATATCACAAGATTCACTTCTCTTCCAATTAGCGAGACGTGATGTAGGCGAATTCTGCTTGGCCAATTTTCTGTTTTGCAGTAGAGAAGGTTCACCATTTAACATGATTTCCTCATCTTCGTCTAATTCCCTTTCAGTATTCATCAGACTATCTGATTCATCACTAAAACTATGGAAATATTCTTCATCATCACTTATTTCAGCTAATAATTGGACCAAATCCGATACTTCAAAGTCCGCCATGACGGATGTTTACATTCTCAAACAGGAAATTCAAGTTCAAAAAATGTAAATTTTATGGGTTATTTTGACTTACTCGATGCTTTGACGTCACTACCAGTATTTTCTTTCGAAAGCGACCATCTCCTGCCATCTAGTATCACTTACGGAAGGTAGAATAAAAGCTGTTAGAGAATGGCAGAATGCGGAATATATTGTATACGACACGGAACAGCAGACATCTGCTTGCGGAATATGTCGCAAACGACATGCAAGGGAAAAACGCAAGTGCGGAATATATCGTATTCGACACGGGAAGGGTTAATACACAATATAATAAATTACATGTACATAATTCTATTCAAATCAAAACAGTGAAATGAAAAATATTTCAAGGTATACATAAATAACAATGAAAAGTAAAATAATATCAAATCACCATAAACGAAAGACTGTCCAGTCTGCTGATGGTTATAGTGACTGTGCTGGTATTTAAATGAAAGAGAGAAGGGCAAAATACAGAGAAATATTTACTTTTCTATGAGGACCTAATGCTAGCTAAGTGTTTAGGGCAGTATTTCTTAAACTGGTTAACATCACTGACAGAGTAAAAGTGAAAGCGGAGAGAATTCCAAAGATTGCAGGCGGTAACGGTGAAGGATTTATTATAGAAACTGCTATGATGAATGGGAATAAGTAGTTTGGATGAGCCTCGGGTGTTCAAGGAGTGCCCAGAATTAAAGGATTTGAAGTTGTTGGTTTGGTATTTAGGCAAGGAAGAGATGAGGATACTTATTAGCTGCGTTAGGATATGCATCTTTCTATGTTCTTCCAAGAACAGCCAGCCCAATTCTTTGAATGATTTTGTTATATGGCAACTTTTGCTCATATTATAAATGTATCTAACACATGAGTTATGGGTCCTCTGAAGCTTTTGTGACAAGTCTTGTTTTAGATCTAGAAAAACGGAATCACAATAATCAAAATAAGGAATTACAAGAGAATTTATTAGTAGAATTTAGAATTTTTAGTTTAACTGGAAGTAAAATTGAACCACATTAAAGTTTGGACTGGGGATAAACCACCTTTTTGAACTTCATGAATAATTGGTTCCAGATAATTGATGTGAAATGCAAGTCATATTTTCCCATAAGATGCAATGTTATAACGAGTCAATCTAAGAAATTCACTTTTTTACCATAAATAATGCATTTTAACAGAAAATAAAAGAAAACATAACAGCAAATGAAAACCAAGCATTAAAAAGCGATTACACTCTTTTCGGTACTTGTGCAATTCACCTCCAGTGCATTTTTGCATGCAATTTTCGATCTTCTTTTGTTCATTCCAAGAAAATGCTTTATTTTAAATTGATGAACTACTGAAATGGAATGTTGAGTAGGTGATGCACAGATATATTCTTGGGTTCTACAACAAACATTTCCAAACCACAAAAAAACACTAGCATAAAAAAGTGGTAACATTTCTTTTATTAATTACATTCAAAATGCGTAACAGAAAATTAAAACCTAGTGCAAGAAAGTGGATAACATTTCTTTCAGTTGTTCAAAAAGCATCACAAAAAATAAAAACGAAGCATTAAAGTGCTAACATTTCTTTTAGTAATCCCATTCAAAATACACAGCAGAGAATTTTACATTACAAGATGATAGCAATTCTTAGATTTACATTTAAAATTTGTAATAAAAAATGAAAACCTAACAAAACAAAATAACATTTCCCTAAATTACTTTCAAAATACAAAGCTAATAGTGTATGAAAACCTTACATTCCAAAATGATGGCATTTCCTTAAATTTTAAACTAAAGTTTCACGTTGAAATTGGTGGCTTTTGTGGTGAAGTTCTAACTGAGTCAAAAGTTATCACATTTGTTTACTTTGAAAACTGCTAATAATGAGCACTATAAATATAATATAATATAAGTCCTTTTCGAGGGTGCCAAATTTTTAACTGAACTTTGAAACAAAAAGTTGAGGGAGTTCCACTTGTTGGCATCACAAACGCATAATGCAAAAAATTGGCGTCAAACAGAAGTAATGGTCATAAAAAATTTTGTTGCGATGTGCAAATTTGCGAATCGCAAGCACGGAAATTTCAAGAAAGTGGTGTATTGGAAAGACATGAGCAAATACACTAATTGTATGACTTTAAAATTATGTTAAATTCCCATCAAACTTTTTATGGTTATAATTCAATTGTTAGGCTGTAGCTTGATGAAAATATGTGATGAGAAAAGGATTATGCATACATTTATATAAGGGTGGTGGTGGTGGAGTGGTTAGGGCATTGGCCTTGCATGCAGCAATCCCAATTTCAAATCCAGCAGAGGTCAAATTTTTCAACTTGAGATCTTGCTGTCCCCTACTTGTGTGTTTTGATGAGACTGTGCAAGTCAGCGCTCCATCCTTCAGAAGGGACAATGAGAGATGTGCTGCCATCTATGGGTGACTGTGAGCCATAACCCTGACACAAATTTTTTCTTGGACTCGCATTTAAGCCGAAAGGTGATTTTTTTCGTGATAGATTTTGACAAAAAACATTGGCTTATATTTAGGCAGATACAGTATTTTTATTGGCAAAAAACTGGTTTATGGCCATCTGGCTTATGTTGATATTAGCCACACTTTGGAAATAGCAGTGAGATATATATTTACGCATACACATGCACAGTAATTTTCCTATTATCAGACTGTTGGATCATGCTTAGGTTGGATGATAAACATTTGGCTTATAGTTCAGCATGTTATGAATTTTCTTTCCTATTGGATGCAAAGCCACACTGGCAATCTTATAAATTATAAAACAAGCAAGGAAAGAGCTGCTGAAGCAGATAATAAATGGCCGTTCTTTTAAAAAGGACAAACACAAACAAACAAATGTGTGAAATGCTGAATCAATTGCCAAAAAAATGAAGTCTCTGGCTGCTTTCATATGGGACAGACAGACATCCACAAGAAAACATGCACAACAAGACTGAATATTAAATTGATTAGTGAAAAAACAGTCTTCTTTTGTTTAAGAGAGGCATTAGACAGATAAGTGGACAAACCGACCACATAAGTGAATTTTAAAAACTGCTAAAATTGCGATAACCCCTCAGGTTTTGCAGAAAAATACAAATTTGAATCAATACTATTTCTGTGAAATAGTATTGATTCAAATCACTTGAAACTATGGTAAAAGTTTAAATCATTCTTACAAGTATTTTAAACAAAAAATTGTTACATATTAGCATCTTTTTTAAGCAATAGCATCTGTCAGGTAGCTCAAAAGCATAAAAACTTAAAATAGTCCCAGACCATTCAAGTCATAATTCATCTAGTAGTTGAAAATTGTATATATGTGAAAATATGGTATATTGTCTGAGAAATATTTAATCTTGGGAAATCCTCATTTATCAAGTGTAAAACTTTTTATTTCAGATAAAAGGATTATTAGTTCAAGAGTTTTGCTATTTTATATTAATTTTATATCATCTCAGAAATTATAATTTATTTATTTGGTGATGAATCTTCTCATTAAGTATACTTTTATTATAATTATACCAAAGACAAATGCACTTGATGTTTGGAGAGTAATTAAATTTTCAAAATTAAACAGGGACATGAAATGTTAAAACATATTATTAAATGTACTTGATGCTACAGTTCAGTCACGTATTAAGCTCCTAGTGATTGTGTTTCCTCATTAAGTAATAATCTTTTCAGCTTCTCTACCACAGATCTTCTTTCCTTCTGTGATGGCTGTACATAAGGAGACTAATGAGAAGTGGTATGGCTTAGATGCTGTTTCACCTGATATTAGATCAGAGAGTCGAATCTTTTTTCCAATTCGTCCATCTGCAAAGATAACTAAGGTAATACTACTTTCCTCATATTCAAAATTTTCTGCATTATATTTATTGTGGATAAAGTGGAATGGAATTGGTGAAAATTTTTATTTATTTCTATGATGAGCACTATGCATTTGCCTGACTACTTATCCGTCAAGTACTGTGGAGACAGTAGTATAATGTGGGATAACATATGTGATTTTTAATACTATTTTCTTACAGTTGTGAATGAAGATTAATCCCTGACACTGTTATTTCATGTATCAAGTTTAGGAGAATATTATAATTTCATATATCACCTCTGGATAAGGAATGGAGTGACCCTTCCAGTAAAGGACCATGTCTATTTTAATTCTTTTACTGTTATAAATTTCCTTGCATTTAAACTTGAAGCAATATATCCCATGCTCAAATTGGACTGGAACACTGTTCCGGTTGTTAAAAAATTAAACGAAGTAAATATTATAAAAATTTAAAAAATATATATTGAAAAGAACATTATTTCTGAACAAGATGAAAATCACTAATTAAAATCATTGAGGTTTTACTAAATAATATTCATTGGTACTGGGGTTAAAG
Organism: Tanypteryx hageni; assembly: GCA_028673005.1. Classification (NCBI taxonomy): domain Eukaryota; kingdom Metazoa; phylum Arthropoda; class Insecta; order Odonata; family Petaluridae; genus Tanypteryx; species Tanypteryx hageni. The sequence continues at coordinate 42,498,268 of CM054120.1, forward strand.
TGGGTGTGACGGCAATCTCATCTCTCTCACTCATGTCTTGTGTACGAGTGACTATATTAGTGATGAATCATATGTATTTGCCAACTTAGTGGAATAAGGCAAAATTTGCTATGATGCTAATTGCTTGAATTGGATGGGAATACATGAGAATGCCATTCTACTTGATACAGAATGAAGCCTATAGTATTTCTGTTGTTAAAAAATCAGATAAAAATGTTCCGGTTATTAACATTCTGGTTGTTCAAATTTTCCAATTCGAGCACTGAATATATCTACAATAAATTATAGGAATCTCAAGCAATTGATTTGGGAAATTTTTAATATGTTCATCTTCCACAATACATCTGTCCTTGCCAAGTCTGCAGTGCACATGTGCATCAGGGACAGTGTAAGTTTTAACTCAGGGGTGCTCGGACTTTAGAAGCTTGGGATCTCCTTATCACTTTCCATTTGCTTGGTGATCGACCATCCATGTTCACTTTTTAAAATTCTTTCAAGCGAGATGGGAAGGGATGAAATAGATTCGAGAAAGCTGGAGGATGATGGTTGTCTTATTTATTTATTTTACCCAGTTTATTTTACCTCTTTTCTTAATGTGGTCTACCGGCAACAAATTATCAAAGAACAGTTTAAAATATTTTTTATTTATATAAAAAAATATTTAAAATAATGTAGGTCTTATGTAAAATATTCAATAAAATCCATTACAGAGTATTAAGTAGACGTGGGTGATTTTGGTTCCCTGGCATCAGCAAGCTGTACAAACTGTGGATTATAGCTAGTTGCGTACAGTCATCTGTTATAGTGGATCATTGCTTGGATTTTATTATTTTCATGCTGGAGAATGCTGACTTGCAATGATAGGTGGAACCAAAAAATGGTGCCATTTACATAGCCCTATGTTTGGGGGGCTGTATGCATAGCATAGGCTGTATATTCCATCATGCTGACCCTGCCTTCGACCTCACTGGCAGTATTCAATTAAATGTCCTTCGGGATTGAGGGGTTAAATCATGGAGCTATGTATCATTTTCTACCTACGTGGTGATCAACCATCCATTTTAACTGCTAAAAATTCTTTCGAGCTGGGCAAATAGTTTCCGAGATCTGCCTATAATGAGTTGGCGATCAAAGTCTTGAGCACCCGTCTTACCTGATTATGTCCTAACTCAATGGTTCCCAAACTGTGGGTCACAACGATGGAATGTTTTTGTTTTGTTTTTTATTATTTTTGTAAGGCTATATTTAGAATATAAATTTTTGCACAAACAAAATAAATATTTATAATATATTGAAATTAATATTACATACAGGTCCTCAGTTTAACATCACTTACATTAATGTCAATTCGACTTAATGTTGTTAAAAAATTATTACCCATATTCAGATTAATGTCATCTTTACTCGGTGCTGAAATAAAGCACGAAAAAAATATTATGTAGATGACTCTCATGCACATCCAGTGCTGGAAATGGGATATTTGAACTAGGGGTACGGCAAAATATATCGATTCTATGAAGCTGGTATTGAATTAACTGTTTCTATTATTTTTTTAAGATCCTTGCATATTGTCATTCCTTTACTATCCTTAAATTCTCTGAAAGTTCTCAGTGTATCTCTTCCATGCAATCCAAGATTTTCTGCAAATTCTTCTATTTCATTGTCTCTGTCCGTAAAATTAGAATTCTGTGGCCAATCTTCCATGCAAAGATATCGAGACTGACTGATTAGTTTATCACACTTTTCTTTGCATACTGATGCCAATGTAAATAGCCTGGATTTTATATTGTTTATTAGAATTTTTAAAACTTGGTTCCTGTTGATGGTAGGTACTTTACCAACATGAAGTAAGACATTTCCAAATTTGTTCAACTGCTTCTTTGGCCTTGGTGCAGTACTTTCCTGGTTTCTCAACCATTAAGGTTCTATTTATTTCTGAGTGAGCCTTATGCAAAGTACATTTTCAATTTTGTAACTCCAAAGCAAGTTCAGAAAGCTCCAATAAAACATCATGCAACAGACCTACATTTTCAATGAATGCAGATGATTCTAAAACCTTCTTTAAACCTTGATATTAAGATCTTTCTGTGCTTACTCTAGAAGTATCAGAACTTGCATTGTTAAAATGTTCCCATAGAGCATCATATGATTTCCAAATAGAATTGATGGTCCTATAAGATGAGGCAACCAACCTTACACTAAACACGCAATCGATTTTCAATAACTGACATTGTAAAGATTCCACGCAGGCTTTCAATTCATCCTGATTTTTCAGAGATCTGTGGTACAATGAATATAATTTGTCAAAAAAAATTTGTAAAAGATTCAACCCTGCAACTTCATCAACAGATTCACTTGTGCTTAGTTCAAGTCTGCGGTTAGCACAGTGGCAAATTGATGCATTAGGCAACTCATCTAGGATCAATTTTGCAACTCCATTATTTCGTCTGAGCATAACTGATGCACCATCAGATGCAAAAAAAAAAAATTTCTTTTAGATATTTCATCAAAAATCCTGAATTTTTCAGGCCACACCACACACACTAACACAGACAGCCCCCTTTCCTTTCAGATTAAACTAAAGTTATGAAACAATCTATGGTCTAATGTAACTGCTTTTCTTACTCAGATGCAGAGAGCACTATTGTTTATTCTCTAGTAATTTACTGAAAAAATAATCGGCAACATTGTATCAGCTGTGGCTCTACAGAGTAGTTAACCTTCTTTGGACCTAATGAAACTTGCAGTTTAATAAAAACAACAAAGTAAATGTTTTATTTACCTCTATTATTTAGATTTTAATTAATTATACAGTAACTGGTGTAAGGAATAATTTGTTTGTTGCATTTCTTTTCTGGCTATGTCAACTCATGAACACGCATTTACAGAAGTGTTCGTGGCTCTCTATAAGCTTTCTAGTAAAAACTCGTCATTCTCTATAGCTCGTATGTCTGTATTTTGCCAGATTGGTATCACGTAGTTCTTTTCTCGTCTCTAGATGAACTATTGTGAAATATAGCCTTTTCCAATTTTGGGCGCATTAAAATGAATTCATATCATACTTTATATTTATTTTTTGCCATTTCTATGTGAATAATAATTTTATGTTGATTTATAAATGTTTGGATACCATTCATATCATATGTAGTACCATAAAGCTCCATAAAATACAGTATATAACATCATTTTGTGTTTCAAGAGATTTTGAACCCAAGATTTTAGAACCAATTATATTGTATAACATGGGTTCTTATGGGAAATATTGATTCATTTAACGTTGTTTCGCTTGATGTCATAATTTTCTGGAACGAATTAACGACGTTAATCGAGGTCATGCTGTATTATATTTATTGTTAGATAGACAGGGTTAAAAGGGTTGCAATAAATTCTGCTGCATTAAGAGGGGGTCACACACATAAAGTTTGGGAACCACTGCCTTAACTCATAAACCTTGATTTAACCAGTCCTTGCTGGCTTATTGATGAATATGATATTTACATTTTTTCCTCTCAAGACTCGTGGCAATTTGCTGCAACACCACTGGTTTAACAATAATAATTTTTATTTTAACTTTATATTAAATTATTAATTATTGCTAAGTATATTTAAAATCAATCCTCCTTTGTTTTTGGTCTAAATAAGAAATTCAAAGTGAACTTTGACAGTCAATTCACACAACTCACATTTGAGAAGGGTCTTTGGATAATGGTTTTTGACATAACTTCATTTCCTAATGGATCCAAGGCGAAAATGTATTTTATTTATTAATCATAACTGAGATATTATTAGTATATTCATTCAGTTAGCTTTTTTATCATTGCATTGCATATATAGGCATCTAAAGCTCTCTAATATTAGTACTTAACAAAGCTAAACCAAGGTATGGTTGAACCAGGTGGCTGCCTTGTACCCTGTATCATGGAGGCACATGGGCTCAGCTCAGAATATGCAACTTTTTTCTATACAATGCACATGTGCATATTAAGGGAGCCTAAAGTTCATCTTGCCCAAAGCTCAAGAGAGTCTTTGTTGGGCAATGGTACTCAATAATAAATTAATAATCCAATATTTACTGCCAATTGTAGGTTTGAACAAGAATGTGGAGTGACATGGTACAATAAAAAATTTATTCAGCCAAGGAGAAATTTTATTATCCCGTTTTTAGGCTGAGCTGGTACACTATTCATTGTTTTTCTGTGTGGCAGAATCTAGGTGAGCCATGACGATTATGCAGTTGTATTTTAATTCATGTTTGACCAGGAATATCACCAAAACTAGCATGATATTGTTTTGTGTTCGCATGCATATGTTTTTGTGCCATATTTGTGTTCATTAGTGTTCATATGTTGAGGTGATTAAACTTTCAATGCCTCTCTTACTATAAAGAGGAATTATCCTGCATGTATATAATCCAAGTGACTTCCAGATATTATACCATATTTTTCAGCATATAAGATGCACCAGGGTATAAGACACACCCCGGTTTTTTAGAAGACTATTCAGGATAAAAAGTATTTTGGTTCACCGAGGCATTTATGAAGGGCCATGTTGTATATCATTTCCAGCTGTGATTAAGTCCATATCTGGCAACATTTACAGAAATTATTATGGCATGATAATGGTTAAATATAACATTTTAAATAAACTTAATTCATAAAATAAATAGGGATGATCTAAAACATAAATATTTGCTTGGAGTCTTTTATAGTTAAATGTGCCGTGTCTGAACTCGGCAGTCATATTAATTAAATATGTCGGAGTGCACCGTACATGTCCCATGTATAGATACCCTTTACCGATATTACTTACTTAAGTTTAAGTGCAAGATGATATTTTAATTTAATGGAAGAAATAATAAATGGAATGCATATGTAATAACGATACATATGCTGAACTAGTCCTTTTTCTTCTGCAAATCTTTTTGCCTCGTGCATAACGATTTTTATTGATACAAGCACCAACCTTACTAAGACTTTCTCTTATCTCATCAGCTTCAGTTTTTCCTTTTTTTCTCCATTCATGGCTAATTTTTTGTGGAAAATGGACCGAAATGACATGCTGCTGCTTGGTTTCCATGCGTTTTTACGTATTGAATTGCCTGATGCTTATAACTAATAGCGTAGGCATGTCTTTTCACGTTTGCAGCCATTGCGATCTCAATACACACATCATTATTTATCCTAGATATGTATAAAATATTTATGACATCTACAGAAATTTTACTGTTCTGTGGCATTAATTGTGCTACTCAATGGGCTCATTAAGAACTATAACAGTGCAAATGCTCCGAAATTCTAATCACTGTAGGCGGACATGTATTAAAGCACATTAATGAAAATGCATCCTCAGAATTCACGTTGCATAAGGTAAATTTTGTATATATTAACAAATTTTTCATTATTGATTATTAATAATGTTTATGCGACAAATGACTGCCAATTATTCCATTTTGAGAATGATTGTTATTATTATTATTATTAATTATTAATATGTAATGTATATTTTGTTGTTTTTGCGATTAATGACTGCCAATTATTCCACTTTGTGGATGAGTGTGTTCATTAGTGTCAGTATTGAAAACAGTAATAATCTTACCTTGGGTGTATAAGACGCAAACTGATTTTGGAGGTAATTTTTTGGAAAACAGTGTGTCTTATATGCTGAAAAAGCTCAAGCAAATGGCAGGATAATGACAATTATTACTTGTCAAGGACTTTCCCATGTTCACAAATTTCAACAACTTATACACTAACTCGGGCAATGTATTTGCCTCAAGTACAATTATCCCTTTACCTCAATTATCTGAATTATAATTCTAAATACACACTAATTCATTTTCAAAGATGTTGTCTTCAATAAGAGTAACTCCTGTAAACCATTTCTTTGAGCTGAAAGGTCACTGGCGCAGATTTAAACTCCTCTAAACCCAATGTGCATGTGATTCAGCAATTGTCATGTTGAGGTTAATATTTTCTGAATAGGAATAATATCCCCTAAAATAGTGTGCGTGTAATTTTATTATTATTTGTATGGCATAAGGAGTCTAATTCCTAATAATTGGCAAGCCTATTGCAGTAAAACTAACTAGGAATCATTTTTGAACTTAACCATATAAAGTATTAAGGCATATCATCCAAGATGAAAAAGGAAAATTAATAAACCAACTCATGTTGAGTGAAATTACAATAAATTGTTGAACTGATTTCTTATGAATAAATATGTTTTTTCTATCTCATTCCTTTAAAAAATCAATGTGTGTGTGTGCATGTGTGCAGAGCCTTTGCATGAGGTGAGTTTGAGAGGCAATTGCCTCAGGCGGTGAAAAGGAGAAATTGTTCAATTCATTTTTTTGAATTGGTCATAAAATAAGATTACTCAAGCTGTAAATGAAATTTGTGAATGATATGATGCATGTTTTTCCTGCCATATTGTCCAAAATTAGTGTAATACATATATTTAATTTTTGAGCAAGTTGGGGAATTGGTTTTGTAATCTTAAAAGTTTTATGCATTCTAAAATATATGCTTCATAACTTGGATATTGTTTTTGTGAAAAATAACAATGAAACATACTTAATTACTTATAATATTATTTCACTAGAGTAGTGGTTCCCAAAGTGGTTGCCTTAGCACACTGGGGTGCCACAACTGATTTTTGGGGGTTCTACGAAAAACTTAGTTTGTTGAATAAATGGATAATTTGTATTTGTAGATAGGTAATGAAGACAATTTTCTCTATAACAAATTGAATATGGTGTAGTATCATCAAATGAATGTGCCCTAAGGTTGTTATACATGTATGTAATATAGGAACCTTGTTTCAAGGCTGGGATGTTGCAAAATTCTTTTTATTTTTGAAAGGGTGCTGTGCTTATAAATAGTTTGGGAACCACTCCACTAGAGAATTATCAAGCTCGTCTTATGGCTGAAAACAAATTCAAAAATAAGCACATCAATATCAAATCAATAGCCCTAACAAGATTATGAAAAATCAGATGTGCATTTCAGCTACAATATAACTGTCTTCGGTGGTCGTTCACCAAAAGTCGATTCTAAAAGAATATGTTTTCGGTATTTCTGTTGTTTTTATGCGTGTGTGGAAGAGGGGTTTGGTGGGTGGATGTCAGTTGAGGGTGTGCATGAGTAATAGGTCTTGGGTATGCATCCTTGAAAGGAAAGGTGTTTGAAGCTAAAGAAGAGGAAGGTTTATTGCTAGAGAAGGGGGGAGGCTAGGTCAAACCTCTACTTTCAGATAATAAAAAGAACCAATTATGAAATTTATTGAAATCAGCAAAGTATATCAATATTGAATTAATATATTTATATTGAAAAGATATTTTTAAATTGATTAATTAGTCACTTGTCAAAATCATTTACTATGCAGGAGCATCGCAATTTTTATTTATTTGTCATTCATGAGAATTTTTGATAATAAAAGTCTGTTAAATTATAAACACTGAAACAGCGGATTCAAAATGGCATTCAACTACATTGAGGAATAATTCGCAGTTGAAGATTTCAGAATCATTTGCCCAAATTTCAATGTTTTTATTTTTGCTCTCGGCATATAAGTCCACCCTGGATTTTTTGGAGAATTTTTAACACTTCAAAATTCGTCTTAGATGCTGCAATATACGGTAATTTCAAATCATTTGAGGGTGGTACCTAAGGTTCATATACTTATCCTTTCAAATTTGCATATCCCAGACCCCTTCCCCACATACTCGCAATGGACATCTATCCGCAAACTTCCTCCCTTTCGCCCATGCATAAAAAACAGAAATACCAACACGCATTCTTCTTACATTCAACTTTTGGTGAACTACCTCTGAAGATGGTTGCATAGGAACCGTAATGGGAATCTATTTTTTCACAAACTTGTTATGGTTAGTCAATCCCTGAGATAAGTACTTTATTCAATGTTTTATATTAAAGTGCTTATTCTTGAATTTAAATATAAATGTTGATATTTTTACTATTGGAGTAAGCAGTAAAAATAAATGATTTTAAATAGTAAATGATTTTTTCACTTATTTGTTTCTTAAGTGTATGATGTTTTGATTGTTAATATATTGTTATTTTATTTCAGTATTCTGTTGATCTTGAGGCTTTTTATGGCCTTATAGAAAAAGTTTTCAGAATGTTGGCTGTGCAACCACATGGGTGTAATATTTTCTTGTGTGTGCCTCGCTCATTTAATGCTCACACACTATCAAACATTACAAATACTATGTTTGAAAAGTGGAATGTTAAATCCCTTAGCATATGTCATCAATCAGTATTGACCTTGTATGCCTATAATGCTAGGAGTGGCATTGTGGTAGATATAGGAGAAAGAACAGATGTTATCCCAATCAGTGAAGGTAAGTCTAATTTAACCTTTATCCACCAGATTTAAATGCCTACACATAAGTTTTATCTGCTGGATTAATTTTGGGGTATTTAAAAGATATTTGTTTAAATTCTGAAAAAATCATGTATCTAATCAACTATTCACGATAAAATGCTCAAATAAAAAGTATTCTATAGTTAACATATTGCAGAATTACATGATGTTGCTTATTAAAGGAAAGAAATATGTTGAAATATAGTATTGGTATTTAAATTTAGATCAATGCAATATAATGCAAATATAATAATAGCAGTAGCGTTCACTCCACTTGGCTTGGCAGTAAAAGGGTGTACACTGATGTTTCATCTTCAGTCTTCATATGGAGATCTCCATTTAGATGAATCACTACTCCTTGCTGAGACATCTTCCTCGGGCTCCTCCTCACCTTTGCTACAGCTTTTTGCACTTTTTTCTTCATACGTGTCAGAATGGGAGTCGAAAATGATTTCCTCTATCTCTTCACGTATCATTTTACATTTAGTAGGAGCCATTTAAAAATTATGGCTAATAATAATAACAAAAACAACAATAGAATAACAACATGAATGAGAAAAACACCGACCAGAGTTAAATCGCTCGAAATGTTCAGAGCTACACCATTCTTCAATTCACTGGAGCCACCGGTAAAGGGGTGCTCTCAAATTATTCTTTGGCCCCGATGTGGAGATGTCCATCTCGACTCACTTTTTGAGGAGGTAGCTCTCTGACTGTTCCTTCACAAATTCACTTTCCTCTCTTTCCTCTTTGTACATGTAGTAATCCGAATCAAAGAAGACTTTCTTGTTATCCTCATGCAAAGTTTTATGCTTAGGGCCCATTTCCAAAAATAATTACAAAAATATATATGATAACTGTGAATAATTATATAAAAATAAAGTAATCACTAAAAAATAAACATGAACAGCTACTGAAATTTTGCACGCATGAGTCTACTCCCGCTCTACTTCATGGTCTGCAAATGAATGAACATAAAAACACTAAAATGCAGATATGCAAAAAGAAGAAAATAACAAAGGGACCTTTGGGGTAGGTTTTAGTCCTGATGTTCAGTTTGTTGCATCTCTTTGGGTTGTGAGAGAGGGTCTCACGGTGGAGGCTTATATTTTGAGACAGGCTCTCTTGAGTGTTGGTTTACCCTCCCTTCCCCCAATCCATAAGACCTTTGGCCGTGGGAGAGGAGGAAGAAAAGAAAGATGTCTGGTCATTCGTCTCCTCTTACTATTTTGATTCCATGACAAAGACGACATTTGCGAGCAGCCTCGGAACTAAGCATGCCATGGATGTGCCATTTGGCAGGCTTACCCAGAAATTTGCTGGCACAACAGCATGCCTTTTGGCATTTAAAGATTAATTAAATATTTTTCCAATTTTATTTTAAGAAATGGCTGTACTATGTGTTATTTTGGAAATAAATGGTTGTCCTAAAATATGTCACCATTTTTTAATCACTATATTTTGACTGTCTATAGATATGCACTTTTTTCTTAGAAAAAGATGCCTAACATTTGCCCGTTTTATAGGCTGAAGGAACCAAGTTATCCTGAGCATAAAGTCAGCATAAAGCCATCACCAAACTTGTGGTAAATCCATTAAATTTCATGAAGGCTTTGTGAATGGAATGCACATATGGGCATAATAACAGCATTGAGTTCACCATTGGAAGTTCTGTTTGCCATTTTGCTGGTGGAATTTCTATAAGTCTGGTGTCAGTCATAAGCAACAGAGCATTCTTTTTACTGGGAAGTTGGGTTCATTTCACCAAGGAGAGAATGCCCACAAGTTTGGAGCCTTCAATTTATTTCCTTATGTCCCATTTGAGTGGAATTTTTGCTTATGGTCTAAGAACAGACGGTGTCAACATCCATAGGAAAAGGACATAAGGTCCATTTTTCCTCCCCAATTCTCTCTTCAAACATTTTTAACTTCTATGATGAACAATTGCGGGCCTTGATTATTAGCCAGCCAACCTCATATTCCCCACTTAACCTCCCCATTTGTCCCACACCATGCTCAGCACATCTGTTCCTTCTTGCGTAAATAAAAACTCCATTGAAAATGGTGATGACCTCAACTATACGATACTGACTCATACTTATTTATGCAAATAAAAAATCAAGCAATAAAACTACAGAAAAAATACCATCATGGTACAACAAACTGATTAACAGCTGATCATGTTATGGTGCAATAAAACCAAGGCTGTACAATAAACAGAAATATTTTGTGAAATTTGAGTTTATATTATATATATATATATATATATATATATATATATATATATATATATATATATATATATATATATATGCCATTATAACTTTGCTTGCTTTAGTGACATACCCCCTACTCATAGACACTTCTTATTCTATTTTGTGTTTAGTACTCAACTTGCAAAATAGGTGGATGTGTATGGGCATAATTCCTATGAATAACAAATGCATCAGACATAGAGATTCATGTGTATGTTGGTTGTAATTGTGATGCTCTCAACAAAATGGAAATAGTTGGACTTAAATAGAAAGATTTTTCGTTAAAGAGACACTTTATTTATGTTATTGCCCTAAGTTGGTGATTATGAAACTGTAGAACATAACCACAGATTCATTAATTGAGTCTAGTGTGCCAAATTATGAGAACAATGAATGAGAAAATACCCATATTTGTGCAGTTGAGGCCCTGAATACCATTTTTTGTCAAGTAATTTCTGCTCTTATGAGAAATACAATTTTCATTCTTTTGACTTACATACAAATTACCAAGTTCAAAACTCAAGTTGAACCTTTTCAAGAAAATTTTTGTTTTTTGTGTAACTATCCACCTCTCTTTCACAAATATTCTCCAAAATGCTTTTTGGATTGGTTAACCTTTTAATGAATAAATAAGTCAATAAGATACTTATCTATGTATTGCATTTGTATTTTTATCTAGAAATAAGTTCTAATTTTGTTGTATTTTCCAACTTAGGTTACATTCTTGAAAGAGGTGTTACTAGAACACCATATGGCAGTTACCAAGTCATAGAAAAACTTAGACAACTGCTGCTTGAGAAAAATCTCTCCTTTGTAACTGATGTGGAGACATATTTAATTAGATATATCATGGAAAATTTGTGCTATTGTTCTTTGGATTATACCATTGAACTTAATGAAGCACTGAATGACCTTAAAAGTATAAAAAAGGAACTCTCTATCAAAGATGTGTATGGTGATTCAAATCTTATGCAAAAGTAAGTATTTATTTTTTTCAGAATTTTGGGAACAAAATAAGAAAATGTGCATCAGTTGGAAATGTTGATTGTGATTGGTGTGATTGTGTAAATTGGTGATTCTTTTTTATGCATACCCCAAAAATCCATAACAGAATTAGTGTAGACAATGGGTCGAGTGAATAAAAACTAAGCAAATGCTTAAAGCATTAAGCAAAAGCATAAGCATTTGCTAAAAGCATAAGCATTTGCTAAAAGCATAAGCAAATGCTAAAAGCATTTGCTTCATATTGAGTGAATAAAAGTTTGCTTTTGCTTATAAGCATTTGCTACTCAGTTTTAAGCAAATGCTTAAATTTTACGGAAGAAAGCTCTTTGCAAGTCTTCCTTCACTTGTTTTTGTTTACATTTAAAGTTTTACATAGTTGAATTTCAAACTAAAAACATAAATATATTGGGTAATATTTTTTAAAAAGTTAATTAATAATTTTTTAAAACTATTTCTTTTATAACTGAATTCGATAATATCACAAATCATGGGTGTATTTTTATTCAATTAGTTATAGTAATTTTATCCAGTCATTTGCCTTTATAGTGATTTTGGACGCCACAAATATTTCTATCTTACATCACTTAAGTACCTTAAAAATATTTCTATCTTCTGTTTGGAAGACAGTACCCCGCCACGTCTCTCTTGATATTCTCCGAGTAACAGATTTGAAATATAGGTACTTAACATTTTTTTCAGAGAAACGATATAAATTTTTATAACGTTGAAACTTTTCTCGTATTTTTTAACCTTTCGTGTCACCATAAATTACCATATTTATATTTAGGATCAATTATCATGAAAATAGAGTACTTGGAAATATTTTAGCAAGCCCTTTACCTCACTTAAAAAAGTTTAAGCATATGCTTAAAGCATTAAGCAAAAGCTCGGTTTTATTCACACAATTTTAAGCAAATGCTTAAGAAAATTCCTAAAAATAAGCAAATGCTTATTCTTTCTAGCAAAAGCAAATGCTATTTTTTTTATTCACCCCAAATTAAGCATTTGCTTAAAAAGTGAGGGAAATCTTAAGCATAAGCATTTGCTTATTTTTTATTCACTCGACCCAATGTCTTTCACATACCCCCACAGAAAAAATTTAGTTGGTTTCAACAAGAGGATGGTGGTGGCCAAGGAATCAGCTCTCTTCCACTAATTCATCTCATAGGAATTTTTGTCAAGAGACCTGTGTGGGAGAGCCTCATCCATTTATAACACAATGTTTCATTGCAGTTCCTAAAGCTGTGGCAACACAAATTGTTGCAAGATATCCATGTATAGGTGTATTGAAAGCTTACGGACCCTAAATGTGCGAACTGCCATGTGTTGTAGGGGAAGGCATTTAATGGGAGGGAAAGGAAGATGAATGACCTTGGGATTCAGCTCTACATGGAGTCTCAGCAGAGAATGATGTAGAATTTTACCCTCTACCCCACACAGCCTGCGTTTCGAGAATAGACTCTTCCAGACCAAAATGAGTTTCTGTGCATGGTCCATAAACTTTCAACAGATAAACACAGTTCCAGTCACTGTCTTTTCAATAAAAAAGATATGCTCACATACATAATGTATTTGAGTAAAAACTACACCTCTTGTGATTTTTGCAAGTCAGTCTCTTTTTCGTCTATATTACCTTTATATATGTCTTCTATGATATGAATATACTGCTGATTCCAGATAATTCAACAAATACTTAATTATTTTAAATAACAATATTCTTAAAACCTATGTGAAGTAAATCTATTTATTAACGATATTTAGTTTTCCTGAATGTTTACAGCCAAATTGTGGTTTATTTCTTCTTTTATTTGTATTTCTAATTCATTATATTTTTGAGGTCACCTTGTAAAAACATCGGGTGTAGCTAATATTCAAGTGATTTCTTTCCTAGTTTGTCTTGGAAAACAAGGATGTCTGTTATATGCAGGGTTGGCTTATATGCGAGTAAATGTGATAATTTGATCAGATATAGCAAATCTTAATAGCAACATACAAAATGTTACAGGATGCAGAACAGCTTACTAGAAATCATTTACTACGGCAACATTAATTGTATAATGGTGAAAACATTAAACAACATGAGAACAAATTCTAAATATAGTTCCCACTCTAAATATCATATAAAATGATGTGGGTCTCTATTGGGAATAGTCATGTTCCACCTGCAGAGCACACCTCTCTCTGGGAATATTCCCTCTTCTCAGTGGCATAGCAAGAGGGGAGCAGTTACTCCTGGGCGTAGGGCCGAAGGGATGCAAACTCTTGGACCAAACGTTAACGTTTCTGTTTATAAATGATAATAATATTATAACATATGCTTACTTAAAATATTAGTATAGTATGCTTGTGTTTCCATCATATTCCCCACATTACATTTGTCTGGAAAATTTTACAGGAAGCAAAGGGGGACACATCTCTGTTACTTGCCCCGGGCGATGGACACTACTGCCTCTTCTTGCTCACTGTCTGACTAATTGTTGAAATTTTTCTATATTTTGCCTATGGCAAACAGGAAGGCCCTGTTTCAGTCTTGTTCCTTAGGTGATAAATTTATAAATATAAACATTAATCATTCTCTGCCAGTTTTTAATTATTGTACCCTTGGAAATTTTTTTATGGAAGCAATCAAAATTTTAATTATTCATAAAAGTTTCATGTTATAACATAGTAGCAACAGTAAATTTATAATTTTTATATCTAAGAGAAATAGGGGATGGATCTTTGTGGCAAGTTGCCCAAAAGAGGAATGTGTGGCCATGGGAGGAGCCCAAACTCGAACATTTTCTTATATAATATTTTACATAATCTTTGTCAAAAATCTAAGAAATGTAAAACATCCTACACAAATAGGATACAGAAGAATGTTCTTCCTGCTACTAGCTACTAAGAACCTAATCTGCGGCTCTACATATAGTATTTTCCTAATAAATGGTATTAAAAGTTTATCAAAGGGTGGTTGTGATATGTCTGGTGGAAGGGGAGGGTGAAAGTCTAGAGCAGTGTTTTTCCCAAACTGGTTGTCAAGTTGATTTTTAGAGGCGCTACAACAAACTTTCTTAAATAAATCAATAATGTGGAAATTTTGTTGGTCTGTCTGTGTATAGCTCCCCAGTAAAAGGTTTGTGATAAAAAGGTGAACTCTGTGGTAAGTGCGAGGTGTATAGAAGTAAAATGAGAAATGAAATTCAATGTGGGCATTGCATCTATTGCTATCACTTCAAATATACCTATAGGAAGCTGGAGAATTGTGTACAATCCTGATATATGGGATAAAAAAAATAAAGGTGTACATAAAATGGTGCAGAATGGCATCCAGGCAATGTGAAATTTTGATAACAAGACAATAGAGATTTAAAAATTTTTATATTTTGATAGTATCACTGAGATCTATGAAGAATGTTAGTCATTCTGAAATGAATATTGTACTTGTTACTTTTGAGTTCTCCAAAATGTTACACAAAGTTTAACATAAGTTAAACATATAAGTTTAAGATTCATTGAAAATATTTTATTAATTTTTACTTTCTCCATATACGAAGTATAGAGAAAGTATTGTTTTCATGAAAAAAATCGAAATCAAGATTTCAATGGAAATACATGTTTTAAGGTCCTCGAAACATGTTTTGACTATTTTCTCGATGTTATCTGTGGGGCAAAGGTCTCAGTTTGTTAACATTGCCTCTGATATGGCACTGGTGTAGTTTTGTTTCTGCAATGAAAAAGAAGAAGCTCGGAGATTTACTAGCTTGAATCTGAAGTGGTTTTGAGCAGGGTCTTGGGAGTCCTAATAGCATTTATGCACTGTTTTCTGGCTGACTGGTAGCATCTCTCACAAGCAGCACCATCTCAGTCTATCTTGCACTACCATTGAGTGAGCTTATTTCCATGCTTTTTACTTTCTCCGTACATGAAGTATAGTGAAAGAATTGTTTTCATGAAAAAAATCTAATTCGAGATTTCAATGAAAATACATGTTTTAAGGTTCCCTGAACAGGTTTTAACTATTTTTTCGATGTCGTCTGTAGATGTGTCCATGTGTGTGTGACTGGAATATTGTAGGTGCTCTAACTGAAAAAAACTATGAATCAGATCAATGCGAAATTTTATATTTGACACTTTTGTTATAGGGAAAAAACTGTTCAGTTTTTGGTAAAAATTGGTCAACCAGAAGTGGGTGTTTACCTTTGTCACATCCGTTTTTTTAAATATTTGCTTTAATATTTGATGAAAATAAAAATGTATTAGAATAAAAGTTATAGGTAATTTAATTTTCTACAACCTCTGTTTAAAACATTTTCCCATATAATGCATTGTTGAAGAGATATTTTTAAAACTACACTTTTTAGTCAACATAGCCACACCACATACCAGCAACTATTGTAAACACTTTATGCCTAGTTACCTCTTAGTAACACTCCTTTTTATTTTCTTAATTGTTTGAGCTTCCTGACTTTACAATATCAGGATGCCACGGTTTGAGTTTATTTCTGTTTGTAGTCTTCAAATTTTTCTTGCAGTTCTTTAAAATATTTATTATCATTTAACCTATTTGGAATTTTTAGAAACATTACAGGTATGGAGAAAGTCATGTGGTGGCCATATCAGATTTTTTCATTATCAGTTCCCTGGGAATGTTGTTCATTGTACATCAACTAAACTTTCTTTTCAAAGGGTGATATCACTTGACATTGGAAGGTTTCAAGCACCAGAAGGCCTCTTCAATCCTGATATATGGGGCCATGACAATATAGGTGTACATAAAATGGTGCAGAAAGGCATCCAGGTAATGTGAAAGTTTGATAAGACAATTGCATTATTAATCAATGGATATGAAAAATGTATATAAAATCAATAGTGAGTGACTATGTAAACTTTTTTATATTAACTGTATCTGAGATATTTTACATAGATTTCAAGTGGTATAATGATTATTATATTTAACCTTTATCGGCCGTGTGTGCACTTAAATGTACACAAAATGAATGTACTGTTGGTGAGCGGACATTTAAATCCATACGATAAAAGTTAACTGTTTTTTACCTAATGTACTTCATTTCATGGAAATTCTAAATTCAATCATGTTTATATTTAAATTTACCAAAATGATGTTGTTATCCATTTGAAGCTAACATTTAAATTTTAACTTACAGTTTGAGGGATCTGTTAAGCCTCATTTATTTTCCTAAACTCTCACCTCTGCTTATTAATTGTTTGCAATGCATAAAGAATAATTGAAAAATACTATTTCACATCATAATTAGAAAATTTAAATTGCCTTCCAAAATTAAAATTGTCATTATGAATATAATGAATGATTTATTGAAATTTGTTCTTTAGGAATGTAGCTTGGATATTCGTAAAGAAATGATAAGAAACATATATTTGTCTGGAGGAGTCACTATGCTTCCAGGATTTACCTCCAGACTATTGAAGGAATTAGACAAACTCACACCACCTACAATAACCCCTAAGGTAATAACCTGTACTATTTTTAATTGTTATATTTTCATAAACAATTTATTTATTAATTCACTGTACAAATAAATGTTTATTTACATTAAAAACACTTTACCTTATGTGTTAAACGAAATAATTCTGTTATTTTGATACATTACGCATAACGTTTTCCAGCACTAATCTTATTATAATAATTTACCACTCTTGATTAAATGTTATTTACGGTTCCTGGATATTGCCAAATCTGTGCTTGATAAATTTAATGATTTTTGAATAGAGGGGGTTAGTTTTGATCACTCGTATGATTGCTAAAAAATCAGATCAGAATGTTCCAGTTACTCGCATTCAGGTTGTTAAAATTTTCCAATTCAAGCACTTCATCCCATGATGAATGTTCTAAAGAACATTTACAGTATATTTGAGGGAAGACTTTATGCAGTAGGAATGTATCTCACATTATATAATAGAAGTCAATAGGAAATTGTGCTTCCATTTACCGACCTAGTTCTTGCTTCCCAATTGCTGTCTCTCTCTCTCTCTCTATCAACTAAGTATCCTACAAGAGTGTGCCAAACATGTCTAAATTTGTTTGCATTTTCTAGACCTTTCCGTGGTTGTAGAGAAGTTGTGGAGAAATTGTTAAACCGAACGATCAGTCATGTTAGTCTAAAACCAGCCCTACTTTGAAAACCGTGTTAAACCAAAGTCCTGTTGGTAGAATTCATGTTCCTCGGGAATTGGGTATACTCTAGTGTTAAAAGTGTAAAAAAGTTAAAAACAATATATATTTTACAAGCCGGTCTAATTTTATGTAGACAAACATGTTTCTCATCATCGCCGTTCCATGCTATGGTTAGAATGTAGAATTTTTGTAATCATCTAAAAAGTTTTGGTTGATACAACTTGATTTATTCTATCAATCTCAATTTGCTTTGTCTAATAATCTTAAATGTTTGTTAAGTGTATAACTTGCATCATGATGCGAACACTGATATATTTTTATACAGGTATATTC
Organism: Tanypteryx hageni; assembly: GCA_028673005.1. Lineage (NCBI taxonomy): Eukaryota > Metazoa > Arthropoda > Insecta > Odonata > Petaluridae > Tanypteryx > Tanypteryx hageni. The sequence goes on from CM054120.1 coordinate 42,516,385, forward strand.
TATTCCTATATATATTCTAATTTTCTATTAATTCAATCAGCCATTGTGTTATTTAAACTATTTTCTTATATCTTCCACTTTCATTCAACCTCTAATTTAGATCATCATTTATCTTAATAATTAAACCTTAATAATAATATATTTTTAGGTTCATGCATCGCCCTACCGATACCATGCTACATATATTGGGGCCACAGTTCTTGCCAATTCCACTCAAGTTGCTGAGTTGACTGTCAATAGACAAGAATGGGTCAACTCAGGAGTTGATATGCTCAACAGATGGAATATCTAATACTCAGTTATATTCCTTTAACAATTTTCAGGCTCATGTTTTTCATATTGATGCAATCACAGTATTCTCCAGTGTAATTTATGAGGTAATTTTTTGTTTATAATTGTGTTTAACTTTGATGTTATCAAAATCATTTGATAATAAATTTTCACAATGCACCTTGAAGTATGATGAATCTGTATGGTGCCTACATTGCTAGTGCATCTTTGCCTGGACTGTAATTAAATAATATGGCATTATTTTTGTATGAAAAGCAATGCATTTATCCTATGGCATGTATCATTTGCAGAAGTAAATTTATAATTTGTGCCTAGTTTGCATTGATCAAGCTTTCGAGATTTAACTGAATTTATTTAAACAATTTCGTATTTAATAAAAGCATGGGACTGTTTTGTACTATACAATATCATATATGTATGTATTAATTGTTTAAACCAAATTAAATCTTTCTGAAACATTTTTGTGTATCATTGGGATATGGATTTGATCACCTAACTATAATGATCCTTACATTGTTGCTAAATAAGAAAATTACATGAGCAGGAAAAGACAAAAAGAACTCTGTAACAATTTCAATGTAATTCTTGTTTCGGAATGAATCTATTTTGCAAATGCAAGCCATATACCATTAGTTTCTCTAAAAATCAAAGATTGTAATTCTCTTGGTTCTTAAACAAAATTGACTTGGACAGAAGTGTTGTAAAGTATAGATGGAGTTTGATAAGTGCATCCTAATTGCAACTGCCACATGTTGACCTCTCATTGTAGAGGTGCTGTGTTAGGAACAGGGGAGGATTAAAAAAGGTGGGGCAACACAATCACAAGGGGTCCTCTCCAATATTATAAAATATTAATGTATAGCTAAACACAAAAATAACTAGCTGCTCTATATAAATCAGAGTTTTATTCTTAATAATTAAGCATGGTAAGAAGTGTTTCAATGCACAGCATAAAATGTCTTATGGAGTCTTGGGGCCTCTCATGCCTCTGGGCCCTGGGGCAACTGCCCTTTTGCCCTTATGTTAATCTGCCACTACGTGTAATACATGTCAATGCTAATCTCCAACACTTTGTTTTCTTCATATTCCATTCCTTTTTTGACTTTAGATTGATGAGGAACCAAGAAAAAAATGTGTCGTTTCCTTCCCATTTAGATAATAATATATCTGTTGAATTTTTATAGTAATAAATGATGATATACTTGAAATTATGCATTTAAATATCCTGTTCTTCCCATAATTTGTAATAAGTAAATTTTACTAATTTGAGGATAGATACATCACTAGTCTCTACTTTTATGTTTAGCACAGTGCCTTTTCCACCATAACTACACAGGTATAAACAAGGATTTATGATAAATAGCATTTGGCTACATGACATTTTTCATTATATTTTCGAAAGGTTGGATACTGATGTTGCTGCTTCTTTTTTATCCCAATATCGTTAACAGTTCGACCATATTGTATTATATGACCACATATATTTTCCACTCTAACTATACAGATTTAAACAATGATTTATTTTAAACTGCACTTTAGCTAAATCATAATTTTTGTTAAGGTGAAAATAGATTTCATTGCTCCTTTTTTGTTTGGATATCGTATACAGTTCGATTCAATCGCACGTAAATTCACGACATATGTACAGTCGCAAGCATAGATAATCTAAGTCCAACTTTGCGATGAAGGCTGTTGACTCAACGATTCTGCAGGAGTTGAATGTAAACATACAGTAGTCCAGTTGGAAGGTGAGAAGGGGTCTGAGGGTCAGGTCATGCTATACTAGGAGGGAGGGAGAAGGTTGCTGAGGGAGGTATGGTGGGTGAAGGAGAGAAGATGGCTGAGGAAGGTCAAGTAATGTTATCCACGTGTCCAGTGGTTCCAAAACAGAACAAGCTTTCAGCACAACACCACGTTGGCCTACAGTTCAGAGGTTACCCAAGGTCGCATTGTGGGAATGTGGGAAGCTGGACGTCCCGTATCTGACATCTCTAATGTCATTGGAAGGGAAGAACATGTTGTAAGATACTGGATCTGTGCTCTGGGACTGACTGACCTCAATGGAAAAGAATAGGAGATGGTCTACCCAATCATGTTCGGGAAGTTTGTAACAGCATTAGGAGGGGGCCTGGCATTCGTCAGTCCATTGTGAATTCAATGAATGGAAGAGTGAATACTATTCTTGATAATGATAGTTGGTGGACAACATATTTGAAGACTGCTTTTTGTTCAACAAGAATGAAAAAGAAAGATGTTTATTTATTTACTGCAAATAACACATTAAAGCAAGTTATTTGGGCTTTTAATTATTTAGTACTTTATTAACTAAGAAGATTTTTTAATTAGTTAGCTAATTTCATCAAACCATCTAAAGAATTTTTTTGTAAGATTTGGAGGGACGAGTTATTTCTGCTTTAATCACAACCGCAGGAAGAAGAGTTTCTAGCCAAAAATTAGAAAGATAGTACTCAGTATCTCACATGCGTATTATACATAATTAAAAGAAGATATTCTATTTGTTGAGAATGGGAAGAAAGCTTAGTTTGAACACGTAATTTTAATCCAAGAAAATACCGCAACTACGAGAGAATCATCTATTTAAACATTTTCTTTTCTTTCGCTCCCTCCCCCCCTATTGCATCTTTGAAGTTCTCCAGGTAAACACATGAGAGACACATGTTCGCTTCACTCTTAGCTTAATATGTTCTCCCTACTTTCGCCCATTTTACTGGAAGGCGTCACATAGGATAGGGACGTTCCTCACCCACCTTACCTCCCTCCAAGTATACCATGACCTGACCCTCACACCCTTTCCCACCCGCCACCTGGACTATGTTCAACTCCTACGGAATCGTCGAGGCAACAGCCACCATCGCAAAGTCGGACTTGCATTATCTATGCTCGCAACTGTACCTTAATGTGTTGTCTGTAACAGCGATTTTTCCACATAACTATACAGGTATAAACGAGGACTTCTGGTATGCTACACTTGGCTACATTTCCGTAAGGTTGGAACACTTTTTAGATGCTTCTTTTTTATGTCGATATCGTAAACGCTGCGATCGTATCGTACATAACACATTTAAACGCTATACATATAAAAATGCTATAACTTCGCAGTGCGCTGTAGGCACCTTTACGGTAGGACGAGTCCATCCTCGCTACGGGACCGCTTTCAGGGGAGGTGGTGTTTAGGTGTGAGTATTGGCTGCGTGAACTTAAAATCTGAGGGGATGAAGGAAAGGGAGGGAGGTACACTTAGGCTGATGGACTCGTCCGAACCAAAATTCGTCTACTGCGCAGGTGCTCTGACGTCAGCTTCCCCTAAAGCTTCTCCTTCCCATTCATTCCATTCCCCTCTCTCGCGTCTCCGCCTGCCGCATTACAGCGCGCGAGGTTTGTGTATACGGCTTTGCGGCTGTCAGATTAGTGGCTCGTTGTCGATGGATCAGTGAGATATTCGTTTAGGCGTTCCGGGTGCTATGGGTTGGTCGTTGGATGTGGCATAAACAGTTAAGGAAATATTTGGGCATACTTATTTGGAATTAACTTCGGATTTTTGTAATCGGTTTATTCAGATGTTATTTTCAGCAAAAATCAATGCTGGATTTACTCTTTAGTTTTTACTTATCGTAATGTGCGCCATTGAACTCGACGAAAATTTTAATTTGCTCATTAACTTAGTTAAGAGTCGATTAAGTGACACGGTTATTGTGGTTTGACGCAATTGTATTTTCGTGTTCTAATCTGTTTCAACAGGCCACATGTACTTCAGGCGGACTTGGGGAAGTTGAGGCATGAATGTAGTTATCGAGTAGTAGGGTTTTTTCCAAGTTACGGTAGCGGCGAAACGTTGGAACGCGAAACGCTCAATAAAATTGGAATGACAATGTGATCGGTCAATTTGACTAGTACAGTACCACTTATGGAAGAAAAATCTGACCGTACCAGTTAAAGGTCAAATCAGCATATAGCAAAAAGTCAGTTCTGCTTTGCTTTCACCCTGCAGCTTACTTCAAGCACAGGGCCTTCACCTAAAGATGGTCCTCCTGATTACTGAATTGCAGATATGATTTTTAGCATTTCAAAATATTTTATGAACTGACTAAGAAAATAGTTACCATTGGTTATGAAATTGATATACAAGCTCTGCTCAATTGGTGCAAATAACTGTCATAATAATTATTGGAAATCCATAGATATTGTGATCAACAGTATCTGAGCACACTGGTAAAAAGGGTTCCAAGATCTAGGTACCTAGAATGGAGGTCCACTGAATGGATCCGAGTCAGTCGGTACGGATGGTTAATAGATAATAGCAAACCCCTCTAACTCTGTCAATGAAATCACAGTAATTAATAATTGCTGACATTTCAGAAAAATGAGTAACCAAATAAATTTATAATGAACTTCAGCATACTTAAACAAAATACTAAAATCAACATAAAATTAATTATTTTAATGCAACAGTTTGAAAATATTTTTTTTAATTCTAATGGAAATACATCAATTATCTAATTTGTGACAATTTATGCTAATAATAATATGGACTAGCCAAAATCTGCTAAATATTTCCAATTAAAAAACATGAAATCTTTTGCATTTCATAACAATTTTAATCACTGCTGAGTTACAGATTTGGGCTGCAATTTCTTCATCACTGGTTGTCTCTGAAATCAAATGCAAAATTTATTTAGTCCTTTAATGCTCACATTTCCTGTTGATACTTTTTTCGTAGAAACAATGTGACTAAATATTTAATCAACTTTATATTAGGAAGAATATACAATATTTATTGAATATTAAAATTTAATTGCTAAACATTTAGCCACCTAAACTATTAGGATTTGTCAAAAACTACTTCTGTGCAATAATTTAAACATTATAATTGACTCCTATAAGGAACTTATAAGAGATATCTATTATTATTATTATTATTATCTATATCTATTATTAAGTTCTATATAAGGAAGAGGAGGTCCTTAATAGATGGAGAGAATACATGGAGGAGTTGTACAAATCAAATGAAAAACCAAAGGATCTCCGTATTGAAGAGCAGGATGAAATAAATAATGACGAAACAGGGGTTTCTATATTGAAAATAGAGGTGCTACAAGCAATAAAGGATATGAAGAATGGGAAGGCAATGGGGGTAGATGAGATACCGATAGAATTATTTAAGTGTCTTAATGAGGAAGGACTGGAAGAAATAGTGAAGTTGTGTAATGCAATCTATGACAAGGGGATGTGGCCAGAGGATTTCGTCAAAACAATTATGATTCCAATTCCGAAAAAGCAAGGAACAAGAAAATGCAGTGAACACAGAACAATCAGTTTAATTACACATGCAGCAAAGGTTCTACTTAGGGTTATGAACAGGAGACTAATTAGCAAAATGGAAGAAAATGTTGCAGAGGAACAGTTTGGATTTAGAAAGAGTAGAGGTACAAGAGATGCAATAGGATTGATAAGAATGAGTGGAGAGAGATATATAGAAAGGGGTAAAGGAATTAGTCTGTGCTTCATAGATATGGAGAAGGCATTCGACCGAGTGAACTGGGAAAAACTGATGGAAATACTAAAAGCAAAAAAAGTAGACTGGAAAGATAGAAGGTTAATTAAAGAGCTGTATATGAAACAGAAAGCAGCTATGAGGATAAAAGATGCACAGACCGAATGGTATGATTTAGGAAGAGGAGTAAGGCAAGGTTGCTGCTTATCGCCAACCCTGTTCAATATATATGCTGAAGAAATGATTGACAATGGAATAGGGAATGATAAAGGAATTAGTATTGGGGGTAGAATAATAAATTGTATAAGGTTTGCTGATGACATGGTAATTTTGGCAGATGAAACGAGGCATATTCAGGAAATGGTTACAAAGCTAGAAGACAGGATGATGGAATATGGAATGAAAATGAACATAAAGAAAACAAAGGTGATGAGAATAGGGGATAGAGAGATTATGAATGTGTCAATAAAGGATGGAAGAGTAGAGCAAGTAAAACAGTATAGATATTTGGGAAGCATGCTAACTGAAGACTGGAGAAGTGAAAAAGAAATAAGAACAAGAATAGCAATGGAAAAAGAAACATTTAATAAGAAAAAACGGGTACTATGTGGTAAAATGGATTTAAATCTGAAGAAACGTCTTGTGAAGTGCTATGTTTGGAGTGTATTGCTTTATGGGTGTGAAACATGGACGCTAAAGAAAAGAGAGAAAGAAAGACTAGAGGCATTTGAAATGTGGGTGTGGAGGCGGATGGAGAAGGTTAAGTGGACGGATAGGATAAGGAATGAAGCAATACTAACAAGGGTGAATGAGAAGAGAAGATTACTTGAAACAATTCAGAGGAGGAAAAGTAACTGGTTAGGGCATATCTTGAGAGGAGAAGATTTACTATTGATGGTGTTGGAAGGATCAGTAGAAGGGGAAAGGAAAAGGGGACGTAGAAGAATAAAAATGTTTGACGATCTGAAAGAAAGGGGAGGGTATCAGGAAATGAAAGAAATGGCAAGGAACAGAAATGAGTGGAGACAACGCTGGTGCCAGGGACCTGCCTAGAGGCAGAACACCTCATGATGATGATGATGAAGGAACTTATCCAATTTAGCAGAAAAACTATGCAAGCACTCAGAGAAAAATGTAATGGCTAAATATTTAGCCACCAAGTTTTAAGGGGAAATGTATATGTAACAGCAAATATTAATTTTTTCCCCTTTTACTTCCCCCTTTTTAAATAGTTTGTCTCTTACATTCCCAGGTCAGTGGTGGTTTTGGTTAGACAATGTTAATCATTGCATAAAATTCTCTCTCTCAATCCCCTACGTTCCACTGTTTCAAATAAATATCATCCATTGATTCCTCCACCTTATCTTCCCGTTACTCATTTATCTCCTCCTAATGATCCCTCAACATTGTCTATATATAGTGTGTTCTACACCAAAACTTCACATAATTATTAGGTTGATACATAAGTAACACTCTGTTAATAAAATGTGGTACGTAAAATAATTCTTCTCTTTTATATCTTTTAATCATAAAACACATTGTGAAATAACTTTGCTACAGTAATTTCCTTTAACTTTCACTCATTTTTTACTGAATTAATTTTATTTTTCATACACATGAATATATGATGGGGGGAGGGAGGATATCGCTCCGCTATGGATCAGGCCTAAATGAAGAGAAAACAACCAATGATGTCAGGTCATGGGATTTATGCAGTAATTTTTCTGCGATCAGCCGGGCAGGCAGGTGAGGATTCCTTGCAATATGCTTGAAACTTACCGCTAAATTATTAAGCCCACCAAACCTAATTTTGGGAGATTGCCTATCCACTTGCCTCCCCTCCCTTCCCAGGAATTGTTCCAGTGTTCACCCATGTTCATAGATCTATGTTAGGTTTCAAAAATGATGAATGCATAATATTATAAACTACCCTTTTATGTATGGTAATTTTCAGTGTTTGAGGCAGGCCTTCACAGCTGCCTTTAGAGTCATGGGGCTTTTGAAGACACCACCATAAATCACCCTGTCAAGCTTTCCTCTAGTTTTTCTCACTAATCCGTTCAGCTTATCAGCGTTTCAGAGAAGATTTCAATATGTCATCCCAAGGATGTTTGAATGTCTTTCAATCTCTTTCTTTATGGTCTGATATATTTAAAGAAATCATTCACATTTTTTGTGTTTACCATAAAGACCTAAGGGAATTGATCTTACCTGCCAGATGAACCTGCTGCACATTACATCTTATCCTTTCCTCTTCCTTTACCTTTACTAATAATAACAGCATAATATACCTCATGGACACTAGTTAAGATCGCTGATGCTCCTGAAAGTAACGTATTCTTTTTAAATTATAGCCACTTGTTTACTTTTTACTCTGAAGTTGTAGACAAATTTTTATGACATCACTTCCGCCAAAAATATTATGTGCAAAAATTATACATATGTTTTTGATACACTTAAAATTACGTAGTACTTTATAATTAACAGTCACTTTTTCCCTGAAAAAGTTCCAGAAAAACTTATATAGACATCATCAAACTGAACACAACAGCCAATATCGGTAATATATGTCCAGTACATATAAATTATGATGATAGTGACATTTCTGGTCCTGAAGAAATAGTCGAACCCTTGCTTGCTACATTTAAGGTGAGCACTCAAGATCCTGATTAACACAGTCATACAAAATTGATAAAAGAGTCAAAATAATTGAGGAGGCTGTTATTCAAGTAAATTGAATAATCCTTATCATTCAATGGATTAAAATCAATGCCATGATTCAATTATCTGAACAAAAATTATATTTTTATCACAAGGAGAAATCAAGGGAGCACCATACTTTACCCTTACACTGTTGTGCTAGGGCTCTAATAAATTGTACTACTTCACCATATTGCATCAAAATATTTTATCAAAATTCCAATAGATGCCAGAATGTTCCTGCATAGTGGAGAAAATCTCATTTTAATATGCACATGTTGACATCAGAAGAAAATTAATGGAATCTGTAATGCACAAACTCGTCATGATAGCACATAGCAGGAGATGAATTCTGATGCATTAACACACCATGCAAACAGTGAAAACGTTAATATAAAATCAACATTGATTACTTGCCGATACAAACACCCATTACTAAGGTCTTTTATCATACCTCCATGGCATAATTTATTACATGAATTATGAAAGAATATTAGGATTTTGATACATTTTGCAAACTAGTTCTTTTGAGAGGACAAAATATTTTTAGCTCCAATGCTTGAAAAACAAAACCAAATCAAACCACTTAATGAATTTTCCACTTTAATGGAAATTACAATCAAAGATTTTATTTCTATTAATCAATTTGTATTTCAAATATTGATTTTATAACCTTCTAGAAGCTAAAAAGAGTAATATTACCAGATAGTAGTTATGCTAAGTTCGGCTTTTAGTTCTTCACTTAAAAAAATTGTAGCCATGTTTAACTCTGTTGCATCTCCTGCGCAAATTATGACAAGAGGTGTTCTTCCGGTTACAGAATATTCCCTGCAAATTAATCAAGAAATAAAAACAATTAAGAAGTCATCATGATAACGAATGAGTATTCTATAAATTGCGAAATTCATGGAGGTAATTAAACCCGGCATACTAAGAGAAGTCCATCACTAAGGGTGCAAACAAATTCCACTCCTAGTTTTTCAACTCTTCATTGCCGAAAGCAGTGGTGCAATCTTTTTTATACGCAGACTACATAAACACGGACAAATTTGCGAGTTGACACGCAATTTATAAAAAACATACTATCATCATGGTAGGTATGGTAGGATGAATTTTCAATCTAAAGCCATCTTTTTCACCTTTTGATAATTATCTTCCACCCTAATGATTCAACGGTTAGGTAAGCCGATAGGATATTAATATTAAAAATTGCTTGAAGGTTTCGTGGACAACCTGAAATCAAGCCGTGGGCCACAGGTGGCGCACCACTGTTCTAAACCTTCATTCATTTTAATTGCAGACTCCACACAGCTCTATGCCATTACATCAAATTGTACAATTCATAACATGACAGCATATCAATCATGAGATTCTAAATGCACCTGTGCTTTCACTTAAAATACACAATAAAGTTATTTATAAGTAATGCTCACCTCTTACTCTTTAATTTTCAGATTTCAAACTGAAGAACTGGAGTAAAATTACCTTTTTGTACTTTTATCAAAGCATCTCAGTTGCTCAGGTAAACCATAGTATTTCACTGAATATGCACTTGAATATTTATTGATTACAAACCTTCATATCAACATAACTAAACATGATTGATATTTATGAATCTTTCCATAGATAATGATGTGCATTAATAATTTATGAACTGCTCTAAAACTAAGAAAATGTAATCTCTAGCTCAGTTTGAACAAAATCTTTGTGATTAAAAATCTGCCTTAGACAAGATGTGCGATGCTGCATCCATCCCTAATAATGATCTGTCTTAATAAGAGGTTTATTTGTCCAGAAAGACATTACAAATAATGCATAAGATGTGTCAAAACGTATATCTTAAAATGAAGAGAAGAATACAAAAGTATCTCAAATAACAGACATTAAAATACTAATATTATAAAGGCATTTAGTCACTAGGAACTCATGAACATGCTTCTTGAATGACTGATATGTGTTTACTCCTTTGATTGCAGCAGGCAGAGCATTATAAAATTTAATACATATTGCTTTTGGTCCTTGGGAGAAAATTCTTAAGTTTTGTTGTGTAATATGGAGATCATTAATTCCTCTTGTGTTGTAATCATAGAAATTGCTATTTTTCTCATAGACATGTTTTGCCTCACATACAGCACAGCATTATAAACATAAATAAAAGGAAGTCAAGAGTCCTAATTTTTTGAAAAGGGGTCGACAATGTGCTCTGAAGGGTGCACTGCACATTGATCTAACAACCTTTTTCTGGATCTTGAAAATCTCATTTAGTTGGTAGAGCCCCAGAGGCAATATGTGAATAAAAATAAGCAAAGTACACTTCTTTAATTCCTCAATACTGAGTGAGTGCTTCAGGACAGATAGGATATAATACACACGAGTTTTACCATTTCAACAGAGGGTGGTCAATATAGACACCTAGATATTTAAACTCCTTAGTGGAAATGATCACATCTTGGTCAAGACAAGAATATAAGTTTTGGCACTGTTTCTGAGAATTGGAGAAGAGCATAGCCAGTGTTTTACTCTAATACAAAGCAATGGTATCATCCCATTAATATACACCTTGGGTATAATATCTCTGCATAACCTAGTCCTTTATTTCCAAAAGTTAAGAACTCTTCTCAGAACATGAAATCACAGGGCAATAAAAATTTATTTATGAAGGCATTAACCTGATAACACACATCGAATTTGGCATGGTTAGCATTGTAGTAAGAAGTTATACATCCAGGACAAGGTGTAGCAACACTGCCTTAGATTTTGATAGTTATAGGAATAATTATTGCATTATAAGTCAAGTAGGATAAATTTTATATTTATAATTGCAAGTAAAGATGTTTAAATTCCAGAAGATTATTTTATGAAATATCAATGTATCGCTCCTCCCTAGCTACAGATTAACTACAGGATGAGATACTGACCAATCTTTCATCTACAATAGTAGGTTTCCACAGCAACCAATCAAATTTTCATTTGTCTAACTAATAATTAGAAAAATGATTTCGAGTTAAAATTTAGAAATGTTAGAGAATTCAATGACTTTTCCCCAAGCTAGAGTGTGGATACGAATAAGAAGTTAGCTAACAGAAAGTCTTATTACCAAAGGAATCAATCACAAGAATGTGAACCAAAGAAATTTTGCATTGAAGAAAATTCTGAATATAAGTTACTCTTCTTGATTAGGACAAAAGAAATATTTCTAAAAGCAATATTATGTTATAAAATCATTTGCCCACTTCCTCTAAATAGCCCCTTCCAAGTAATATGACTAGTAAGGAGGACAACTAACTTCCATCAACGAAGGAATAGGAAAGCTTCGAGCGTAAAACAATGAGCCAAGTAAATAAAAATTAAGCAAATACTTTTACTAAAAAATTTCACTATTTTTTAAACAATAGTTTAATTTGAGTTGAATAAAAAATAGCATTTGCTTCTACTTGAAAGAAATGGTATTGGCTTATTTCCAAAAAATTTCAGTAGCAAATGCTAAAAAATGTGTTAATAAAACTGTGTTTAAGCTAAATTCTTTAAGTATATGCTTTACATTTTTGAAGTGTAGTGAGGGACTTGCTAAATATTTATCAAGTCCGTTTTTTTATATTTCAGTGATAATTTTACCAAAACAAGTGCTATGGCCGAATTTATGATTTCAGGAAAAATGAAATAACATGTAGAAAGATGAATGACAATAACCAATGATTACCTAATGCAGGGGTCACTAAACTTTTTACTGAAAGGGCCACATGAGGCTTCATGATCCACTGTGAAGGCCACATATGACATTTCAAATGACTGATCAGGTCATGTAAAAATTTAAAAGAGCAAGTTTTCAGAATTTTTTTCGATTCTGTAATATGTGCACCCACTCCCTGCTTAACGCTGTTCCACATTAACACTGAAAATAATTTAATACCTTTTTCCGAATTGCGCTTGTGCATTCCACATTAACGCACTTCCAAATTTCTAGTGTAATTTACGAAGTCCACTGTGCAGCGCCTCTGTGAATTCACAACACAAGATGTCAGTATTTGCAGTTGCTTGATGGTTCTGTGTACACTTTTGTAGGTCAAAATATAGAGTGAACTTTGTTTAAATTATATTTTCCCTTTAAATAAAAAGACCACGAGTGATAACCGGTGGTTAGAGAAGAAAATGAGCAAAAACTTAACTCTCAAGGTTAAATTAGAGCGATGGCAACTAAAAGCTGGAGAGCGCCAACATTTGTTTTTTGTTTATTGCTCCATTTTTGACTTGTTTCTTTAAACGTTACACCAAGATATTTGAATTCTTCCATTATTTGGTCGTATATCATGTTCCTTTATTTATCAAGCACGTGATGATTCTTTTATGAATCGATATTTCTTTATTGAAACATAGTAAGGTTTCGATCATTTCAATATACGATTTTTTTTGTGTTATTGGTTGCTTTCTCTTAATTGAACAGTATCTTCAGTCATGATGCTTATGTTATTATGTTCCAATATTCTTTGTTAGTAAAATTGTGGCTGTGTAATGACTATTGCCTCACCCTGTATATATAAGTAGATTATTAGATTAGATTAGATTTATTGGTCTTTTAGATTTGACACACAAACATAAGACAAGCTGAAAACAATAAAAATACAGATAAAATACATTACATACTTGATTACAATATAATAACACCTCAAAATTAAAACTCATCAATGCTATATAGGCACTTTTCAAGAAGGAATGCTTTCAGTTTGTTTAAATAATCCCTTAGTCTGAATGATTTTAATGTGAGATGGTAATTTATTATAAAATAACTTTCGAGTATAGGCAGGAGAAGCTTGGAACAAGCTAGTCCTGTGATATTCAATGTGGAAGTCGTTGCAGCCCCTGGTCCCATAATGAGGCCAATTTCCATTATGCTCCATTACATGTTCTTTTACATAAACAATACATTCATAAATGTAAATTCCATACAAAGTCAAAATTCCCAATTTTTTAAAATGCATTTTACAAGATTCCCTACTTTTCAGTTTTGCAAAAATTCTAATTACTCTCTTCTGCAACAAAAATACTCGACTTACTCGTGAGGCTGCAGATCCCCCCCAGCAATGTATACAGTTTGAAAGGTATGGGTATAGTAATCTTTAAAACATAGTTAGGAGGACATTACTGCCATGTAGTTTATGCAGTTTTACGATAACAAAGATCTTAGAAGATATTTTATATTAGAAGTTTGATGTATTTAACAATTTGCTGTCTGTCAAATAGGAAGGAAATTATCAAATAAAGGGCATTTCCATTTATTCCCATAATGCGAAGTTTTGTATATAGTATTTGATGGTTAATGCTACCAAAAGCCTTCGAGAGATCATAGAAGACACCAAGAGTATAATCTTTCTTATTTAATGCCTGATAGACCTGGTTGATTAATTGGAAGGAAGCTGATATAGTGAATCTAAGCCTGTCTTCGGATAGCAGCATGATAATGATGAGCTTTCCTAAAAGCATGTTGAGATTCATGGAGTAAATGAAAAGATTCAAGGAAATGAATTACTTGGTTATAAAATATTTTTTCAAAGAGTTTAGAAAATACCGACAACACAGAAATAGGCCTATAATTATCTGAATTTGTAAGAGAGCCTTTTTTAGGAGTAGGGAGGACACAAGCAGACTTAAGGCTGGAAGGGAATTGCCCTTCATTAAAAGATGAATTTATAATATTAACTAGGGGAGAAGCAATATAATTAATGACAGCTTTCATGATAGGCATTGGAATGCCATCAAGTCCACGTGACCAAGACGACCTGACGATATTTTTAATTTCATGAACATCAGTAGGAGCTAAAAATAGAGATTTAGAAAAGGGAGTGGACATGGAATGAGAAGCAACAGTTGGGGTAGTTGCAGCGGAAATGGATTGACAGAACTGTAAATTAAAGTGGTGAGCTATTTCATCAGGGTTAGAAAGGGGCAATTATTAAAACAAATATTATTTAAGTTTGAATTAAACATTAGCTTTAGTATTGCATCTGATAACATCTCAGGCAGATTTAATATAACTCTTCAATACACATTGGTGTGACAATTAAAACTACAGATTCACATTTTGTTTAAGCAACACCAAACTTAGATTCGAAAAAATTTGAAATAATTTTGCTAGTACAATCCGATGTTTTGAAACTTAATCCATAAATAGTGCGATAAACAAAAGTGGCTTCTTTTGCAGCACCAATGCGGGCTTCAGCATTTCAATCATTTTTCTCAAAAAGTGATACAGTTGATGTTGAGGATGCCACTGCTAAAAATGGTTTGTGTTTAGCAGCTCGTAAGTGTACGTATACGATTAGCACTGACGTTGATTTATACTTATTATTCGGGGCAAAACAGTAAACCGGCCGGAACGCCGGGAAAATACCTAAAAACTGGGACAATTCCGGTCAAACCGGGACGTATGGTAAGCCTAAGTAAGCAAAATATGGAAACTTGTAAGGTCATCCACACCCATGTACACTATAACTCCCACATTCACTAGTAAATTGCAATTGCTTCCATCAGATGCCTTGGCTTCCAGGAATTACAGTTTACCCAATTTACATTGAAAAGAGAAGTTAGTTCAGTTTTATTACCTTTACAGAGAAAAATCCTTCAGTGGCGGGATATCACTCTCTAGGGCGCTAGAAATACTTTTCTTACGATGACCACCCCAAACATGGACTTCATCACAGAACACGATGAAGTTTACACAACTGCAAAGGTTCAAGGATTAATTATTATAAAATTCTTACTAGCAAGACTTTCAATAAAAATTCAACAACAAGCAATAATTGTTTGCATTAAGACTTGTAAAAATATAACCAAATAAATACAAACCAAAAACGGAACAGCTCTCGAATTTCTCGTTCAATTTCCCCGATCCGATCTTCTTTGTTGTTTTCTGCTTGGATTTGAAATACTTATCGGGAGATTAGAAGAACCAAAACACTTCAACCACCAACTTTAACCAAACCGGTTGATTCGCGCTAAATGTTCCTCCATCTTGAAAGTTTCCAAAACAACAAAAGAAGACCAGAAATCGCATGACCGGGTAATTCGAGAGCTTAGCCCCATAAACATTTAAATACGGATGTTGACATAGGTACCTATAACATTAACGCGTCACTAAGACCGCTGCTTCCTATGCACCAGCGGTCACAGCTACGTCTGGACGAAGAATATGATTCCGCCGATCATAAGAGGTCGCTATGGACTGAGACCCAAAATTTTGGAAGGAAAATATCAAATTGCTCTGAAGGCAAAGCTGACCTTGTCAACTGCGGTCAGTTTCGCGATTTCCGACGTTACGCGCGGTATAACTTCGATTTTTATGAAAACACTGATTGATGAATCAGTTGAGGCATGATAGGTACAATTTTAATTAAACGATAAATCGGCAAATACAAAAGGGAAAAAATAATCGGCAATAGGTGTTGAAATAGGTATTGGACACGATTCTTTGTTCTAGGAGGTTGATGCGATTTAAGATTGAAGGAAAAGGTTCACTGTTAACACCAAAACCACGGGGAGGATCACAGCAGGTGTGCCTCAAGTAAAAATTACGGTACGGTACTTAGGATTTAGGGAGAAGAAGATCTTAGGCTTCTTCGTGAAATTGGTGGTAAGGAACACGCGTCAGCGTTGCTGAGTAAAGAGTAAGTCAGGAAATAAAGTAGTACGTAAATCATTTATCTTTTTAAAGCCGGGATCGGCAATCTTTTTCGCGAGAAGAGTTACTTTTTCGAATTACCCTTACCTTACCGTCGTTTTACTTATGCTATCTCTGTAAAACAAATATTTCTTCTAAAAATACGTCCATACCATTCATTCTCTACAATTTCTATTAAAATAATTTACAAAGCCAATTTCGTTCTGGGAGCCTTTATGATTAAACAGTGATCCGTAAAATTCAACACAAATTCATATTATATAAACTCAAATTACGATTTGAGACTGAAATGTTAACCCTAAAACTTAATTTTTAATTGATTTTCAATGATACGATACCACAGAATATCTCGTTAACTCAGATATGCCCAATATGTGTCAACATTTTTAACAATAAGAGCATTGTGGTCATTTTTTATGGAATTATTAATTCATTATGTCGTGTCCGATTTTAAGTCTAATTCGGCATGCCGAAGTTTTGACAATTTGCAATGCGGCCCGCCAAAGAATGTATGATGTACAATAGTTTGCCTAACAACCTTAAGGCTGTTCAAAATTTTAACAAATTTAAAAATGTAGTTTAACTTTCTCCAGAATAAGAGGTATTATTCTCTATCTTAATATACTAAACAAATTATGTAACATAATGTGCAATTAATACGTGTTCCATGATTATGTATGATTAATCCTATGGAATAAAGATATTCTATTCTAACTTGAAAATATTGTTTTTAGATGTGAAAATTTTTGGTTGCTAACAACCATCACATTGGAAAACGAGACCTATATATTAAGTGGGAATACTCCCTATATTAAACCATAAATGCTTGACAATGAATAGGAAAAAAATTACATTTTTTGTATTTTCACTTGAAAAGACTCTGCTTTGTGGAATGATTCCATAATAGTGATAATAAAATATTGTAGTCTCTCCAGGAAAAGATACTTTAATCGACCTCTTTTAACCTTTACAGCATCATTAGGTGATCAAAGCTTTGTCAGGGTCAGAAAGAGGGAGGGGGAAGTAGGGGAGATGGTTAAACAACTAATGGGTAGGAGGAATTTCCTAGATCAGCAATTCTCTAATGGTATATCACAACAAAATGGTGTGTTGAGAATAGTTGGGAGGTATGTTGCCAAAAATTTTAGTAGCTGCTTGAAAAAATAAAGTAAATTTTATTAAGCTGAGTTTTTGTCTTTCTCTTGCATCATTTATAACAACAATAAAAATAACGTTAAGACTTAAACTCTTCATTATTAATTTTTTAGTTCGGTGGATTGTAGTGTGCAGTGTGTTTTACATGCAAACATCAACCATCATATGTGTTGCAATAAAAAAAAGATTGAGAACTGCTGTCCTAGACTGTGTTTTTTGGTGAAATAGTCTCTTGGGCTACTATCTGAGTTTACCATTTTTTCACTTCAAATCCAGGTACAAAATGGCTCTCACATAAAAAATTCCGGAATTATGAAGATAGTCCATTCCACAACAAATTATTTCTGAGGACAGAGAGTTAACTTATTTTCGTTCACATTTACACTAAAATCTCTACGAGTTATAAAACACTGAACACAAATAAATAAATTGACCCATATGCTAATGACTTATTACAAATTATGCACCTAATTCAACAATACCATCTTTTGCTAAGGTTTTGTCCCATTGTACAGTCCATTTTTTCAAGTATTATAAATACAGTTAACTTTTCCCATTTCAAATCCAGAGAGAATGTGGCTTCAACAGAAAATTTTCAGAAAATATTATGAGATAAAATTCTTAACTATAACATCTAGGATTATTATTTTTCAGATGAGAGAATTTTTTCAAAAATATTTTGTCAGGAAGCACAGAACTCCTGATAATTCATTAGGAAATTTACCAACACCATCAGCATGGCTTTGATGGTTTCAGGTTTAAGCTTGGACAGTTGAGATGTCCAAATATTCATAGATGAAAAGTCTCTCCACTGAAGCATTGCTTCCATGAAGGGTTAACTCTATCTCAATGAGTTTTTTGTTTTAGTTAAAGTTATGAATTGAAGATTCAACTCCAACTGTAAACGGTTTACGGTTGGAGCTGAATCTTCAATTCATAGTTTTACTTGCTGTAGTCTCTTCTATTTATTATTAGTTAAAGCTGTACATTTTTCACTAAAAACAAAAAACAATTCATTCGACCTATCACTTGTATTGCATTTATTCAAGTTTTATTCCTTCACCTTATCTGCACTGAAGTTCTTTAAATTCCAAATAAATTGTCTTGATGTATGCTGATGAGTTTTTTCAATTATAAACTAGCTTTTTCAAACTCCTCCCTGCATGGCACTGTTTTAAGCAGTCATTATTGTGTCATAAATGTTAACAAAATTGACATCCCAAGCATTAAATAATCAATAGCTGAACTGTAAAAATGCCAGATGTGTATAAAAACTGTTCCTTCATAAGTATTCCTTCTTCTTTAAGCTGGCTCAAAATCTTTTTAACCCCTGAATGAACAAACTTATCTTTTCTAGCTCCCAGGATTTTAATTAAATTATTAAAAATCATTGAAGATATAACAGAATTTATATTATTAGATTCAACACTTTTGATTATGTCCTGAAAAATTGGCAACATTAAATTTTCCAGTGTGCATGGATCAGAGAACCATTTTGCAAACAAAACAACTTTTTTTATAAAAAGAAAGATTTTAGAGCAGAAAATAGTTCACTAATATGGGAAATAGCTGGCAAAAAATACAACCATCTGATATTACTATAACTCAGTATATCCTTATACTTCAACAAAATTATAAGTCTTTTAGATGTTCTACTCGAACAGCGAAAATGTGGAAGTAAGCCTTCAAAATCCAGAGGTATCATGTTAAATGAGCACAATTATGAATTATATGAGCTGAACAAGCTAAACCTAAAATGTTCTTTTTTAACCCCTCAACGCCGTCAGGCGTACTATTACGTCCTGTAAAAACTGTCTAATCGGCCGTCAGGCATACTATTACGTCCTGCGGCAGCCCTAATTTATTTTATCTATTGACCCTAGAGACTTCTTTAAATCTAAATAACCTATATATATTTTGAAAGAGGAAGCTTTGTACTTACTATATATGTTTGTCCTTTATTTTTTTTCTCTTTTTAAAAATATATAATCAACGTTGAATTTTGCGATAGAATTTTCAATTTTGCTATGATATGATGGTGTTTCTACGTATAAAAGTCGCTTTTCAGATCAGCAAGGAACCTTTCCTTGGTGTTTGAAATGCAATGTAGGAACTGTGCATCATTTCAAAGGAGAGCACGTTTTTTTCCTATTTTTTCCTGGCGGAGATATTTGGCTTATGTCATGCGACAAAGGTCTTCGTCGGTATGTAAAGAAAGAAAGGAAAACATCTTATGTCTGTCTATGCACAGCTTATTACAAATGTTTACAATGCAATTGATGAAGAATGGAATTAGGTTGAGTAAAAACATTTCTGTAAACATTCCCTCCCATTACCGCTCGATCCTTCGTTCATCGCTTCATAGGAGAGCGTCAACGTCAAAACAGCTGATTTCAAAATCCAAGGCCGACACTCTTCCGATAATTTAGTGCCACACCTCAAAGAGAGGCATTTTGTGAGAAGGATAATATCGGTCATATAATTTTCAAGACGTTTAGAATTTTATTTTAATCTCGACGAAAATTGCGGGGAATTGAGTATATCTATTTGTAAGTATTTGTTTACATATAATATACGTTTAGTTTTGTGATAGAATTTTAGTTTTTACCACGGACCTACGAATTTTTGGTTTCTAAAGTTGACCCATAAATACCTGAGGAAAGGGAACCCACCAAATTGGGTTCCTTTTCTTTGACATTTGAAAGAAGACGAGGTCTGTTTCCTCTTCAGATAAGTGCTTCGCTGCTGTGCTAGCAGGGCCAAACAGCAATGAAACGAGTAGGCGAGAAGAGGACACGCCAGCAAAAAATCACGAAAAGCTCTTCTATATATTTACACAATACGTTACTAGAAGTGTTTACTAAGCTATAAGGCATTTCTTGCTGAATCCAATTACGCATGTTAAATTTTCTGAAAATATTTGGGAAGGACCTATAAGCTCAAGTTTTCCGTGTTTTATACAACGTCATATCTCTGTTTCCAATGAACGAAATGCAACCATTTCTTCTATGTGACTTCTGTAATGACTAAGAATGATGACTCTATAACTAAAACGTTTATATTATAAATAAATCATCTTTTAATAAATCAATAATACTACATTGACTTAAAAATTTCCAGTCAAGACATGAAAAAGGTGAGATACGTGAAACTTTTCACCTAATTGGTTTAGATGGGTAGACTTGCAGAATGATATAGTTACAAATTTAAGCTATTTTTTTATTAAGATTGCACATCAATATCTTCTATTGATTTTCCGGTGCTGAATGTTATATATAAAGCGCGAATGCACGCCGGAAAATTAGCGATTGGTGTACATTCTCATCTACTCCAACAATCTTTGTATATAAAATATTATACGCAAAACAGATATTTACAAATTTCATGTTTTTCATAAATCCACAAAAAAATTCAGAAAAATCAAGAGAAAACTTCCCAAGTTGATTATTTTAATATTTTCGAACGTTTTTGCAACGCAATCGTAAAAATTGAAAAACCTCATCCGGCCGTGCGGGTGGGATTTAATAAATCTCCTCCGTGCTTGAGGGGTTAACCAACGCCTAAATATAGAATGCACATTTTTTTCCATTTCTTTTTAACCCACCAAAATTATTATTCGTGTTATCAGCCGATAATGCAATAATTTTTTCCTGTAATTTACGATTTTCAAAGACTTAATATATTTGAAGAAAATACTTCTGCAGTTTCACCACCAATTCTGCAAAAATCAATTAACTTTGTGCAAATCTAAACTTCATAATTATTTTCCGTTTCAATTTTCACATGCCTAATAAGAACTAGGAACAGTTTTTGATGACCATGATTAGATGCATCTGTAAACAAACACAAATGAGGATTTTTCAATGTCTTCATTCATTTCAATGGTAGCCCACTTTGATAAAACATTTGTGATTATTACCTCACACTTGACTCCATAACTAAATTTTGCCTGATAAACCTTTTTGATTAATCCCAATGTGCAGTAGGGTGGTCCACTCTTATTTGGGAAAATTTTTAAAAAATAATTATTCTCCTCCCACCCTCTTATTTGGTGGCCCTATATACAAAAACATTGTTTGTGACGTTTTGTCACAATTGGGTAATATTTATGGGTGAACCCAGGGCCACAAATATTTGTAAAATCCTATGAAAAATATTCTATAAAGGGGCTATCTGTTTATTCCAGCGGCAATGAAAGAGGAATAGAGTAATATTCCAGTTTTTTTTAATGATAAATTGCATGTTTTATCTTTAATATAATAAAGTAGGTTGTATTGACTTGGTCATATTACTTTGCGTCGCAATGCAATTTGAAGTTGTGCACATTGTAATATAGGCAACACATAACACATGTGAAAGCATACGTGAAAACATGCACGACATTTAAATTGTAATAACGCTTGCAACTCTATAATAATTAAAATGCATGTTATAGGAAATTATGGGTATAGGACCCTTAATAATCACAATATTTTTTGTCCAATTTGCACAATATTTTGATCAGCCTCCTGACTCTTGAATATTTTGGTTGCACAAAAAAGTAATAGTAATGTAAAATACAGAGTTTGGTACCCACCCCAACAAGTACGATCTATAGCATGATTTTTTTTCGCTGTATTGGCAACCGCAGAACTGATGGAGAGGCAAGCAAACATTAAAGTTGATGTACAAGAGACAAAACAAGATAAAATAACATGCAAATGAAGTGAAAGAAAAATTATTATTAAATTTTGGTAGTAGAATCCAAGAAATTTGTGACGGTTGCTTCTCGCAGGGATTACTGCCAC
This sequence comes from Tanypteryx hageni, assembly GCA_028673005.1. Lineage (NCBI taxonomy): Eukaryota > Metazoa > Arthropoda > Insecta > Odonata > Petaluridae > Tanypteryx > Tanypteryx hageni. The sequence goes on from CM054120.1 coordinate 42,538,502, forward strand.
AGATAAAGCAAAAAGCGGTAGTTAAAATGTAAAACGTTGGATCCCAGATCCAATAAAATAGGACATCTAAAGGAGAGATAGAAACGTAAAAGAGAATCCCTACAAATAAGTTAAAGAAAGAATAATTTTATTAGAATTTTCCAACTTACCAGAAAATTTCAGATGACGTCAATGGAGATACTGAAGAATAGCATTAGTTGTCGCGGGTGCAGGAAGATGCTGGCTTTAAGAATTCTGTTATCTGAAGCTATGTTCCTTTCATTTTAAAACTTTTGTGAATTTCACAATAAGGAGCTAGCACAGCATCTATGTCTCTCTTGAATTTAATACTCCTTTCCACTTGAATAAATGCAATACAAGTGATAGGTTGAATGAATTGTTTTTTGTTTTTAGTGAAAAATGTATAGCTTTAACTAATAATAATAATAAATAGAAGAGACTACAGCAAGTAAAACTATGAATTGAAGATTCAGCTCCAACCGTAAACCGTTTACAGTTGGAGTTGAATCTTCAATTCATAACTTTAACTAAAACAAAAAACTCATTGAGATAGAGTTAACCCTTCATGGAAGCAATGCTTCAGTGGAGAGAATTTTCATCTATCGATATCCATTTCCTTCTCTTTTACTTCACTTAATATCCGAAGGATCTCTGATAGTGCTTCTGCAGTTAATTTTGATTCAACATGCTCTGTATCTCCTTAATCACTGCCACTTGACTGTAAAAATTCTACAAGATCCTCATTAGCCAATTCTTCCGAGTGGTGTTCAATGAAATCCCTTGCTTCCTCCTGCAGATTGTCAAATCCTTCTCCTCAAAAAACTTTTGCCAACTTAACGATCCTGCTAATTGTGCTGCGAGTGTTGGGAAAACCTTTGAATTAGACAACCTCAGGGCAAAGTTTTTTCCAAGACCTAATCATAGTAAAATTATTAACTTTGTCCCATTACTGTTTAATGATTTCAAAGGATGTCAGAATGTTATATGAATTCTATGCTTCATGAACAGTAATAGGCAGATTACTTTCGATTTCCTCCAGGATATGACTGAAGCTGTGCCAGATGCAATACGTTTTGAAAGATGCAAATGCTCCTTGGTTTAATGGTTGTAATAGTGGTGTGGTGTTAGGTAGCAGGAACACTACTTCAACATTGCGTTGACTTTTCGCAAGAGAAACTGGATGTCCTGGGACGTTGTCAAGGATGAGATTCAAAAACGCATTTCAGAATATCTTAGCTATCTCCTGATCAGCTGATGCAGCTTCTCCCAACAACTTCATCTTACGCAAATTAAAAAGTTTCTTAAATTTACAAGCCAGTCTCCACAAGCAGAAAATCATTTTGTAGAACTGTCACCATTATCACCTTCACCCTCTGTCATTTTCCATTTTTTCTAATGTAGTGTTATGACTCAAAAGAAAACTTAGCACTCAAGGGAACATTAACACTTCTTTGAATTATGTCCTCGGCTTTTTTAATGTAGCAAATTCTAGACTCATTTACTCCATATTCTCTGGAGATAGAGGAAACACTTGCACCACTTTTTATTTTAAACAATATACTGACTTTTTCTTTCAAGAGTATAACTTTGTTGTTTTTAGCATGCTGCTCATTTCCATATGCATTTTTGTGCTTAGAAGACACTATAAATTCATTAGAAGGATTAAATTTGAAAAGTTAATTGTTAAAAACTCTGTGCAATCAGCAGGTTACTATCACCAAAACAAAAACTCAGTGCATTTGTCACTTCTAAAATCACCAATAGTTAATGATAACATGTAAAACAAAGCATAGTCAGCTGCACTACTACAAGTGAGAACAGACGTGGTGCTGAATTGGAAGATCGAGAGGAGTCATAGCCTTCAGGGCTTACCCATCATAAGAAAGAGAGATCTGCTGGGCAGTAATATCGCAATGTTTTTGTTAGATTTAGCAACTTTTCATGTTTCATATAAAGGGACACAGGCTAAAGTGTAGAAAGACTGCACCAGAAAAATATAAGTATGAATAAAATATTAATGTAAATTAATGTTTTATTACTCGTGAATAATACATCATTACATTTACTTAAATATTTTGGTGTATTGGAGTATCACAACAGTATTTTTCACCGCTGAGGAAAAAAGCAATTTTGTTTCAACTCAAAGGATTCATATCTTAATAATTTGCTGTCCCAAAGAAGAAGTAATGCTTCATGTAGCCTCTTCTGTGATTTAACCATGAAAGAGAGGAAATTGGTCACAAATGAGAAAACACGAAAGAGTGAAACACAAAAGGTGAAGCCATGAAAGACAAGGTCTGCCTGTACACTTATTTCTTGGGAATTATAACAATGAATTATGAAAACTATAGAAAAAAGTGTGATTTCCCATTCCATAGCCTCTATTCTGAATAACATAAAATGTTTGCTCTAAGAGCCCTGATACCATTGTCTTACAGGGAATGACACTGCTGCCATGATTCAAAGACATGGAAAGAGGACAAAACAATATGCTCAATTTATTTTATCCAGTCTCTACCAGTTAATGAATCCATAATATCAACCCACGTTGGGTTGTCTTCATGGTAAGAAAAGCCACCATACTACATGAATGGAAAAGGTGGGTATCTCAGAATCAGGCCCAGCCTTAGGGCAATGAGTTGCCTTGGGCCACACACTCCAATTGACAAAAAAATTAGGTATACAGCTTGCCAGGAATAGATCCGGCAGGGAAATGCTCACAAGGTAGTAATATAAAATTAACCCTGCAGTACGTGCATTAATTTTTTGACTGCCAGTACTAGCGTGGGGTGCCCCTGATACCACACAAATTTTTTTATAAAAAATATCACCATTATTCAATTAATTCTTTATTTTGTTCTATTTTAATCATTTATAAGTGAATTTTGAGAAGTTTCAAATGATTTTGTATTAGTAATCTATTTTGAAAAGAAAGTTTTAAGGTACACTTTCATGAATATTTTTGTATTAATTGGCTGGGTGAAGCGAGGTCTCCTGTTGAGTCCCTGTGCATTTTGTCTGTCTGTTTTTTCTACAATAATTGGTCTCCGTTGTCTGATTTTCACAAAACTATTAACCCCTCAAGCCTGGAGGAGATTTATTAAATCCCACCCGCACGGCCGGATGAGGTTTTTCAATTTTTACGATTGCGTTGCAAAAACGTTCGAAAATATTAAAATAATCAACTTGGGAAGTTTTCTCTTGATTTTTCTGAATTTTTTTGTGGATTTATGAAAAACATGAAATTTGTAAATATCTGTTTTGCGTATAATATTTTATATACAAAGATTGTTGGAGTAGATGAGAATGTACACCAATCGCTAATTTTCCGGCGTGCATTCGCGCTTTATATATAACATTCAGCACCGGAAAATCAATAGAAGATATTGATGTGCAATCTTAATAAAAAAATAGCTTAAATTTGTAACTATATCATTCTGCAAGTCTACCCATCTAAACCAATTAGGTGAAAAGTTTCACGTATCTCACCTTTTTCATGTCTTGACTGGAAATTTTTAAGTCAATGTAGTATTATTGATTTATTAAAAGATGATTTATTTATAATATAAACGTTTTAGTTATAGAGTCATCATTCTTAGTCATTACAGAAGTCACATAGAAGAAATGGTTGCATTTCGTTCATTGGAAACAGAGATATGACGTTGTATAAAACACGGAAAACTTGAGCTTATAGGTCCTTCCCAAATATTTTCAGAAAATTTAACATGCGTAATTGGATTCAGCAAGAAATGCCTTATAGCTTAGTAAACACTTCTAGTAACGTATTGTGTAAATATATAGAAGAGCTTTTCGTGATTTTTTGCTGGCGTGTCCTCTTCTCGCCTACTCGTTTCATCGCTGTTTGGCCCTGCTAGCACAGCAGCGAAGCACTTATCTGAAGAGGAAACAGACCTCGTCTTCTTTCAAATGTCAAAGAAAAGGAACCCAATTTGGTGGGTTCCCTTTCCTCAGGTATTTATGGGTCAACTTTAGAAACCAAAAATTCGTAGGTCCGTGGTAAAAACTAAAATTCTATCACAAAACTAAACGTATATTATATGTAAACAAATACTTACAAATAGATATACTCAATTCCCCGCAATTTTCGTCGAGATTAAAATAAAATTCTAAACGTCTTGAAAATTATATGACCGATATTATCCTTCTCACAAAATGCCTCTCTTTGAGGTGTGGCACTAAATTATCGGAAGAGTGTCGGCCTTGGATTTTGAAATCAGCTGTTTTGACGTTGACGCTCTCCTATGAAGCGATGAACGAAGGATCGAGCGGTAATGGAAGGGAATGTTTACAGAAATGTTTTTACTCAACCTAATTCCATTCTTCATCAATTGCATTGTAAACATTTGTAATAAGCTGTGCATAGACAGACATAAGATGTTTTCCTTTCTTTCTTTACATACCGACGAAGACCTTTGTCGCATGACATAAGCCAAATATCTCCGCCAGGAAAAAATAGGAAAAAAACGTGCTCTCCTTTGAAATGATGCACAGTTCCTACATTGCATTTCAAACACCAAGGAAAGGTTCCTTGCTGATCTGAAAAGCGACTTTTATACGTAGAAACACCATCATATCATAGCAAAATTGAAAATTCTATCGCAAAATTCAACGTTGATTATATATTTTTAAAAAGAGAAAAAAAATAAAGGACAAACATATATAGTAAGTACAAAGCTTCCTCTTTCAAAATATATATAGGTTATTTAGATTTAAAGAAGTCTCTAGGGTCAATAGATAAAATAAATTAGGGCTGCAGCAGGACGTAATAGTACGCCTGACGGCCGATTAGACAGTTTTTACAGGACATAATAGTATGCCTGACGGCGTTGAGGGGTTAAAGAGTCAACTGCCTATAGTTTTTCTAGAACACCACGCTCATAGTTACTGTGCAATTTGCGTTAGTGCATAGCACTAATTTCTAAATCTTATCCGATCTAAACGAAATTTAGCATACATAGATAAAACATCAAATGATGAGGAAAATGTCAAATAAACATTTCTCTAAAATGTACAGGGAGCCTTCTAGAGGTGCGCAATTGGCATTCGCACCGTCTCTCCTGTACAGTCCCTGTGCACTTTGTCTATTTATTCGTTTGTCTGTTCTACTATAACTGCTGTCTCAATGAGGATACAAGGCTCAGGTTCATTTGCCATTAGTTCCTTATTTGGTGCATTTCTTAGATTTACATTTCTTTGATACATATTTTACTGCTGAGGGCAGCACTTTCAATTCTATTCAAATTTTGCATCCCCACTATATTAAGTGCAGGAGATCTATGAAGGCAATAATATTGAACATGTGATTCCCCCTCACCATCCATAAGTGGTCTGAGCGAGTCCGAAGATCCCGCGGATCCCCTAGTTATAATCTTGTCAGTTCAATTAAAGAAATCAGAAATCCTACAATAGAACACAAGTAATAATTGTACAAGAGAGGAAAAACTGTTTTCCACATCATGATCTTGAAAACTGTATTAACTTTACTTTTTCAATTTGAATATTTGTGTAATTCAATATAATATTTATAATAGTTTTGTCAAATATCAGTCGGAAACAGTCTACTGGGAGCTTCAAAACAAAAACCAAACACTGAAATAATAAAAATCTACAAACCTTGTAGGATCAGAGTCAGTGAAGAAACTGTTGTGATGCAATCTCCAATTATGAGAAATAATACATTATATGATGACAGGCAGTGAAGAAGCTAATGAGAGAGCTCAAATTATGTGAAATAACTAAAGTTTTGTAGATAGTAACAATAATTTCAGAATAAAATGTGAGCAACATCCGCACAAAGAAAAAAGCTCTGATTTCAGTAACGTACAAAAACATCCGAACTCAAAGGATTACCACAGAAAACAAAATTTTTAGCAAAAAAGTTTCCAAACACATGTCATTCCAGCTACTGAAGGGTTGAGGTCATAAAAGGCCAAAGGAAAGGAACCCTGTCATAAAACATATGCCTGGGGTGTCCTCAGCACCCCATGCAAATATCACAAGGTTAAAGATTGATTGAGATGACTATATTTCATTGCTAGTACAACATAGTCAATAAAGCAAGTTTCGTAAAGGAAATGCATTATCACTGTGCCATGGTCCATAATTTTACCATAACAAACACCACTAACTTTTCTCCAGACTTTTCATGTACAGATATTTACGCTTGGCAATATCCTAGCTTTGATCCTACTTAAAAGCATTGTACAGTCAATATTTTTTTTAATTTGACACAATTTAGTTAGTGTTACAAAAATCATTTTAAAAATTGAGATCTTGATGGCTTTATGTTTGTAAAACTGGAAGCTTGAAATCTATCATTCCGACACCGCTTTACAAAGACCCAGTTAAGATTTTGCAATTTATTACAACAAACAAACAATATACAGACTTTCCTAATACATACATTGCTCTTAGAATTATTCTGGCTGTTCCCATACTGTAGCATCCGGGGAAAGAAGTTTTTCGATGCTAAAACTAATAAAAATGTACATGCAGTCAATGATGCTTCAGCAGTCAATTGAGAATCACATTGCCAGCGAATTGGACTATAACAACCTTATAATAGATTTTGCATCAAGTAAAGCTCGCAAGATTTGTTAATAACATTAACTTTCGACTATGTAGGATCAAACTTTCAAGTACACCCAATCCCTGACTAACATAAATTCTACTAACACAATTTCAGTTTAACATGGTTTTTAAAGTAGGGTTGGTTTTCGACTAACATGACTGGTTGTTTGGTTTAACACAATTTCTCCACGACTTCTCTATGATTGTGAAAAAGGTCTAGAAAGCGGAAGTTTAGACATGTTTGACCCGCTCTTGCGGGATGCTTACCATATATGCCGGTCTACAGGATGATCTGGTGTCTTAGTAAATCACAATTTTTTGACTAAAAATTGATTTTTTTACATATATTCTCCATTTAAGTCGAGTCACTTTTTCTCTCAATAAACCTTATAATCAGCTAAGTGGTCATGACAAAATAATAACTGTTAACCTTCTGATTATTTTATATCGAAAGATGTCGAATGTATATATATATATATATGCTCTTCCTTGATTGCGAATGACAATAAGCCCATTATCATAACATCTGAGCCAAAGGATGAATTTGACAATTTCAATGAGTCTGATGCAGAAGGTGAGGGATTTCATGGTTTTTAAACTGCAATGTAGAAAAATACTATTCTTGAATGTTTTTAAAATTTCCTTCGACCATTTTTGTAATTTTCTATAAATTGTATGTTTTTATCTTTTGAAAAATTACAGGATGATCTTATGTCTAAGTAAACCACAATTGTGAAAAAGGTCTAGAAAGCGGAAGTTTAGACATGTTTGGCCCGCTCATGCGGGATGCTTACCATATATGCCGGTCTACAGGATTGTAAAATTATCATTTTACAAATCTTTTAAATAATGTCTGCTAAATTAATGGTAAACAGCTGATTCATTGATTCAAAATGGTGGTCACCTAGATAGAAAAATACGCTTGAGTTATGGTTCACATTTTATTGGTGATGGGAGAAAGAAACCAAGAAAAGTTATATCGCTAAAGCAAAAACTAAATGTACATAAGTGCTATGAGGACAATGAATGAATACGTGATACCATTCTTCAAACTGGTCCTAACAAAGATATGCTATGAACCATCCGAATTATTGTTTCTTTTCTGCAAAAATGAGTTACATGTATGAAATTTACATAAATAAAAAACACAAAGCATTAACACAAGTATAGTCATAATAAAGGAATAAAATTAAAAATATGTCAATCAGGTTAGGATCCTCCCAATTTACATTATTTCTTATGAGAAATTCCTGTCCAACTAACACAATTTTATCTTACATGAATTATTTCTAGAATGCATCTATCGTGTTAGTCGGAGATTGGGTGTACAAGCCTTTTATACTTAACAGTTTTAACAAGTTTCACAAGTTATTAATTAATGAATAATTTTTTGGAATTAGTCATTCATTACCCTGCCGTGGCCCTTGGCTACTCCTAAAAATTCTGTTTTCGCACATTTTAAACCTAATTTTTTGTTAAAAAAAACAATCAAAAATGTGCTCAAATTGTTTTACATTGCAAGTGATAGTTGGTGAGGGGGGTGAACTCATTAACCACTCAACTGCGGTTGACTTAAACTATAGCATCCACCAGAAGGACTTCATTGCCAGTGTGCCGCCATGGGCCCCACAATCTCTAAGGCCAGGTCTGTTCAGAATCCTCCACCAAATAACGCTGATGAATCAAAATATAAACATTTATTAATTGTGCTTGCATATTCTTTACACAGACGTGTGTCCTTGCAGGCTGAAGGTGTTAAAAATAAAACTGAAATAATTCATTTTGAAGTTAACTACAAACAAGTCCGGATAAGTTGAATATCCATTATATGTCTGTATTGTCAATTTATTTGTCATATTCTTACAATAACAGATCCATCGTATGAATCAAACTCATTTTATATTTTTCTTAATTAACTAAATGAGACCATGTAAAATACAAACAATTCATTGCTATGCCATAAAGGATGTATTTAAATTAAATAGATTACACAATGACAAAAATGAATTTTTAAAATTTAAGTATATAAAATGCAATTTTATTTCTACATGTTTATGTAGGTAAAAATAGCTTCATACTCTGGTACTACAAGTGCATCCAATTTGTTAAAATACCATCCCTTTAAATAGAATAATTTAGAGATGACATCCATGTATATTGCACTTACAAATGTTAAGGTTAACAAATAGAACAGGGTATGCAGCCATCGTGTTAGTGGTTAAAAATCTATCTCACAAATTTATCTATCAGGCAGAGTTGTAAGTTTTAGCAATAGATAATTCAATGCTGGTGTTGGAGATCAATTTTTAACTTTCAGTAATATGTTGACATTAGTAGTATAACCCTGGCAGTATTGAAGTCAACAAGTAACACACAAGTTCATTTATCACCGGTGATATCCAAAATATATAGGAGAAAGCTGAGACAAAAGACTGCGGAATGTGTTACCGTATGATAAGAACACTTGTGGAGCCATTCACCAAACACCTGACTTTGGGAGTACTTTTAATTCAACTTACAGAGCTTCAGCACCTGAAGACAGGCACCATTTCATTATGTATATGAGTTTTTGATCATTTTTTCAGTGCACCATTCTAATTTCATTTGTTTGATGCTCACTTTACCTGTTCTTTGATCTTGGAAGTCTTTGATATAAAACAGGTATCACTAAAAAAAATCACAATATCAACATCACCCAGGACTATCTTTACTCATTATAGTAAACGTATAATGTCTTTATCAATTCCAACACTATCTGCTCTCTGATCCTTCTGCACTTTCGACAATTCGAACCAGGCACTTCCCAAACTCCTTAATGACAGACTGTTGTATTCTTGCAAGTGAAACATGACTGTACCGGCGATGAACATCCATAGCTTGAGCCATCATACACTGACATGTTGCTTCTATCACGGCAGCAGTCATGAGGGCTCTAGGTTTCCTGAATAGGTAATAATATATATAATTAAGTGTAATTCAAAGGAATACATACACACACATTCATACAATAAAACTAACCCCATTGCAGGGGTTACGTACAATAACAGGTGCTTGGACCTTAGGTACTTATGATCTATGTTTTTACCCCCTTTTCTTAACCTTATGTACTGGATTAAATGCCTGCACATAGAGTCCTGCTGTCGGATTTATGGTATTTAAATATTTTTGCATGTTTTCTGAAAAAATCGCATACAGTCAATCCTTATCGAATATGGGGGTTGCATTCCTGTAAAATAGAGCATTTGGCAAAACTGCTTTCAGTAAATGCAAGAATCTATGGGAATAATAGGATTCGAGGACCTTGGAAAAGAATTTACATGTGTGTGTGTGTGTGTGTGTGTGTGTGTGTATATATATATATATATATATATATATATATATATATATATAACAGCTTACGGAAAAGGAAAGGTAAAATGGATATATGGATGGCAACAAGATGTTGGAATGAGGAAGCCCAATCGGATGACTTCAGGTTGGTGAGGCCCTGGGGATGTCGAAGCGACACATGTAAAAGAACACTAAAACAACACAGAGAAACATCACAAAAGTAGAAGCTTTCGGAACTACTCCTTCTTCAGCTACAGAGAGAGAACTGATGGCGGTGACACTGGGTGGAGGCATGGGGGTGGAAGGGTAGTGCGGAAAGGTCGAGGATTGGAGGATACGGAGGGGGTTGGGGATTGGTAGGGGGTTGGGAGAAGACAGAAAGGGGATGAAAAGCTATTGAAGGTTGAGGCCAGGGGGAGTGAAGGAATTTAGGAGATGGATATGCAAAAGCTCCCACTGACGGAGTTGGGGAGCCGAAGCATTGTCGGGGAGATCGCGAATGACTCTCACTGTGAAGCAGTTGTTTGTGATGTTCCCCTGTGTTGTTTTAGTGTTCTTTTACGTGTGTCACTTCTACATCCCCAGGGCCTTGCCAACCTGAAGTCGTCCGATTGGTGAGTGTTCACTGGGCTTCCTCATCCCAACATCTTGTTGCCATACATACATACATATATATATATATATATATATATATATATATATATATATATATATATATATATATATATACACATATACAGTAAAACCTCGTTATTTCGATCCCAGAGAATTCGAAATAGTGTGTAATTTGAAGCTAAGAGCAGTCCCCAGCCAAAATCATAGGACTATGCATACTTTTTAGTACGGATTATTTGAAATACATCTACAATGAAATTCGAAGTCAGGACCTGGTCTGGTGACTCGCAAACATTTTGTTTAATTCGAAACCTTACCCATATTGTGTGTTTAAGTGGAAAGTTCGTGCTCGCACATGACAAAGGCATTGCGTTTTTGTTCTCCATTTCTCGCAAAGGAAATATACATTGCCCCCCAAACAGGTAACTTCTATTTACTTATTTAATAGTCAACGTAAAATAAAATCATAGATGATACAAATAGAGGAATCATCTTATCCTTGCATCACTAGACTTTCTTTATTCCAGGTTCTCGGAATACTTCATGTATACTGCTTTATCGTAGATATCTTCCTCTTCCCCATAAGTTTTTTGGAAAAAACTTCAAATAAGGATAAACAAAGCTGCTAGAAGTGTACAGGGACAGGAGAGATGAGGTTTTGTATTTGCCCACTGAACAAAAAAAACCCAAAAAATATAGGTTTTTACCTTAGTAATTTGAGCACGATCTTCAATGTTATTCTCAATAACACTCTCTGAACTGACACTTGCTTCCGAATCACTTTCAAGTAAGATTTCCATCTACCTTTCTATTGGTTAATGCCATGATAAGTTCAATTCTTTTAATCTTTTAGAAATTAAACAAAATTAACAATGGAAAAATAACGAACTATAGCTGCCTCCGTACAGCATAAATGTTTCCCTCAGAGCAGCAAGAGAATATTTTTTTGCGATCCAAGTGCTTTCCATGCACTCTTATCACACTTTCAGTCAAGAAGTAGCATCATAAATACATATCTTTGAATGGGCTTGCTTGTGCATTGATGTCAGATAAGTGTTTCTCTCTCTCACTCTCATTATATTGTTCTCAAGATATGCTGAACCAAGCACTAGCCCAGATCCAAAGACCATCCTCCCTTTCCATATACCTCTGAAGTGTTGACACATAAGAAAAAAATATTCATCTCAAGAGTGAGAGACATCACAAAGCAGATAAACAGTGCCTGCTTCCCCTTCCACCACACAGTAGTTTTCATGCAGAGGTTCAGAGTCTCAGCATTGAATAGGGGTTTTTGTAACCCACAATTCGCATAACTACGCAAAAATTCAATCTCAAAATTTGATGCATAATATAGGTAAACAGAAAAGTGTAAAAAGTGCAGAATTAAGCACAATAGGAAGGTCCTAGATTACTGTTTTGAAATATATCAAGGTTTTTCAGATTTAAGAAAATTTATTGCTTAAAAAAAAAGAAATCTAGCGATCTCCATGGCATACCCATGACCACGTAATTTTGAAAGAACATACATTATATTATAGCTGAATAATATGGATGGAAATAAAATTGTAATGTATGAAATTGCCTAGAGCTAATAAAGAATTAATTAATTAATTAATTATTTTTGACCATACTGATGGGATGGAATGTTTGAATGAAATTGAAGAGAATTACTACGTGATGGTTCCTATCTATTATCTATACAATATTTCATACAAGTGTTTTCCCAGTCTTTTTGGCATTCATTTTCGTAATCTTTTGGTTGAGTATACGCGGTTGAAAGTCTTTTCTTCCGAAACGTGGCATAAAAGAGTAACTTGAAATACACACTGGGAAAATTGAAATGTTCATTCATTAAGAAAATAGAATCATCATAAAACTAATGTAGAAATATATATAAAATAAAAACAAATATGAAAAATTAAATTAACTACTCTAAAATTAATTATATCTTGCAGTACTTAACAATGAAAGATGATCAATAACCAATAATAGCAATGATGATGATGAGTTAATGGAGAGAGATTACTTGTCTGAAGCCAATGGACCATTGGCTTTAGACTCCAATGCTTGGGAAGTGCTGGGAGTTGCTGGAATGGTTTGAGAAGCAGAAGTGAGTTCAAAGAAAGATGTTATCTTTTCTTCCTTAGCTTTCCTCTGGAAGTTCTTTTGAGCTCTCTGTAAGGCGCCAAAAGCTGATCACATTGTCTCTCAAAATTCAGACCTCTTCATTATGGGGTCCATTTCTATGCATTTGTTTGCAAGCTCATTTGCATGGTGAAGAAATTCTAATAAGAGTTTTGATGTTAGAAAAGGCTTATCTGGTACATTTTCTACCTCATCTTCACTATCACTGCTGCTTGATCCTATAAGCTCATCAAGCTCCTCATTGGTTGTCACCTCTTGATAAGATTGAAGTAACTCTTCTACCTCCTAACTTCTCATGTCATCAAAGCCCTCTTCTCCCAGTTTTTTGCCAGCTTCACGATGTCCAAAATTTCTTTTTCTAGAGTAGGAAATCCCTTAAAATTATTAACCACTCCAGGCCACAGTTGGTGCCAACATGCATTTATGGTTGATGGCTTGACTTCATCTCAGGCATCCTTGATAACATCAGTGCAGTCTTAGATGTTATAGGTCTTTCAGAAGTGTATCAAATTTTCTACTGCTCCAACATCTATAGCATGGGTAGCACATATGTACAAACTGTGAATGTAGTAGGACTTCAAGGTTTTAATAATACCTTGGTCCTTTGACTGCAGAATGGACCTGGTATTAAGAGGCAGAAATATAATTTCTACATTTGAATTTGCAAATGTCAGTGACTCTGAGACGTGACCAGCTGCATTATCTAATAAGAGAAGGACTTTAAATGCAAGCTTCTTCTTGACCAGGAATTCCTTGATTTCATGCATAAAACTGTTGATTATCCAGTCATCAAAAACATTTCTAGTCATCTGGACTTTCTGATTTGCATGCAAACCACTTGGAAATGGTTCTTATTTTTGCCTTTTAATGCACAAGGGTTTTGAGCTTTCTTTACCAATAATGGTTGGCACTCAAAAGTCACCTGAGACATTTCCACAAAAAAGCAAATTAAAATGATCTTTCAAAGCTTTGAATCCTTAATTGAATTAAATTGCTCAGCTCCAACTTTATCAGAAGAACCAGCTTCACCCTGTAATTTAACAATGTGCAAAATATATTGTTTAGTAAAGTTCATGAACCAACCTTGCTTGCATGAAATTCAATTTTCAGAGCACTGTCACTTTTAGAGGCAAACATGTGAACATAAAGAACAACTCAACCTTCTTCATTCACTAAGTCGCTGATTCACACATTCAATAAGCATTCCATCTTTTCAATTAAAGGACTTCTCCTAGAAACTAGAGAAACCTTAACACTTATTGAAGCTAAAGCTTTTACACTTGCATGATTTTTTTCTTCACATCCACGAATTGTATGAATGGTAAACTCATTCACTCCATAATCATGTGCTAGTGATGCAACAGTTTTTCCTTTCTTTAAGTTGTCCAATATAGTAATTTTTTCAATTAATGTCATTACTTTACATGATTTCTTAGCTCCAATATCACTACCTTGCTTATGCTTACTTGCCATATTTTTTATGAAATTATTCTGTGCTGTGCTGCGTGAGTTTAACGTCTACCAGTTTTATTTTCATTTGCATCAGGTGTGGCTCGATGAAGTAGTTACCCTTCTTTGGGCCTAATGAAACTTGCAGCTTAATAAAAACAATTAAATAAATGTTGAATTGACCTATATTACAGTAGATTTTTATTAAGGATACAGTAATTGCTGTAAGAAATAATTTGCTACTTGCATTTCTTATCTAGAAATGCCAACTCATGTATTTGCATTCACACAAGTCTTCGTGGCTCTCTGTAAACTTTCTAGTAAAACTCATCATTGTCTTTCGTTCGTATGACTACATTTTACTGAATTGGTATTGCGTAGTTCCTTTTTCTTGTAACTAGAGGTACTATCTTGAAATGTTGCCTTTTCCGATTTTGGGCACATTGAAATGTAGTTATGTCGTACTATTTGTTTATTATTATACCACTTCTATGTTAAAGTATGGTTTTATTAATTTATTTATGATCTGATACCATTCATGTCATACGTGGCATCATAAAGCTCCATAAAACACAGTACAGGCAGCGTCCGCTTAACGTACGTCCACTTAACATAAATCTGCTGATACGTACATTACATATTGTCACCATATTCCGCACCTACATACACACTGTCCGCTTATACGTACATACAGGTAAACGGACGGGGTTGAAAGCTTAGGCCAAAGACTACTACCCATACAGAAAGACCGGTAACTTAATGCTATAGAGAGAAGCCCAGGTTTTCACTTAAGGCAACACTTATGTTCGGCGGGAAAATTTGGAACTACATGTTAACGATGTGCTATTGGTATCGTGACATCACCATCGGATGTCCCTCACCCCCTTCCCCTCCCATTTTAATACAATAATCATAGCATAGTGTACCATTACCTTTAAGAAGAAAATAACCATTATAAACGAGGCTGAGTAAGGTGCGTCTATGATGGCTATTCTGCCATTAATACTATTGTGAAAGATAAAGGGAAAATTATGAAACATGTTCAAAGTGGAGTTAATATTCCGCAGATTGTGGCAACTCATGCACGTTGTAGTGTTATGGAGGAGATGGAAAGACTTTTAAAGCTTTGGATGGAAGACCAAAAGCAGCGTCGCATTCCCCTGAGCCTTTCCATGATTCAGGAAAAAGCAAGGAGACTTCATGAAGATTTAAAAAATAGTATGGGAGAAAGTTCTAGTGCAAGTGATAGTGAACCATTTAATGCAAGCTGTGGTTGCTTCTGCAGATTTAAGATTCGTGATAAGCTACACAATATCAAAGCGACAGGTGAAGCTGCGAGTGCAGATGTTGCACTTCTGTAGTATTTCTTTTTGAGGATTGGTTTATGCACCATTTCACACCCTCAGTGGAGAGATATTGCTCTAAGAACAATCTGTATTTTAAGGCATTGTTAATCCTGGACAACACACCTGGTCATCCAGCAGGTTTAGCTCATTTGCACCCTAAGATCAAAGTGATATTTTTGCCCCCAAACACCACCTCCTTGTTGCAGCCTATGGACCAGACTGTTATTGCTACCTTCAAGCAATATTATTTAAGGAGGAACATAGCTCAAGCTATTAAAGCCACTGATGGTGGAAGTGCTCCAACCCTCAAGCATTTGTGGAAAGGTTACAATATCCTTCATGCAATACAGAACATCAGCGCCTGCTGGAACAAAATGGAGGAATATATCTTGAATGGAGCATGGGGGAAGCTCTGTCCCCAATTTGTTACTGGTAATGAAAGCTTCAAAGAGAGAACAGAGATTATAACCAAAGAAATTTTAAAAACTGGGAGGAAACTCGATCTAGAGATGGGTACTGCTGATCTCATCGAGTTGTTGGAGTCTCATGCAGAGCTTTCCACTGATGATGAAACCTCCACCTCACTTAAGAAGTCTTTAAACACGAAAAATTTAGGTGAGATCTTCAAGAAGCTAGAAGATATAATAGCTGGCATAGAAGACTGTGACTCTGATGTTGAAAGAAGTTCTTCTGTTGTTAAATCTCTCTGTAATGACATGGCATGTTACAAGGTGCTGTAAAATGGAAGATCTCTCTTCAACTTTCTTTGGACAAGTTCTTCAAAAAAACTTGAAAGAAATCCTGCAACCCATTCACAAACACAAAAATCACCACCAAAGTCACCTTTAGACTCTCCATCTAAATAAATTTAAAAATTCCCTGAAAACAGTCCCTTTTCCAATGACCAATAACTCTTCTTCTACCCCATAATAATGCTTCAACTACTGTTAGCAAATGGGGAAGATTACTTCAGATAAGAAATATTTTTATAAATTGTTATTTTAAAGTTTTATATTTATTTGTTTTAATATATTGTATGCATGTTTAAAATTAATGTTAATTTATAAATACAATGGTGCAATATGCCAACTTGATTTTGAGCGAAGAAATGTGTGCTTTTCCATTTCGGGAACTCATCTCCATTTATAACATTAGTTTATATGGAAAATGACCATCCGCTTAACGTCGGGTTTTCAAGAACGTAACCTATACGTTAAGTGGACGCTGCCTGTATATAAGTTCTTTTTATGTTTCAAGAGGTTTTTAACCCAAGGTTTTGGAACTGATTATATTGTAAATCATGGGTTCTTATGGAAAATATTGATCCATTCTACGTTGCTATTTTCAGGAATGAATTAATGATGTTAATGGAGGACACACTGTATTGGTGTTTCTTTATGCATTAATGTCAAAAAAAACAGAAGCTTGCTACAAGCGGTTTTTTGAGGATTTATCAGATATTGCTGAAGAAATTGCAATTCAGCTAATCCTTGAATAATAACCAGAGACTTGGAGAGAGCTGTGATCAATGCATCTCATGCCTACTATCCAGTCAGCAAGTACAAATGATGCTTCTTTCATCTAGGGAAAATCATTTGGCAAAAAGTAGAAATTCTAGTAATAGCAAAGTATCATGAGATTTAACGTTTCAGCTTGAAGGTATGCCAAATAACAGTCATTGCTTTTCTTCCTGATACTGAAATTCCACCTGTATTTGGCATGTAGAAACAAATAATTCCAGCCAATGATCTTGTGCAATGTTTTGGAGAATACTATGTGTATGGTATATTATTTTAAATTGATGTTGTTGGCCTTTTGTTTTTTGGCCCTTTGTCTGGTCCCCTTTAAAAAGTTTTCCAGAACAAAACAACAGATCAATTATATCATGATTAGAGAAATTATTTAATGATAATTTTCAGATCTTACCGTCCCAAGATGGGCCCAGGATGCATTACTTCTCGTACTTGTGCTGAGAGCCTACTTTTGACCGCTGCTTGCTGACGAACTCGAACCTCTGCTGCTTCTGCTAAGTCCCTTAAACTCTTCTTTTCAGATGGGCTTTCTTCTACATTTCGGCACCCCACACACTTGCACATCCCAGAACAAGGAATCTTGGCCTGCAAAACCATTGGTCATATGATTAAAGTAACCCATATATGCTAAAATATTTTCACATATTACATGTATAATACATACGACATGCTACCATTAGGGAAAATTAGCAGATAGCTAAAACAAGCAAAGAAAGCAAAAACAATATTTCATTGAGAAACACATCACAAGATAATTGTTAACTAAAATAAGCATATGGTTTTCTCAGTCCTTTGAAGTTTTCATATACCATATTAACACGAAAGGAAGACAAGGTTTTTTCCAAAAATTTCAGCAAAATAATTAGGTTTTGCCTTAAAATCAAATACAAAGTTTTAAACGCCACACAAATCAACATGAAGCTGATTCTATGTCCACGAAAACACATTTACTGTATTAACCCAAAAGGAAGATGAGGTTTTTTCCAAAAAGTTTGGCAAAAAAATTAGGTTTCGCCTTAAAATAGAATACTAAGTTTTAAACAACATTTTACAATGGAAATATTGTGCCATAACTTGGAAAAATGGTGGAAATAGACATGTAGTTTATATATTGCCCCTGGGGGAGACCTAAATGATACCCAAATGCAACCAAATTTTGCAGGCCACCTATGAGCACCAATATGCAACTTTTGCATAATGGGCTCAACATAGTATCCCAAAAAAGTTAATAAATAGAATATGGTATTTTTAGAAAATTGCAAGTGTTGAAAAGTATCATATTTTTTTGAAAAAATTCTGTTTTTACACATTCATTACAAAGTTTTTTTTTGTGCATTCCTCTCCCCTCTACCGCCTCTCCTACTCTCTTTATCGCCAACCCTCAACCTTAACAGCTTCACCCCTGCATTTTATGATGAGTGAATTACCCCAGAAAGAAAAAAATGGTAGTAGATGTGAAGAAAACAGCTCAATGCGTGTGGTGATTGGAAATCCAAAGGTCGGAAAAAACCCAGGAAAAGGCAGGGAAAAAGAGAAAGGAGAGGGCCTGATTACTGCCCCCTTGCTATTTTCTGCATACACCTTGTACCCGTATATTTTATTATAAAAGTATAGCATTCTTATGAAAGATCCAGCCCACATGTATCAAAGTGAGCTGTAATGTATTCAATATGAACAAAGTTTTGTTTCGCTAGCACCTACGTCACTTTTATTTTGGAAACTTATGGACAGTTTGAAGAAAAATGCAGGAATGTATACACTATAATAGCAATCTACATCTATCTATGTATGTGCATTACAATAAATTTCTGATCCATGTATGTAGGATCACGCACAAGAAAGGAAATATTTTTTCTGTAACGAATGACCAAAATGCATTTATTTTTGCCATTCATCTCAGATTTCCAGAGAGGGGTTATGGGTAAAATTTATTTATTAGCACCATTAAATAGCAAAAACCTTTAGCTAAATGACATCTGATTTTGATTTCTTTCTCTGAAATTGTTTGGCAGCCAAGTCTAGTAAAACTGCAATTGCATTGGTGACCTTTTCCGAAATTAGTAATTAGGCCTCACAGACCACTCATCATATTTATTTCTCTTTTAAACAAATAGCATGGCAAAAACCACTTTTATGTACTCAGGTACACCTAAAACATGTATTTCCATCAAAATCTCGAAGTAAACTTTTTTCACAATTACAATACTTTCTCATTATACATAATACACATAAGAGAAAGTAATAAAAATGCACACACAATCTCTAAGGCTGTGTACCATTTGAAAACAGTAAGTGGGCAGTGGAAAAAATCGAGCAGAAAATCAAGATAACAAATTAGCATAGCAGTGTCCCAACTGGAGCCAACTGTGCGTGGGCTGGTGGAGCTCGCACAACAAGCAAAGTCTATTTCAAAGTGAGTGACTAGAGCAGGGAAAATTTTTCATGAGACAGGCTGCAATAGTAGTTGTGGTTCTTTAGGTGGGCCAAATTAACAAATGAAAATGCTTCGGAAGGCTGCATTTGCATTCAAATTGGAAGTTACTTGAGAGAATGTGAAAGATTCAACAAACAATAATATTTTAGCATTAAACCTTCACAAGAAAAGGTTTCATGACCCTAATTTAACTGACAAAAAAGAAATTATCTATATTACACTTCACGGTTTGATTTCATAATGGCATCACAGGCTGCATAAAATGATCTGGTGGGTTGCAGTTTCCTCATCCTTGGACTATGGCGACCATAGCGATTTGAGTGCCTACCAGTTAATACACTCAATATTTGTACGAAAGTTTAGGAGTGATTTTCTGACTGAAAAAAGCTTGGAATGAAGTAACTTACACTTGCCAAAGAGATTAATGAAGGAGAGATTTGTAAAGAACATCATTTTCAAAACGAAAGCTGACAAAGGTTATTCAAAGGATCAGGGTTTGATGTTTCGAAAATATTATTTTTCTTTTTCTTCATGATCACCATCTGTAGAACTTGATCCATTTAAAAATTAATCACAGTGCAGCAAAACATTTTTGGAAAAAATGAAAAACCGGAAAAACATTACATCAGACTGACTGTACAAATTGTTGCTCAAATACTTTGCATCTTATAAAAGTTTTTTGGGGGATGTGACTTGATTCGCGATATATCGAGGCACATTATTACAGGGTTCTACTGTATCAGATTATTATATTATCTATATTATAAAACTGCTTCCTACTTATAACATAAGCAGCTATATAGTATGATATACAAGTAGTTGGAGCTTGCATTCTGCAAGCATTTCATCTCATCTTGAAAAACATATTAATTTTTCAGAGAGATATTTCATTGTTACAATTATTTTTTTAGTTCTAAAGTTTTCACCTCTGTGCTGATTTTCATTCTTTCCCTATGGAACAATATTGTAGTAAAAGCAATTCCTAAAATTTGCAATTTTAAGAATATTATACTTTTCCCATTGTGGGGTACTAATTCCACACATTTCTGCCAATTTTTAAAGTTCTAGCACATCTAGAAGTGAAATAATATTTATCTAATTGTTTAAAATTTAAAAAATTTAATGGACACAATAACATCTTCATGGAGATTTTCAAATGTTTATTTGTACATCTGCACTAAGCTCTAAACAACTGAAAATTTTCAGCTCCCTAGCTCATCTCTAAGTACCTATATATTTATCTATTTGTTTAAATTTAAAAAAAATTTAACAGTCAAATCAATTAACATAACAGAATTTCTATATTCCCACTTTGGCTATTTCACAAATTCTACCTTTACAAAAAATTTCAGCTTCGTGGCACATTCAGAAATGCATAAACAGTAAATATTTGTTTAAATGTTTGTGAATTATTAGCGGTTGCATTATGTAACTTTTTTGAGGTTTTCGATTTTCTAATCAGTTATGCACATAGTCCTATCCACAAAAAATTTCAAGTCTCCAGCTTATCTGGAAGTTCCTAAACATTAGTATCCTCCTGTAAGTATCATCTTATCTATACAGGCACACCCTGGGTTGTGCAAGCAATGCATTCTGGCACCCATTGCGTAAGTCGAAATTTGCGTAAGTCGAAATTTACTATGGAAAGTACAGCAGAGGTGGAGAAACTATAGCCTGTGGGCCGGATCCAGTCCCTGAAGGCATTTATTCGGCACGCAAAGCTGTTTCAAAAAAGCAATCTCTGAAATTTAAAGTACGTATAACTTACTGCATGAGTACGGTACAAGTACTCAGTTAAAATAGAAGCATGTAAATGCAGTGGCTAATGTGAGTATAGAATATAGTTAACAGAAAACAGAGCTTGCAAAAAAAATAAGACTAATGCTATGTGAATTAAAAGCTGTATAAATGAATTCTTGATGTAAATCAATAATATATTATGCAAGGTGAAATGTCAATTTTTACTAAGTGCAGTTTGCTTTCACATCATCCAATAGACATTTTCTTGATAAACAAACCATAGAATGTCAATTTTATGAAGCTGTTAATTTCCATGCTAAAACAAAGGCAATTCAAGCCATTTACGTATTATGCAGTTATGGAAAAGTCACTTTAATCGTTCAAGGAGAATTTCCGAAAGTTGTTCACTAAAATGCTACATACTAAATGCTTATCAGCCATGATTACAAGGGACACACTTCCGTTAATTTGTGCAAAAGCAAACAAACCGGTTAAGAAATCAAGCACCCATATCAAGGCATCAATGATCGAAAAAAAACTGAAGGGATTGGGAGAGAAACCACACTACCACAGACATGTAACAACGTTATCTATTATTTTATTCATATGAGTGCAGATATACGTCGAAATTGTAGCCAGTTGCTAGAATTAGGTAGATTGTTACTTCAATTCAGGTAGTCACTGTGGCCTTTTTCATGCGTAATTCGAAACCAAAGTTGCTACATATTGCTACAAATTCGCTAGCGATATCGCATTACAACCCATGCCTTGCGTTCTTTCTCTGTGCACATACATATAGATTTAGTTCGAGCACGCTTAAGAAAACTGCTAAAGTAGGCATAACAAAATTTTTTTCATAGGTAAATAATGGGGCCGCTTACGTAAGTACGGATTTACGTAATTCAAGGCTTACGTAAACAGGGGAAGCTAAATTTTTTTGTAAAGGTAGAATTTGTAAAATAACGAAATAGGGATTATAGAAATTTTAATTTGTTTGTCTGTCAAAAATTCTTAAAGTTTAAACAATGTATATGTACTTAGAGATGAGCTAGGGAGCTGAACTTTTTTTTAGTTACCATATATACTCGTGTATAGTTCGAGTTTTTAAGACCAAATTTTTGTGCAAAAAATTGGGGGTCGAACTATACACGAGTAATACTTTTGAGGATCTAAAGAATTATCTTTTTAAAATATCATGATAAAAATCTAGATATTTTTTGGTCACCCACCTCGCTGACTTAACTTCTATGATATAGCTCCAAAACTTCCTATTTGCCTTTAATTTTATCGATTTTCATTAGAACTATGTTGTGTTTTTCATTTTTTTCTTTTTCAAAGACTTATATACCTGTCCTGTATTGTCTCGAAATTCTGATTTGATTGCAACCCAGTAGTATTTTTCATTTTTTTTATACGTTCTGTGGCGGGTTATAGTGCATTTTAACCAAAATTCGTAATGTAACCATTATACTGACCTTTTGTCGTCGTAATGTTGTTACGTGAATACTAAAGCCTGTCTCATATTCACCGATTGTTTTCTTGATTTCTATGCATATCTTTCTTGCGTCTTATAACAACAGATGAGTTGGAATGATATCAATATATAAAGTCACAAAGCTGAAGAATTAAAATGAGTTTATTTCATCTGTTCAACTATCATTCATAACTTTTATTAAAGGTTTTACGAGTAATATGCGGCTATTAATTTTCGTTATATAAGCTAAATTTTCATCTATTTGATAGAAATTCTGCCACCATTCATATGTCACATCTCGTAGTTAAAAAGTTTACAGTTTATTATTAGTATAGTATTATTATGATACTAAAAGCTGTTGAAAACCAAGATCGTTCTATATACCTCGATTGTATATATCGAAACGAAAAATGTCGATCCTGATGGAAATCTAGGGTAAAAGAGTAAGTAGAAAGCTAGGGTCAAATTATACATGAGATATATGAAAAAATCTCATTTTTTCACGAAAAATCGGAGGTCGAACTATACACGAGTATATACAGTATTTAGAGCTTACTGCAGATGCACAAATAAACATTTGAAAATCTCCATGAAGTTGTTATTTTGGCAATTAAATTTTTTAAAAAATTAAACAATGAGATAAATATTATATCATTTCTAGATGTGCTACAACTTAAAATTTTTGCAGAAATGTATGGCATTAGTACCCCACAATGTAAAAAGTAAAAGATTCTTAAAATGGCAAATTTTACAGATTTCTTCTACTACAATATTGTCCCATAAAAAAGAATGAAATCTGTGCAGAGGTGCAAACCTTTGAATTAAAAAATATTTCCAATAATGAAATATCTTTCTGAAAAATTAATATATTTTTCAAGGTGATATGCAACGCTTGCAGAATGCAAGCACCAACTACTTGTAAATATATATAATAAAAGAGCTTCCAAATTACACATTTAAGTAGGTTAGAGACATTCTTCCATGAAGTCAACATATTGAAGTAGATGTTCAGAAATATATAGCTTCTTCGCAGATGCAACAGTCCCAATGCTTGTTACTTGTGTAGAAAATTTAAGAGTTATCAGATCGTTTACTGTGTTATTTTATTATAATCTTTGCATGAAGCTGCATGCATCTGTGTGTCAGTACATATGAAGCCTCCATACATTTTACATGGGAGTTACATTAACAAGAAGCAGTAAAGTGTAACTGTCAATTGAATTTTAAAATTACTTAGAATCATCATATGAATATGGGATTTGAAGCAAACAATGCCTAAAAGTATGAAAATTCATTTTTATACCGTTGATATTTTAGCACATGTTGAATTGGTCAACAAACTTGTTTTGAACACAAGAATTTCATGTTTTTTTAAGTAAAAATCTTTCGTCACCAAAGGCCCTTGCATTGTTGTCCATTTTGGCATATAGTGCATCACTAAGAGGTTCCCATCCCCTCCATCTCTGGCACTGTCTGTCTCCCTACCATCCAATTTTCAAACTACAAGTATGTAATGATGAGCATAATTGCCTTGTAATTCAAATTATTCTTAAAAATTATTTATAAAGTATTGTAAGTTATATTAAAAATCATTTTCTTTTCGGATACAAAATCTAGACATGTTTAAAGAAAAAGAAAAGAAAAGAAAAGCTAGAGGACAGTTTGATATTAGCTTGGCTAGTTCCCGTCCCACAAAGGAAAACATCCGTGTTCAGAAACGAGAGAAAATGTTCTGCTACGATAGTTCAGGGGTAGAATATCCGCCCGGCAAGTGGAAGACCCGGGTTCAATTCCCGGTCATAGCAGACTTTTTTCTCGTTTCAAAAATTGTTCCAACATTCTTAATGATACTTATGCATAGCCGTGAAAAACGAAAAAAAAATATCCAATAGCATTTAGAAACGAAGGAACAGGTAACAACGGCAACAAAACACAGGTACTACTAAATTCAATATTCTAGCTTTATTATTTATTCATTAATATTCATCATAGGTCAAATATTTACTTTACGAAAAATATAGTACTATCATTTGAACACGACGGCAATGCGAGACGTTCTGCCATCTATGGGTGACTACAAGACAACTCGAACCCTAAATTTTTTCTCGAACTCACATTTAAGCCAAGGGATAATTTTTTCATGGTAGATTTTGACAAAAAACTTCGGCTTATATTCAGGCAGATATGGTACTTATGTATGGGAATGAATTTCTTCATTTTTAGTGAAATTTTTGCAACTTTTATTTGAAAGCCATCTCTCCTCTCACACAATAAAGTCTTCCAATCCCAAAAATTCTCCTGTTTATTGGTCACTTTTCTTTCACAATTACTACTTGGTAAATTGGAATAGTTGGCAGAGTTAATTAGATATAGCTGGAAAACGTATTCACGGTTTTATGATGCTGACATTTACTCTCATTTTTGCTGAAAAATTGTGTACCTACATACTCAAGGCTTTAATGGAAAAACACACTGGTTTGATAGTTTATTAATTGTCAAAAGTAAAACTAGGAAACTTTTGTTCTTGAATAATTGTTTAATACGGGAACACAAATGCCAACAAGGGGGTGGATAAATAATTTGGCCTAGGGGCAGGATATTTCTAAATCCACCTCTGATTACAGTATATTTATTACATTATTTAAATTTATCACAAAAATTATTTTTGTATAATATTCTGCATGTAATAAACTTACAAATTTCAAACTTAAATAACATGATAAATGGTCTTTTAACTCTGAAATTTTCTACATATGTAAAAAGAATTGGGAGTGTAGCATCCTTAAAGAATTTAAAAGATGAACAAATTTAATTTTAACATGAAGTGGAAGTTGAGGTTAAAATAAATTAATCAAGGACATAGGCATACATACCCAGAAAGAAATGAAATTTTTAAAAGTAATGATAGTGATGACTGACAGGTTAATTGGATACTGAACAGCTCTCTATCTCTCTTCATTTTATTAATCCTATTCATGATTAATCATCAATTTTGAAAGAAGTAAATTATCTTCGCATCACCTCAATTCTAGCAACTGCATCTTTGAAAGTAGGTGGTAAAGGCTGTTTTTCATTATCACCTTATTCATCCTTGTTGTTCTTCATTGCACTGCATATTTCTTCCATTTCCTGGGTACCTGTTATGAGGACAGTAATCCGCTTTGTCGAACTTGTGCATGGTATATTTCTAGCATTTGATAGACATCAGATTAAACCCTGCTCTCTTAAAAATGTTTGCAATAACTAAATTCTATGCAGCAGTTAGCATACCGAGTGTTTGTAATGCATTCAAATTTAATTTCTCCTTTCTTTCCACATATGATTCATTCATTCATTTTCATTTTGTTGGTACACAACACATCCTTCCCTTCTGAACTAAAGAAAATCTACAGTTCAGGTAGCCCTCTTATAACGTTGTTTTCCATAATGTATTTTTAAAATTACATCACTTATCATTTATGATGAATTCATGCTCAATGTTGCAACTTTTAGATTCCCCCTGATCAGGACCCAGTTTGTTAGTTTAACACTTGTGTACTTCTTCGAAAGGTTTTGTAGTGACCTTTCAGGCGATGATTAACCCTTTAACTGCACCTATCATCTATTGAAGATCTCCTTAGTAGAGTGCTCCCATCGTCTATTCGTGATTTAGACCTTTCCACCCTTGTTTGAGGGATTATTTTTAGCATTCTTTGTTTGGGTGTCACCAGATGTTCTACCGACTACCCCCAGTCCTTTTCATATTCTTTTGTTCCATTAGTCACCCTTCAGAAATGTCAGTGGAAAGACGTGCATTGACCTTGGGAAAAGCCACTTGCGTAAACGTGCTTTATTGCCGCCAGACATCGCCAAAGTTTTAGATGAACTTAGTGATGAAGAAGAAAACACTTTAATGTCCGATATTGAAGTGGATAATGATAGTGATGCCCTGTGGGAAGATTGTAAAGAATATTTAATCCACGATGAAGAGGAAGACCAACATGTGGATGCAGGTTTCATGTGATCAGATGGACGAAATTTTGTTCTGGTTGATTTGATGTTTGACGACACTTTTATTTGATGAAAACAGGCAAAAGGGTTTCATTGAAACTTATTTATTATGGTGTCATCTCTAAAATACTAAAAAAATACAGGATGCTAGCCCAAGGTCATCCCAGCCGAGCACTTCGAACCACTTTGGCTCCAGACCGACTTATAGTAAAAGACGTATTTTTACAACACTACCTGAAGTTTCTTCTGCCCACTGAAAAGAGGCCCAAGCCTCAGCGAGAGTGCCATGTGTGCATGCACACTGAAAACAGAGGAAGGAAAAGGAAACTCGTGACAACGTGGTGCAAGGAATGTGGTGTCAGGTTGTGTATTGGAGAGTGCTTTCGTGATTTTCACACAAAATTGAAGTTTTAAAGAAATGTTTATATATATGATATATTGTGTCTATAAAGGTGTTAAATTTTGATAAAATATTGTTTTTTAAAACTAAATAATGTAAATAAAAACAAAAATATGCAGTTTGGAAGCAAAAATTAATCAATTACAATTCTCATTTCAGAATCCTATAATGTCCTAATAACGTACAGAAAACAAGTTTAACTCACTATTCTATAATTTTTTATAATAATTATAGCATTATGTAGTGAAAAATAAAAGAAATAAAGCAAATTTTTTTTTGCACCTGGGACAGGCGAATTTTAAGATCAACTGTGCAGTTCAAGGGTTAATAGACAGAAACAATTCCAAGTCATTTTAATTAGCAATTACTTTCTGCTATAGACATGTTCATATACAGTGGTACCCTGTAACTCCTCTCATGGGCGCACTTACTCCCAATTTTGAAATTAATATCAGAGGTCAACACAATGCTCTATAAAATATTTATGTAAAATTTTTGAAAAATGTTATGAAGGCTTCCTCTGAAATCTACTGAAAACATGCTTTCTTTGCTTCCTTTACCATTAATAATAGTCCAAATAATAAATCTTTCCTTTTTCATGTGGTGGATTTGTGCCCCCGAGAGGAAAAAAAGCCCCTCCTCATTGGAGAACTTAGTTTAGCTTCTGCATGGGGGTTGAGTCATGGGTTAAGGCCATGTTTGCTGAAAGTAATATAAAAGAGCAGACTATAATCTATACCAGGAGTTTTCAAATTTTCTGAAGCCACAGAACCCTTATATGTACAGGGTGTCCCACGACGTGAGGTCAATACTTCATCAACATTTAGGGAAAGTCATTATAAGTTGAAAATAAAGAATAATTATTTTTCCTATTCTCAATTATAAAGGAATAATGGACATTTGAAGATGTTGATGGAAATAAGAAGAAAAGCAAGTTTGAGGTTTTACAATGTTTATTCAAGCAATTACTTGTTACAATAATTGCTCAAAGTGGCCACCATCTTTTCTTAGGCAGGTACTTGCTCTCTTTAAAAGAGAACTTGTTGCTGTGTGAAGCATAATGCCATCCATTTTGATCTGCCCTGCAGCTAATGTGATGTGACAGTTTTTCTACAGTTTGCACTTTTGTTTCATAAACAAGGCTTTTCATATGGCCCCATAAGTAATAAACTAAAGGGGTCAAATCTGGCGACCTTGGTGGCCAAGCTTGTGGCCCTCCCCAGTCGATCCAGTGACCTAAACTGCTGGTTTAAGAATAGTCTTACACATCTTGCAAAGTGTGCTGGTGCACCATCATGCTGAGATCACATACCTCATCTAATCTCATGTTCCAGAAGTCCTGATAGGCAGTATTCAAGGAAGTTTAAGTCCAATAAGTCTATCATCAATAATCCCGCATCAAATGTTTACAAAAATCTGTGTTGAAAATGAGTCGTTTGTTATTTTGGATTCTCCAACGCCCATGAATGGGAATTTCTATGGTTTGTTATTCCGTCTCCAATGAACATCGCCTTGTCAGTAAACAAAATTTATGGAATCAGCTGATTATTTTCAATAATCCAGTTGCAGAATTCCATACGTGGAAGATAATCTTCAGGCTGAAGAGCTTGCACATCCTGATGGTGAAATGGATAATAACCGTGATGGTTAAGAGTTTTCCATAGACTCATTTGTGGCGCCTGGGTCTGTTCAGATATTCTACGAACACTGGTGTTTTGACTATTGTTCACTATCTCAAGTATGACCTCTTCCTCATCCACTGCTTGCTGTATGAGACGCTCAGTCTTTGGCTTTGGAAATGCACCTTTTTCTTGTAAATACCTGTGTACAGGTGAAAACACTCGCCGATCAGGTGTTCACCGATTTGGGAATTGCCTCTTGTATTCTCAGACAGCTGCTACCACATTCCCATTGTAGAATCCATAAACAAAATTAATATTGGCATACCCTTCATTGGTGTACATGGACATTTTGAAAAACAACAACAATCACCATGAGTCACACTAGTGAAACTCTAGCTATGCAGTGTATCAAGCAAACTAGCTCCACGGTGTATCAAGCAAACTAGCAACTATTGAACTACCTTGTGTTCGCCTGTGTGCTCAGCAGTGTTGCCAATGGTAGCTTTTCTTCTTTCTAGCTACAATCGAACGACCTTGTTTAAACTTGTGTGCTTAGCAGTGTTGCCAATGGTTGCTTTTCTTCTTATTTCCATCAACAACTTCAAATGATGGTGTTGCGGGACACCCGTATATAAAATAATTTTTCCTGGAACCCTAACACGGAAAACACATATCAGGCTTTCTTACTCCACAGAACCCCATCAAGCATTTGCTAAACTTGTCCTCCATGACCCATGCCATCGTCTCACACCATCATTTCACCTGTCTTATATTATTATTTTTCATAATTCATTTAATATTTCCAATTCATCATCATTTGTTCCATAGCTTCAGGGTCGAAAAACTCATCCCCCCCATTTTTAGTTATTTCTGTTGGAGAAGATTCTCTCTCAATGTATTTTCTCTTAAAGTCACATTTATTTAGGAATGAAACAACAATGTCAAGCAATGGATGCCTGAATTCATCCATGGAATGGTTGGTTTCTTCTTAGTGTATCATGCTCATATTTTAGATGACTCAAACCTTACTGCATCATCATCTCCACTGACTTCTGACATGTAGATGAATATCATATGAGGAAAACTTCTACACTTATGAGTACCAGAAAAGAGATAAAATTACATCCCAAGCATCTGTTCAAGTGTTTAGCTATTTTGAAACAGAATGACACCTTCTCAGCTATCAAAGATTACAGGAATGCCAACAGAATTTGTTTATGTCCCTGTTCTGTTAAAAACCTATGTTTGGTTTCAATTTATACATTTTAACTTGCCGTATTTTCCAATTATCTCTAGAGAGGAGATAATCATGTCTATAACGTTTATCCATTCAAAGCAATATAAATGTCTCAAAAGGACTTACCTCATAGCACTCACAGTAGTTCTTAAGGCAACCAGATCGTTTGCAGTTGCATCCTTTATTGTGGCGCCTCTCATCCCCAACATGTCCTTTACCAATCTTGGGACGAAAGGCATTAGGATTACGTTCTAAACATGACTTAATAGCTCTTTGTCTTTCTTCCTCATGGTCCAAATTGTTGGAACAATTTGCACAATTACATAAGTAGCAAAATTCTCCATTGGCAAAACAGTCACAGTAGCTAAAAGAAAAAAATTTCATTAACTTTAGGTATCATAGGTAAATATCAAAAGCTATACCTAATCAATTTCAAGTAAAAAACAGTTTACACTGATAAATCAAGATGATTTACTCAAATTATACAAAAAAGTCAAAAGCCTATCAACACAATTATATTTTGTAAAAGAGACTTATACAGAATTTTGTAAATTTCCAACATTTTTAGACTAATGTTTAGTAATGTTACTAATGTTCTAATACAATAATTATGCTAAAACTGACAAATTAATCATAAAATTTATAAAAGATTTCCTTCCTTAATTTACTTAAAGATATTTTAAGAGGGAATTCAATGTACTAGAGCAGGAGTTCTCAACCTGGAATTCATGAGCACCACTGTGCCCTAGGAGTCTGATAGTGATATTCAAAGATGCTAAAAATCATGCTTGCAAGTATATACATAAGTACATATATAATTTGTTTAGTTTTTCTTTCAACAATTAATAGCACACATCAGTAATAACTTGCTGTTTATTTGTTTATATTATTAATAAATGTAGAGATGCTTGCTCAATATTATAGAAAATAGTTATAAATCAGGGAAACGGAAAAGACAACGTATGACACATAAAAAAGGAGTTTTACTTTTGACCAGTTTCGTTACAGAGTAACATCATGAGGTGAAAAGAAAACAGACTATTCAAGTATATAGGAAGGCTCGAGGGGGAGGAAGGGGAAAAATTACGGGATTGGCTCTCAATGGTTAAGGAAGGGAGGGGGCAAAGGAATAGGAGTCCTCCCTTCCTTAACCACTGAGAGCCAATCCCATAATTTCTTTCCCCTTCCTATATACTTGAATGGTCTCGGTTTTCTTTTCACCTGATGATGTAACGAAACTGTTCGAAAGTAAAACTCCCCCTTTTTATGTGGAATAATACATTGTCTTTTCCATTTCCCTGATTTATAACTATGGAATCATTCCACCAAGTCATGCTGAAGACTATCAACTTCATTCGAGAAAATAAGTTGATGTTCACACATTGAAAGATTGAGAACTAGAACAGGGGTCAGCAACCTGTAGCTTATGAGCCACATGAACTTTAAAGAATTTGGTTCAATTCCCTACACCAACTCTTTCTATTGAACAAAGCACCTGGAATGACCTAAATGCCTGAAAGTGCATGTTTATTTATTAGAACTTTCATAAATAAAAAAATTATTTTTAAATAAATATCCTCATTCACCTGTACTGTTGCTCTTCCTATGTTGAGTTTTACTCAGAATTTGAAAAAAGTGGCTATTCCTATTAAATGATTGCCGAGCCCTGCACTAGAGTGATAGAAAAATAAACAGCATTGAAAGAAATTGATGTAAATTGCAGAAAAACAAAAATTCTGATAAAATAAGTAGAGGTTTAATTCAAAATAGAGTAATTCAAAGTATAGAATAAACTGAAGTGATTGAATCACCCCCTAACAGAATAAGGTTTTTGGTATATAGTAGAACCCCACTTTAATTCACTTCTTTCTACTGAAGATTGGGATATACTATTGGAAAATATTCTCAGAGAATTAAAAAAAAAGTTATGCAAAGTATTCCAGCAACAATGGTACTGTCTATCCAGTGTAGCATGATAAGACACAAGAACTCATATCAAGATGGAAAAACAATCTTCTTTCATGTCAAAGGAAAATATTTAAATACAGGCAGGCCCTGCTTAGCATGTCTGGTTAATGTAGACCCACTGATACATCATTATATATAGACGTTCCTTACAGAGGAGGATATAACATACATCATTATATATCGACATTTCTTACAGAGGAGGATATAACACACTAGTAGTTGGTGCTTGCATTCTGCAAGCATATCATCTCTACATAAAAACATTCATATTTCTTCATTACAAATATTTTTTTAATTCTAAATATTTGACCTCCGGAGCGATTTTCGTTTTTCCTTTATGTAAAAATAAAAGATTAAAACAATCCCAAAACTTTGCAGTTTTAAGAATTTTATACTTTCTCCATTATGGGGTACTAATGTTACAAATTTCAGCCAAATTTTAAAGTTGTAGTAATTCTAGAAGTGAAATAATATTTTTCTAATTGTTTAAATTTAAATAATTTTTAACGGCCGCCGCAATATGTTTATGGAGAGATTCAAATATTTATTTGTGCAAATGCACTACTTTGTACATAACTTGAAAATTTCAGCTTCCTAGCTCATCCTGCAATGTCTAAACAGATATCTATTTGTTTAGAATTTAAGAATTTTTAACTGTCAAACAAATTAAAATATCAAAATTTGTATGATTCCGATTTCGTTTTTTTAAGAATTCTACTTATAAAAAAATTTCAACTCCGTAGCACATGCGAAAATACATAAAGCTTGAAAATTTGTTTAAACAATTGCGAATTTTTAGCGTCCTCATTGTTGCATTTTTTCAAGATTTTCGTTTTTTCTAGTCGGTTTTGCACAAAATCCTACTTAAGGAAAAAATTTCGAATCCCTAGCTCATCTGGAAGTGCCTAAACATTAGTATCCTCCTATATGTTATATGTTATCTTCTCCTCCTCCTCCTCCTCTGTAAGAAACGTCTATATATAATGACTAGTAGAAGGTGCTTGCATACTGCAAGCATTTCATCTCACCTTGAAAAAACATTAATATTTCAGACAGATATTTCATCATTACAAATATTCTATTAATTCTAAAGATTTCACCTCCGCAGCGATTTTCGTTATTCCCACATGTAAAAATATTAGTTTAAAACAATCCCCAAATGTTGCAATATTATACATTTTACACTTTCTCCATTATGGGGTACTAATGCTACACATTTCAGCCAAATTTTAAAGTTGTAGGACTTCTAGAAGTAAAATAATATTTTTCTATATGTTTAAAATTTAAACATTTTTAACGGTTGCCGCAATATATATATGGAGAGATTGAAATGTTTATTTGTGCAAATGCACTGTTCTGTAAATAATTTGAAAATTGCAGCTTCCTAGCTCATCCCGTAGTACATAAAAAATTATGAAAATTTAATGTTCGATTGGGGTTAAAACAACCCCTAAAATTTACAATTTTAAAATTTTCGATTTTTACAGTTGGTCATGAGAAAGGTTCTATAATCTTGCAAAATTTCAGCTTCCTAAACTTATTAGATTGGTCTACACACTGGATTGCGTTCTCCCATGCTAACTTATGGGAGATATTCGGGGTCTCTGGAGCCCAACCCAAGACACTGTAAGCAAAAGTGACAATAACTCCTAATAGATATTGCGGACATCTAGCAACACTGAAAATTTCATCATTCTAGCTTACCGGCAAGTGCCCATAATTAATTTACAAAAATGGCGCAATGCTTTTCTTATGGGAAAAAACGCAACTTTCGGAATATCTGGAGTCGAACTCATGTCACTCAGGTAAGAAGTCTCATGATCTGTGGGGTATACATTAAAAAATTTATTTGGATAGAGAACATCATTTACTACAAGATAGTCCCTGAGACCATATAATTACAACTTATAGTTTCGGGGATGAAAATTCGAGAATCGCCCAATCTTTCGATACCATTTCATATGTATTTCCCATTAAGAATGCCTTTGAAATCTCTATGTATTCCATTTATGGAGTATACTTTTCAATCTCGTTCTCTACGTCAGCGATGCTTCGTCTGTAACTATTAAAGAAAGACTGGCGTGCAATTCATACAGTTCATATGGATAAGGGATGGAAGTTCGTGGAGCAACCTCTAGACTAGGGTATTTACATTCATTCATGTAGCAAGCATTCAAGAAAACCCTTTTGTGGAATCGAGAAAAGAATCTTTCCCCGGGAGAAACACCATAGGAAGCTCACTGGGGAAGGTTCGCTAATGGGACAGAACTGCCTTACGTCCAGCGGGACACATACTGAAGCTTCCTTCCCAATCACTGTCGAAATTCCTTTCTCCCTCTCAACATTCATCACCTTTGTAGAATTCTCAATCAGGTGAAATCTATCATGGAGAATAAACATTTTAAATACTTGGTACTTTTCCATAATTTTTATTTTCTTAATATTTCACGACCATGGTTTCACTACACAGTAGCATCATCATGTGACAAAAATAGGAATGCATCGTAAATATATAGAGAAGGAGAAGTAAGGGTGGTAGAAATGTGGAGGAGCAAAAAAGGGGGAAGGGAAAGGGAAGTGAGAGGCAGGTGGACGTTATTGGCAGCCGGTAAACCCAGCATGAGGAAGGGAGGGGGGGTACAGGGTGTTAAGGGAAAGGCTGAGGGGGAGGTTGGTCGCTGCCTTGGGAGGGAGATTTGTCGGTGCCGTGGGCGGGAATTTAGGCAATCCCGGGGTATTTTGGGAGAAGAAAATGGAGGAAGGGGTAAGTGGACTGGCTGGTATAAAAGGGGAGGGTATTCCAAAGAGTGGGATAATTCTAGGATAGAGTGGTTTGCAAAAACATCATTGGTTAACATTGTATTCTTTTTCTTATGGACGATTATTTCTATGGTTTCTAAGGTATCAACTTTGTATCCTTTTTCTGAGAGATGTAAGCTAGTTGGGGAGAAGGAACTATTGTGGTTATTGTCTAATAAATGTTTTGCAAAATCTACCTCTTGAGGTACTTTTTGAACATATTTAAAATTTTCTTCCTGTTTGTCTTATGTAAGTTGCACTGTAATTATCACATTTAAGGAGATAGAAGATACAAAGGGTGAGGAGGGTGTGGAACGCAACTCTGAAATCTTCCTTCAAGGGGTAGATTGGGTAGTTTGTTTTATTAACTGCCAGTAAATAGGAACTTGCACCATTTGGGAGATTTTTTTGTCAGGGTATAGTGGAAAAAGACTGGAGAATGTTTGTTTTGAATTTTTTGTCGAAAAAATTTGTTTATGAGATTTGGATCAGTATAAAAGCCTGTCAATATGATGGATATGCATGGATTAAGTATTAAATTTAAGGCACTTTCCATTCTTCCTCCTTTTCCCCCTTCCATCCTCCTCCCTCATATTTTAAGTTTACATTAGTTTTTTTTATTTTTCAACATTTCATAAAGGAGGTTGCTATGGTAGCTGGCATTGTTGATCTTGGATTTTTGTATTATTGGACTCAGGCTTTCAAGTGTATTTACACTAAGCTTACAATGAAACAAAATCATGAAGGACAAAAACTGATTGAAAATTTGTGAAAAGTTTCATGTAAATATAAAACCAATAAACACGTAGCGTAGAAACTTTAAGTCAAAAATTACTCCAATGCATTGCAATAATGGACAACTCAACATTTCAAATAGGAAGATACTTCACGTGTACATTGAAAATATTGTTTCGTTTGCAATTTTATTGCGCAGTTTAAAGCAAATTACTATATTGACAATGATTGTAATTAATTTCTTTTGAGCATTAAGCAAGATATTTTACACATGGCTGATGCATTTATAGTGAATACAAAAAATGTTTTGTACCAGGAAGTGTTAGTCTAAATCATGTATGTGTTTTTGGTTGTGAAAGTGGTATGTGCTATATGATTATTTTGAGAGGGTCAATAAACGTGGTTCAATGAAAATACTGTGTCACAATTCTTTGTCGTAGGCCCTATCACATAGGGTCACTTCATGCAAGGTTCCTGAATTGTTTGCAGAAAGTACTGAAACGGGCCCATAGTAATATAGTATAAGGATTGAGATGACAATACAATCTCGAGTTTTAACAATGACATGGTTGGCAAGGCAATAAATATGATTTAAACGTATTACTTGAGCAATTTTAAATCATAGGTGAGATGTGATGATAAGAATAAGAAAGGTTATTTATTTTTCTTTAAAATGGTTTAGATCCATAGATCGTAGGTTAATTCTTTCTAATTTTAATTTGCAAAAGAGTAAAAGCCTTAAAGTCGAATAATCGATTTTTACGTGTTATCTTATGGAAAACAAATTATTGAACCCGGCTCTTTTTTGAGGATTTTTATGGAAATGGCTTTTACTACAATAATCAAACATTCCTACCAAACTTCAATCTTCTACCTACTCAGACAGTTTCTTAAAAATAGCATTATAATCAGTCATATAAGTTCATATTAGTCAAGCGTGACTGGGTTTCTTAGCTCATTATTTAAGGAGATTGTGTGCTTAATTGTCCCTAGTTCTTTTTTGAAGTTATCAGGTGGGATTGGAACATTGAATAACCGATGAAGAAGTGGAAAATGGCATGTTTGTGGGAGATTGATGTAGAGAGGTACTGTGTATAGCATGGTCTGTATAAGAAGATTTCCTATAGATTGCAAAGATGTGTATTTGGTTTTCAATGGAAATGGAAAGATCTAAGAAATTATAAGGGAAGGGTAAAGGAAATGGAATTGTGTAGGGAATTGATAAGGGTAAGGAATGAGTTTAATTGGAGGTTGGTTCCTGTCTATAGACAAAGAATGTCGCCTGCATATCAAAGCCAACAGAAAACATTCAGGAGCAGAGGTTGTTTGAAGTCAAATATTTTGGATTCAGGGTGGTCCATAAAAATATCAGGTAGTAAGGAAGAGCCCATAGCAAGCCCTTCTGTCTGTTGATAGAAGTCTCCATTGAAAAGGAAATAATTTTGTGAAAGGCACACTTCCATGGTATTGAATATATCGTGTGTGATGAAGGGATTGTTGCCAGATTTTAATAAAATGTTTTTAGCGATGGATCACCAGAAACACAAGTGAATAGATTCATAACATCGAAAGATATAAATTTTGCATAGGGCGGTTTTGGTCTTCAAGAATTATGGTGAGTTCAATGGAATATTTTACAGGGAATTTTGATGTAAACTTCGAATATTGTCGGAAGATGGATTGCATTCCAAAACGTAATTTTTGGGCAGGTGCTGCACAACTAGCCACAACTGGTTTTATTGGGATATTATCTTTATGTATCTTATGGAGACCATAGAGGCAGGGGGAAAGGGGATTCATTATGGTGAGGTGATGTGTGTCACTATCATTAAAAAGTAATGGGCAAGAAGAAAGTTCTTTTTAGGCATTCTTTACAAAAAGTAAACAAATAACGCCTTATGGTTAAGTCGTGTCCGTCCGTCCACATGTTTCATCTGCAAAACTACTGAAATTTGGTATTAAGGACATAAGGGCAAAGAAAATAAGAAAATGATGTAAATGGTTCACATACCCTAATCGGGAATGCCACTTTACTGGTGACAAAAAATGAACTTTTCATGCCACTTTACTGGTGACAAAAAATGAACTTTTCATTCTATCTCGTCAAATATCACTTATAACAAAAATATTTAAAGTTAATTTGTAGAAATAATCAAATAACATATGTTTTGTTAAATATATTTTTATCAAAAAAGAAGAAAATCATGAGAAAGTCATAATTCACTTTGGACAAAAATTTTCCCGTGTTTTTAATTGTTGTCAACAAAAACAATCTTTGTGGCATCTGAAGTAAACATCTGCTGTAAATACCAAATTACATTAAATTTTATTTTGCACACACACAATATTTGATAAATGAAGGGAAATTAGAATTATCTATGACAAAGAAATGAACGTATAAATACGTCTATTGTCTTTATGTATACACAGCGTTTGTAAGTGAAAAGAAATGAGTAATTTACAAGCAAGGGATGAACGTGGACATAAAGATTATATTACTAACATGCGAGTGAGGTAAGTTTTAAATAATTGTCAATTGTTTTATTAAGTGCAACCGAAAAAATCTGTGAATCAAAAATTTTATATTTCTTTGGTATACCAGTTCTTAGACATGCTAATTGTAAGCTATTAATATTTATCCTTCTTGTTATGATCGCATAAATCGTGAAGAACACCTCTGCCTAGCATGTACGCATTCATGATGTAAGCATATTTCCTCTCTTGTTATCACTGAATTGGATCTTGTTGGAGAACTATCATATTGTTATTATTTATAAAGTTATTGCACATAGAAAAATAGTCTTTCTTGTCTATGGAAACCAAACTATTACATTTATCTGCATGCTGGATGATGAGATTATGCTTTTTGATGGTGTCCTTCAGATTTTTCAAGGTTCTGGCGTCACTTTTGGAATTTTGGGGTCCATCGGGGATTTCCAACTGAAGATGGGAAGTGATGGTCTGAGGTATCCGGTGTTTAAGGAAAGCAGGGGTTGGGGCAAATGTAAGTCCCTTATTGAGAAATTTCAGTTCGGGTTGGGAAAACTGATATTTGGAGAGGTTCACTACTCACTGAAGGAAGTTATGTGGAATGGTTTTAGGTACAGGTGATGGGATGGATAAGACTTCTGATCGAGTGATATTGCCATAAAAAAACTGCACTATATGTAAAAAGCTCAAGGATCTCATTAACCATAATAGATAATAATAGATGACAACGTCTTCTAGCCTCAAGTTTAACCCAAGATAATTTGACGAAGGAGCTTGAGAAAAGTTGTTTTTTTTTTCGAGGTCGCATATCAATCTTAGTTAGGCGCTTGAGTTGTGTCACAAGTTCTTCGGAGGAAAACTTTTTGAGTTATTGTATCATGTACAGCAAGAAGTGTTACTGCAACTTACATATAACACGTTTTATAGCCTGTTAAAGTTGTAATATACCTTTTGGGACACCCTGTATATATATATATATATATATATATATATATATATATATAAATATATGGATGTCAACAAGGTGTTGGGATGAGGAAACTCACCAGATCCCATTTCCCAGACCACCGATACTCTCCTTCCGCCGTCCCCCTAATCTGGCAAATATTCTATGGAAGAAAGAACCCCCAGCACCCACGCCTTTACACCCTGCCGGATCTTACCCCTGCGGTAGACCCCGATGTCTAACATGCCCAATAAACCCCCCCTGCAACTCCTTCTCCAGTCCCACAACCAACATCACCTACCCCATAACTTCCACCACCAACTGCACCACCCGCAATATCATTTACCTCCTGAGATGCACCCAATGTCCCGCCTTTTATGTTGGCCTCACCAGCAATCCCCTCAACATCCGCATGAATGGCCACCGCAACAGCGTCATTCTCAAACGACCGCTGCCGGTGGCCGTTCATGTGAACAAACATAATTTAAAGTTCAACGACTGCTTCACAGTGAGAGTCATTCGCGCTCTCCCCGACAATGCTTCGGCTCCTCAACTCCGTCAGTGGGAGCTTTCGCATATCCATCTCCTAAACTCCTTCACTCCCCCAGGCCTCAACCTTCGATAGCTTTTCACACCCTTTCTGTCTTCTCCCAACACCCTACCCATCCCCAACCCCCTCCGTTTCCTCCAATCCTCGACCTTTCCGCACTACCCTTCCACCCCCATGCCTCCACCCAGTGTCACCGCCATCAGTTCTCTCTCTGTAGCTGAAGAAGGAGTAGTTCCGAAAGCTTTACGTTTGTGATGTTTCTGTGTTTTTGTGTTATTTTACGTGTGTCGCTTCGACATCCCCGGGGCCTCGCCAACCTGAAGTCGTCTGATTGGTGAGTGCTCACTGGGTTTCCTCATCCCAACACCTTGTTGACATCCATATATTCATTTTACCTTTCCTTTTCCGTAAGTTGTTATATATATAAATATTTTGACTTGAAAGCTTACCTCTTTAAGTAACAAAAACAGTGCAGAAAAAAGTTGATTGTGAGAACATGAAACAATATTTCTTGTTTTTTTTTTCCTTTCCTTACAAATTTTGCCAAACATGATGATTTCGACAACCAACCTATACGATAAAACATATTAATAGTTAATTCATGCCTTTTAATAGCTGAATCTTGATGATTAAACCAAATCAGCATGTTGCATATCGGTCACGAGGATATTATTTTTGTCCTACCACACTGAAACTTAGTATATTTTTAATCTCAAATATCATAAGCCGGTATTTCCAAATCCAGATATTTTTGATTCCCTATAATTCTTCCAATCGCATCGTTGACAAATATATTATATCGTGAATGTAGATAGAAAATTATGCTGTACCTCTTGAAATTGTATAATGAAAACTAGAAAACATTTAATTTATGAAAGCCGAACAATATGGTGTTACTTATGTCAAGAAACATTCTTTAAAAAATTGCGAGTTCAGCTATAAGGCTTTTAGACCTTCTTTGATGCCAATTAAGGACTAATTAAGGAAAAATATTAATAATATAACTATCACAATAATATTTTCGCCCTCAAAAAAGAACTATCTAATACTTGACTTTGTATAATTTGATATACATGGTAGCTACAAAAATTTCCCGGAATTATTTTATTTTGTGAAAATGCACTGAAATACAAATACCTAAGCAACATTTACTTCAAAATACTGTCCTTGGGCAACAACAAATGTTTGCCAGCAACTGTCAAGTTCTTAGAAGCACTCCTGGAATCCGCTGCAAGGGTCATCTGCGATACTTTCATGGCCCTCTCGGAACTGCTTATGCCACTCGTACACTTGGCTATGTTTCAAGGAAATATATCTATATGCTTACTGTAGCAATTTCTCAGATGGAGACTCCTGTAGTAACACAAAATTTGATGTTGGTTCACTGTTCAATAAAAGGTATTTTAACATGACCTTACTCGAAAATCACAACATGATGTGCCAACCTGCTCGACTTAACACAAACTGAAACTGTCACCCAGCCGTCCACATGTAACTAGTTGGAACTTGCATACCACTTCCTGATAGGTGTTGCTAACTTGGCATGACTAGCCTCTCTCTTTCTGATTACTGAAAACATTATTACGCTATAAATTCGATAACTTTTTGAAGCTACCTTGTATTTCATCAATGTACTAAGTATTCTCTTTATTTAACAAAATATAGAGAGAGAAAAATTAGACTTATTTATTCAGCACTCAATCAACAGTCTTACCTCAAATCCTGATTAAAATGTGTTAATCCAATCGGCAAAATATTTTAAAACAAATAGTAAATAAATATTAATCCTTAATCCCTCTTCAATTTTAAGTAATGATTGCTAATTTATGTGCACCTTTTTAAAACCATTATATATAAACTGAAATTTACTAACCTATGGTAAAGGATGAAGGACCTAAAAGAAAGAGAGTGGAACGATCTCTCCTGGATAACTTTTAGAGAAAGATTGAGTTCAGTGCATATGGAGGGGGGAAAGTGCATACAACAACATCCATCTATAGGAAAAACCCTAACCAGGAATCAAGAAACATTTGTTCCAGGAATACACTCCACGGGGAAGAAGCATGGAAGGAATAGCAAAATGATTAGAAATGACCACCAAGGTTCTTTTCTTCTGAACCTTGTTTAACAGGGTTGGAGGAACTCTTAGCAGGACATATCCATGACCTTATCAGTATAGAGAGGCTCGTAGAATACCCCACCATTAGGTCGGCAAAAATAATCTCAAAAGCCTCAAAAGGGCTAAGAAACACATTCTCAAAACTACCCTAGGACCTTGCGGTTACCTGACTGATCAGAGTTGAAGTGTGAGCTTTTCTAAAAGATGCATATTTGAGTGTTAGAAAATACACTTCTTCCAGTCCCACTGTTAATGCAAGCTCAGAAAAAGAACAAAATAGTAGGTAGGAAATAATATTGCGCAAAAAGAAAACAGAAATGTCTTTAATATTATAATTCAGAAAAAATAGGTTTTTCGGCATATAATTTGCAATCTTATTTGAAAATCGACGCTTATCGATGACTATTCATTTCCATTGATTTTGTGGATTTAAAAAATTGACATTTATCAATGTTTTTCGATTTAAATCGAATCCTACCAAGCCTAGTTATGTGTCTCGTGGCACCACAATGAATTAGGAAACTCAAGCTGAAGTTTTACACGCAAAACATTGCCTTGCAGTTCGCAAGAAACATCCAGAACTGCATGATGAGACATGGTTCTTTCATCACGACAATACCAAACTGCATGATTCTCAAGTATCGCAACCTGTTAAAGTAAAAATTGGTGATGAAGTCTTGCTCCACCCACCTAACATTTGGAGTTTGGCAAAGTACAATTTTCATTTGTTTCCTACATTGAAAAAGTAGCTAAGGCTTATCACTTGACTATGGATGATTTAACCTTTTAAGCGTGACTTTAATCTATGGCATTTAAATCGCTCAGCGTGACTTTTTTTTTTCGCAAGCACAAAATACTAAAATGCATGCATTCACTTTAATATTTTTTGTACTTTAATTATCATTTCAAAAATTTCCAAAAAATTATGTCGTATTTAAAATTGTTCATTTTATATAATAAAAAATAAATACATACATTTATTTCAATCCAATTTCTACTATGTGCTGCTCCTCCGACGTTTAGTAGTTCAGCTGCGTCTGGTACACATACTTCTTTACCCGGTATATAAATTTTATGGAATTTATTTTTCAAATAATCACTGATAGGTAGAATTTTATACAATAGGATTTCTATTTACAATGTCTTTATCGGTATTATCTACAAAATGCAAAAATTTGCTCAACAAATAAAATCTTTCTTCACTCATAACATTTGGAATAAATGACATTTCTAATATATGTTTTCTACTAAAATACATTCTGAGAGTTGGTTTTTGAATTATTCCCATCAACATTAGCAAAGCAAACCACTTTTGATAGCGCAATTTTTTAAGGACGTGATCTTATTTTTCTCGCGGGCAAG
This sequence comes from Tanypteryx hageni, assembly GCA_028673005.1. Taxonomy (NCBI): domain Eukaryota; kingdom Metazoa; phylum Arthropoda; class Insecta; order Odonata; family Petaluridae; genus Tanypteryx; species Tanypteryx hageni. The sequence goes on from CM054120.1 coordinate 42,581,376, forward strand.
GAATTGTTCCATGTAACGATTAGTTTCAACCACTATGAGGGCAATTAGATCATCAAAAAATAACTCAAAATATCTAAAGGGATAATCTGTTGATAAAACCTGCACTATTTGTTTTCCAACTAAATCACACGCAAAAGGCCGAGGAGGGTTAGCACTGTCGACATCTCCCCAAATATTCTCTTGAATATTCACAGTTGAGTGAGTTATTTCTTCCAATTCCTCTTCGGAACTGGAATCAATAGAGTATCCGTTCGAATCTTCAGAATATATATCTACACTACTTTCACTATATTTCTCCAAAACACTTCCCAATCCGCCAACTCACGAGAGCTCCAAGCCATGGTGAACTAAATAGGGGTTCGGCTAAAGGACAGACCCAAGATGAAAAAAAAAATTAAAAAAATGCCCGACGCAAACGCAGGCACTAAGAAACCTCGACCATCAGCTCAAAGCATCGTAAACAAGAGCCAGGAAGATGAGAGCTCTTTTGAAAGTCTGAGACGCAACGCACGAAAGATAAGAGGCCTGGGGAGCCTTAGTAAGCACTGCTACAGCCAGCTCCGAGATAGAAAAAAAAATAAAAAAATACTAACACGTAAACACAGACAACGAGGAACCACAGAATGAAAGCAGAAAGCATTAGCTTGCATATTCACTCTCTGAAAGCTCATAAATCAGAGCCGTAGCGATAACAAAACTTAATGAAATTTTCGCGCTAGAGGCATGGGAAAGTGAGGACGTGAATGCTACGTCGCACATGCTGGAGGCATGGGAAAGGGAGGACGTGAATGCCACGTCGCACACGCCGGAAGCATTAAGTTCATGCTACTGCAACAAAGTCACTACAGAAAATATAGTGTGGAGGCTTGCAAGAGGCATTTAAAACCTCGATGGAGTTGAAGACATTCTGAAAAAGCAGGAGAAAAATTCTGCCTTGAAAGGGAATAGAAGCTGTTTTCCCCTTGTAGGGCCCAAATTGCTCCACTAAACAATTAAGGCAGAATAATACTGCTGTTTCAGAATCGGGCATTTCTCGTGATAGCCAAACTAGTATTAACTTCCCTTAACTAATGTCTGCCATGAGGAACACCCAAAGAATGTCTTCACCTGCAACATACGTAAAATACAATGCAAAACTTAAACTCACAGTTTGAGGCACTGGGATTTAGTACAGTTGCAGGGCTTTCTAGGCCTGATTCCATTTGGTTCTAAAGCTGGCCGAGGCTGGGGCTGTCCAGGTCTTTGTGTGGAACTAGAACGTGGCCTGGCAGTTTCTTGGTTAGATCCTGCCCTCTGCTGAGGTCGTTGTGTAGCAGAAACCCTCCGAGCCTTAAAAATTAAATTGAATATTATAAATACATGACAAAACTAGCAAAATTTTCATAGATTATCTTTTCAGCTTCACAAATAGAGCAAAAAACAATGTTTGTTGAAGTCTCAAATGCAATCATGATGCAACTAGCAATATGCTTAGTTTTTCACAATAATACAAAGTTAATCAATAACACTTGACTATACAAGTGAAAATTTATACAAAAAATGACTTAAAGGATAGACTATTTAGATTGACAATAAAAATTACAGGTAAGAAACATCCAAAGTTTAACTGCATAAGCGTCGTTATACTTCACGTAAAATGAACTTACCCCTCTTGTCTCTTCTGTTGCAGGTGCTATTGGAACCATACGCAGGGTAGGGTGGGTTCTTATTGGAGGAGTTGTAGATGATGTAGTGATTGAAGTAGCAGCTGAAGTGACACGAGTAGTTCCTTCACTAGCATTTACCAAGCGAACATACTGCAGCTGCAGGGAGTGTCATAATAATGGATTACCATTTAAATCACTCATAATCTGATCAAATAATATAGGTAGTAGTGATTCCTTTACACAGCTTAGCATATACTTAATAAATTTTGTAAAAATAAATTTCTCCTTAGTGCAGGCATACCAAAATGAAAGGTTGGTGATTGCATGCATATCTATTGACACATTTTTGCCACTTTTTATACCAAAACTATTAAAAGATTTAATCAAAATATAATTTTATAAAAACAAGGCAGTTTCCTATCTATTTAGTAAGTAAACATTGTAATTACTGCTCTTAATAAACAACTAATAGTTCAACCATAATGGCAATGTCTAATCTGTAGCCCTCCATAAACACTGATAGTGATAAAACTGCTCTGTTAGGAAAACCATCACATTGACTTGAACACATTGCATCACAAAGTTAAGCATACATTGCTTAAGGTGACTGACAGCAGATATTTACTCAGTGTTGACAACCGTGAAAACACTGAAAAAATACAAAGCCAGATAAAAGCAGTACTGCTAAGTGTTGAAAATCTAGAAATCTCAATCCAGATTTTGGAATTTACTGAATTCCAGATGCTTGATTCCCTGAAACTCAAAATAAACAGTTTGGAGTATGATTAAAACTATTCATCTTCTTCATTTTAGTGAATCAGGTATAATTAAATGAAGTAAAAACAAAATAAAAAACATTAAATTTATGTAATGCATAAGTGCTTACATTGAGAAACACTACTGAATTAGTTGTTACGGTATGTATAGAACGATACTAAAGTTCTAGAAGCCTCAAGACCAGTCTTCTCTCTTTGGGAGACAAAGGACGGGGTGAGTCAGTGGTGATGAGGAGGAAGGGTGGTGGGTAAGGAAAGGGGAGTAACTAATGGCAAGCCAGGGGTGGTCCAATGCGAGCAGAATGCAGGCATCATCCCTGTTGGTGGTAGGTAAGGCATTATACCAAGAATCAAAGCAGATACATAAATGAAGTCATTAAGATAACATCATCTTTCTGCAGAGCAAAACAACATTAGGGAAGTGATGGGAGTGGGTGTGATAAGATGTTTGAGGTTATTGTTCCAATAGGCCAGGAGCCCTCACCTTATTGGCTCCCCTAGTATCTGACCTATGATGTGGCACAATACTCTTGAACATGTCATCCCCCACTCCCGTCCCTCCTCTAATGATGTTTTTCTCTGTGGAAATACCCTAATCTGCTCCCAAACCTTCTCTCCCAATGTGAGTGTGCTCGTCTTCCAGACCACACGACAGAAATAATCAGTCGAGTTCGAATCACTGTTCAAGTGTGTGTGGTTTTGGTTTCAAATGCTAGAAGTGGTGCAATGGCACAGCAGAAGAAAAAGCTTACGAGAGGTGGAGTGGAGTGTCAGCTATTTGGTGTGCCTGAAAAGTTTACTGGCAGTGTTTTGCCTACCCATGAAGACGTAGTGAAAATCTATTTGTACTCTCAGTTTTTGGAGCAGTAAGCCGGGAAAATTGAACCATCAGTGGGAAATATTGCTGAAATTGTCGCTTTGGCCCTGGAAGAAATTTGGAAGAGAGCTTCGATACCGGTTGTTGGGCAGAGAAAAATAGTAAGGCGCATAACTCAGTATCACGAAAAGTATCGAAACATTCAACAATCTGTAAGTAAGAAATCCTTAAATACCATTAAGCAGGATTTCCTTCAGGATGCCCGTAAGCTTTTTGATGGAGCCACATGTAAATGCCTTCTTGGAAATCATTGTGCTTGTGACGTTACATCCAAGGTGCCAATCCTTGAGCAAGAATTTCTTCATGACCAGAGGACAGAGAGAAAAATGTTTATAGGCGGAATTGATATACAAGAAACTAAAAATAAATGGAAAAGGGAGGAGAGACATCAATTAAGAGAATCATTTACGCTTACTGAGCAGCAAGGCACAGAAGAGGAATTAAGCAGAAAAGAGAGGGATTAGGACTTGGGAGAGGAATCAGATGCCGCCTATGATGACGACTTCATAGAAGAAATGGAGTCGCAGCCCTTGAATACATTAAATCTACTGAAATTTGCATCTGTGTGTGAGAGATTCTGCATTTCCAATCGAGCTGCTGCTGCGCTGGCATCCGCCCTCTTGGTTGACCTTGGGATGGTCACCGAAACAGATAAGTCACTTGTAGTAGACAAAAATAAAGTGAGGAGGGAAAGAGAAAAGGTATGATCCTCAAATCAGAAGAGCCTTAATGAATACAAGCTCCAAGCTCTGTATTTGACAGCTGAAAAGATATGACATATTTTATGAAAATTCAAGACAAAACGGACAGCGGAAGAGCACATTACTCTCCTTGAAGAACCTGGTTCTCAGTATTCAGGTCATGTAACTCCTATCTAAGCAAAGGAAATGGAATGAAGGATGCAATCATGACTTTCTTCACAGAGAAAAAAATTGATAGAAATACCCTTCGGGCCATAGGATGTGATGGGACTGCAGTAAATACTGGTAGGCATACAGGAGCCATCAGGTATGTAGAAATGGTGCTTGGAACTTCCACTGAGGCAGTTGCTGTTGATGGTCGACAACCCTACCATTGGTCCCAAAGCCTATACAGGCCCAATTGGTCAAGAATTGAGTTCCTGTGAAAATATGCCTGTAGTGGAATTTGCTGAAATTGATGTCTGCATTCCGTGTATCGATAAAGAAGATTTGAGCTGTGATCAGAAGTATCTGTACGTTATTGCTCAGGTGATCACAAGAGGAGAGTGTCCCAAAAGCCTTGCCATGAGAAGCCCGGGAAAGTTGGTGTATTCTAGGTGGGCGACAACTGCAAATCACATCCTCCGACTGTATATTTCTACGGAGGATCCTTCAGAAAATCTCAAGACGCTGGCAACGTTCGTCATGAAGGTGTATGTGCCAATGTGGTTTAAAGCAAAGTCAAGACTGCTATGCACGGAAGGCCCAAAGCACATCACAGAGATGATACAGTCCATGCAATACCTGGAGCATAACTTCAAATCTCGCCTATATGAAGTTATTCAAAGAAATGCATATTTTGCCCACCTGGAAAATATTCTCCAAACCATGTTAAATGATGAGCGGAGATCGACCTGTGCTATGGCCGTGGGCCTAATAATGAGAGCTAGAAAGAATGTAAAGGCAGAGGTTAGAAAATTCGAAATTCCATCATTAAATTTCAATGCAGAAGACTACATGAATTTAATTGATTGGCATAACATCAACATTACTGAGCCACCTCTCACTGCAGGCATCACAGAAGAAGATTTGCGTGCTCTAGTAGAGGAGGGGAGAGTGTTTGAAGTTCTGCCATTCCCTTGCCACACACAAGCTGTGGAGAGGATAGTGCAATTAATATCTGTGGCTACTAAATGCGTATGCAGCCCTGAGAGAAGAGATGAATGGGTGAATTCATGCCTAAGAGACCACCAGATTCAACCCAAATTTGAATTTAAAACGCAATATCAAGTTCTGTAAAACATCTTGATCTCAGCATTTTTGTGCTCCATGGTAGGGTGGTTGAGGGGGCACGAGTGGGACTCAACTAGCAGCCACCTCCTCGTGGTGAGTTCTGGGTAGTTTCTCATAGAAACTAGCGAAGAGCTTCTCAAGGGATAACTCTACATCAAAATTGTAAAATAAATATTCTTAAGATTCTCCTGCACGTATTTTTTCATTAAAATGCTGTAAATCAGCGGAGGGCTGAAAATATTTTTGAAAAAAAAAACCTCGTAATTTTAAGAAATACTTAATTTCTCGGATCGTGATTACGGCTTTTTCTTGTGGAAGAAAGCCTGGAACCTTTACGAAGACATTTCCATTTTTAAAAAGTTAAGTTTTCAGCGTCTGAGGCCTCAAAATCGGAAAATTCCGCGCATTGTCCCATAAAGCAGGTTACTTTCCGCTGATGCGCGGGTTGCCTATACTCCAAATTGTAGCTATAGACTAAACTTTCGCAGAGACAGACATTTTATTTTAAAAATATAATATTTTATCACGGTAATTTGGGTGGACAAAGGTATTCTTCGCACTTAGTAGGATAACCGTGCTCGAAATATCTGGGTCTCCACAGGCATTTCTTTCTAGATTCAGCCTGAATTTTCGTAAAATTTTAAACTTAAACTCTGGCGGCAGGGTTAAATATTATCCGATTTCGAAAACATTTTGCATGGATAATACTCATATCAACACGCAACATTTGCGCATACGCCGAATTCCGTCCGGTAAAATTCGATTTTTTCGGCCCACCCTAATATTAATACCTTGAGGAACAGAATCAAATATTAGAATAAAATGTGCTTTAACATTTTATTCCTGAATGGGCCTCAATAGCTACATAATTTATAAGGAAAACATCTCTGCAGCAAAAAAGCCAATGTCTCAACTGGACTCTCTATAACAAGCTAGGAAAGTGTACAGTGGATCACAAATAGGCGCATTTCCTATGATGGAGTATTTGAAGCATAATGATATGCACAACATAAAACAGCAAACATCATGAGCCGTTTATGTCTCTCTCTCTACTAAAAATTTCTCGCCTCCCTGAAGTGCATTAATAAACGTATTTATGTATATATATATATATATATATATATATATATATATATATATATATATATATATATATATAATAGCATAATAAAATGATGTTTTTAAAGTGAAGGTAACATCCACCTTAACGTGTGATGCATCATATTAAACATCTTGACCTGCAGATTTGCAGAAAAATGATAAAATTGAAATTTGTCATACCATTGGCAAGACATTAAGATTTTTCTTGACCAGCTAAGCTCTGCTTGACGTTGTAATGGTTGATGTTAAGATAGTGCTGTAGGAAATAACGTGGCCCTAGCGGACAATAGTAGAAGTCGCTGAGTTACTTGGTAATGTGTTTATTTCAAGTTTAAACAAGAAGGCTTACTACCAAGATTTGTGTCAAGATACAACTGACATTAATTTGTTATAAACGTTTTCAAATTGAAATAATTGAGACATAGTAAGCATGATTATGAATTATAACTGTTTTTGATGCACATGTCACTTTTTATTTTGTTCCAAGTATAAACAATATATTTCCTTGTTTTTTGTTTCCAAATATTTTTCACAGCAAGGGGATTTCTCTTCTCCTCCGGTTAATTGTACCAACCAAGCTAGTGGATTTAGCTTTTAGATTATCAGGCAAAGCCAGAGAAGTGAAGAAATTGTCATACATAACATTTCTTCCCTTGTTCAGGAACGAGTCCATCAGTTTCATTGCTACGTACTGGGACAGGCATTAATCATTTGGTTGGAGTTCATCATTGTCAAGATAAGGGAATGCATTCGGTATATACTTTGTAACTTTGTCTACAGCAACCCAGAACTTCTGCCTGTACTTATCAGGCTTGGAAGCCATGAACTGAATGAATCAGCACTTAGCTTTGATAGAAAAGAGATGCTTGTCTACTGATATGTAAGCTCCATGTCTGTAACAAGTATATATAAGTATATATATATATATATATATATATATATATAACAACTTACGGAAAAGGAAAGGTAAAATGAATATATGGATGTCAACAAGGTGTTGGGATGAGGAAACCCAGTGAGCACTCACCAATCAGAAAACTTCAGGTTGGCGAGGCCCCGGGGATGTCGAAGCGACACACGTAAAATAACACAAAAACACAGAAACATCACAAACGTAAAGCTTTTGGAACTACTCCTTCTTCAGCTACAGAGAGAGAACTCTTTACGTGTGTCGCTTCGACATCCCCGGGGCCTCGCCAACCTGAAGTTGTCTGATTGGTGAGTGCTCACTGGGTTTCCTCATCCCAACACCTTGTTGACATCCATATATATATATATATATATATATATATATATATATATATATATATATATATATATATATATATATATATAAGGCTTAATGATAGATGAGTTTGAAAGTTTGCAATGCGAGATCTCTAAATCTACTGGGCTGATTTTCACGAAATTTTCACTGAAAGATAAAGCAGAATCTCAAAGAGGTTTTAGGCTTAATTTTATTCTCCTAACATAACCCATTTCAAAGATATGGCGATTTTTCCATGAACACCCATTTTCCTATGCTACTTTATGACTTTTGGCGGGCGGTGGGAGGGGTGAGTGAAAGAGGGGAAGCTGCAATCCCAAATTGCACCCGGGCAATGCCAGGTCACACAGCTAGTATAATATATTTTTAGACGTGAACTGGCCTGAGAATGACCCTAAATGAATATCCTTTTTGTGCAAGGATATAATTCATAACTAAGGTGACCAGACATCCCAATTTTGGCAGAACAGTCCCGCTTTTGTGCAGCATGTCCTGCTGTCTCCCAAAAAACTTTAGGGGATGCCAAATTGTCCTGCTTTTGGATGATGATGACGATAAATGCCCTAATTATTCAAATGTTTGTACAACAAATGGAACATAAGATAAAGCAATTCACAACAATGAATTAAACAACATAAGACAATCAAAGACACAAATAATAACAGCAAATGAAAGAAAATTAATAATAATCACAAGAATATTAATCATCCTTGTACACAACAAAGCGAACAATGCAGATCACCAATCGGCCATGATGCAGCTTTCACATTGGCTAATAGCATTTCGCAGTTGTAAAAACAAACGATGACGTAATTAATCAGGATTCCCCTTATTCAAACCTGTCATAAAGTTTGTATGGTATCGGCCTAGATGGTGTCTCACCATCTATGTCTGATTCAGTATGAGGAGTTTGGAAAGCATCTAAGATACCAATGATAGGCAGAACTATTCACTCATTTCAGAGACACAGATATCAACCACAAACAAAAGTCAGAATTAAATTCAGTTTGGTCTAAAAATATATATTAAAGGATGATATAATAATTTATTGTTTGGAGTTAGAAATTCACGAGCAATTTGGAGAAATTTAGAAAAGACATTGTTTTTGAAATTTCTTTGGTTGTGTGCACTCCTCTAAGAACAATTACTTAAGTAAAATCACACTACCATAAATACCCGCGTATAATGCGCACCCTCGTATAATGCACAGGGGGGTTTTCAGCCTCGTAATCTATGATTTTTCTATATACCCGCGTATAGTGCGCACAGATTTTTTTAGCGTTAACGTTCCAGAATAAAGTAGATGGTGTAACATGATCGAATTATTGGTATTATGTATTGGTAACATAATGAAAGTGCGAAATGAAATTTTCGAATAACATTCCAAAAGAATGTCAGCTAACGCAACCATTACATGCTTTATGTTTACTTACAAGGTGATATTAGTATATACACAACAAATCGAATTATATTAATTTCACAGTATGGCATACGACATTCTTTGAGCTAATAAAATGAAGGAATGACGATAATCCTATGTTTTTTACGTATGTTTTTGTCACGCCTGAGGTGGATGGGTTCACCCAACCTTCAGTTTCACCCTTATTAGAACACTCTGGAGCATGTAAACACGATATCAAATAACCATAATTAACTACAGATTCTAAGAATCAAGAATAAATCATGTATAAATGCTGAGAGAAGCATCAACTCCCAGTGTACTCAAAGGCATCAGCTGCCATTATTTCTAATTGTAAGTAGTACCAGTACCCCACCAGCAGGCCGGGCGCCGGTGTAGGGCGACGTCATGCGTAAGATGACGATTCCGATAACAACATCGAAGAAGAATGGTCCAGTGACGAAGAAATTCTTGGCTTTTAAAATGAATAAATACTGAATTGATTGTTTTAATATCTAATTAATGTATGTTTATAGAATTAGTTAATAAATTTTTACTATTATCTATCTTACTTTTCGTAAAAATCACCAATAAAAATATGAGGATACCCGGGCAGTAATTACTGTGCCGAAATTGTGGAAATATGGGGTCAAATGAAAATAGGGAGATTATGTACCCTCGTATAACACACATCCTAATTTTTAACTAAAATATTTCGAAAAGAAGTGCGCATTATACGCGGGTATTTACGGTATATTAGAAGTGTTAAAAACACTGGAAGAATGGTTCACTAGTTAATTTAAATGAAAAATGCTAGCAATATTTTTATTTTTAGACCCTTTATTGTAGAAGGATTTTCCTTAAGTAATTTTTAATACACACAACCAATTTTTCCATTGTTTGTGAATTTGTGTAGAACTCCGTAAGACACCTCAATTTATCAGGATTAGCAGATGAACTGTAGTCTGTCACCGTAAATTTCCTACACTCCAGGGGCAAACAGATTTTGTCCCGCATTGACTGATCTGAAATCTGGTCACTTTATTCATAACCAAGTGAAAGTTAAAGGAGGAGTGAATAAGTGCTACATGTAGAATATATGGATAATAAAATAAATGAAGGCAATATGTTGCAGCAAAGTCGGATAAGTAAACTAAGTAACTAAAACTAGCGGGAGGCTCTGAAACTACACTATTTCCTTGTCATAGGCAGACTGTCATAAGATACCATCTGATGAGAGACCGTGAACTACCAGCACTTATAAGAGAGCCTGACTATCGTGCTCCTTGGCACTCTAAGGGTTAAAACATGGTACTACTAAGGGAGGTAGGTCGTTCCGGTGGACGAAAATGCGTCCAGTTCGTGCATGACGTCACGTGGTGTAAGCTTTGTAGCGGGAAGCTTAAAATTTGTATAAAAATTAACGTAAATCGGCTGCTGATACTCGTCTTTTTATTTCTTCACCCTTCGTTATTATAAATAACACATTTATAAGTCATGCTATAAAATCCCGGGACGTTAATTTGTATATACAATGATTTTTTAACGAATTACCAGAATCGGAAAAAGTTCAAGTTTGTTAAGAACATTCAGCATCAAGTGAACTTCGAAGAAGGGAAAAGACTTCTAAGAAAGGTCCCAAACTCATCTAAAAGAGAAGGGCTTCATTTTCCGTATGATTCTCACTCAAAGGCCGATTTTTCCCAAGTTAACTTTTTAGTTTTTTTGTCATTGATTTCTTTGAATTTCGCGTAAATACTGGCGTTTTTATTACTCACTAGCATAATTGCTCTTCAAATATGACGGGCATGCGTGAATTAAATTGAAATAAAAAGATTAATGAAACCAACTTTTAGATACACTAAAAAGTAAGCAATAAATATAAAATTCACATAATTGAGTGTTCCAGAGATAACAAATAGTTATGGGTGAATGGAAATTGCATGACAAAGAAATACATCATGGTACACAATTCTTTTACGTCCAAAATTATTTTTAATCTATGGAACCTTTAATTTTCTCTCTCTCTCCTTCTTTATTTCTTCCTCTCTCGTATTAAAGCATTCACATGCATTCCTTAATGTATATAGTACATATTAGGATTAAGGCATCAATACAATCTCGTTATTTATTTTTCTTTAAAAAGGTCTAGATCTGACGTTCTTTCTAATTTTAATTTACAAAAGAGTGAAAGTCTTTAAATTGAAAAATCGATTTTTGTTATCTTATGGAAAACGGCTCACCCCTTCCAACAAAAATAAAAATTCTGGCCCCTAGGTGCACATCCTCATGATCCCATTATTAATAAGTATCAAGTTTTAAGTCTCTAAGACTCTTGGTTTTTGAGATATGCTGTTTATACACACACATTGCCTTTTATTAATATCTATAGATTAAGAGTGTAACCATTGCAATGACTATTGTTGGACTCAGATTTGGTATAGTCTAGTTTTGCCACAAAAATACACATGATCAATTTAGTTTTTTGCTCGAATGTATTTTAAATATTTTATAACGCTAATTTATGAAATTTGGGAACACAAAGAGCAACTCATCTGCAGTGATTTATGTTGTCTCTTCTCCCACATGCTCGAATCCATGTTTCTTGAATGGACTTTTCTTGGGGAAATCGAAAAAATCTCACCCTACCATTACAATTTTTGTAACTGTTATTACAACCAAATACCGCACAAGACATCATTTCACTGAGAAAGCCACAGTTCAAGAGAAAACATAATAATTTTCCAAACCCACGACCCCAGTCAATGCTAAATCATAGGTGGCAAGAGCAATCTATACACCACGTGATGTCACACGCTCGAAGCGACGCTCGCCTGAGATGCGCAACGACCTACCTCCCTTAGTAGTACCATGGGTTAAAAAAGTTCGCATAAGGTGAAATCGTGTTAGTTGGACACGTATTTTTCATAAGAAACAATGTAAATAGGGGGATGCATTCCAGCATCCTAACCTGATTGACATTTTTAATTTTATTCCTTCTTTTGACTATACTTTGATTCATGCTTAGTATTTTTTATTTATTTATATATATTTCATACATGTAACTCATTTTTATGGAAAAGAAACGATGATAACTCAGTTGGTTCATAGCATTGCTTCGTTAAGACCTGTATGATGAACGATATCACGTGTTCATTCATTGTTCTCATAGCACTTAAATAAATCTAGCTTTTGCTTTACCGATAGAACTTTTCTTGGTTTCTTACTCCCACCACCAATAAAATGTGAACCATAAACTCCAGCATATTTTTCAAGGTAGATGACCGGAATTTTGAATCAGCTGTTCAACTGTTCACCATTTATTTAGCAGAAGATTTGTAAAATGATAATTTTAAACAGCAAATAACTAAGAATTAAAAATTTGTTTTAATACATGAAATAATTTTTCAAATGATAACAACATACGATACATAGAAAATTACAAAAATGGTCCAAGGAAATTTTAAAAACATTCAAGAATGGTATTTTTCTACATTGCAGTTTAAAAACCATGAAATCTCTTGCCTTCAACATTCATAGAAATTGTCAAATTCATCCTCTTGATCAGATATTATGATAATGGGCTCATTGTCATCTGCAGTTAATGTAGAGCAGGGATAAAGTTTATTTCCATTTCTGCTTTCTAGGCCTTTTTCACAACTGTAGAGAAGCTGTGTTAAATGGTATGATCAGTTGTGATAGTCAAAAACCAGCCCTATTTAAAAATCACGTTAAACTAAAATCGTGTTGGTAGAATTCATGTTATTCGGGGATAGGGTGTACTGCAAGGGCAAAAAATCCATGGAAGCAAGGGAAGAATTGCTTCCAAATTAGAAATTAACATAACAATAATAACAGTAATAACTATAAAAGTTACTCATTTACAAGTGCAATTTTAGAAGCACACCTTCAGTAAAACCGTGCGATTGCGCGACATTTTAAAAATTCACCTTTATAGCTGGCACCACACAATGGTCGAAAATAACACTACTAACATACTAGGAAGCAAGAACATTATTATGTACATGTCAATGGGTCATTCGCTGTAGTATTTTTATTTATTTTATGCATACAACACACATCGTAAAGGTGACGTCCACATCAACAACAATTGGTTGGCTACTTGCCAGTGAGGCACTCATTACACTGCCTCAGTTATTTATAACAAGCTGCCATGCAGTGTTAAATCTGCAACAACTGTATATTTGTTCAAGAAATGTTTGAAGTGTTTCCTTCTTAGCAAAATCTTTTATAGTATACAGGAATTTTTAGAACCCTTAAATTAGCATGTATTTATCCTCTCCTTTTTAAACCTTTGTACTTTTTTCTTTTTCAGATATCATACTACTTATAAGATTTTCCTTTGTGTGTGTGTGTAAATACCATTTAAGTGTTCTATGTTGTGTGAGTTTATTTTGTCTTTCACTTTAGTTTTCACTCACACTATTTTTTTCTTGTCACTGTGTGGAACTTATGACTTGCTCCATGTCTGTACAAGACCAACCGAGTTAATAAATTTATTATTATTATTATTATTATACAAGCAGAGACTAGGCATCTGGTCCAGTTATATTAGTTTCAAGAAGTTGCAATTCTGACCTTTCACATGAACCTTTATGCCTATAGAAGAGTATGTGTTACAGTAGTGCATTAACAGATATTATTTCCAAACATTTTGGTTCAGATAGACGGAATTTCATAGTTTATCTCTGCGTAATAAAGTATGGAGTTGAAGCAATTTTAAAATTGCAAACATGAGTGAACCGAGTGCCTCAAATGCTTCTGTTGTGCTTTCAAGCAGCTCTGGTGAGGTTTCATGTGCAGTGTGTAATTTATTAACGAAAAGTTTTTCCTGAAACAATTTTCAGGCAGAGTGAAATTATCCAAGCAGGTTGGCCAAAACCTCTTCTAAATTAAAATATAAAAATTAAATCATGCACAAGACATTTTAATGTAGATATTTATAACATTGTCGAATAGATGACTGGATGTGAGAGCAAAGCAGAATTATTTTGTTGGCTGTGTTTACTTTTTTCGAACAAAAAAAAATGCTCGGACTAAAACGAAATTTTATGATTTAAATAATCTTCATAAGGTAATAAAGAGACATTCGATAAGTAAAAAATATTTACAGTCAATTCTTCAAGAAAAACGTATGGAAGAACTTGAATAGAACTTGTTTTAGATAAGCAGTTGGAAATTACTCATCGTCAGCATAACGAAGCAGTAAAGAAAAATCAGGAAATGTTAAATAGACTTATTGATATTGTTTGTTTTTTGGGAGAGCATGAACTTGGTTTTCATGATCATGGCAAATCCAGTGATTCTGTAAATAAAGGTAACTAGCTGCTTAGTGCAGAGTTGCTTGCAGTATCAATAAGATATGTAAAAATAAAAAAGGGTGAGCTTCGCTGGCAAGATAAAATGATATAAATAAACTTTTTTCTCCTGAAGCCAGCAGGTTTGTTAAGGTAAAAACTTTTTCATCAACAGCTGGTCACAAGCGAAAGTGTTGGTGAACAGCCGATGCTGAGGCAAACTTCCCACGAAATCCTCCGAAGAAGCAATGACCCCACAATGGGGAGGGAACCCAACAGTGACTGAACGAAAAGGAAAAAACCAACGGTGTTCTAGGAAAATAATGATGTGCCAGTGATGTCGATGAAATGTACTTCCTCAAACAGTTTTTTGGCCAATACGTATTTCGGTTGCCAAGCGACCATCTTCAGGGTCAAGTGTAGTGACTCAAAGTGAGTGAGGATGATCGGTCATGGGTCTCTTTTATATCCAATCGAGATCCAGAGGGGAGGGGGAAGGGGGGGGGGGGGTTTCAGAGGAGGTAGCACAGGGACTAATTTGAATAGTACGCTATCAATGTTTCCTGGTTCGAGATTTAATCTCGCGTGTTGGTGTTTGTAAATTTCAAGGCTTTCTAATGCGTCTAACTTGGCATTTGGGCATCCTTTAAGCAAGGTTAGGTTTTCAATATTCATGTGGTGGTTTCTTTTTATAATATGTTTTGTGACGGCTGATTTTTCCGGTCTCCCATATTTTGTGTGTTAAATGTTCCTTAAATCTAACTGTGGGGTTTCGTTTTGTCTGTCCAATATAAGCCTTGTTGCAGTCCTGGCATTGTATTTTGTAAATCCCCGATTTTTTCAGTGGTGGTATTTTTTCCTTTGGTTTGCCCAATAAGTTTTTGACAGAGTTGTGATTTTTGAACGTTGCCTTGTATCCAATGTTGTTCAAGATTTTTGTTAGGTTTTTAGTAATTTTTGGAAAGAAAGGGATAGCGATATATTTTTTGGCGTCTACTTGGTTTTCTTCCTTGGTTAAAGTCGTGTCTTTCTTTTTAGCCTTGTTTCGATGTTTTTTGATTAAAGTATCAACAAGCTCCTCCGTATACCCGTTTTTCAATGCAGCCTGTTTTATGTAGTGTACTTCCTTGTTAAAACGATTTTTATTCAATGGTATAGATATTAAGCGGTGAATCATTATATTGAAGGCAGCTATTTTTTGTTTTCTTGGGTGATTGGAGTCTGCCCTGATGTAATTATTTTTATGCGTAGGCTTCCTGTATATATCGAATTCCCCCTCTCTTCCGGATCTCGATCAGATATAAAAGAGACCCATGACCGATCATCCTCACTCACTTTGAGTCACTACACTTGACCCTGAAGATGGTCGCTTGGCAACCAAAATACGTATTGGCCAAAAAACTGTTTGAGGAAGTACATTTCATCGACACTGGCACATCATTATTTTCCTAGAACACCGTTGGTTTTTTCCTTTTCGTTCAGTCGCTGTTGGGTTCCCTCCCCATTGTGGGGTCTTTGCTTCGTCGGAGGATTTTTGGCCGCATCGTGGGAAGTTTGCCTAAGCATTGGCTGTTCACCAACACTTTTGCTTGTGACCAGCTGTTGATGAAAAAGTTTTTACCTTAACGAACCTGCTGGCTTCAGGAGAAAATAGTTTATTTATATCAATAAGATATGTGCTTACTTCCACCTGGCATGGTAAATTAATGCAATGGGTGGGTTTATTTTTAGAAATGTATTCCAAAATACTACAGAACTTTTAAACTATCTCCGACGGTTCTGCATTTATACCATTTCCATGTTCGGTCCTGAGATGGCAGTAATAGAAAGATCCCCGACAAATATTTTCTATCAAAATTTTGTTCAAATTATTGCGACAAATGCTGCTATTAGATATTTGTACTTTAATGTTTTTACGACATTAATGTAATGCAATGGAAATCAAGAATGTGCATGGCTATAATTAAAGAAAATGCATGTCAAAATACTAGTGCCACCTGGTGGAGAACATTTAAACTATCTCTGACGGTCCCGCATTTTAGGTTATATCAGTTCGTTTGACTGCCAAGATATGGCAGTATGGTAAAATTACACGACAATAGTATTTTCTATCAAAATCTTCTTTACAAATTAGGTCTTCCAACAATTGCTTTTATTAGATACTCGTAGTGTTTTAATTTTAATGTTTTAGGTGATATTTTTAGCCAAAAAAGAAGTATAAATACTTTAAATTAAATTTCAATAAGGTAGTTAACAGGCCATGGATTAGTGTTGTCCAATAACCATTCGGTGACAAAATACAATGTTAATAATCACAGGGTATTGACGCTTGCATCTTATGTATGTGAAATATCATCGGTGTTTTCTGACACACTGACAAAACGCACTTAATATATAGATTATGTGGACTTGTTCGAATTGGTTGCTAAATACAACAAAACTTTGGGAAACCATTTGGAACAATCCACAGCGTTTTGTGGCACATTCAGTGCAATACAGAATGATTTAATTTCTTGTGTTACCAAAGTTGCATTGCAAAAACCTCAAGAAGAGTTAGGGAAATTATTTTGACATAGCTGCTTTGCATTCTGAATTTTTGGTTTTATATCAAACAGAAGACACTGATAAAAACAGCATTAGCGATTAATATTACTTCATTAAAGAAAATGACTTAGACAAAGCTTACTCTCAAGTGGCAAAATTATGTGAATTAGTATTGACAATACCTGCGACCAGTGCCCCAGCTGAACGGAGTTTTTCAGCTCTCAAACATATCAAAACATTTGTGAGTAACTCCACAAATCAAGTAACTCTCTAAATTATCAGTTCTATCAATCAAAAAAGCCCCCATCAAATAACTTTCTCAAAAACCCCTGTTCTATGATGACGTCATTGGAGAATTAGCAAAGAAGGAAAGAGGAATTCCTCTGCATTTCAAATAACAAGGCAATATCTGATTTTCATAATTTATTGTTTCCATATAAAAAATTCTCAGGATTCGCCATTGGTGTACTGCGAACGGACATGTAATGAAGCGCAATAATGAAAATACGTAGTTGGAATTCACATTGCATAAGGTATTACTGTATATATTAACAAAATTTTCATTATTAATTATTAATAATGTATATTTTAATGTTTTTGCTATGAATAACTGATAATTATTCCATTTTGAGGATGAATGTGCTTGTTAGTGTTAGTATTGAGAACATTAATAATCATATCTTCAGCGTATAAGATGTAGGCTGATTTTGGGGGTTATTTCTCTGGGAAAAAAGTGCATATTATATGCTGAGAAATATGGTAAGTTTCAGCAGACCGGCCCTTTGCCCTACCAGCCTGATGATTACACCGGAACATTATATGGTCAGTCTGCCCCTGTAATTTACCTACAAATACTAATTAGGCATAATAAATGTTATGAGCAAGTACCCTTTCCACATGAAAGCTCGCCTGACTGGCAGCTGTGATAACTTTATGTTCCCTAATCTGCCAATAGATTTCCACGTAGTCAAGATTGACAATAACACCATAAAACTCGTATGATGGCATCTTTGTTCTGTGATGTCTGCCTAAAGGTGTCTAATTAGTCATGACACACATGACAATAAAGTAAGATTTGTGCCTTGGTTATTAAAAACAATTTCAAAGCATTATATGTCACCTCAGAATGCATCAAAAACCACGAATAAGGTCAGAAGTAGTGCAGGTAAACAAACCATTGATAAATTTCAATAACAAAACAAATTAACTCTGAACTTAAGTTAGTGCAACAGAAAAAATTAAGTTTACCTTTTTGCCAATTAAATTGAATAATCTTCCAAAAAGTCCAAGACTTAGTTTGCAATTTGAATAAATTCCACTTAGCAAGCAAGAAGAATAAATAATTTGTGTTAATATCAGTGCTGTAATAATTTATCCAAAGCAATCAGTTGGCAAATAAGAAAGTATTTTTGATTTCTGTTTAAAATTTTGAGCTTATAATGACAAGTTGTTTTGCAAAAGTTTTTTATTTCTTCATAAAATGGGCATTTATGCTAAAATAGAAATACATACAAATCAATGAAAGGAACAAAATTTATGCCCTGTGGTTAGTGAACATTCATTGTACTTGTTTGCTTTGCCTTACAATAGCTGACTGACAAAATCATTTAAAACAATGCTGGTCGAATGGGCTTTTACTGTGTTGTGTATCCATTTATTAAAATGCCAAACAAATCATCTTATATTATGTTATGTTAAACCATGGATTCTTATATTTTCACAAAATTCAATCCATAGGAATTATTCAAAATAACAACAATAAGAAAGATTGACTGTGCATGACATGTGATATTTGACAAATTTAACTATGAGCCAAATGTACTATAATCAAGTCTAACACTTACTTGGCGTCCTGGTACTTGTATTTGGTGAACATTCGATGATGTGGTAGTGACAACATTTTGTGTAGCAGGTATTCGTATCATTTGGCTAGTTGAAGATGTTGATGATAGGACTGTTCCAGATTCACTTCCCTAAAAAAAATAAAAGGTAAATGAGATAAAAATCTGTTATTATACTCCATTTCAAGAGTTGATACAAATATTCTAATATGGCAAGTTATGATAGTTAATTTTGAAATTTACCTCAGTTACTTGCATACAAGCGATTACTAAATGAACAAGCAGCTTAAATGCGATGAAAGAATTGGACAAGTCTAAAATGAGAGAAAATTATTTGATTTTGACGGGACACCACTAAATGGCTCTCTATCAATAACCAATATCTGACATTGTGCGCATCCCTCCATTATTTTCATTTTAAGTGGCCATTAAGAGTTTATTTTGTAAATATAAGACATCCAGAATATACTGTATGTACTTGCATATAAGCCACACCCTTGCTGTCAGACAATGAATCTAGGTAAAAAGATATAATCCGCAACTCAAAAACTGCGATTAAATCTTAAAAGTTCTCATAAACTGAAAATAACTATTAAATACCATTCACTGAATGTAAATATTTATAAACATTATTATAATAGAAAAATATCGTACTTTTCAGGCTATAAGATGCACCCTGACCATTTTAAAATTTTTTACAGAATAAGTATTTTGGTTCACCCAGGGACATAACTAAGGGGGAGCCAGGGGGGGCCCTGGCCCCCCCTGAAAACTTCTTGGTTCCCCCTTGGCCCACACAGCTTCCACTGAATTTGATCAGCAGATTGCAATGCAATTACCATCCCCACCCATTTTAATCGGATTTTTTTACTGTAATTTTGACATTATGTTCGCAAGAAGATAGGTTTCTACAATACGATAGGTTGAAATGTGCGAGAAGCTAGGTTCTACAATGTAGTTCTTTTAATCTCTTGTGTAGAGGATGCATTCAAAACGATGTCTCCAGTCTCCAGATGCCAACCAGTCTCATAGGCATGATCCCCGGGCTGAGTGGTCACAAAATATTTTCCATGGGGCCATTCACCGTTGTTTCGGTGTTATCCAATTAAACAGAATTTAAAAAATTGCCACATTGGTGAATCAGTTCTGTGCTTCGGGGCTGCTACGCTCAGATCTACCTTCGGATGGCACCGGTCTTGACGTTGTTTAACTCTCGAGTGGATACTCACTCGCTTTGTCCACTATAAACATCCTGTGGATCGCCACCCTGCCTTATAAATGTGAAGTCGAGATACATCTGGCCTTTTCGGAAGAAAATAAATCGGATTGTATCCGTGGAAAACTGCCCGAGCTCAGCTTGAATTTCCCACCGAAAATGAGAATACGAATGCCCTAGTCCAGTCGAAGTCTAACATTTAAAGAGTTAAGAACAGCGGGATTTAAGGTCTGTTCAATTCAGTGATGCAAAATATCGTTATCGCTAGAAAGTTGGTATACTTCATCGTAATGGAATTTTGTAGTGGTTAAGCAGATTCAGAAATATTTATATTTTAATTCTAATTCCTAATTAATTAACAATTCCTAATCATGCTATTCAATGGGCTCATTAAGAACTAAAACATATGACTAACATAACAAACACAATGAATTGTAATCACTGTGAGGGGACATGTACTAAAGAGTAAGTTGTAATTCATGTTGCGTAAGGTTTTACTGTATATAGTAACAATTTTTACGCTGTTAATTATTAATAATGTAAATTTTAATGATTTTGCACTGTATGACTACCAATTATTCTATTTTGGGAATCAGTGGGTTCCTTAGTGTCAATACTGAATACAGTAACAATCTTACTTTCTCCCTATAAGATGCAGGCCGATGAGTAATTTTTCTGGAAAAAAGTGCTTCTTATAGCCCAAAATATATGGCATTTTGATGAATTTTCTGTAACCGATCAGGAATATATTCATATCCTAGGAAAGAAATGGCAATAATGCCAAAAGAGACTGAAATATAATAAACACAGGATGCAGAGCATTTTTACCAAAAAACGGCAAACAAGGAAAAACCAGGACAACTTCTAAACTGAAGGCAACATCTCCGAAATGTCTCATCCGATAGAATCAATGGTTTATGAGACCAAACTGTGACGATGCCTTGACATCCGAAGGACTATGGCAGGCCCCTGGCAATTCCCACTGTGATTGGCAGCTAAAACTGAAATGTTTATAACTCTGTTATCAATAATAATATTTCTTTCCTTTTCATATTTGTTGCAATAATTATGTAATGTTTTTATAAGTCAGATATTGCATATTGAATCATGAGAGCCATTCAGCTATGTCCTAGTGAATTCGGTGATTATCTCACTTTTGGACTTTTCCCATTTTTTTCTCCGTATATTAAGTTGCATCCTGGAGATGCAAATTTTGAAAAAAGTGCAGCTTATATGCAAGTAAATACAGTAATTCTGGAAAGTTACCTTATAGAGTACTATTAGAAGAAAAAAAAATTCGATTTAAAATATAAATATATTTTTTAGAATTTCTTAAAGAATTAGCATGCCACATGAAATATCTTTGCATGCCAACTTGGCCACATGTGCCACCGGTTGAAAATTCCTGGTGAAGATTGTATATTACTATGAGGCAGAATAATCTTTTCTTTCTTGCAACATAGCAGAGATTGCATTGTTTTCAGCAATGTAATCGATGGTAATTTATTTTTTTACATTAGCTAATGGAGTTTCTAGATGTTTGATTTGAAGCAATTGAACATTTTCATTGTAAATTTTCTAACATCCAGGATTTTTAATTGAAAAAATTGTATTTTATACATTTATAATTATTTCCATGCCTATTATGTTTGTTTATCTGGAATGTTGGAAGCTGTGCAAGACTCCCCTCACTATAACTGCTCTCGACTTTGCTTACACATTGTAACCTTTGGACTACATACAATGTTAGGTAATCATAGCATAGAGAACGGCATAAAATGCTCCCACAGAGCGGCTAAACTCTCGGTAATTTATACCATACGACTGTAAAAATACCATATTTACTCAGTAACACAGTCGTTTGTGAGCGCTGGTGTTTGTGCTGAAGTTGCGCTGAGCTGGATCTAACCAATCAAATATTTCGAGACTACAATGTAAACTCTGCAAGAGTCTAGAAGTAATATCAGGCAAGGCGGCCACTTCAAATGTTGCGAAAAGATACTATCTATTGAAAATACGGTATATATTGTCTTCCACTGAATCTTCCCTATACCCCAGTAACTAAATAGGTGCATTATTATACCTCCATTCTTTATTATTTTCATATCTAGATTGTTGCTTTGTCACAACAGTTGGATAACTACAGGTAGTTGCTTGCTATCAATTTCAACTTCCCACTTATATTTTACCAATTACAGTAAAATTCCATTAAACTGGCAAGTTTGGGACCATAGATGTGCCAGATGTACTGGTTGCAGGCTTGCAACTAGAATGTAGGCTACCTATGTTGTTTAGATATTACTGTTCCAGAATGAAGTTAATTAGCACAATCTTTAATGATTCTACACATTCATTCTTAATTTATACTATATAGACTATACTTATAAACTATTTAGTTTATAAATTAAGGATTAATTGATTCAGTATTTGGCGATGAAAAGAAAATTACTCTTATCAGATGGAATGATAATCAAGTAGTAACAATAGCTTCCTATTTGGATGTTGTTTCTCCTAATACATCAGAAAAAGGAATGTAAAAGGTAAGCATATCAAATAATTGGGAGAGGGTGAGGGGAATGTATGTAATTTAAACATATGACAAATTGGAATAAATCTCACCACTAGAGCGAAAGAACACAAAAGTTGTTTTAAAAAACCTCTCCTGTAACAAATTTCACAAAACAAAAATCAACACAACTCCAACTTTATACCCAAAATCCACCAAACATTAACTAAAGTACATAGGCTAAATATCCTAGAGCAGTGGTTCCCACGCAGTGCCCACCGATATTTGCCATAATGCCCGCCAATGTTTATTATGGAGTCTCCCTTGCAGCTACCTAATAATGGTAATGAGGAGGATAAAAGTAATTTCAAATAACATTCAAGGTTCTTGAAAATCGATTTGGAAAGGTACCATTGGCTAGGCTTCATGAATCTTTGGACACACGAGACACTTCACAACTGGCAGTAATGTAGATACTTAAGGATATTTAGTTATTTTACTGCAAAATAAGTTACTAAATTATTGCCTATGAAAAAATGAACAAGAGGTGAAGATATTTACTACAGCTTCAGGAGGTATGCAAAGAAAATAAAGCTGCCTCATCATAAGCTAACCTCCATTACCACAGGTGGAAAACCTGTTATGATTTGCAGAAAAAATGGATTCATCATCCTCTGCAAGAAAGACTAATCATTTCCAAATGTATTTCTTACCACTGCATTATTCACCAAGAAACTTTCTGTGCATAAAAGTTTTGTTTTTGACATATGTATAATGAATATTGTTACAAAAATAATCAATTCTATTTGGGCATCCTCGTTACAACACAGACTTTTTAAGGCATTCCTTGAGGGTGTTGAATCAGAACCTTATATTTAATTATCTTACTAGCGTAACTGCCCGTCATATATGATAGGTATGCATGAAGTAAATATTAACACTTTCAATGTGGCATGAGTAGAATTCCAGTCATGAGGTGTGCTATCCCATGAGGCATGATTGTGCTACATCTGGTTCTAACAGTTCAGGTGGAGTACCGTCACATCTTAGCATCCTTTCTTTGGCCTCTAGCCATCAGTTTGGTTCCCACCTCCCTTTGGGTAAGGTCAGTTTCACAGTTGGCGATTTTGTTTCACCGGATATACATTGGATTGTGTTGGTGGTTAGTACTCACTCGTAATCATATTAAATCATTTAATCGTAATGTTTTATTATGTGTTTGATCACCTGCTTCATTTTTATGGGTTTATTTATGTATTTATAAGAGAAACAAAATTTCCTTAATGCAAAAAAAATTTTTGGAAAAATACTAAAAGTTTTCTGCGAAACGTTTTTTTTCATACTTTTTAATTGTTTATTAAGCATTTAATATGTTTCTAAGCACTTATTTTTATTGTAGTATCAAGTATAAATTGCCCAGAACATCCTACTTTTAAGAAATACTTGGAAAATTACGAATAATGTAACATAATCTAATGAAAAACATTGATAATTAAATTTAGTCACCCATAAGAAACTGGATTTTGAGGCCGTGTTAAAAGGGTTAAAGTAAAGTAAAATTTAAATAAAAATTAATGAAACCAAATTTTATATGCACTAATTAGTGAGATATATATATATATATATATATATATATATATATATATATATATATATATATATATATATATATATATATATATATATATATACCAACTTACGGAAAAGGAAAGGTAAAATAGATATATGGATGTCAACAAGGTGTTGGGATGAGGAAACCCAGTGAGCACTCACCAATCAGACGACTTCAGGTTGGCGAGGCCCCGGGGATGTCGAAGCGACACACGTAAAATAACACAAAAACACAGAAACATCACAAACGTAAAGCTTTCGGAACTACTCCTTCTTCAGCTACAGAGAGAGAACTGATGGCGGTGACACTGGGTGGAGGCATGGGGGTGGAAGGGTAGTGCGGAAAGGTTGAGGATTGGAGGAAACGGAGGGGGTTGGGGATGGGTAGGGTGTTGGAAGAAGACAGAAAGGGTGTGAAAAGCTATCGAAGGTTGAGGCCTGGGGGAGTGAAGGAGTTTAGGAGATGGATATGCGAAAGCTCCCACTGACGGAGTTGGGGAGCCGAAGCATTGTCGGGGAGAGCGCGAATGACTCTCACTGTGAAGCAGTCGTTGAACTTTAAATTATGTTTGTTCGCATGAACGGCCACCGGCAGCGGTCGTTTGAGAATGACGCTGTTGCGGTGGCCATTCATGCGGTTGTTGAGGGGATTGCTGGTGAGGCCAACATAAAAGGCGGGACATTGGGTGCATCTCAGGAGGTAAATGATATTGCGGGTGGTGCAGTTGGTGGTGGAAGTTATGGGGTAGTTGATGTTGGTTGTGGGACTGGAGAAGGAGTTGCAGGGGGGGGTTTCCTCATCCCAACACCTTGTTGACATATATATATATATATATATATATATAACACATAATGGAATGTTCCAGAAAGTAAAAATAATTATGAGAATATAAAAGTTGTGTGGCAAAGAAATGTTAAACATATTAAATAATTCTATTAGAATTAGTTAATATAAATAAATTATTTAACTTATAATAACCACAACTTATTCATATGCTATGTATAACAATAGGTAAACATTACAAATTAATTCACATGCTACGAATATCACCAGGTACAATAAGCAATATTTGGAAAAACACCTGGAAAAAGAAATGAATTCTTCGTTTTTGAAAACCCACTAACACATTATCAATGAGTAACGGAATATTTATTTATTTAAATTAGTTACCATTATTATTTATTGTAATTAAAATATTGTTTCAACTTCAAAACAGCATCAAAATGTTGTGAATATGTACACAGATAATCCCAGTCAATCACATGCAATTACATGAAACTGGCAACAATGCAAATCACATTAATGACAAAAAAATTTCTCGTAAAAATATGTCAAATTATTGCATTAAAAACTCATTTGTGGACTGATTTGATGCATAAAGGAAAATCGACAGCAGGAAAATGAAATTTTGTTCTTTTAGCCATACTTTGTTCCAAGTCCCAAATTCCTACAATGATCTATATAGTTTTAAAATGCAAATGGTTAATATGCTGCTCTTGTACCCATGTTAATCAAATGGAGAAAATAAGCACTCCTGGAATTGAACCTATGATATTATGATAGACGATGGCACATTTAAAATGTGCAAGAGGTACATTCCAATGAAAAAAATCTTAGAAATCGTACATTCCGTTCTCTAGTTATTTGGGTCTACCACAACTTGCCACCAGAGATGCAACAGTTCAGCATCATATTCAATGTCAGAACTTGCTATTACACCACGTTTTTGAAATTCGCGTGCTTGCGGTTCGCGAATTTGCACTTCGCGACAAAATTTTTTATGACCATTACTTATGTTTAACGCCGATTATTTGCATTTCGCGTCATGCGTTTGCGATGCCAAGAAGCGGAACTCCATCTACTTTTTCGTTTCGAAATTCAGTTTAAACTTTGGCGCCCTAGAAAAGGACTTATTATATTTATAATACTCATTATCTCTTTTCGAAGTAAACAAACCTGATAACCCTCGACTTAATTATTTTGTAGTTCAGTTTCAACTTCACCGCCAACGCCGCTATTTTCGACGTGAAACACTAGTTTAAAATATAAAGAAATGCCATCATTTTGGAATGTAAGGTTTTTATTTACTATCATATTTGTATTTTGAACGTAATTTAGGGAAATGTTATTTTGTTTTTTTTTAGGTTTTCATTTTTCTTACGAATTATTAATGTGAATCTAAGAATTGCTATCATCCTCTAACGTAAGACTTTCTGCCGCGTATATTGAACGCGATTACTAAAATAAATGTTACCACTTTATTGCTTCGTTTTTAATTTTTGTGACGTATTTTGAAAAATTAAAAGAAATGTTATCACTTTCTTACGCTAGGTTTTGATTCTCTGTTACGCATTTTGAACGTAATTAATAAAAGAAACGTTACCAATTTTTAATTCTAGTGTTTTTTGCTGTTTGGAAATGTTTGTTGCAGAAACCAAGAATACATATGTGCATCATGTACTCAAAGTTCCATTTCAGTAGTTCATCAACTTAAATTAAAGAATTTTCTTGGAATGGACAAAAGATAGAAAGTCGCATGCGAAAATGCGCTAGAGGTATATTGCACAAGTGCCGAAAGAAGTGTAATCGCTTTGTAATGCAGGGTCTACATTAGCTTTTACGCGTTTTGAAGATAATTAAAAGAACTGTATTCACTTTATGATGTTAGATTTTCATTTGCTGTTACGTTTTCTTTTTTTCTGTTAAACTGCATTATTTATGATAAAAAAGTGATTTTTTTAGGTTAAGTGGGAACCCCGTACTCCCAAAATAACATTGCGTCTTATGGGAAAACAGGACGTGCACTTCGCGAATTTGCATTTCGCGTCGGTTTTCCGGAACCAATTATTCGCGAAATTCAAAAAGGTAGTGTATATAGGTAGCGAAAACATCCCTCAGAAGTCAGATGTCTTAATAAAGGTAAAATTATTACAAGATTTATAAACTTACTGACAAAAATCAAAGAGTTTCTAAGGTGCTTACATAAACATGTCAAGGAACTTGATAACAGTTCTTGGTTAGTGGATTTAGCTTTCCTTACTGACATAACCCTGAAATTTATCTATTTGAATACTGAGCCTCAGGGAAAAGAAAAATATGCGGATGAAATGATTGGTGCCATAAATTCTTACACATCCAAAATGGTCTTCTGGAAGTCAAACTTGGAAAGTATCTTGAGCATTTCCAAAATGAGGAAAATTGCTACTGAAGGCGATTTCAACCCCACATCACCTGTAGATCATACGTTAATACTTGAGGAACAGTTCAAGGAAAGATTGGAAAATTTTAGAATAACTGAGCCAGTTAGAACATTTTTCTTAAACTCATTCAACACAGTAGATGCTACAGAAACTGCTGTCTATTATTGAGTTCTTACAAGGAGGAGTAGAAGAACTGGAATTTAGAATTTTAGGTCTACAAAACGATATACTCCTGAAATCCCATACAGGTGAAAGTCATTTTTGGAGCCTGCCTGACCCAAAAAGTTTTCCTTGTTAAGAAGTTCTGGAAATAGTTTCTTCGTTGAATCTGTCTGTCTATCCCCTGTCCCCCAATTAACTTTTGAACCACTAGACCAGGGTTTCTCAAACTGTGGTCCGTGGACCTCTGGGGGTCCGCGGATATGATTTAGGAGGTCCACGAGTTAATGCATAAACTTATAAAAAATAATGAAATTTATGTTTATGTTTATACATACCAAGTTTTGTTTGTATTTATTAATCTTATATAAAAATTTCCATAAATAGTGTTGTTAAATTAACCAGTAATTTTTTTAAACTCAATTTATACATGTACAAAACTTTTTTGTCTATGGCATCCAATGAACTTGGGGGTCAGCGAGAATTCTTTCTTATCAAAAAGGGTCCTTAAATTACTCAAATTTGAGAACCACTGCACTAGACCATTTTTCATTACACTTGGTGGAAATCTTTTGTTGCGAAGATTGAAAGTCCCAGGTTCAATTCCAGGAAATATCCTTCTCATTTGATTTACATGGGAAATCTGAAATCCATTGTGCAGAATAATTTTCTCTTGCATATTAAAATATCTTAGAATTGTAATACAGAAGCAAGATTTGTACTATTCTCTGAGGAAAGGAATGGAGATTCTAATTTTTATCATAGAATTTTGCTTATCAATCGTATTTCTTCATATTTCACATACATACCAGTGTACTGGCAGTTTTTATCACTCATTACGAGAGTTTTGCCATCGCAATGACTATTGTTGTACTTGGATTGGTATAGTCTAGTACGGTGGGGGGGGGGGGAAATCTGCGGTCTTTTGTGACCCTAAGTGTGGCCTTTTTGCATACTCGTCTAAACAAACATAAACTACGATGCAATTTTGATAGCACAGTGAATATAGGCTTACAGTTGAGTAAAACAGTTCTGATTTCTCTGGGATTTTATGTAACAACTGTTTGTTTTCTTTACCACCACAGTAGTGGTTGTAATGCAGTTACACAAAACTCATCAAAACTGCTCCACTGTTTAAAGTGGGTCTCATGCAATGTAAGAGCCCTGGAGTTTCAAAAAAACCACTTTGCTCAGAGAAGACATCTAGTGACGTTTTCCAGGAACTATAAATCGTCTGTTCAAGCAACCTTTCAACTTGCGGTTAGGTGTATTACAACGTGTGAGGCTCTGCTAAAAAAACAGGGTTTGAACAAAGACAAAGCAATGAAAAGAGCTAATACTGTTAAGTAATAGAACAGAGTGTTCATGAAAAGTGAGAGTTGCAGTATTTCTGTAGTTTCTGTGACAGACAAAATGTGAAGTGTTATAACACAAATCAGCATTATGAGACTCACAGGGACCACAATTATGCAAAACTGGACGGAGAGGAAAGTGACTACAAACTTTTAGATCCATACAAGAACACGGTAATCAAGCCACTGAAGCAACTTACAAAGTAGTATAAATACTTGGGAAGAAAAGTAAGCCATACAGTGATGTAGAAACTATAAAAGAGTGCCTTGTAGAAGCTGTAGCATGCATAGATCTGGATAAAGTTGATAAGTACAAGCAACTACCTCTTTCGCGAAGAACTGGAACTGATCGTCAACATGAATTAGCAGCCAGCATTGCTGAACAACTTCATAAAATCAGCCAAAGCGAATTTATTACTTCCTTGCGCTAGATGAGTCCACTGACATTACTGACTCTGCACAACTGCTAATTTTTATTCGCGTTGTAACTGTAGATTTTCAGTGCCATGAGGAGTTATGGGATTTGGCTAAGCTTAAAGGAAAAACACTTGGAACTAATATTTTTACTGCACTTCAGGAGAAGTGCCTGGAAGCAAAACAGAATTAGTATAATCTCGTAAGTGTATGCACCAATGGTGCACCTGCCAGGAGGGAAAAATGTCAAGGTTTTGTTGCATTACTACAGAGGAAACTACCTAATCCGGATGGCTTAATTTTGTTTCACTGCATTTTTTCAATTCATAAAACAGTTGTTCTTCATTTATCTGATTATGATTCATCTCCAGTGAAAAAATTATAGTTAGACTGGACATGTTGGAAAACTTCCAGGAAAAATCGAAATTTACTCAGTTCACTACACAGATTTTTAATATGAAAATAGCCTAATTTATATATTGGGTGACTGTGTTTTCAAAAACAAAATTTTGGCCTCGATAGTTTGGCCCACGAGCATAGAATTTATTGGCCAATTGACCCACTTGTGAAAAGGTTTGGAGACCCCCTCACCTAAGTATTGTTAAGAAATTAAAATGTTAATTCAAGTTGAATACCTGTTAATTTATTTTCATTTGTTTTGGGTTTATTATTTGTACTGACTGAATGCTTGTTAAAGCATGTCCTCATTATACTTAAACTCGATTTATGTGGATTTGCTTTGCGATCAAGAAAATAGGGAACATAAATTGATTTACACAAGAGGTATTTGCTTTAACATGATTTTGTATATGGAATTTTGTATGGGAAAGTAGGATTTGATTTAAGCGATTTTGATAAAAATGATGGTATTCGAGAATGCATCTATCACGTAAATTGAGGACTGCCTGTATTTTGTTTTGCTTGTTAAATTTCTGAAATAAATTTAAAACTGTGTCCCTATTTCAAAGTTGGTAGAATAAAGATTACCGTAAATACCCGCGTATGATGTGCACCCTCATATAATGCGCAGGGGAGTTTTCAGCCTCGTAAACTATGATTTTTCTATATACCCGCGTATAGCACGAACAGATTTTTTTTAGCATTACCATTCCTGAATAAAGTAAATAGTGTAACATGGTCTAAAGGAATGACTGAATTATTGGTATTGTATTGGTAACATAATGAAAGTGCGACATGAAATTTTCGAATAATGTTCCAGAAGAACGTCAGCTAACTCAATCATTACATACTCTATGTTTACTTACAAGGTGATACACAATAAATCGAATTATATTAATTTCATAGTATGGCATATGAAATTGTTTGAGCCAATAAAATGAAGGAATGGCGATAATCCTATGTCGAAGTTTTTTACATACGTTTTTGTCACGCCTGAGGAGGACAGGTTTGCCCAACCTTCAGTTTTACCCTTATTAGAACACTCTGGAGCACGTAAAAACGATAACAAATAACCATAATTAACTACACTCTAAGAATCAAGAATAAATCATGTATGAATGCTGAGAGAAAAGTAGGGAATGATAACTTGATGGTAGTTCTACAAGAAGCACCAACTCCCAGCGTAATCAAAGACATCAGCTGCCATTGTTTCTAATTGTAAGTAGTACCAGTACCTCACTACCAGGCCGGGCGCCGGTGTAGGGTGATGTCATGCATAAAATAGCTCATCACTGTGCTAACAAAAGGAAAGGTGAGTTACAATGTTGCAAATCATATCCAGTGAAATGCAAGAATACGTGGGATGAATTGTCTGTGGATGTTATTATAAAAGGTTTTAAGAAATGTTGCATCAGTAATAGTTTAGATGGTAGTGAAGATGATATGGTGTGGGAGGACGACGATGACAGCGCCACAGCAACGGAGGATACAAAGGATACCAAAGATGACGATTCTGATAACAACATCGAAGAAGAATGGTCCAGTGATGAAGAAATTCTTGGCTTTTAAAATGAATAAATACTGAATTGATTCTTTTCATATCTAATTAATGTATGTTTACAGAATTAGTTAATAAATTTTTACTATTATCTATCTTACTTTTCGTAAAAATCACCAATAAAAATATGAGGATACCTGGACAGTAATTAATGTGCCGAAATTGTGGAAATATGGGGTCAAATGAAAATAGGAAGATTATGTACCCTCGTATAACACGCATCCTAATTTTTAACTCAAATATTTCGGAAAAAAGTACGCATTATACGCGGGTATTTACAGTATCTCTTTTATATCAATCTCATCTCTTGTTCATTTAGTCCATGTAAGGTGTCTTGATCGAGTTAATGCAACAAGAATATAAAGGGCATTCATATGAGTATGTATAATGGAAATATATTTTTAAAAAGCTGAAAAAGATTAACTCGGTGGCCCACTTTTCCCCTTTTCTTACAACGTACTCTTTTTGTTTTCAAAAACTCTGGTCACCCTATATTGGTGAGAAGAATTTTTCAACATGTGTTATAGAACTAAATGATGTTTAGGGTTTCTCTATCATCACCACTATCACCAAAATGATTTAACTCAGTCTCTTAATCTTCATAAAAACAGTTATTCATCATAGGTGATGCAACATACTTTTCTGGCAACAAGGACTTGTATAAAAAAGTTGTAAACATTTTAGCAATAGTGTACAAGAAGAAGTTTTTGTAGATCATCAAACCCCCTGAAACGAAATGTCCTAATAAAGAAGATTCAATTTTAAACAAGAAAAATATTTCATGAATGAGGAGCTAACAGTTACACTAATTCCAACAGCATAACTGGGTAAAAAAAAACACCATAAGAGTTGAAAATATATTAAATTACAAGAGATAACAAAGTTATAGAGACAGAAAAAGTTTTTAAGAGGTCATAAAAGGAAAAATTATAAAAATGAAAAAAAGGAATTTTGGTGCAATCCTGATATCCTGATTTACAAACAGACTAGGAAAAATCTCGTAAAACATCAACACACACACACATATAAATCCAGAATTTCAAGCTGAATTTTGTGATTTGCTTTTCAAGCACAAGTGATGAAAACAAATCCTTTTCCAACTTAAATGCCTAGTCTGATGAGGCGACCTTTAACCTCAGCAATACAATGATTCAGCATAACTATCCATAATTGTCTCCTGATAATATAAAAGGTCAGTAAAAAAAAGAATCTAAACTTGGGAGAGCTCAGTTCATTATTTATCAATCAAATTAGTCCTCTTTATTTCCTGTCACACACACACACACACACACATACATACACATATATATATATATATATATATATATATATATATATATATATATATATATATATATATATACGTTTATAAGCTGAATGATTTCTATTAGTTATAAAG
The DNA here is from genome assembly GCA_028673005.1 of Tanypteryx hageni. NCBI lineage: Eukaryota > Metazoa > Arthropoda > Insecta > Odonata > Petaluridae > Tanypteryx > Tanypteryx hageni. The sequence goes on from CM054120.1 coordinate 42,613,933, forward strand.
TGTTCCGGTTGCAGCACTCCAATGTTACTCCACACCCTCTATAATATGTGTGTGTGTGTGTAGAGGGTGTGGAGTAACAGTGAATGATTTCTATTAGTTTTATTATATATATATATACTAGTAGAAGGTGCTTGCATACTGCAAGCATTTCATCTCACCTTGAAAAAATATTCATTTTTCAGACAGATATTTCATCATTACAAAGATTCTATTAATTCTAAAGATTTCACCTCTGCAGCGATTTTCGTTTTTCCCACATGTAAAAATAATAGTTAAAAACAATCCCCAAATGTTGCAATTTTAAACATTTTACACTTTCTCCATTATGGGGTACTAATGTTACAAATTTCAGCCAAATTTTAAAGTTGTAGTAATTCTAGAAGTGAAATAATATTTTTCTAATTGTTTAAATTTAAATAATTTTTAACGGCCGCCGCAATATGTTTATGGAGAGATTCAAATATTTATTTGTGCAAATGCACTACTTTGTACATAACTTGAAAATTTCAGCTTCCTAGCTCATCCTGCAATGTCTAAACAGATATCTATTTGTTTAGAATTTAAGAATTTTTAACTGTCAAACAAATTAAAATATCAAAATTTGTATGATTCCGATTTCGTTTTTTTAAGAATTCTACTTATAAAAAAATTTCAACTCCGTAGCACATGCGAAAATACATAAAGCTTGAAAATTTGTTTAAACAATTGCGAATTTTTAGCGTCCTCATTGTTGCATTTTTTCAAGATTTTCGTTTTTTCTAGTCGGTTTTGCACAAAATCCTACTTAAGGAAAAAATTTCGAATCCCTAGCTCATCTGGAAGTGCCTAAACATTAGTATCCTCCTATATGTTATATGTTATCTTCTCCTCCTCCTCCTCCTCTGTAAGAAACGTCTATATATAATGACTAGTAGAAGGTGCTTGCATACTGCAAGCATTTCATCTCACCTTGAAAAAACATTAATATTTCAGACAGATATTTCATCATTACAAATATTCTATTAATTCTAAAGATTTCACCTCCACAGCGATTTTCGTTATTCCCACATGTAAAAATATTAGTTTAAAACAATCCCCAAATGTTGCAATATTATACATTTTACACTTTCTCCATTATGGGGTACTAATGCTACACATTTCAGCCAAATTTTAAAGTTGTAGGACTTCTAGAAGTAAAATAATATTTTTCTATATGTTTAAAATTTAAACATTTTTAACGGTTGCCGCAATATATATATGGAGAGATTGAAATGTTTATTTGTGCAAATGCACTGTTCTGTAAATAATTTGAAAATTGCAGCTTCCTAGCTCATCCCGTAGTACATAAAAAATTATGAAAATTTAATGTTCGATTGGGGTTAAAACAACCCCTAAAATTTACAATTTTAAAATTTTCGATTTTTACAGTTGGTCATGAGAAAGGTTCTATAATCTTGCAAAATTTCAGCTTCCTAAACTTATTAGATTGGTCTACACACTGGATTGCGTTTTCCCATGCTAACTTATGGGAGATATTCCGGGGTCTCTGGAGCCCAACCCATGACACTGTAAGCAAAAGTGACAATAATTCCTAATAGATATTGCGGCCATCTAGCAACACTGAAAATTTCATCTTTCTAGCTTACCGGCAAGTGCCTATAATTAATTTACAAAAATGGCGCAATGCTTTTCTTATGGGAAAAAACACAACTTTCGGAATTTCTGGAGTCGAACTCATGTCACTTAGGTAAGAAGTCTCATTTTATCTTAAGGTTTCTCCATCATATCTACAAAAACTAAAACTTTCAGCTCTCTAGCTCTTGTAGTTTGGGCTGGACATTAGTATCCTCCTATATATATATGTTATATCCTCCTCCTCTGTAAGGAACGTCTATCTATAATGATGTCCCGCGTTTTACGTACGCCTCACCAGCAATCCATTAAAAATCCGCATGAACGGTCACTGGAATAGCGTCTCTCTCAGACGACCCCTCCCAGTTGCATTACACGCCAATGCCCACAATGTCCCCTTCAATAGTTGCTACAATGTGTTATTCACGCCTTACCCAATGACACTCCTGTCACCCTTCTCCGACACTGGGAACTTGCACATATACATCTTCTTGACTCTTTCTCCCCACCTGGCCTCAACCACCGCTAACCTTAATAGCCCCCTTACAATGTCTCCTCTGTTACTTTGTAGCTATTTGCACTTTACCTCACCACACTCCCTACTTATTGGCTATCCACCCTTCCTACTCCCTGCCTCCTCCGATCATCAACCTCCCCACATCACCCTGTCATTCCCCGCCCAGTGTGTCTCTCTCAGTTACTCTATCGCTGAAGAAGGGCATAGGTCCGATAAACTTGCGTGTTCCTGTGTTTAACATGTCTCTTTGACGCCCCCAGCAGCCTGCCAACTTGGTCCCAGACTTGGCAAGTGTCTGCTGGGCTTCCTTCAACACCTTGTTGCCACCCTCATCACTACCTTTTCATTTCCTTAAATTTATATATATATATATATATATATATATATATATATATATATATATATATATATATATATATATATATATATAACAGCTTACGGAAAAGGAAAGGTAAAATGGATAAATGGATGTCAACAAGGTGTTGGGATGAGGAAACCCAGTGAGCACTCACCAATCAGACGACTTCAGGTTGGCGAGGCCCCGGGGATGTCGAAGCGACACACGTAAAAGAACACTAAAACACAGAAACATCACAAACGTAGAAGCTTTCGGAATTGTTCCTCATCCCAACACCTTGTTGACATCCATTTATATATATATATATATATATATATATATATATATATATATATATATATATATATATATATATATATGCACTGGTGGTGTAGTGGTTAGCGTGTCGGCTTTCTATTGCAAAGTTCGGGGGTTCAAACCCCTCGAATGGAGGTTTTATTTATAAAAAAAAAAAAAACTATCATCAGTGCCTGGCAGTAGGCAGCAGTACTGTCAGTATGGTATAGAGCCGAAAACAAATGATGTTGGTTGGGTCTATATCCAATACAGCTGTAGGCGTGATCAGGACGATTTGAACGGCTACAGTACTGCGATGTGGAAAGCAAGAGGAAAACTACCACATTACAATCCCTAGTAAAGATTATATGGTTGGACAATATGAGTTCTCTCGAGGTAAAACAATCCGGAGGTAAAATAGTCCCCCAATCGGATCTCCGGGCGGGGACTGCCTTGAGGAAAACATTTGTCGAAAGTAAATTACGAATAGGGACTTGGAACGTAAGAACTATGAGAAAGGCAGGAAAGCTAGAGAACTTGAAAGAAGAAATGAGAAGAAATAGAGTTGACATTATAGGGCTAAGCGAAACTAGATGGGAGGGAGAAGGACAGTTCGACTCGGAAGAATTCACGGTAGTTTATTCTGGAGGAAATAGTGGGGAAAGGGGAGTAGCTCTGGTACTTAGGAAAGATATGATGAAAAGCGTGACAAAGATAATAGCAACGAACGATAGACTGATGGCAATAAAGCTAAAAGCAGTCCCAGTGGACATGCTGATAATCCAGGTATATATGCCAACGTCAGCTCATGACGATGAAGAAATAGATGAGATCTATGAGCAAATTAATGAAATTTACGAAGAAGACGGAAGAGGAAAGGTAAACTGCATAATAATGGGAGATTGGAACAGCATAGTCGGAGAAGGACAGGAAGAAAATGTTGTCGGGCAATACGGACTTGGGATGAGAAATCGAGGAGGGGAGAAACTCGTAGAATTCTGCATCAATAATGACCTTGTAGTGACTAATACATGGTTCAAAAACCATAAACGAAGGTTATACACATGGAAAAGCCCAGGAGATAGAATGAGATGCCAAATAGATTACATCCTTGTAAAACAGAGATTTAGGAACAGCATAAAGAACGCCAAGGCATTGCAAGGAGCAGACATTGATTCAGATCACAGCCTTCTAATACTTGACGTGAGTACGAGGCTCAAACAAATAAGAAAAACGAGAAGAGAAAGACAGACCTGGGACCTAGAAAAACTGAAAGAAAGGCAGGATGTAGTCAGCATGAAGTTGGAAGATAACCTAAGAAAGTTGGAAAACAAACCGAAGACCGTCGATATAGAATGGGATGAAATTAAAACCAGTATCAAGGATACCATGGATAAAGAGATTGGAAAACAAGAGAAGAAAATCAGAAAACCATGGATCACGAAGGAAATGCTGGAGAAAATGGATGAGAGACGAAAATGGAAAAACGTTAACAGTGAAGAAGGTAGAGCCAACTATAGGCGTATAAACAATGAGTTGAGAAGGGTAACAGATAAAGCTAGAGAAAATTGGCTAAAAGGAAAATGTGATGAAATAGAACAAATGGAGAAATTAGGACGGTACGATATGATGTACGCTAGGGCACTGGAATTAGAAGATAAGAAGTCTAATGGAATTTGTGGTAAAGGAATTATGAATACGGATGGGAAGATAGTCTCAGAAACAAAGGATGTAGCACAGGTATGGGAAGAATACATTAAGGAATTATACAGCAAACAGACAGGAGCAGCAAAAATAGAACTGGAAAATGAGGAAAACATTGAAGAAGACAACTTAGGACCAAGTATTATGGAGAGCGAAGTAGAAAAAGCGATAGTGGAACTTAAGAAGGGGAAAGCCACGGGCAGCGATGGAATACCGGCTGAGATACTTAAAGTCATAGGATCAGAAGGACTAAAAGCGATCACGAAATTAATTAATAAGATTTACGACACGGGAGAGTGGCCTCAGGATTTCCTAGAAGTAACAATGATCCCTCTAAAGAAGAAGCCAAAGGCAATGCAGTGTAAAGATTACAGAACTATAAGCCTTCTGTCACACACATCGAAGATCATCACGAGGATTCTTAATAAAAGGCTGGAGAAAAAGGCAGAAGAAATAATAGGGGAAGATCAATTCGGTTTCAGAAAAGGACGAGGAACTAGAGATGCTATAGGAGTAGTTAGAATCATATCAGAAAGGGCAATAGAATACAGTCAAGATATCTGCGCATGTTTCGTAGACTGGCAGAAGGCCTTTGATAGAGTAAATTGGGTCAAGTTGAAGATATTAAAGGATATAGGTGTAGACTGGAAAGACAGGAGACTGATTAGGAATCTATATGAGAATCAAGTTGTAAAGGTCAGGTTTGAGAATGTGGAAACCTGCGGAATAAATATCGGTAGAGGAGTAAGACAAGGATGCTGCCTATCGCCAACCCTATTCAATATATATGGAGAAAGTCTAATGCAAGAAGCTTTAGAAGGCACAGGGGATTTCAAAATTGGAGGAAGGATTATAAGAACAGTAAAATACGCAGATGATCAAGTACTTCTAGCAAGAAAGGAAGAGGAGCTACAAAAAATGATAAATAGACTAGTGATAACAGGTAGAAAATACGGTATGGAAATAAATACAGAAAAATCCAAGGTCATTCGAATATCGGGTAAAGAAGAGAATCTGAACATAACTATTGGGGGAAAGCCATTAGAACAAGTTTCAGAATATAAATACCTTGGAAGTATCATAACACGAGAGGCAAAATGTACGGATGAGATCAAAACTAGAATAGGAAAAGCAAAAGCGGCTTTCAGGAGAAAGAAACAACTACTTACAGGGAATATAAGGGAAGATATCTGCAAGAAGTTGATAAAATGCTACGTATGGAGTATAGCATTGTATGGGGCAGAAACATGGACGCTAAGGAAAAATGACATCAAATACTTGGAAAGCTTTGAAATGTGGACTTGGAGGAGAATGCTGAAGATAAAATGGACAGATAGGATGAAAAACGATGAAGTGCTACGAAGAATAGGAGAGAAGCGAATGATTATACAGACTATCAGAAAGAGGAAGGCTAACTGGGTTGGACATTACCTGAGGAGAGAGAGTATGATTAAAGACGTGTTAGAAGGAAAACTAGATGGGAAAAGGGAAAGAGGTAGGAAAAGGTTTCAGCTGATAGACGATTTGAAAGGGAAAGAGAGTTATCAAGATATAAAGAGGACAGCGGAAAATAGGAGTATATGGAGAACCAGGTTTAACCATGAATAATCACGGACCTGTCTACGGACAGACTACCTATGATGATGATTTTATATATATATATATATATATATATATATATATATATATATATATATATATATATATATATATATATATATATATGTGTGTGTGTGTGTGTGTGTGTGTGTGTGTGTGTGTGTGTGTGTGTGGGGTGCCGGTGGTGTAGTGGTTAGGACGCTGGCTGCCACTCGCCCGATGCTTGAAAAAGTCATCGGGTACGAATCCTGCGCGAGTAGGACTTTTTCTCAAGGTCACCCGGCCCCCTGGTTGCGTGGTTTGAGGAGACCGTGCAAATTCAGCTGTTCCGTCCTTCGGAAGGGACGTTAAGCCGTTGGCCCCCCTGGTGTTCTTCACAAGAGCAGGCAAATGCCGGCACCGGTTTTCCCTCCTCCCTTCTGTGTGTGTCTCCAGTGTGGAAGGCAACGGGAAACCACCACACCGTGTATGTATATTCCCTAGTCAAAAACCACTTAATTAATTAATTGGTAGGACCTGTCGTAAGACAGAACACGAATGAATGAATATGTGTGTGTGTGTGTATGTAGAGGGTGTGGAGTAACAATGGAGTGCTGCAACCTGGAGGAACACTTTATAACTAATAGAAATCATTCAACTTATAAATGTATATTATATTACACAAAGTGAAATGTTGTTTTGTTTACAGAGTTTGTATGGTTACTAACAACAGTATATAATTAGTAATGTTAATGTAGTAAACTTTCATATTTGCTTCATTTAAGAGTACACACATTGAAGCTTCACTTACGTATCAGTAAGAATTAAAATCAGAATTCCTTTAATACATCGAAAAGTATAGAAAGCTTCAATGTATACAACATGCTATATTAATTTTAGTTAGTAATTAAATGAAAGTCACGTTATAATGTTAAATGAAATTAATATAGATGCTGTATATGTATAAGTTACATTTGATTATCGGTATTTATATTACATTTTGGTTTTATTCCAATTAATGTTACAATACAAACAAGTTCATTGAATCTGAAAGAGAATATTATGATTTAACTCGAGAACCGAATGTACCATTATTTAAGGTAAATAAGAGGCACATAGCATGGGTTATGATCAGGGCCGGCCAAGTTGGGGGTGCAGCGGATGCAAGGCATCTGGGCCCCTGATTTTTAGGGACCGCAAATGTTGAGTATAAATAATATATTTACATCTTTAAGCAAATTTTTACTTTTTTATTAAATTAATTATCATTATAGTTACTTTATAATTGTTTGTAAGTAGTGCCAGATTAAAAGATTTGAACTTATTGATGAAATACTTATATTAAAAGATTTAATATCAAATGAAGATAATGTAAATTCTGCACAGGAGATTTTAGAATTTATATTAACTAATAATTTTTGTAAAATATTACCCAATGTTATGACCGTACTTAGGTTATTTTTGTCCTTGCCCAAAATGGTGGCAAGTGCAGAGCAACTTTATTTCAAATTTTCCGGCAATTTATGACATAATCCCTATGACCTTGCACATGATTTGCTAAGGAGATACCGATGCTTCTCTACATTGTCTCCAAGTCGTATTATTCAAGAAAATCAGTCTTTGATCAGCATCTTGTATGAGCTCAGGAAAAACCCTCCAGTGTTGGAAATACTATGCCCAGGCTAAGGTAATTAAATACATGTTTCACAAGGCTTTTGTAGAATGTTTGGTTTCAATAACGCAGGTTGCCGATAACATTCACTGTCTCCCGGAACCCGCCTCATAATGGAGTTTTACTGCATTTCACTTCTAGATGTGCTATTACTTTAAACTTTGGTAGAAATGTGTGGCATTAGTACCCCACAAATGGAAAAAGCATAATATTCTTAAAATTGCAAATTTTAGGGATTGTTTTACTCTAACATTGTTCCATAAGAAAAGAACAAAAATTGGTGCCGAGGTGAAAACCTTGGAATTAAAAATATTTCTAATAATAAAATATCTCTCTGAAAAATTAATGTTTTTCAAGGTGAGATGAAATGCTTGAATAATGCAAGCACCAACTACTTTTGTGTGTGTGTGTGTGTGTGTGTGTGTGTGTGTATATATATATATATATATATATATATATATATATATATATATACACATAAAGGGGTGCCGGTAGTGTAGTGGTTAGGACGCTGGCTGCTACTCGACCGATGCTTGAAAAAGTCATCGGGTACGAATCCTGCGCGAGTAGGACTTTTTCTCAAGGTCACCCGGCCCCCTGGTTGCGTGGTTTGAGGAGACCGCGCAAATTCAGCTGTTCCGTCCTTCGGAAGGGACGTTAAGCCGTTGGCCCCCCTGGTGTTCTTCGTAAGAGCAGGCAAATGCCGGCACCGGGTTTCCCTCCTCCCTTCTGTGTGCGAGTCCGGTGTGGAAGGCAACGGGAAACCACCACACCGTGTATGTATATTCCCTAGTCAAAACCAATTAATTAATTAATTGGTAGGACCTGTCGCAAGACAGAACACGAATGAATGAATGAATATATATATATATATATATATATATACACACACACACACACACACACACACATATATATATACATACACACATTATTATTGACATTATAGCGAATTTTATTTCCTAATACTTCGTTTGAAACAACTTTCTGTAGAACGAATTTTCAGGAGGGATTCCATTTATTTGTGATTTTTAGCTATTTACAGTTAAAGGTATGCATGCACTGCCTATTGTCAAGTTTTGTGTTAATGAATTTTGCAATAATTAGATTTTAATAATAGGATGTGCTCCTTAATTTCGTTATCAATCGCAAAAAGTGATATTTGTTATCAAAGCATTTAAAATCAGTCATTTTTATTTGTAAAAATCGATGGATGCAACCTTGACGTGGTCGAAACCGGTCGTCCGTTTTGTGTTATTAAAGTGGATTCTTTACCAAACATTTTATTCATTTTCTATTTTTATTTGTGGTAAATAGACTTTAAAAAGCTCTTGTCAAGAGTGATTTGTAAGTACTACTGTAATTAAATATTAATTTGAGGATCAATTCCTCTCAGGTGTTATTGAGCAGATAGTTAATATTAATATACTATGGATGCTAATATATATTAGGCCAAATGTATGGAGGATGTCATGCCCTGCCCACATCAGATTATAATAAATTTAACAATAATAATTCAATAAATTTATTTTCTTCAGTCATCAAGAGTTATACAATAATGGAGGTATACATTTCATTAATTTTTATGCATTAACAATAAAATTTTTGCAAAAAATAGTACATTAAAATCTTTAGGCATTCCATCTTGCAAAGCCAATTTTACATTTTCAAATATTTTGGGTGACAGATTAATATAACAAATAAAAATAATTAATCACAATTATTATTAAACCAGATGCACAAACAGAGTTAGTTTTTTAACTGGTAACTAATAAGAAATAGTAATAATGGAAAAATAATTTTATTACATATGTTCAGTTAAACATCCATGTAAACTTAGGTCTTCAAGGTTTTGTGAGGGATCAGTTATATTAACATCAATATTTATCACAGAAATTCTTGAAACATTGTGTAAATGTCTGTTAGTTAGCTGAGTTATAAACTTAGATTTTACGAATATCATTCGTGAGAATGTATACTCGCAAATGTGCATGCTTCCAAATATCAAAACCATTTGTGAAACACATCACCTAATTTTTGGAAACTTTGAGGCAGGATGACTCGAATAAAATTACAATAAATAATTTGGATCATAAGCATTTTTGATTATGTCATCGGACTGTAGATCTATCAACTTAATTTGAAATTCTTCTGAGACCTCAGTGGTTTCAATAAAAAATGGGTTGCGAAATAAACTTATTTCTTTTAGTTTCTTTTGAAATCTTAAAAACAACTTAAAAATGCTTCTTCAAGTACTTGCAAAGATTCCGTGAAATGGTTGTACGAAAAATGTTCTTCCATTCCTTCATTATTTACTATAAGTCATTAGCATGCTGGAAATGATAAAGATTTTTTCTTTAAGTTGTGCTATAAAGATTTGTAATTAAGATTGAAAACCTACCAGCACTGAATCGATTCCAGTAATTACCGTATATACTCGTGTATAGTTCGACCTCTGATTTCTCAGTGAAAAAATTAGATTTTTTCATATATCTCGTGTATAATTCGACCCTAGCTTTCTACTTACTCTTTTACCCTAGATTTCCATCAGGATCGACATTTTTCGTTTCGATATCTCGAAGCTCACAATCGAGGTATATAGAACGATCTTGGTTTTCAACAGCTTTTAGTATCATAATAATACTATACTATTAATAAACTGTAAATATCATAAACCTATTGCAGGATCTTGAGAAGAAAAATATTTATTACTTTTTAACTACGAGACGTGACATACAAATGGTGGCAAAATTTCTAGCAAATAGATGAAAATTAAGCTTATATAACGAAAATTAATAGATGCATATTACTCGTAAAACCTTTAATAAAAGTTATGAATGATAGTTGAACAGATGAAATAAACTCATTTTAATATAATTCATTCCAACTCATCTGTTGTTATAAGGCGCAAGAAAGATATGCATAGAAATCAAGAAAACAATCGGTGAATATGAGACAGGCTTTAGTATTCACGTAACAACATTACGACGACAAAAGGTCAGTATAATGGTTACATTACGAATTTTGGTTAAAATGCACTATAACCCACCACAGAATGCATAAAAAATAATGAAAAATACTACTGGGTCGCAATCAAATCAGAATTTCGAGATAATACAGGACAGGTATATAAGTCTTTGAAAAAGAAAAAAATGAAAAACACAACATAGTTCTAATGAAAATCGATAAAATTAAAGGTAAATAGGAAGTTTAGGAGCTATATCATAGAAGTTAAATCAGCGAGGTGGGTGACCAAAAAATATCTTCATTTTTATCATGATATTTTTAAAAAGATAATTTTTTAGATATGAGATTTTTAACCCTCAAAAGTATTACTCGTGTATAGTTCGACCCCCAGATTTAAATTAAGGTTAATTAAATGTTCTGATAAATTTAAAAGAAATGCATGTTCACATACCCGCTTGGGATTGGACAATTCGGACTGAATTTTCCCTTTCTCTGTAAGAAAAATATCTATTTCAGTTCTTAATTTAAAAAATCATTTCAAAATTTTTCCTTGGCTAAGCTTTCATACTTCCAAATGGTAAATTAAATCTCCATACTCAGATTTAACAGTATCAAGAAATTGTTTGAATTCCCGATAATTCAGGTAATTTCATCGTATAAAATTGATTGTTGTAATAACTACATCCATTATGCTTTTCCAATTCATTATTTTGTTTGTTTGTGTGTATTTCTGGTTAATCGACCCTTTTGATTACTATTGCCATAACTCCTTACACCCTAGACACATTCACAAGGGAGGAGGGAAACCTAGTGCCGGCATTAGCCTACTCTTTATGAAGACCATCAAGGGGGCCAACTGCTAACATCCCTTCCAAAGGACAGAGCACTGACTTGTGTGGTCTCCTCAAAGCACACAAGTAGGGGACGGGATGATTCCTGGTTGAAAAATCTGACCTCCGCCAGATTCAAACCTGGGACCACTGCTTGGACGGCCAACACTCTAACCACTCCGCCACCCCCAATTGATTATTTTGCAACCCAGTGATTGCTTCAATCCATTTAGCCCTTTTTATTTCCTGTCATGTTCTTGCCACCATCGGTGGTAAGACTTATCAAGTTATCCCATTTTAGTTGAAACACATTCAAAGTATCAGTTAATTTTAAGAATAAATCCTCCCCTATAGTTGTTTCCTTTATGCTTTGGATTCCAGAAAGCTCTTCTGTAATACAAAAATCAGAATCAATTCCTCTTAAAAATAAAAGTAACTGAGCTGTATCACACAAATAACTGCTTTCATCCAGCGCTAATGAACAATATTAAAAGTGCTACATCATTTTTCAATTTGCCTTATAAACAAGAAACAATATCTTCAACTCGTATGGTTATTGCATGAGAAGAGAGACTTAAATCATTAATAACTGAATTTTTCTGGAGATACTTCATTAATAATTTTTTAAATTCTCCATTGATGAAAGGTTTTCCATTTTAACAATTAATTTTGCAACATGTTAACTAGCTTATATAACTGCTTGACCTTATTCAGCTCCATTTTAAAAAATATTTTGTAGATCAGATAACCCCTTTTTGCAGAGCTTTTATCTTATCGTGTCTTAATTGACATTATTTCTGTCTGGTGTCATAGTGATGCCGCATGTTATATTTCTTGTAAACACTTACAATCTCCCTACAAATTAAACACAAAGCTTTATTCTTTAATTCTATAAAAAAACAAATTGAGAGTCCACTGATTATTGAACATACGACACTCTTTGTCAATTTTCCTTTGTTATTCAAATTAAATCATTGTGAATAATTTATGAAGGGCTATGAGAAAAGTATAAAGCAATACAAAATAATATGAACTACAACTCTTCTGATTTACTAAATTTAGCATTGCTTCAGTTGGGACAGTGTGACATCCCAGTTATTATAACAGTAGCGTTGCCAACATTAAGGCCTTCTTAACCAGGAGATATTCATATAAACACACTGACATTGGAGGAAACTTGAGTTTTTTAGCCTTCTTCAAGTTCATAACTTGCCCAATTTAGAAAAAACACATATTAAAGCAATATATCTTCATATATTAGCCAGTGTCGAATCCGGACATTGTTGACCGGGAGGGAAAATTAAAACTTCGAGGTGATTTTTTAAATAAACATTAGTTTGAAAGTTTAAATGATATAAATAGTTTTTAATTACAGCCATAAAAAAATCCCATTATATTTAAATCACATTGTAGCAGGTACTATATACTGTATTTCTTGGCATATATGATGGACCCTGGTTTTTTAGACGATTTTTCACGGAAAAAAATATTTTGGTTCACCAAGGCAGTTAGAAAGGGTCATGTCATGTATCATTTCCAGCTGTGATTAAGTCTAGATTTGGCAACGTTTACAGATAATATTACAGCGTGATAACAATTAAATATAATGTTGTAGATAAAATTAATTTGTAAAATAAATATGAGTGATATAAAACAAATAATTGCTTCGAGACATTTATAACTAAATATGCCCTGCATGAACTTGGAAGCCATATTAATTAGGCCATCGGAGTGTGCTGCCCACATCACACGTATAGATAAACTTTACTGATACTACTTAATTAATTGAGAAGGCAAATGTGAGCTACACTGGCTGTGGTTAAAATGTAAGGCGAAGGAAAAATCTCCAAAGCCAGTCAATGAGTAAAAAACCGGGTAAAAAGGCTGGATAAAAAGTTGGACTACTTAATTAAACTTAAGGGCAAGATGATATTTTAATTCCTAATAAATTGAATGCATATCCAATACTGATAAATATGCATTTCAAATCTACTGCTCACTTACAGATGCATCTGTGATCTATCGAAAGATGGCACTAGTCCTTAGCAATAGAATTTGTAACAGATGTTTACAATTATCCACACAAGGTAGTAGAAAAAATAGCTTCTAAGTAACTGTTGTTTCACTTTTATGGACTTACTCGATTTACATGCGTTTCTGCATATTCAATCACCTGAAGCTTATAACTAATAGTGTAGGTGTATCTTTTCACTTTTGTAGTCATTGAGATCTCAATACACGTAACTGTATTTATCCTAGGAATTCACAAACTTTTGATCACATCTACCTCAATTAAATGTTCTGTGGCATTAATCACATTTTTCAACTAAAACATGACTAGTGTCATAAGTGCACCGAAATTGTAATTACTGCGACCAGACATGTAATAAAGCACTATAAGGAAAATACATAGTTGGAATTCACATTGAATTAGGTATTACTGTATATATTAACAAAATTTTCATTATTAATTACTAACAATGTATATTTTAATGTTTTTGTGTCAAATTACTGCTAATTATTCCATTTTGGAGATGAGTGTGTTCATTAGTGTCAGTATTGAGAACAGTAATATCTTACCTTCGGCGAAAAAGACGCAGGCTGATTTTGGGGGTCACTTTTCAGGGAAAAAAAGTGTCTTATATGCCGAGAAATACGGTAATTATAAATGGGTCTAGGAAAATTCACCGCCAGCAATTCAACGCCATGGAAAATTCACCGACAGCAATTCATCGCCACGGAAAACTCACCGCCAGCAGTTCATCACCAAGGAAAATTCACCACCAGCAATTCACTGCCATGGATAATTCATCGCCATGGGAAATTTATCGCCTTGTATGGATCATGTTTTAACAAAGGCTGTATTAAAAATGCGTGTGCAGACTCTACGCCGACAGAAGAATATAAGGGCAAATAATCCAACTATCCTATTGTCATTCCATTCCTTATGGGTGAAAGCGTGCTTTGAATGCTTTTAATACGAGAGAGAGAGAGAAAAGGAAGGAGAGGGAAAAGATTTTCATAGTAATCAATATAAATAACATTAGTTGCGTTATATGCGTGAAAGAATACATTTGAATGTATAACATTAATAATACGCATATTAAAATCACTTAGAATTATCGTAGGAGTTCGAGACTTTAAACAACGAACGCCTAAAAGAAAGATAGTTTGTTTTTCTGCCATCGATTTTTTAATACACGTCGAATCGATCAACAGATCAGTTTGTAACGCGAGAATCTGACACATTCTTAGTGATTTGCATTGTTGCCAGTTTCGTGTAATTGGGTACCATTGATTTGGGTTATAGCTTCACATCGCATCTATTCACAAAATTTCATAAAAAACTTTCCGGTTGAAATTCAATGGGAATCTCCATAGTTTATACATAGTTCACTTGGTCAGAGTAGCTAATTTGGTTGATTAGGGGTGGAGGGAGGGGGGAATGAAGATGAATAGGAAGGGAAAGTAGCTCACTTCAATGCCTAGTTTCAGATTCATGCAACATGCAACCATTACCTTTGGAATTTTTTTACTAATATAACAACATTCACGGGCACGAGAAGAAGCCATTTTGACAGTATTAGTGTTCCATTAAAATTGAATTAATAGCGAGAAATGCAATCCGATCCTTAATCTCAATCTTCTAATAACTCAGTTACTAAATAGCATTCACTGAAAAACTATTTAGTATTCATCAGAAATTGTATTGGAACAACATGCTTAAAATCAAAACCAATTTTGATAGCATAACATTTAGGGCTGAAATTTGGAGGAATATAAAAAAAAAAAACAGCTGTGAAGGCCATACTGGAAAAGCTTGACTCTGCACAAAATTCAAATGAAGAATTCCCGGGAATAATTTAAAATTTTCCCGGAAATCGAGAATCAGAAATATCGAGTAAATTCCCGAGAACTGGGAACAAGAATTTCTGGTTCCAAAACTCTATTCGCTTGTATATAATATAGTATAAATCAAAGAATTGAATACATATTATTGTATAAGTAAATGCTTTAAATTAACCTGAATTGCCTTTGTTTTTTCTTAGCGTATGTGTCGATAACTTCATCTATTAATGCAGTTGGCAACTCATTGGGTCTCTTGATGGCAATTTTCATGCAGTCCTGCTGAGTTTCCTGATTTATTCTATTTCTTAACTTCGTCATGAATCTATTCATTGTGCTGAATTGGAATGCAACACAGCTTTATGCACAAAATATTCAGTTCCACATATCCAATATTGGATTTTAAAATTAATTTCAAAAGGTTCCTCTTATTGTCTTCGCATTCGGTTTTATAGTTAAGTGAACGAATATCATTTCACAATGCATTCGTTTTCTGATTGGTCAAAATTAACACTTGATGTCACTTTCAATCATTCATCATCATATTCTCTATTTAAGGGACCAATAGCATTTCTTATTGGCCGAGTAAAGCGAGGTCTCTCCTGTTGAGTCCATGTGCGTTTTGTCTGTTGGTTCTACGATAACTGCCATCTCGGTTGTCTGATATTACCAAACTTCGTGTGCATGTAGAAATAACTTAGAGTCGAATGCCTATAGTTTTTCTAGAATACCATTCTTATAGTTTCTGCACAATTTGCATTAGCGCATTGCGCTAATTTCCAAATCTTATCCAATCGAAACAAAATTTTGTATACATACGGAAAACATCAAACGATGAAGAAAATGTCAAATAAACATTTCTCTAATATGTACAGGGAGCATCCCAGAGGCACGCAATGTGATTTCCCCCACCAGCCCTATGTGGGCTGAGTGAGGCCGAAGATCCTGCGGATCCCCTAGTTAAATATATTAAATAAAATTTTAATAATTTTCCTCAGGGGAATTTTATTCTACAGGGGGTGAAAATCCTCCCCGGGCCCATCCTTGAATTCAACACTATATTAACCGATTAGGGATGGAGCACCAATATATCGGTGCTAGGGTATCATCCTCTTCTGCCTTCAAGCATGACGACATGCTATTTGCTTCTTCTATCTTTTTTTGCCAGCTGCTTACAGTTACTTTGAAGTTCTGTTCTGTGCAGTTACACATTTTTTCATCAGCGGTTTCTGTTTTACATTTTTTTTAACTTTACCCTTTTTATATTTGACAATAGTGACCAAAAGAAAACAGTGAAAAGTGAACAAGGTCTCCAAATGCCTAAGTTAACTGGAGACCTTTTTCACTTTTCATCATTAATTTGTACTGTGAAGCTCAATTCCATATGAAAGAAAACAGGGTGAGGATCTCGGTTTAGATTTATTTTTTTCAAGAGAGGATTCAAGTGGTGGGGAAGAGTAGATGGAACATCGAGATATGTTTTTCACTTAGAATTGTATACCGAGAAAGGGACAATTAATAATAATATAGGTTAGGGAGGAAATGTCATGATGCTTCTTGCAGAGCCTCTCTTTGGGTCAGGTTGTACCATAATTTGCAAAAGATTTTTTACGTAGTCAAATCTATTTACCAAACTCTCCAAGAAAGGTCTGAGAGCCATAGGGATTGCAAACACTAACCGTGCAGACTGTCCTAAAGAATTTGTAGCAAGCACAAAGGGCTGGAAAGAAAGAAACAAAGGGGACTGTGAGTGGCTCACCTCCGACCAACAGTGTGGCATGATAAAATAAATACTTTTTTGTGTCAGTGGGCTATGACTCACCTATATACCCAATGCAGTGTGTAAAAATGATGAGAAGGATGGGTCGAAGGTGGAAGTGTGTTGTCCTGAGACTGTTAGTGTATACAACGAATTCATGGGAGGGTTGCATAAAAACAACCAGCTTTGTAGCTGCTACAGCTTGCATATTTCTTTAAAAAAGTGGTAACATAAGCTGAACTTTGACTTATTAACTAGGACAATAGTAAATTCTTATATCTACTACAAACAAACTACTAATAAGTCAGTTTTGCCTCTAAAAATTCTATTTGGATGTAAGCAGATACCTCATTGACGACTACAGTAGCAGAAAAGCAAGAGGAGGCTGGGCTAATGTTTCTACTATGCATAATTTTAGAGTGCCATTATCCTGATCAAGTGTAATGAAATAAGAAAAATATCATAATGCAAAAGGAATTTCTAGTATGTAGGAAAAAGGAATAAGAAAGTGTACAAGTTTTGTATGTTCCATTTGCATAAAAAGGTTGTGCATTGAACCTTGCTTCAGTGAATACCACATGGACCTCCAGTAACAAACAAACCAGAAGTCTACTTAAGTTTTTAAATATTTACTGTGGGTCCTTATCGTAATACAGGAAATATTTAGAGCAGATCCGAGTTAAAGTTTTTTTCCAATCATACTTTTCTCAAAAAGGTTAAAAATTGGCCATTTTCGGCCATTTAATTTGGTCCCTAATCGGTTAATATTATTAATTTAGTAATTCTTCGGTAGTATGCATGTTATTCGTAAGCATTATTGCGATTAAAATATATGAAAAATTAGATCAGGGAATTTTTATGGCATTCGCATTCTCATGCCTTAAAAGTTTCCACCTTTTTTACTGGGCAAAAACTACTTAAATCAATAAGTTTTCTTTGTATCACACCAAGAACACGTTACAATTGAAAACACAATAACTGGGTACCTGCCAACTGGTCATTTGAAGTCAGTTTGTGAAAATTGATCGTGTAATAGGTGGAATAAGTTGCCTAATATTAAAAAGGATAGCGCAGATTAAAGCAATATATTTTCATATATGATTTACAATATTGTTAATTTAGTTATTCTTCAATAGTATGTGTTTGTTATCCTTAACCCTAGGATTACGGACTTGGTCCAATGGACCTGATCATCAGGTTTGGGAGGTTGTTTCTCTCGCGTAGTCACATGAAAATTAATGGAACTTTATGACTTTTCCTATCTCTGTCTTGCATTTAAAATATCCAGAAATCAAAAATGTGGTTTATTTATTTTTGTTGTTATAACGAAAAGTTACATAGTTTACTTACTGGGTCCAATGGACCCAGTCATACATTTTATCTTATAATGAGTACCTTATATACTCGTGTATAGTTCGACTTCGTGCATAGTTCGACCTCCGATTTCTCAGCGAAAAAATTAGATTTTTTCATATATCTCGTGTATAATTCGACCCTAGCTTTCTACTTACTCTTTTACTCTAGATTTCTGACAGGATCGATATTTTTCGTTTTGATATCTCGAAGATCACAATCGAGGTATATAGAACGATCTTGGTTTGGTTTTCAACAGCTTTTAGTATCATAATCATACTAATAATAAATTGTAAACATTGTAAACCTATTGCACGATCTTGAGAAGAAAAATATTTATTACTTTTTAACTACAAGATGTGACATACGAAGGGTGGCAAAATTTCTAGCAAATAGATGAAAATTAAGCTTATATAACGAACGTAGAATTATGTACCACATTCCTAATTGTCAATAGATGACATAATGCCTTTAGAACGACTTTGTAGTGGAAATCCTTTGGTGGGTTATCAAAGCAGTGGGAAGACTGGAATGTTATAAAGTTATTCATTTTTATCCAAGTTGTTGAAGTTCCATAAAGTAATGTCGTCAATGACACTTTCAATATAATTCATTCAAACTCATCTGTTGTTATAAGACGCAAGAAAGATATGCATAGAAATCAAGAAAACAATCGGTGAATATGAGACAGGCTTTAGTATTCACGTAACAACATTACGACGACAAAAGGTCAGTATAATGGTTACATTACGAATTTTGGTTAAAATGCACTATAACCCACCACAGAACGTATAAAAAAATAATGAAAATTACTACTGGGTCGCAATCAAATCAGAATTTCGAGATAATACAGGACAGGTATATAAGTCTTTGAAAAAGAAAAAAATGAAAAACACAACATAGTTCTAATGAAAATCGATAAAATTAAAGGTAAATAGGAAGTTTAGGAGGTATATCATAGAAATTAAATCAGCGAGGTGGGTGACCAAAAAATATCTTGATTTTTATCATGATATTTTTAAAAAGATAATTTTTTAGATATGAGATTTTTAACCCTCAAAAGTATTACGTGTATAGTTCAACCCTCAAGTTTTTGCACAAAAATTTGGTCTTAAAAACTCGAACTATACACGAGTATATACGGTATATGATTTCCCCCTATTTGTTATATCTATGTCACATGTGTTTCCATTTTAGAGAATATTATCTAGATAAAGGAAATATCAGTTGCAACACTAGGTTTCAACTTTATGAGGAATTGAAAAGATTGTCTTATAGGTACTCGGTTTCACATGTTGTACAATGTAACATTGAAGGAAGTTACAAACGCCACAAAAAAGGTTTTACTCTGCATTTTCGCTAATTATCTTTCTTTTGAGTAACTTAAGCTCTGAGAATTACAATATTTATATTTCTTCCATTTTATGTCTTCTTTTCCCCACCCATACTCAAGCCGTGTGTCTAACACGCACTTGGCCCAAGCAGTTGTTCTCTAGCAGGAGCGGTCGTGCCACTTTCACCTATATTTTGAATTATTTATTTTATTGGTTTTTCATTATTTCCCATTTATACCAAGATACAGTTAGTCAATACACTACTCACTAGAACGTCAAGGACTGTGGAGAACCTGGATACCGTTGCTCAACTTTTCCGAGTTTGCTGCATTGGATGGTGAGTACAGATAATCATGAGTTACTTAACTATAGTTCCCCCAAAGTTTCTTGATACCAAATGCTTTCCCCTCCCTTTCCCACCTCCAGGAGGTGTGGCTTCGTCTGGCCAATTAGACAAGAGTGACGTCTGCTGATGTAATTCTGACATGTATCTTTGTTGCCACCGTCGCCTGCTTCGAGCATTACTTGTATGTATGGTCGAATATGTCATAATTTCCTGAATATAAAATTATGAAGCTAGTGCGAATACATGGACATACCTCCTTATTATCATTCATTTCCATTTCAGATAAACTGAAAATATGCACTTGTTATTATTATTGATTGCCAATCCATCCGAAGGCCCGGTTTGATACCCTGCATCATAGTTTCCAGAATTAATTCAATTGAAGATGGCACAAAGAAATTCTCAGCAAGAAAATATACAACGTTGGCTGATGGAGGACAGCAGTGACTGGTGAGGAACAAGAAACTGAAATATCATGCGAGTTGGATGATGATGGTGAAGCAGACAATATTGTAAGTGATTTTTCATCGCCTTCCTCAGAAGATAATGGATATGAGGTGGAAATAGAAAATAGGAATACTTTAGGTATGAGAAAATTCATTTCTCGAAATAAAAAAGAGGAATGGTTGTCCGATCCAATAATTCAAGAAAGAGGTAGGATGCCAGGGCATAACATTTTGCGTCAGAACACCGGTCCATCTCGCTATGCCGTAAGAAATGTTTATTCGGTTTCTTCTGCATTTTTGCTATTCTTGTCAAAATATCCTTGAAACTGTATGAAAATGGACAAATAGTAAGGGCAGTATGGTCTACCAAGCAAGGTGGAAAGAAATTGGTGACACTGAACTAAAAAAGTTTCTGGGTTGCTAATACTGATAGGAGTATACAAATCCAAAAATGAAAATGTTTCACAGCTTTGGAGTAAACTAGATGGCCGTCCAATTTTCAATAGTACAATGAGTAGGGATAGATTTCGGATGATTCTAAGGGTTCTCCGCTTTGACGATGCAGCAGAAAGAAGAATGAACAGGGGGGAAGATAAGCTGCAGCCTATCAGAGAAATATTTGAAGCTTGGAATGAAAACCTAAAAGATGCATTTGTACCAGAGCCATGTATGACTGTTGATGAACAGTTACTGACTTTCCGTGGACGCTACCCATTTAGGCAGTTCATACCGTCAAAACCTGGGAAGTATGGGATTAGAATTTGGGCAATATGTGACAGCAATACTTTTTATGCATGGAAGATGCAGGTATATACAGGTAAAAATCCAAGGCAAAGGAGAGTAAATCAAGGGGAGAGAAGTGATAGATATGATTGAGGGACTCGAAAACTCCAGGCGTAACATCACATGCGATAATTTTTTCATAAGTTTATCCTTGAGCCGCCAATTGCTATCCAAGCGCTTGACAATCGTAGGGACAATTAGGAAAAATATAGCTGAGCTTCAACATGAGTTTACAGCAGTGAAAGGCAGAGCACCTAAGAGTACCTTGTTTGGATTTCAGAAAGATCCGATGATTTTGTCTTACTCTCCCAATAAATGTAAAAAAGTCACTTTACTAAGCACAATGCATGATCAACTAAACATTGACCAAACGTCTGAAAATAAAAATAACCTGAAGTAATTTTGTACTATAATAGCACAAAAGGTGGTGTAGACACTTGATAAAATGGTACTCAGCTATAGTTGCAAAAGATGGACTCGAAGATGGTCTTTTGCGATTTTTTGTAACATGATTGATGTTAGTGCTATCAATGCTTATAAAGTTTGGCATCAGTTGAAGAAACAAAACCTCCCAAATAAATTATATAAACGACGCAATTTTCTTATCCAGCTTGGGAAAGAAGTAGCCGAGATCAGTCAAAATGATAGTGCATCTTACCCACACATTCAACATCCTCAAGGGGAAGGGAGGACTTTGAGGAAGAAGAAATGCCTGCCATCAAGTGACGATGGTGAAACAATTAAAAAGAAGGGTAGATGTTCTATTTGTGACTATAAAAAAGACAAAGACTTGTACAACTTGTTCAAGATGCAACAAAAATGTATGCCGGGAACATTCCAAAATTATCTGTAACCAATGCCTGTAATTTCAAAAAGTGATTTTTTTACATTTAAGTCCGTAAAATTGTAAGGAAGAAAAATAAGAGCAATCATTTCATGAAAATAATGATGTTACTTCACATTCAGCATAATATAAAATGCTTATTTCATACACACGGGATTGTAGTACAAACCGCTTGAATAAAAAGTTGTTTCATAATTTCTGCCTTTTAATTTCCCTCTACTCCAATAACTATTTACTACACAACAATTAAATAACAACGATGATATGTATATATTGTCAATTTATATGAAGTAAGAGATTGTTTAAAAATGTGGACGAAATTAATAAAGAAAACTTTTTAATTGAACAAAAACGAGGGTGTGGGTCCATTGGACCCAGTCAGTAAACAACGCGACTTTCTTTTTCTCAGTAGTCCTAGGGTTAAGTATTGTTTATGTCTTTTGGCTAAGAAAAATTCCTCTAAAATGTATAAATAGTCATGAAGCTGTGAGATTCCAAACACAATGTAGTTTTTAGGGAATGGCTGCATCAAGATTTAAACCACCATCAAAAATGCCCCTGTATCAGGCTTAAAATGGGATTTAAATGTCCCCACGATGAGGGGTTAAAAGTCAGGTACACTTTATAAATTATCCCAGGAGTGTATTTTAATCATTAATAATAATATTTCATAGATTAATCTGTTTTATGGACTATTACTATGTTCTTTTGTAGTAAATACACATACTCATTCTCCTGAATAAAATTAGTCTTGAGAGCAAGGAACCCAACTCCCATTTCTCACCTGGGATGATTTCAAGGAACATTACCCCTGCAGATAGTAAGGACCTATTGCAGTAGATTGTGGCAAGTTGCCAGGATTGTTAAGAGAAAAAAATGTAAACATCAAAAGAAACCTCAGCTGAAAGATACAAATACAGTAAGCTCTCGATTTACATCATAGATGCATTCCCACAAAATGAAGTTACACAAAATGAAATAAATTGACACCTAACATGCAGGAGCTGAAGCCAACACACATCCAATGTCCACTACATGTTCTCTAGCTTCAGACTGCCTTAGCATATTAAAGCACCAAATTGGTAGCTGAAGCCTCCTCGGTGAAATACTTGCTATGTATTATTCAGTCATATTTCAGGTTTGGTGAAAAATTCAATTTTAAATAAATAAAATAAAAGTGAAATGTTGAAAGTTCTTACAAAGCATCTCACTTGACATCAACCACAACTTGCATACTGAGAGTGACTTATCAACAACAAAATACTGGCCACATGGAATAATACATGTGCAATGTAGCTATTCAGCACAATCGCAGTGTCATGAAGTAGTTCCAGCAAAATATTGAAAAATTTGAAAAGTCTACAATGATTTAATACTGAAACAACTTAAATCAGGATGATGTACATTAGGGGCTTCCTGTATACATGAAATATGAAATCATTTAATACAAAACATGACTAGATGAAATATCTTGTTTACTATAAAGATCAAGTTTTACACTATAGACATGCAGAAGACCAAAATCCACCGAGTGAGATTCCAATAGTCAGGAAAGAATAAACAAATATGGTAGAGTAAGTCCTGAATAGTAGTAAGCTCTGTGTACTGCACAACCTACACTTTCAACCTCAGACTCATACTTAGAACAATAGAGATATTAAGTTCAATCATCAATATCTCCAGGACTACCTATGCTGATAGCCAACATTAAAATCTTAATCCTCCAGAAACTAGAAATTTCATACAAATGATTTGCTGCTATTGAGATTCCTAATTCATGCCAGTATAGGGATCAAATGATAGGAAATGGTTGGGTGATTGGAATGTACCTGGATGGAGGGAGCGGCTTGGCGAATGACGAGTCTGTGAGGGCCAGGCGATGGGTTGGGTATTCGAGGAGGTGGTGCAGCTGTAGCAGCAGTGGCAGCAGCAGCACTACCACCACTCCCACTTGGAGCAGGAAGAATCTTGGTTGGAGACTTTAATACTGTAGCTGGAAGGACAGCGATCTTGGTTGGGGACTTTTCCCGGGTCGAATTCATTCTATTCACCACGATACCCTGGCACACAAAGGGGAGCATTGGCATATGTATGAGGCAATGTGTGTGAAAGCATCAAACATTCTCAGACAGATTGCATTAAAAAGAAATTGGAGTTCTTTTTTTGTCTGTCAAGCTGAAACTGATTTTGAAACTTTCACGTGCCTTACAAAAATAAATGATGCAGAAGAAAAATTTTCACAGAAATTTCAATAAAAATTCAAAGATTCCATTCTTTTTATGACCAGTACGTAGTTCTTAATTAACATGTCTATCATACGAGTATGTACAGTTAATTTCTTTAAGTATTAAGTTCTCACAAAAATGTAGTATCCTGATTAGCAGCCAATAAATAAAAATAAAATCTATGCATTGTTAAATTTCACCAATAAATCAATTTATAAAAACTTTACAGCATTACACTACTTTTATACTGTTACAATATTCAAGACTTTATTATGAAATAATAAATAGAGTTATTTATATAGGTTCCTTTGGCTTGAAATCCAAAATTTTGGGATATTAAGCAACATAGAACAAAGAAAAAGATAAGAAAATCATTATTGCTCGAGAACCATTATATTATTAAAAACTAACTGAAGTACCCGGCATTGCCTGGTTGATTGCAATACTCATGCATGACAAACTGAGGAACTTTATCCTTATTATTTCTTGTGAGTTGCCTATCTTGGTTGTCACAAAATGCTCTAGGATCCCTTTTCCATTTTTATCATATCTTTATGATTTTTGGAATTCATAACCATTGTAACAGAAGTTTTTTTATGTGTCTTTAGTTCGGGATGCATCATCTGACTGCAATAAAGTTTTCTTTGAAATGCTTTTCCTTTCATATCATTTCCTTATTGCATAGCTGATTCATATACAACGTTTTTGGTTTTCACATTATTGTCAAAGACACAGATTCTTTCCAGTTCCAACTGTTGAACACACAACATAAAGTTGGCAAGGAAAAAAGTAAGAATTCTCCAGTTATTTTCACCATAAATAGAGAATTTCCACATATTTGTTTAGGACAAAATTTTATGTCACTTTTAAAGTGAAACTACAATGTTGCTCTGGTTAGCTATCAAGTATATTTTGGTCATATCAACTGCTCTGCATACATCTCAGACTATATTTGTTTAGTTGACTGCTGTCATGTTTCTTCATTGCATCCATTATTTTCATTTTTTTAAATTGCCCTCAGAAGTGCATAGGTTCAATCCAAAAGGATTCATTTCATATAAACATTATCAAAGAAGCATTGGTTAAAACATTTTACTGGAGAAGGTACTACATTTGTCACAAAAAGTCAGGGTGAGCACAAAATTACAACTTATAGTTTCGGAGATAGAAATTCGAGAAATTGCCCAGCATGCCATTAGGTATTTTGTCTACTTGGGTTGACATGAATCTTTTATTGGTGAGCACAATAAATGAAAAACATTTTTCTCTTCCTGAGTCTTATATGATATGTGAGGTAGCCATTAAAAAATGTATTCAGAGATGAAAATTCAGGAATCTCCCAAGACTGATTCACACGCAAATCCCATAAACAAAGGAAAAATTGTGAGAAAAAAATAATGCATCATTGCCCTTCAGCTCAAAAAGAATTTTTAAAAGTACTAAATTTTAGTTTATTTGGTGGCCGCTGTGAGCGTCAAAAATTTTCAGCTCAAAAAACACTGAATTTTTGCATTCAAAACAAATTTTTGTAACGATTTGATGCTGCTATGAAAATTAATGGTATGGAAATAAAAATGCATTCTTTTAGGAATTTTTTGATTGAAATACGAGTTGCTACAATGATAATACGTAATTTAAAATGCAAGCAGAAAATAAGGTGCCCTCATTGCCATGCTATTTTAATGGGAAAAAGTAAAGTTACTGGAATCAAACTTGGGAGCTAGGAATCAGATGCAAACCTAGCCCTTGACCTTACCCTGAATGAAAGTGGATTCGAATCCAAATTTGGTTGCACTGACTCTTGCTGTGTCCAAATGCATCCATCCATTTCAATAAAAGATTTCTGAAGAGCAATAGCTGTTCCTTATCTAAAATTAGGATGGAGGAAAAGTACAGAGAGGTAGACTGCTGAGCCTCCCTTCAACTTCCAGAAGCAATGTCTCAGACGATGTTAGGTTTGACAGAAAAGACCATATTATTGAGAAAAGGGGCAAACAAATGCATTGCCAATACAATGATTACACAAGCAAACCCCGTGTAAGAAGTGTGGAATCACGTTGAGTATCATGTGTTTTTCAAGATATCATAGAAAGTAATTGTAATATTCAAAATTTATGGTTTTTATTTTATAAGATTTTAGAAATTTTGGTTTATATGATGTTTCTATGATACATATTCAGTTTTTCTGTTATTTCTGAAATTTATTGCACAATGAAAGCAGTTTTGTATCATATTTACTGAAGGTGTACAATAAATAAGTTCGGTTCAAATGTGAAAATGTTACCTATGGAAATGCCCAGCGTCCTATTTATAGGAGTCCATTTTTCGAAAACAGAAAAAGGTATTGAAATTTTGCATGTTGTGTTCCATTCCAGTTGCCACCACAAGTATATATTCTAAAAATTCCAAAAGAAAATAATTTGGGCATTAATGGGTTAACAAATTGGCAATGCCAAGCATTTTCTGGGTTTTTCTTCCAGACTTCTACTAATTTCTTTATTTTCTCAACAGCAAAGCCTTATCACTCCCATTCACAAAAAATTTATGAGTGAAACATGCATATAATATTTTCATTTTTGCATTGTATAAAGTTCTAGCACAGTCAATAAATTTCTTGCTTTTTTATGAATTAAAATAAACTAGCTTTCATATGACACATTTAAATATGCTTACAGTCAATCTTCCATAAATTCAACCTATTGAGGGAGATACTCAAAAATGACAAATCTGCCTCACCAACTTTACAAGAGTAAAGCATCTTCATTCGCATTTAATATAAATTTCCAATATTGAAGCACAGAGATAAACATAAATTATATCTTTCGGTGATTAGCCGTATTAAACTAAACATAAAGCACAAGGAATAACAAGGTAAATAAGCTTTCAGACCAGAAATTGTAAATTGTAGTCAAGGCTTCTATTCAAACATTTACGGTATATTGTAAAACATGGGTTCTTATGGGAAATATTGATTCATTTAATGTTGTTTCATTCTATGTCGCTATTCTCAGGAACGAATTAATGACGTAAATCGAGGCCACACTGTATTTCATTGGTAGGCTAAAATTCTCTGAAAGTACCATGGTGGTTGTGCCCCATATGTATTGTAAGTGCTAAAAACTTAAGGAAATCTGAAGGAGTAATTTCTTGCTTTCGGATAGATTCACCACTGGTAATCAAGAATTGTAGGTTATTATAAGAAGAAAAACATTGTCATTAAAAAACAGACAGAAAAATCAATTGAAGAATGATCAACCATAGGCGATGATTCATTTACAACCAACCCTCATGGTGATCCAGTGAAAGGATGAACAATAACATTGTAGTTAAGTGAAGGGGGCACCAAGACGATTTTACTACACTTGCACTAATATTATCACTATCTATGTCAGTTGCACATTCAAATTCTTCCTCTGCATCTGAATCTGATTGCAAAAAAGCTTCCCTCTTGATATCTTCTTCAGCAAGATGAGACATTTCTTTCCATTTTCACTCAATTTAAAACTTTAACTAAAATACTGGATAAAATAATATAGAAAAATAATGCCACTGACAAAAACTAAATTTTAGAAGATATTCATGAAAAATAGAAACTGCCCACAAGTATACGAAAAGAAAGACAGAGCACTATATTCTGAACTCACGATATTAAAAAATGCAATAAAAGCAATGGAGAACAAGAAAAACACAGGCATACATAACCCAAGTAAAGCTATCTCTAAGATAGCAAATTCGGTATCTCATGAGAAGCTAAGAGTAAACATCTCAGATGACCCACTCTAGGAGGGGCGTCTGTTTAGCCTCGGCAAAAAGAAAGATCATATTTCATCCCGAAAGGTACCAAGGTAAATTTTTTCTCTGCGGCACAAACACAGTCTCAGTAATATAAAATTGTTGATCCAGATGCATGATTCACACTACGAATTGCGTTGGAAGCATCTATAGGTCATGATGACACAATGGGATGATTGTACATGCTCGGCAGATTCAGAATACATTTTTTATGTGAAAAGTATATGCTTGGATCATCAAGGTTAAGTACCAAAAATAGAAAAATTAAGTACTTATCTTGGGTATCCGGTCACTTTTCTGAATCCATTTTTCCGAATCCGTTTTTCCGACATATCGTTTTGCCGAACAGCCTATTCTCCGATTCCGTATTTCCGAATACCTTTTTCCGAATCCACTTTTCCAAATATTTATTTTTTCCTAATTTTTTTCCGAATTCACACTTCCTTATAACCGTATTAGAATTTCGGTTAACATGGTAACGTCAAACAGTAACCGTGTCACGTCAAACTGCCGAATTAAAATCCTTGTTTCAAAATCAATTAGTAATGGAACCACGAATTGTTGGCAATAAATTAATTTTGAACGGCTACCATTTATTATCTGTTTACCGAAAAGTTCAGAGTGAAGGACTCCAACAAGCATACAGTGACCCAAATGATAGCGATTTGAAAACTCAAGTGCACATGATTTTAGCTCTTGCGTTTGTTCCAGTTCAAGATGTGACAGACTCTTTTCAATTGCTTAGAGATGAAATGTTTGATGAATTATTACCGGTTATGGATTATTTCGACGAATATTATTTTACGGGCCGTGCAGGCAGAGGAAGAAGGAGGGCAGTACTACCTAGATTTTCCAGTGACAAATGGAACCAATATGAGGCAACTCTTAATGGTTCCCACAGAATGAATAACATTAGTGAAGGCTGGCACAACAGATTCAGAATCGTCGTCGGAAGACACCACCCAGATTTATATTCGACACTGGGTATCTCTAATAGCCATAACAAAGTCATAAAAAACCAGATGCGCATTTCAACTACAATGCAGCTGTCTTCATGGTTATTCACCAAAAGTGGATTCTAAAAAAGATCGCACTTCTATCTCAATTTTAGATACTCAAGTGCTTATTGTGGAATTTATATTCAGCCATAAGATGAGCACAATAATTCCCTAGCAAACTACTTCTATGCATTAAAAATTGATTGATCAGTTCCACTAATCAGTATAGCTTTAACTGTAGCTGAAATATAGAAACTTTTAATGATAAGTTTAAGAAGAAAGACAGTATAGTTCATCAGAGAAATGTGCTCCACTGGTTGCGATGCATATGACACATTTAGCGAAACAAACTGGGACAAGAATGGTAAATTTCTAATAGTACTGAAACTAGAATAAACGTAGAGCATTTTTTAAATTCTGAATAGTTTATAGCCAAAATATGACTTCAGCACTTGAACCAATGTGCAATGAAGAATAAATTTCATTATATTGTTCACAGAAATTGAATCCATTCCAGGTGAGCCAATTAGTATGGAATCCAAAAAACTATCAGGTTTTGAAATATTTAATAATGAAATATAAAATGAATGATGGAAAAGTTGGAGGAATTAATTTGTTTAAATGGAGGACTTAAACCAAACATTCCATTCTGCACAGATTTCAGGACATTAACTCCGGGAAATTTATCTTAATCCTTAAATTTTGAATTGTCACCACATATGAGTCAGAAATCCAAAACTTATAAATAGGGGGAAATGTCCTGTCATAACTGTTTTTTATAATTTTACAAATTGTTTGCTATGCTTATCCAGTAATGAATCAATTGTCACTTTAAATTATTTTATTAGTGTAATATATGTTTTTGGGGCTGTAATAGCTATATATTAAAAAATATTGTCCCCAAAAACAGCCCAGGATAGCAACTTCCCATTATGCCAATAATTCTTATGAGAAAAGTTGATCCACTATTAAAAATATTTTATAGGAATGCATCATTCTGAATAGCATGGTATTCCTGTAGTGCCAAACATGCTTGGACCAGAAAAAATGCAAATAACATCATGCACTGACCAGCCCAAGTTGACTCCTATTATGTTAAGATTTTATATATTTTTTTATTTCTTTAATATATTAGTATCTTAAGTTGTAGGACCAAGCATTTCAAAGTCCAATAACTCTTCTACAACAATCAAATGTGAGTAAACAGTTCATACAAAAATACTTAGCTGGACAACATCTGTTAAATCATAGCACAAGGTAAGCACAAAAAACAATTTATTTGTCCTGAAATATCAAATGATATTTCTTATACTTGATTGGTTGTACACAGTTCACATAAAGGTGTTCCCTTAATACCTTTGCAACATGGCATTTTCATGGTTTTTTACTATGGCCACAAATTTTATTATTTATTCTTCACAAGACATCTTTTTATTTCTTTCAGAAAAATTTGCAATTTATACACAAAATATTTTGACTGTCATTAAAATTATGGGAAAAAGAATACATATATTTATTTTTACAAATTCAAATTGACATGCTTTCTAATGGTAGATTTGTTTACATTCAACATTCCAGAAGTTTGAAAATGGTATGTCAGTGTTCCACCACTGAAACATGACTAAAATAAGATTCTCCCAGTAGACCGAGGTAAAAATTAGAAAATTTTCAAGCATTAGACTTAATAAAGAGAGGGGATATACAGTAGTTGCTCGGCAATGGTGTTTTTGGGTATCTGCAGTTGAAAAATTGTACCTGGTTTTGCCAACTATTGTATCCAGTCTTGAATATCCATGTTTCTCTGTGGGGCTGTGTCTAGTTGGCTAACTTTACCAATACCAAAATTGATGTTATTGAAGAATATATGCACTACCTAGTCTTTACAAGAAGGAGAGATGTAGAAAAGAGAAAGTTTGCAACTCCCTATAAGACCATAAGTTAGTCAGGAGGTGAAGGTTTGGGGGAATTTATCAAAGCGTTGACATCATCAGTATTCTTTGAAGCATAATGTTAGGCAGACGGTATCAGAAGATGCTGCTATGCAATTATACTATTAATGTAAAATACTTCTTTGTAATTTGAATGTATTTTCTTTGTATTTTTATATAATAAAAATTTAAAAAATATATTATACTTATTTTTAACAATGAAGGGTACATTTTAGCACTTTAGGTATGTCTCTCAGGGATCACTCTCCTAACCCCAAATTTCCTATGTGCCCTTGCCTTCGCCAACTGTGAGTTAAGTCAGGAATGTAGCCCCCATGGTTGGCGAGGGATTACTATATTGTAGAAGAGAGGTTTCCCATTTAGTGGGAAGATACTTTTTGTCACACTAGTGAATTTTGTAAATTTCAACTTCATTTTTATTTACATTATGGAATCTTTCCACAAAGTAGAGCATTCCCAAGTGGAATATGTAACCAATGTACATTGAAAAAGAGCCATTCCACTATGTATCTCTGTCTGCTGGTTAAGTTTCTTTGTTGGTAACATCTCTGGTGGCAAATTTTGGTGATATGAATAACTCGAGAATGGCAATTACAATTTTGACAATTTCTTTCCAAAATACTTTGGGAACCTTATAGACAGGTCAATATCTATCATAAGATCATGGGTTCGATTCCAGAGGGTAGCATATTAATCATTTGCATTACGAAATTACTTAAATTAATGGTATGAACTACAGCAGGAATCGAAAATTCCTGGCACCCATGGTACATTTCAGCAGCCCATGAAGTATGCTAGTTTACATTGGACTGCCGAAACTGAAATGTATTTCTTACATAATAATTCACGTAAATATAGGAAAATGTAAGAAGTATAATAAATCAGCACTTGTAAAACATAAGCAGTTTATTGCTCAGTCTGATTTATAAAATTCTGCACACGTTGGGTAATAAGTATGTTCATTTCGCTGGCAGCATGTTTCTTGCATGTCTAAAGAACCTAACCCTTGACCTCAAATCGTGTATTTTTGTAATGAATGGGTATAAGGCAACATCATAGGGTTGGGAGGGAATGAATGTCCAAAGAATATGAAACAGTGTGTGGACTGGTAAAGTATGTGGCCTACGGACTTGGTACGGTGCCTTAATGTGGCCTGCAGGTTTCATGGACGTTCTTCATGCAACCTGCATACTGATGTGAGTTTGAGACCCCTGAACTAAAGATTTGGATAGTACAGGCAAGAGAGGCATTCCGAGACATCTGTGCACTATCCAAATTTGCTCTAAACGAAGTTTGTAACATAGAACTTAACCCAGTTGATTTTTACTTTTTAGAAATTTTACTATTTTTATTTTGCAATTTATATAAAGACAGACCATTTTTATATTCTAATTTAAAGTCAAGAAAACGAAGTATATGATGATTATTTTTAAATAATTATTTATTATGAACATATTGGTGTACAACAGCTTCAAAAACTTATTCTTTATGATGAAAAATCACAATTTTATAATAACATTTGCTATGAAAAAACGTATTATAAAATAAATGAGATATACAAAATATCATAAACATTTCTCATATATACTAGATAAAATATTAATATAGCATATTACCATGACATGTT
Source organism: Tanypteryx hageni (assembly GCA_028673005.1). Lineage (NCBI taxonomy): Eukaryota > Metazoa > Arthropoda > Insecta > Odonata > Petaluridae > Tanypteryx > Tanypteryx hageni. The sequence goes on from CM054120.1 coordinate 42,646,748, forward strand.
CCTAATATTCTTCATGATTACGAAAGCTTAACCAACACGTTTCTTTACATCAAATGAAATCTGATAAAGCTAAACAGTTGAAGAATGGAAACAAGGCTCATATATCCACTAGAAGCTCAAATAGTAGCAGCTATACAGAGAAATAATAATAATAATAAGATCTTTGATGATGATTGGCCAGGGCAAAAGTAAACAAAAATGGAATGAGTTATTACGATTCAGCAGCACCGTCACAGCTTCAGACACATAACTGTAGCATAGGTACCAACAGCAAAAAAACATCAGAATAACAAATAAACAAAAATGGAAAGGTGTACTCCATCGTAATATATCGTAAACCTTATGTTTTACAGGAAAAATTATTTGACCAAAATGTATTTAATTATTTGATTCAACTTTTCCTCTCAATATTTTTTGCTTGGATGAGTATTTGATGAGATTTGTGAGGTACTTTGTAAAATACATGTAGGTCTTCATATAAAGTGGTCATTATTATTGTCTGATTTTAACCAAAATTGGAATCGGTTGACAAATTTTAGTAAAACTCTCCAATAACAAATTTCATCAAAATAATTCCAGTGGTTCCCAAGTTGTAACAAGCGGGTGGATGGACAGACAAATGATCTTCCTTGTATGCGTGCACTTTGTGTACTTCATGCTAAAGATTGCAAAAGTTAAAGTTGTCATGAACCTAATCTAACCCAATCCCAAGCAAAAACCCATCCAAAGTGAACTCAACCCTGCACATCTCAGCAGTAACGTTAACATGTTTAAAACTTCCAATGTTAGCTTCACTGCCAAAGACTGTGGAATTGTGGTAAACCAATGTAAAAAACATGGTAAAAGTGAACGAGTGAAATAGAAATATAGCTAATAAATGTATAAATAACAACAAATGTCTTTAATTAGAGTGGAATGACTATCACTGAACAGAGTGAAGTATGAATGAAGGTAAGTGAGAAAAATGTTGGGACCATAATAAAAGACTAGCATTTAGGAGATTTAATTGAAAAATTTTCAAAAATTAAAATTTTAGTCCCGAGATGCTATGCGCTAAAAGAACATGCACTAAACAAGGCATACCTGTATTATGCTTGAAAGGAGAAAATTAATTTTTTTTTTAAAGAGGGAATTTGAATCCATATTGATTTACTACAAAAATGTGTATATACAGTAAAACCTCATTATTTCAAAGTTCAAGGGACCACAAAAATATGACTTCGAATTATCCGGGTTCAAAATAAATGAACTTTAAAAAAAAACGAAATTTCTTATGACATTCTGCTACAAAACCTATTGACCTTACAAGTTCATACACAGGGCGAATTCATGAACAGAGCTGAAGTGACCACTTAATTCATGATTCACGAACACCACTGCGTGTGAAAAACAGGCTCGAGTGAACATCTCAATTTTCCCAGTGTGTATTTCAAGTTGCTCTTTTACACCACCTTTTGGAAGAAAAGTCTTTCAACTGCGCATACTCAGACAAAAGATTACGAAAATGCATGCCAAATGACTGGGAAAACACTTGTTTGAAATATTGTATAGATAATAGATAGGAACCATCACGTAGTAATTCTCTCCAATTTCATTCAAACGTTCCATGCCATCAGCTTGGTCAAAAATAATTAATTAATTCTTTATTAGCTCAAGGCAATTTCATACATTGCATTGCAATTTTATTTCCATCCATATTACACAGCTGTAATAAAATATGTGCTCTCAAAATAACGTGGTCCTGCATACTGGGTATGCCACAGAGATTGCTAGATTTCTTTATTTTTTAAGCAATAAATTTTCTTAAATCTGAAAAACCTTGATATATTTCAAAACAGTAATCTTGAACCTTCCTACTGTGCTTAATTCTGCAATTTTTAATGTTTTTGTTTTACCTATATCATACGTCAAATTTTGTGATTGAATTTTCATGTAGTTATGTGAATTGTGGGCTCTAAAAACCCCTATTCAATGCTGAGACTGACCGAACCTCTGCACGAAAGCTACTGTGAAGTGGAAGGGGATACAGGCACTGTTTATCTGCTTTGTGATGTCTCTCACTCTCTTTATATTTTTTTGTATCAACACTTGAGAGCTATACAAAAAGGGAGGAGGAATGGTCTTCAGATCTGGGCTAGTGCTTGGTTCAGCATTTCTTGAGGATGATATAATGAGAGTGAGAGAGAGAAACACTTATCTGACATTGATGCACAAACAAGCCCATTCAAAGATATTTACGATACTATCTCTTAACCAAAAGCGTGATCAGAGCACATGGAATATGCTTGGATCACACAATAAATATTCTCTCGATGCTCTGAGGGAAACATTTACGGTGTATGAAGGCAGCTATTGTTTGTTATTTTTCCAATGTTACTTTTGTTTAATTTCTAAGAGATTAAAAGAGTCAAAGTTATCATGGCATCAACCAATAGAAAAAGGCAAGCAATACCTGGTGATGAAAAGTAGACAGAGATTTTACTTGAAAGTGATACGGAAGAAAGTGTCAGTTCAGACAATCTTTTATTTTGGCTCATCATTTTGTCTTAGGAAAAAAGACATGGTCTGTTTAGAGATGTCATTCGATATAACTTCGTACAATGCAACTTAACATTGGTTCAGTTACCACTGTCTTTTGTAGACCATATCACTTTCTCATGAGAATTCGCTGAAACCCGCAGCATCTCTCTCCAAATTCCCCTCAAGCTTGGTACATCCCCCGGTATCATCCCTCACTCCACCTAATATTCCTTCACAACTCGCCTCGCTACATCCCCCACTACAAACAAACCTCCTACTTCTCCTAAATGATTCTTCTTCCCCCCTCCTCTTTCACTATCCTTTCCATGTCTCCCCCATTCCATCTTGTTCCACGGATCCCATCAACCCCCTCCAACTCGACTCCAAATCCTGTCCATTTCTAGCCTACTTCTCCCTCCCTAATCTAACTCCAGACCAATCTCAGTCCTCCCTCATTCCCTTTCCACTTCACTCCCCTCTCACTCACAACTATCACGGACAGAGCCACCAAGATAGTTATTATTATACTACGTATTATACGTATTATTATAATAGAAAAATAGAAGAAAATAAGGTTTAGTAGCACCTTGCTCCCTCGGTCATCACTTCTTCAGGGGAAGGTTTTGGTGGTGGGAAGCTAGTGATTATGAGGATTGAGATAAGAGGGTTTTTGTAACTTTTTTCATTTCAGCTTGGTTCTCGAATTGTGCTATCTTTCACACTAAACCAGTGGATGTGAATTGAGGGTACATATACCCCCAAGGGATACCTGGAGCCTCATCAGGGGGTACGTGAGAAAATAAAATGTCTTTCTATGAGTATCTTGTCATTTTTATAATACATATACTATTACATGTAGTTTGGCATGAAAATTAAGTCCTCATTGAAAGGAGGAACGTGAAGTCTCACTCTTGAGACCAAGGGGTACGTTGACTGAAAATTTTTCAGAACTGCTGAATAAACAATTTGCTTGGGAGTGGCACGCCAAAAGCATAAACAAAACTTCGTAATAGGTCTAGTGATGCAAGGATAAGATGATTCCTCTATTTGTATCATCTACGATTTTATTTCACGTTGACTATTAAATAAGTAAAAAGAAGTTACCTGTTTGAGGGGCAAGGTATATTTCATTTGCGAGAAATGGAGAACAAAAACGCGATGCCTTTGTCATGTGTGGGCATGAACATTCCACTTAAACACACAATATAGGTCAAGGTTTTGAATTAAACGAAATGTTCGTGAGTCACCGGACCAGATCATGACATTGAGTTTCATTGTAAACGTATTTCAAATAATTTGTACCAAAAAGTATGCAAAATCCTATGATGTTGGCCAGGGACTGCTCTTAGCTTCGAATTACATGCTATTTTGAATTATCCTGGATCGAAATAACGAGGTTTTACTGTAATCAGAAAAATGACTTTTTCAAGTTTTTAACAATTAAAAATGTAAGTGACCATGATTACTCCCACTGTTGCCGCACATAAGAGTCCGATATTTTTATATGGAGAATAGTTTAACATAATGCATTTAATTTGTGTTTTCTATTTGTTGTTTGTTTTTAATGTCATTCTGTTTGCAAGACCTTATATATATCATGCTGACAGGTAGCTTCATTTTTATGCTTAACTAGCAACTAAAATGAAAGCATGCCGAAAGAGGTCATACTGTGGAATGAAATGCCTAAGGGTAATTGTTTTGGATAAGTCATAGTCATCTTAAGATGTTTTTCTTTCTTTTGCCAGGATAAAGTCAGAAAACGAACAGTTTTCTCCTCTGACTCCAGTCTGACAAGTTTAAAAAATTATATATCATAGGATGGCTATGATTTATCCAATATAATTGCTCCTGGGCATTTCATTCCAAAGTATTGCCTCTTTTGAATGCTTAGATTTTAGTTGCAAATTAAGCACATTATACTACCTATTGAAGCTAGTCACTGTATGCCTATTCAAAGATTCTAGGAGAGGCACATTAACATCTGAAGAGCTGCATGCTACTCAGGAGCCACCAGTTGGACACCCGTCATATAGTTTTGTGCAGTAAAATATGATGCATGTTTAACCCCTCAAACCCAGAGGACATTTATTTAAATCCCACCCCAGATGCCAAAAGAGAATGCTTTGATGATGCAGGCAGAAAAAGAGCAAAAAAATATTTAAAAATCATAACTTTTCACCTTTTTATTGAATTTTTATGAAATCTTTTGAGGATTTACACAAAACATTATATAAAACTATAACTTTCACTCTAGCTTGAAATAAGTAGACTCTTTGCTGGAGAAAAGTGATTTGCACACTGATCTGCACGTGCCCGTGTTTTCGTATAATAATCATTATCATGAAAACTATAGACATTATTGGCATGTAACCTTCTTCAAGAATAAATTTAAACTATTCTAAACATTTCATTTGCTGCATGTACTCCACTAAACTATTTAGAGAAGAAGTTTGCCGCAGGTGAACTTTTCCATGTCTTGACTGAAAATGTTAGATAATTGTTACGATTGTTATTTTTTTAAGCAGTTTATAATTTTTATGTATTCTTGAATTACTTTGTCATTATTTAGAATCATTATAGAAGTCGCATAAAAAATTGTCCCTTTTTATTCAATAGAACCCAAGATATGACGCTGTATGTATAAAGGAATGGCGTGGCTACAAAAAAGTATTCACAAAATTTCAACTCTTTATACAAAATAAGAAATATAATAAAAATTGATGAATAAAATATAATGATTAAAGCCGAAACTTCCTATTTTAAAATATACCAAGGTTTTTAAGATTGAATAATATCCAGCTCGGCAAAAAATAAATAAAGCTAGCAGTGATGCTCAACATACTAACACATTGGACAATGGCACGTGAAGTTTTTGCTTGATATAATGACATGCTGGATGGTATTAAGGGGTTAAAAATCACGGCATCACAGCTACTTGAAGTAATTCTCCCAATCCTGTTAAATTCACTAAGCATCAGTTCTGAGATGATTTTCTGAAACTTAACTGAATAGAACAGCCATCATGTTGTCAGCCAAGCCATTAAAAAAATCACCTAAATAGTGGCATTGCTTTTCACAGATATCTAAGATGACCCTTGGTTTATGAACACTGAAAACTGGGGGAAAAACCTCATCTTGCCTCTAGGAACATATGGCAAATTCCTATGATTCTATTCTTTTCTTGCTGTCTTATATCAATAATAGTATTCTCAAGATATATGAAAAGTTACTAAACATTTAAAATGTTATTTGGTATTAATGCATGGTAATTTTTCAAAAATCTTATGTGTCCAGGACATGGCTTTCTCCATACAGAGTAATGAATACGATTGCAGTAGTACTTACAAGTAGCTCTCGACAACAGTGTCCTCAAGAATAACTATTGGCAATTAAACTTGTGGATTATTTTAAAACACTTTTTTCACAATGAAAAATACTTTGAATCACTTTTCAAGTTGAAAAAATAAGTACAGAAAATTCTTTGTTACTATTGATAACAATAAATTGATACATAAAATTACTGTTGGTGGTGCTAGGATTGCTGTCAATATTTACAAGAAAATTTGTTTACAAAATATGATGCCAGGTGCCATTGAGATGATATTGATCATGATCAAAATTACCCTTGGCAGTATAGACATCACCATCGACAATTTGAAAATATTATAATAGCAACGGAAACAATGCTGTAACATTGCAATGTACTTAACATACATTCAGATGGATAATCGAAATATATATGAAACAATCTATTTTATGCAAAATTGTTTCAAAGAAAACGTAGAAAATTGTATTGTCTACAACTTTGATAATGACAAATATTTACATTAATAAACCCTTAAAGGAGACATTTGGCAATAATGGCAAAATGACAGGAGTAAACCTCGACTTCCAGTTGACCAATTTCAGCAAAAATCTAACCAGACCTTAATGTTTTGATAAAACTCTTAAATATGAAGTTTTGTTCTGATCCAACAATTAGTGTTTGAGTTAGAGCTTGCACAAAATTCCAGACATACACAGGCATTGAGAAAATGGTGAAAACATATTCATGAGATCTTAAAACATGTACTTCCATTGAAATCTTTCATTCTGGAAACACTTAACCACATAGGCCCTATTTGATTCTTGTTACAAGATTCAACTCAATGTTTCATAAAATATTGGTCCTTAAAAAGAAAACATTTCTCTGAAATGACATTATGCAAGTATGTTAGGAATATATGCATTTAACTGTAAGCATGATTTCTGTGTTTATAAGTTACATGCCTAAAATTGGACAGCTTGAAAATGTTAAAGCATTATAAAATGACAGTATTATGAATATTACTAATTATTATTCAGGAATTATGTTTACTGAATTACATAATAGTTATTGATAGATAATTGAAAAATAAACTCATAAAATCTATTCCCATTTAAATTAAGTAAAAAATGTGAATATAAGAACAGGAAAATTAAAACAACCTGAGGTATAAATTTTTATGCTAGCTAACCTGTTTCACAGTAGCTCGAGGCAGGATCTGTTGCATTTTTCCAGGAGTTAATAATCCCATCTGTTGAGCCTGGGCCAAAGTTATTGCTTTTGTAGGACTAGCCAATAAAGTTGTGACTCCAGCTTGACTACTTCCAAGAATTTTAACATGCTGAGTTGAAGGCACATTTTCAGTGCGACTTCCCATTGAGACAATAGGGCGGGATTGACCAGAATTTGGATTGCCTGTGATGATGACCTTAGCGATAACCTATAAATAAATAAATTTTTCTTTGATAATAATATAAAATGTGATGTTATAAATAATTATTCTCTAGAAAACTTATTTAAATAACTGTAAACAACATGAAAACATAAGCTAATTTAAATTTAGCTCAAACCAAAATATATAATATCCTTTTAAAATCTGTTGTTCCCATAGTTTGAATTTTCTCTATCATATCACAAATATGCTGACCAAACTACTGTTCTAAAAATCATAAAATAAATTAAACTTCCAGGAGACCAATAATCTCCTATAAGCAAAATGTAAACTTCAAGAAGGAAATTTCAGGTGCCAATACCAGCATAAAAAGAAAAAAAAATCACTGAACAATTGTAAATCGAAATTAATACATCACTCTACAAATTCTTTCATACAAATATACATATGACAATGGTTTAGTATCACGTAGTGAGTCAAAGTCTGTGACGCAATATATAGGAGGAAGGGAAAAAAAGGAGAGGGAAGAAAGATGTAGTGAAACTGAAGAAGTGTAAGAATGTTTTCCTAATGAATGATAAAGAGGAAGGAGACTCTAGTGAAGGGGTCTGAAACTCACATCAGTGTACAGGCCACACTAAGGCCCTCCACCGAATCCACACACCCCATTAAGGCACCGTAGCAAGTCCTCGGACGGCATACTTTCCCAGTCCTCACACTGTTTAATATTCTTTGGACATTCATTCCCCCCTAACACAGGGAAGAAATTGCCCTAACTCTACGATGAGATCTTAAACCCATTCATTACAAAAATGCGAGATTCTGCATCAAGGGTTAGGTTAAAAAATGTGCTGACAGCAGGAAGAACATACTTTGTACCCCACATGTACAGTATTTATAAATCAGAATGAGCAATAAACTGCACATTTTAAAAGCACTGATTTATTATACTTCTTAAATTTTTTAGATTTATGTGAAATATTATATAAGAAATATATTTGAGTTTTGGCAGTCTAGTGTAAAGTAGCTTACTTTGTGGGTCACAGAAATGTACCATGGGGCCCTAGACTTTGAGATCCCTGCTCTTGTGTAAAGCTTTAACTGATGTAGGGCTTGGGGATGGGTTATGATCTTCAACTGGCCAAGTGCAGTATCTTTCTCCTTTACCTTCTAAGTTGAAGATTTTAGGCAAGAATCAAAGAAGTGGTTGTTATCTAGTAGGTGTCCCCAGATTACATTTGTCTGGAAAACTGCACTGGAAACAAGTCACAGAGATGTGACTTGTCTCTGGTTGAAGGAGAACCTACACCACTGGCCCAGCCTTTAAACACACACAATCTTCAATGGCTTTCTCATTTTTTAATGTACCTCATACTAGAGGTTTCTTTAAAGGATTGTTTTCAATAAGTTAACTTCCTTTTAAGTGCATTGCACCAGAAATGAAGTCTACGGACAGACTACCTATGATGATAAATAAATAAATAAATATATATATAAATAAATAAATATATATATATAAATAAATATATATATATATATATATATATATATATATATATATATATATATATATATACACAGTCAAACTCGTTTATAACGAGCACGGTTGTAACGAGTTCACGGCTATAGTGAGCAAATGCGACCTCCAAGATAAGTTTACGAGCATTTACATACAAATATTTCACGTGTATAACGAGCACGCTTCACGGATATATCGAGCAACTTTGACCACTTCTCACTGTCTCAAACGCGGCGGCGGTCAGCCCCTTCAATCCTCATAGTGACCCAAAATATGTAACCTTGTGTTCTTGAGTCCAGCCTGTACACCCTATCCCTCGGGGAGGTTAAAGACCGCGGCGTTGTTGTTAAAAAATAATCCCTTCGTCCAAACCAAGAATTCCCAACTTGCAGGTACAGTGGCACTCGCGGAGGTCCTTTGTCCTCTCCTCCCAACCCCCAGCTCTTTTACAGCCAGGAGGTTGTGTTTGGAAGGGGGTAAGGGGTAAGGGCATGTACAATGGCGCTCACCCCCGTCGCTCAGTCGAATGCACCCAACACCCTTTCCCACGTAAAGATGGGAAATCCCACGTCTCCTCATTAACTCTTCCTGGAATTGGTATGCTCACAGTTTGCAAAGAAAGTTCGTAGCGTTGATCACAAAAATCAGTTGAGATTTTGCCCTTGAACGAGTAACATGTCCGTACATAAAAGGAAGTGTTTGTCTATTCGCGAAAAGGTTGATATTATTCGAGAGTTAGAACGTGGTAAAAAAATGTTGAAGTGTGTAAAAAATTTAATTTATCGTCGTCTACGGTTTCAACCTTATGAAAAAAACAAAGAAGCGATTTTATTTGCACTAGAGAACAACCTAACAACGAACAAGAAAATGAGGAAGTGTGACTTTGGTACTGTTGATCAAGCACTTCTGGAGTGGTTTAAGAGGCAGAGAAATGCTGGTTTCCCCATCAAGGTACAGGCAGATAAATTTGCAAACAGTTAGGACACGAGAACTTCACATGCAATAACGGGTGGCTTGATCGTTTTAAAAATCGGCATAACATTGTTTATGCGAAAGGCCCTGTCAGCAGATTCAAAAACGGCAAGTGAATGAATGAAAAGTGTTTGGGAGGAGTGTTGAAAAGGTTACAGAGAAGAAGACATCTATAATGCCGACGAAACTGGACTGTTTTACAACATGATGCCTGATGCAACGTTTAAATTCAAAGGTGACAAATGTGTTGGTGGCAAAAGATCTAAGAATCGTTTAACAGTTTTAATGTGCGCAAACATAAATGGGACTGACAATAAAAAACTTTTTGTTATTGGTAAGTCACAAAAGCCACGTTGTTTCAAAAATGTAAAGAAGCTTCCCGTTGAATATGCAGCTAATAAAAAGGCATGGATGACTTCCAATATTTTTCAGAAATATGTAAGCCAGTGGAACAACTAGGTAGTTACGGAGGAAAAATAGAAACATTCTACTTCTTGTCGATAACTGTCCTGCGCACCCACATATGCAGGAGTTGTCCAATGAAAAACTGGTGTTTTTGTCTCCAAATGCGACTTCTATTTTGCAGCCAATGGACATGGGGATAATTAAAAGTTTTAAATGCCATTTCAAGCGATTTTTTGTTCTAAAGTTGATTGAAAGGAGGGAAAGAGGTTTAGATGGCAACGACTCTGTATTGGATGCAATTCATTTTATGACAGATGCATGTTTCACCTACAATGATCATAAACTGTTTTTGAAAGTCTGGTTTAATATCGGGAGAATTTTCGATTGATAACCATAACGTTGATGAAGATCAGAATGGCTTAAAGAAAATGGAATTGCAAATTTTGACCATATAAATGACATTGACAATTTTTTTCATGTTGATGATGATTTGATTGCCAGTGGAATTCCTACGGAGAGTGAAATAATAGAAACAGTATAAAGCACAGCAGACAGTGATGAAGACAATGTTGAATGTGTCGAAGACACAATCCTGACGAAAGCCGTGCCAACTTACTCAGGATGCCATGGAAACATTAAATGATTTTTTTGAAAACATTGACATTTCCGATGGTGTTTTTAGTGCACTAAGTGTAATAAGAGGAAACTTAAGAGACTTCAAAGTGAAATCTATGAAACAGGCTAATATTCAAAGTTATTTTTGTAAAAAGGGGAGTGATTAAGGATACAGCTGTGAGTAAATTTTATATGTACGTATGTTTACTTTAAATTTTCTAGTTTATTTTCATTTTTAGGTTTTTTCATAAATTTACTAAATAAACTTTCTGTTTATATATTCACTTTTATTTCTTATGTATTATTTCACCATACGTATGCATGCTTTTGCCTTCAAGGATATTAAGTTTAACGGCTATAACGAGCATAACTAAACGGTCCCGTGGCGCTCGTTATAGCAGAGTTTGACTGTATATATATATATGGATGTCAACAGAGTTCTCTCTCTGTAGCTGATGAAGGAATAATTCCGAAAGCTTCTACGTTTGTGATGTTTCTGTGTTTTAGTGTTCTTTTACGTGTGTCGCTTCGACATCCCCAGGGCCTCGCCAACCTGAAGTCGTCTGATTGGTGAGTGTTCACTGGGTTTCCTCATCCCAACACCTTGTTGACATCCATATATCCATTTTACCCTTCCTTTTCCGTAAGCTGTTGTATATATATATATATATATATATATATATATATATATATATATATATATATATATATAAAATATAGTATGAGAGAAAGAGAAACATCTGCGAGTGTCCTAGGTCTGTTTACAAATAAGCCACTTCGATGATGTCTCATGCTAATTCTTGAGCGAGAGTGCTTTCGGGATGAGCGCACTGGTCCTTACGCTCGGGTCACAGGAGAAATATTCTCGTGTCACTCTAAAAAAGTTAGTCTGAAGGAAACCTTTGCAGTAAGCAGAGGCAATTTCATTTGTGTTTTATAGTGTTAATTTTTAGGAATTAATATTCATGGCAATGTCACTCATTTTCACATAGATTTAGCTCTGGGACATAAGGTCTTTCATGTATCAACTGTTTTGGAAGCATTATATCGAGAAAAAGAGAGAAACATGAGTTTCTCATTCACAAATAACCAATGAATAAACATCAGCCAAGGTCTCTATGCAGCAAGGTTTAAAAAAGCCATTCGAAAAAATTTAGGTTCCAATATCCCAACCAGAGTAATGCTGCATTCGCAGTTAAAAGTGATGAGAAGGGAGGCAAAGTGAGGTCTCCCGAGGGTGACTGAACTTATTGCAAGCAAAGTAAATGCTAGTAAAAAATTAGTATAGATGATTCATCGAAGTTATAATATTTTCTTGTAGTAAATTTCATGGTATATTGGGTAAAGCAAATGTCTTAAAAGTTTCAAAAAACTTTTCTATTTTTTTTATTACGCGCACATTCCGAAACATTCACTGTCATATCTCCACTTCTACTGAACAAAATAGGACAGTTTTCACCATGAAACTTCTGTAATGATGAGGAATGACTACAGTATAACTCAAAACTTTATAAGCTAAATGAAATGTCTTTTAACAGAATACGAAATGGAAAATTTATTTCAAATTTTTAGTCAAGACATGGAAAAGTTGACCTGCGAGAAACTTTTTCTGTTTGGTTTAGAGAGGTGCATTTAGCAAATGAAATGTTTAGAAAAGCTGAAATTATTCCTTGAAAAAGATTGCATATCAATAACGTAAATAATTTTCACAATATGAAAGCACGGGTGGGCGCTTGACTGGCAGGCGATCAAGATGATTTCTCTTCTCTTCTGCAAAGAGTGTGCTTGATGTAAGGTAGAATAAAAAGTATTGTTTATAAATTTTATGTTCTACTAAAATCCTCGAAAAATTTCAGACATTTAATAAAAATGAAAAAAGTTATAAAATTTTCAATTTTCAGGAATCGAAATCCAAACTTTTTAAAAAATTCCTCCGAACCCAGAAATGGGATTTAATTAGTCCTCCACATTTGAGGGGTTAAACGTAAACTTGAGCAATTTTGTATCATAGGCAAAATAAGAATAACAAATTTTATTTGTTTCTTTAAAATGTTCCAGGTCCGAAGATCATAGCCCAATTATTTTTAATTTTAATTTGCAAGAGTAAAAACCTGTAAGTCGAAAAAGCGATTTTTATGTTTTATCTTATCTTATGGCACCACCTCCTACTTCCCACCTCCCACCAAAAATCAAAATTCTAGCACATCCTTATGGTCTCATTAGTAAGTGCACAAAGGATTAAGTCTCTAAGTTTCTTGGTTTTGGAGTTACAGCATTATCTTATGGGAAAAGGCACTCTCCTCTACTTCCTCCCTCCCTGCAAAAATCAAAATTCTGTCTCCAAGGTACATATCCTCTTGGTTAAATTAGTAAGTGTATCAAGTTTTAAGTAACTAGGTTTCTTGGTTTTGGATTTACAGCATTAACCCTTTCGCTGCTATGGACTTTTAGCTTCTGCGTCAGCCGTGTGTGCCGAGTTCAGTGACCTTGAAGCACGCCTGTGCTGAATACTTTCTCTAGAAGCTCCGCATCTACGTTCTTTCGTTCGTCTTTTAGTCTCTTTATATTTTAAAAGTTATTTTGTCAATCATTTACATTCATATTGATTATTAACCATCTCGAAAAAATATTTTCATCTTTTTTGAGCAGCGAATGGAAAAGCTTGAAACGCATATATGCGTCGTTAGCAGTCAAGGCACCGCTCTGCCTGCCCGCATATATGCATTGATAGCAGTGAAAGGGTTAACAAACAAATACAAATACACATCTTCTTTTATTTATATGATGTATAAAATCTCATCTTGCACCTAAGTAAGTACTGTCAGTAAGATACGACATATGTGGTGCACTCCGACTGCAAAGTACATGCAGGGCACATATAGTTACAGAAGTTTCAAAGCAGTTATTTATGTTTTAGTATATCACTATTTACTTTCAAGAATGAAATTTCTCTAAAACGTAATACACCGCTCCCCGGTTATAATGCCATTGGTTACACAGAGGATTCGGATATACCACGGGTCTTTCTTCCTCCATTTCATTGAATGAAATGCTGAGAAAAACATGCATGTTGCTGCTCCAGACCTCGCACTACAGGAGGCTTGCCCACTCAAATGAACCAGTCTTCACGAGCAAAAGAGAAAGCAGGAATTCTCAGAAATCCCAGGGGCCTATGCTCCGCCAAGGTAGAGAGTAAAAAGGATGTTTATTGGGCAAAGCAACCACTACACCCATTTGTTGAGTGGCAGGATTTCCTTATTTCCTCCAAGGCCACAAAAGAAAGGTTTTCCTGAACATAAAACAGACGGGAGCAGTGCACTCTCGAAATGCGTGTTTTAGTCACTCCAATTAGTAGCGAGTTTTCAATGCTTGTGTAAGGTTTAACACTGCCAATGGAATAAGTGGATCCATGATGTAAGAACTTATCTGTTCCGGTTGTTTATTTTGGTGAATGTTTTTGTGTATTCGTGAATCTTTACATTTTTGAGCGAGTTCTACAAACGGAACTATCCTCTATTGTACGCACAGCGAAGTTTATCCTGCTCAATAGTGAAAAAAATTAGACAGAGTTATTAGTCAATTAGAGAATTAATAAATTAGAGAATAATTAGAGAATTATTTAATCATCGGTTATAGTACGGTTCTCTTATAACACGGGTCCGAACCCCTCCACTGAACACCTGCATTACAACTGGGGAGTGGTGTATTTAACTGCTATCATGCCATAATATATTTTTTAAATGTTGAGATATGGACTTAATCATGGCTAGAAATGATGCACAACATGTTCCTTTCTAAATTCTTTGATAAACAAAATACTTTTTTCCTAAAAATCTAAAACTCTTATAACCCAAAAAACATGGTACTTTCCTTTTAAGGGAGGATTTCCGACACCACTGTCCTACATAAGAAATGCATTGAATTCAGTTTCGGACATTATAAAAATGCATTTTAAAATTAGTTAGAATTGAGATATAAACTCCGAACTTGACAGTTATATTTTGGTAGGTGTGAAAATACAATGATGTTCTGAGTCTTCCAAAAAATCCATTTTAATGCTTAAAAATACAACTTTTCAACAATGAGAAAGTTCAGTTGCTATTGCCTTCACATTTGAGCTTGCATTAATATTTGATTTAGAATATTGTTGAGGAATAATTTTTATTTGATTGACATGGATAGTGTTGGAGATGATAATCATAATTTGTAACTCAATTTCCTGATAGACTTTCTCAATAATTTAAACCTCGCTGAGTTTCCACTGCATGATTTACATTTAAAATTTGGATGTATTGTAATGCTTTTAATAAATCTGTCAATCAGTAGAGGATTATGTAATGGAACAAAAATGATTGTAAGAATATTCCCTCAAAATCTTCTTCATGTGTAAGGCATTACTATTGCACATTCAGGTAGTGACAAAACACCAATTGACCAACATCTAACCATATAATGAGCTAGCTCATCCTGTCATGCTCGATTGTGGCGCCACCCTTAAAAAATCAGTATAAAAGAGCAGGAGAATCAAGAACTAATCAAAACCGAGTGTAATGCTATTTTTAACAAACCTTCCAAGTAGGTAGAAGTTTGAAATTTGGTAGGAACGTTTGATTCTTATAGTAAAAGCTGTTCACAAAAAATCCCCAGGTTCAACTCCAGTAGATTATTTCTATTTCCCATAAGACAACATGTAAAAATTAATTTAGCAACATGCAAGCTTTCATTTTTTTGCTCATCAAAATTAAAAAAATTGACTCTCCATCTTCAAACTGGGACTGCTTTAAATGAACAAACAAGGTTTCTTAGTCTTATCACTGAATTTCTCTCTCAGTCCACAAATGCTCGAATTTAACATTTTAATGACTTATTTTGGCAAAATTTAGCAATTATATGAGGATTTGCCTTGACAAACATGCCATTGTCAACGTTGAGACCTCATTACTGTCTCAATTCTAATATGAGTAATATATATGTATGTATTAAGTGCCTTAATATGAGCCATAAGCATTTAACATGTCCAGAGAGGGGGAGATGCATGGAAATAAGTAGGGAGGGAGAGGGGGTAAAAGGACGTCAATTTCCCATCATTCCAGCTTTTGTATGACAATAAATTAGGCTTAAGGGCAAACTTTTCCTCATACAGGCCTTTTTCTGGATGAGCCAGTATTTGCTCATGGCCAGTTATATGTTGCACGGTTGTGAACCAGAAATGGATATAATTTAAGTTTATGTTAAAAATTCACAAATACAAGGAAAACTGAAAAATGACAGCCGTTTTTTCACTGTGAATGTTGTGTATAAAGATATTTTAAATCCCTAATTTTTTTAATTAAATTTTATATTTAATGCTGTTTTTTTACTTTCTCCATATACGTAGTAGGGGAAAGTATTGTTTTCATGAAAAAAATCGACTTCGAAATTTCAATGGAAGTACACATTTTGAGGTCCCCTGAACATGTTTTGACCATTTTTTCGATGATGTCTGTGTGAGAGTGTATATGTGATAGCTTTTTTGTGGGTGCTCTAACACAAAAACTCTTAATCAAGTCAAGGTGAAATTTTATATTTAACATGCTTATAAAAGTCAGAAGATTTGATTAGTTTTTGGTAAAAATCGGTCAACCGGAAGTGGGAGTTTACTCTTGTCACTTATCGGTTATTTTGAAATAGTTGCTTTAATATTCGATAAATGTAAAAATGTCATCATCATGCTGCTGTCCAAAGACAGGTTTCAGCTGAATCGCTGCCTCCATCTCTCCCTCTCCCTAGAAGTCTCTTTTATACCTCTATAAGTACTGTATTCCTGCTTTATATTCTCTAATATTCCTATTCTTTTTCTCCCTCTTCCTCTTCATCCGCTAATTTTGCCTTCTAAGATTGTCCTTTGTAAACACTGTCTTCTCAATATATGCCCTATCCAATTTGCTTTTCTTTTCCTGATTGTTTTTATTAGCATCCTTTCTTCTACCACCGTTTCTAATACTGCTTTGTTTCTCTCCCTCTCTGTCCATTTCACTTTCATCATCCTCCTCCATACCCACATCTCAAAACTTTCTAAATATTTTTCCTCCTTTCTCCTTACCGTCCACATCTCTGCACCATAAAGAGCTATGCTCCATATGTAGCATTTTGCTAATTTCTTCCTTGTTTCTAAATTTATTTTCTTGCTTTTGAGAAGCTCCTTCTTCTCGTTAAATGCTGATTTTGCCATTGAAATCCCACTTCTGATGTCCTGTGTACTACTTCCATCCTGCGCTAAAATACTGCCAAGATATTTGAAACTACTTACTTGTTCCAATTTTTGGCCATTTACCATTATATTTAATTCTTTATGTTCCTTTGAAACCACTATGACTTTCGTTTTTTCGGCATTGATCTTTATTCCATATTGTTGGCCAACCTCCACTAGTCTATCTGTCATCCTCTTAAGTTTTTTCTCATCTGCTGCTATTAATCCCTGATCATCTGCATATTTAATGGTGGTAATACTTTCACCTCCTATTTTAAATACTTTCTCTTCCATCAACGCTTTTTCTGTTATTGTTTCTGCATAAATATTAAATATTGCTGGTGAAATAGGACATCCCTACCTCACTCCCCTCCCTATTGAAGTAATTTCTGTTTGTTTTCCTTCAACCCTGACTCTAATCTTTTGATCAAAGTAAAAGGTTTTTAAGCAGTCTTTTATCTTTCCAATCTATTCCTATTTTATTTAAAATACCCAACATATTATCCCATTTCACTCAGTCAAAAGCTTTCTCCCAATCTACAAAACAAAATACATACCTTTATTGACTTCTAGCGCTTTTTCTATCATCATCCTCATCCATCCTATCTTCGATTTGCCGTCTAATTACGGTTATTCAAAAACATGCTAAATCTGTGATAATAATGCCAGGTAATGAAAAAATTGAGAGCTACAGTAATGTTTATGTAATGTTTATCAGATAGAAAAAATAAACACCATATGTTATCCTAACATGAAAACAATGCCCAAAGAACAAATGCTTACTGGAGTATTAGTTTCATAAAAATAGATGGATGTCAAAAGAACTTATGAGATACTGGTTACACGTCATCTGGAAAAGAAGACCAGGACACATAACCCCAGAATTTAAAGATTAAATTAACACAATGAATACTGACCTTGTAATAATACCTCGAGAATTGACATCACAGCTTCAAGTTCTCGATATTGCTGTTAACAAGCCTTTTAAATATAATTTAAAGGGTTTATATTCTGAGTGGTTATTGAGCGGAGATCACCCTATAACCCCAAAATGAAACCTAGTGTTGTGATGCTCTGCCAATGAATCAAGGCATCATGGCCACAGATAAATTCAGAAGTAATATTGAATGCATTTAATAAGTGCTGCTTATCTAATGCCATGGATGGAAGTGAAGATGATGTTTTATGGGAATCTGAAGACAAAGTTTCAAGGGACAAAGATAGTGAGAATGAGGACAATGATGAAGAGATCATAGAGAGTGATGATGATTGAGATAATACATTGGCCTATGATATTAAAAAAAATTATGGGACAAAAATTTCTGCTAGTTTTGTTGAATATTTAATTTTTGCAGGAATCATATGTAATTAGATCATAAAGTCTTTTATCTATTTTGACAGTCCAGGAAAAGGGAGGTCATCTTAGATTCAGGGTCTATCTACCAAAAATTTAAAAATTAGATATTAGTCTTAGGTATCTAGAACATAACAAGGTTGTAAATTCTTACAACCTTATTATAGCTTTTAGTATATACCTAAGACAAGCACTTAATTTTTCAACTTTAACCTTTAAAGGACTAGCGTGCATTTAAATGCATGCTGGGTGTAGGGTCCAGTAGCCGTGCATGCATTATAATGCATGCTGAGTCACGAGGTCTTCTCTGCTCGCTTAGGGATCGCACATGTCCTTGAGTTGGCAGCTGGTTGTCCCAGTCATGACATAGCTTGCTATAGGATGACTCTGGTATGAAAATATTGCAGTGCAAGTACATATAATGCTGACATAAGCATTTAAAAAAATCAAAGGAAATTTGGGTTCTCTCGTGAATTACCTGTCTACAGAGAGAGAGACAGCTATGCAGCATGAGTCCTTTTGTCTCTCCCATCTGCGTCTTCATTCCCTTTCACACTGATACCATAAAAACCATTATATTCTCACTTATTTTTTAATTTTTGCAATTTTTCAAAATTTTATAATTTTTTTCTGCTATTTTGGCTAATTTTAACAGAATAAAGGGGCAATAAAAAGGAGCGGTTGGGTCAGTTTATTGCAGGTTATTCCCAAAATCCCTCTCCTAAAAATTTCTATACTACTTGGCCATATGGTTGGGGAAAGTAACAGCAATATATATTTTTGAGTTGTGCGTATTCCTATGCTACTCGTCTTTTGGGACTAGGCAGGCAATTCCAAGTACCCAGAAATGCATTGGTTGACACTGCAGACAGTCGTTCTCACACCAGTGAATTGCATGGTAGCTGTGACAACGAGTTTTCTTTTGGCGAGATTTCCTCTCATAAGGTCAGTATTTTATTGTTTATTTCCTTTACTTGTGTTTGCGATGATATTTTATTATGTTACGACTTCTTTATCTAATCCGCAACCAGCAGTTCGTCAAGTTGGATGGCTGCACTTATAAGACACTAGGGGTGAGCAATATATATCAACCTGGTATTTAGTAACAGATACCGGTCAGGAACAGATATCAGTGATATCTATTTCCCAAAATATGTTATTGGAATATCAGTCAAGAAATAATAGGTGTAGGTTCAAACAGACCATTGGACCATATCTGTTTGCTTTCCATACTCGATACCAGTCAATCCTTAATACTCGCCTTTGCTCTTCGCAAGCTTTCATGCACCACAGCGCACTCTCTATCTTCCTGCAAGGGCTAAAGAGGGAGGGGGCGACTTGAGCCAACAAACATATGTGCTCTCATGCCAGGGGAAGAGGACTCATCACAGGGGTGGGAGGTGATGGTAGGATTTCCCCTCCCCGCCGTCACCCTCACCCCACCACTAACAGATGCCGTTTAAAGGGCGAGGATATACCTATTATCCAAAATAGCAGACTTCTCAATACTCGGACACCAGTTAATATCAGTTGATGGATTTGTGGGCGCTCTAACTTAAAAACTATTAATCAGATCAACACAAAATTTTATATTTGACATTTTTTGTAAAGGAAAAAGAGCTGATTAGTTTTTGGTAAAAATCGGTCAACCGGAAGTGGGTGTTTACTCTTGTCACTTATTCGTAATTTTGAAATATTTGCTTTAATATTTGATAAATGTAAAAATTCACTGGAATAAAAGTTGTAGGAAATTTAATTTTCTACAACCTTTGTTTGAAATATTTTTCCATATAATGCATTGTTTAAGAGATATCTTATATTCTTAGCTGCCACCACCGCGCCACCTACCGACGGCTATTATTCACAATTGACGCTTAGTTACGTCTTAGTAATGCTCCTTTTATTTTCTTAATTGTTGGTGCATTGTGGATATATACAATATCGGAAGGTTATGGTTTTTCCTGTTCTTTGTAATATTTAAAATTTTCTCGCCGTTTCTTTAAATATTTGTTATTACGTAATCTATTTTGGAATTTTTAGAAATATTATAGATATGGAGAAAGTCATGTGGTGGCCACATCAGATTTTTTTCGTGGATTTCTGTGCCTGAATTACGATTTATTTTTTAAAAATCGCTAAATAGAAAATCACATATTTCTGGAGAACTTAGCAAACAATCAAGTTGAAATTTTATATTTTGTTAGAATAATACATATTAATTACATTTATGTAGGTAATGTTGTCTAAAAATGTATAAATAAACAATAATGTCAACAATAGTGAAAAGTTAATATTTTTAAACAAATTGTATAAAATTGCAATCATATGAGATTTTCCGAAAGTGTTTTTATACGATGTTTGCTTTATCATCTCGATTTTGTAATAAGGAAAAAAAAGACAAATATAAGTACATCATCAGAGATTGGAGTTTGAATACGCCATCGCCTGGCATCTTTGCCTGACGCAAAATGAGCTAACGCGGCAAAGTACTGTTTATTTTTTTATTAGAATGAAAATTGATTTCTTTCATCTAAACAAATCTGCAATCAAATTAAAGCTTGACTTCTTATCTTTGTAATAAAGAAAGACGCAGAGCGTTATCTGCTTTCGTTTGCAAGATATATGAGTCAGAAGAAGATGCTGCGCGGAACCGGCGATTCGCCGGCTGTTTACGTTAAGGGCGTTTTCAACCGGACGGCGACTCGCCGTCTCTTTAAGCCAATGGTTTAAGGGTAACTGAATCTGAAGAGCTGTCTACGGGAAGGGAGAGTATACTCAGTATCTCTTAATATCGGTTCTCTTTCATTTCGCTTCGTTCCCAATCGTCCATAAGTGGCAGTTTAATCCGGCGTTCAAAGGAAGAAGCATCTCTTATCTGTGAAATTACCATAGATCGAAAACGTAGGAAAACCAGTGCAGTTTGGGAATTTTTTAATATAATTGACACTGAGTACGCAACGTGTAACATGTGCAGGAATAAAATTTGCTACAGAACGTGTCTAGAGTTTGAAAAAACATATTCAGAAAAAACATTCAACTATTGCCATCCCAGGGGCTTCCGGAACTTAGCAGATAACTGCAAGTACCTTCATAAATAATGATAACATGTATCTCTTGATGAAAAATATCAAAAGTCTAATTATTTTTAAAGCTTGTAAATTCTTAATACGTACATGACATAAGGATCCACAGCTTCCTTCCTACTATTTAAATAAGTACCTAATTAAGTGATTTATTTGTTTTATGACTGCTGCACTCGTTCATGGGACAAGCACATCATCTTCCACTGCCAATATTGCCACAACACCAGCGCTTACGGATGTGGGAGTTAATATATCGGTGCCTTGCCAGCAAGTGCGGACACAGCAGATATCAAATTTTTTTAGGAAGAGGATGACAGCAAAGGGGGGAAGTAATGCAACCAAACAACTTTTGAAGTTGTTCATATTCGATTTTCAACCATTCTCTTTCGTAGAAAATGTTGGGTTTAGGGCTTTTGTTGAAGCAATAAATCCAAATTATCAATTACCATTGAGGCACACAATTTCTAATTCGCTAATCCCGGCGATCTATGAGAAAACATTGTTTGAAGCAAAAGAAGCTGTTGGAACTGTTGTCAAAGTGTGCTTGACTACAGATTGTTGGACCTCTGGAAACAATGATTCTTTCATGGCGGTCAATATTCATTTCTTGAATGCAGAATTCCAGATGAATTCTTTAATGGTTGATTGCTCTCAAATGGAGGTAAATCACACCAGCATAAATTTAGCCAAGAGGCTGCATGAAGTGGTACAGGAATGGTGTTTGCAAGGAAAAATCGCTCTTGCTGTCTGATAACACCATTACATATACGATATGGAAAGACTATGTGTTTATGTTTAATAAGTGAAAGATTCATTTAATTGAAAGTAATGTATTTAGGGGATTTTCACTTATTGTATCTGATACATGTAGCACAATAATATTTTTATTATCCCTAAGAATTTTCATTACTCCTTTATTGATGCTTATTTAAATTAATAAATGATCATTAAGTTTTTGTAAATACCTAAAATAAGTATGCGAACCAACAGTTGTAGAAGCATTATAAATTATACTGGTATCAGAAGGAGCATTCTCCGGTAGGTAGTACCAGAACCAGCTCCATAAACTGATATATCAGCAACAGGTATTTGGAACAGATACTGCCTCGTAACAAATACCAATATATTAGGTACCGGTAAATATCAGTTTAGCTCATCCCTATAAGACACTTGAAGGAGGGTTCGGGTGCTCTTCCCGCCCACACTGCCCTGTGAGAAGACCCAATTCCCCCATTGTTAGTTTGGGGTGTTTATAGGCCAAAGAAAATAAGCACTGGCTGGCTAAGGGCAAGACATGCATTGCCACATGTGTTCTTCGTGAGGAAGACTCTCAGATGAATTTCTAGTGCAAAAATGTGACGTGGAACTCGGCATAATACCCTGCTTTGAGGAATACCACACAAGTGTCCTTTTAAGATTGTGAATGTAAAAATTCCTATATTATTAAAATATTTTTTTCCCATGTTATATTTTAAAACTGACATTTATAAAAATAAATTTCTGTTATAGTTCAACTATTTGGCTACAATATGCTTTTTATTTGAACGAATTCTGACAATTAGTTCACAAGTTATGAACATTTGTTTGCAGGTATACATTTTTGATTTAAATACTTCCAATTAAATCCAGTCATGAGCACCCACAGCAGGGATTTTAATCCGTACGATAAAGGTAAAGCATTTATCCTGGAATTCACTTAAGATAAATGCTAATTAATTTATTGCACATATTATAGCATTATTTGCATAGTGAAATTTTTAGCAATAAGTCCAAGGGTTATCTATTGTTAGGCGCTCTCTTTTTTTCCGTCTTCCTACCCTATTTAATTATCTACCTTCCCACATAGATCCGTTTATCCTTTCCTGTAAATCATTTATCAAAGGCTCTAGAGCTCATTTACCTCATTCTCACCTCTGATTTCTTTGTGCTCTATCCGCAGTGTTATTTTCCCTTTTCTCTTTCGTGTTGTATTCTTATTATTATTCTCTGTATTTTTCCTGTTTTTATTCGCTTTTATTTATACTCATGATGTTATATATTTCACTCTAAAATGGTGAATGCTGTATGTGAAATTTTTAATCAAATAAATAAATAAATAAAATAAATAAAGAGAAGTGATAGTAATGGCCTTCTTGATGTCCCCTCAGTAGTCATAAAAATCATCCTAATCCCTTTTAATAGAAATCTTACAAGCTTTGTGAGTTGTGCAGAAGGGAGGATCTGCTGAGTGCCCCATATTTATAAACTTTAAGTTATTCTGGGCTATTGGGATAACTTGAGTTTAACGTCTCCTGATTTTATTTTCATTTGTATCAGCAGTGACTCGACAGAATGATTATCCTTCTTTGGACCTAATGAAACTCGTAGTTCAATAAAAACTCCTAATAAAAGTTATTACCTATAATAAGGTAGATTTTCATTAATTATACAGTAACTGCTGTAAGAAATAATTTGTTTTTTGCATTTCTTTTCTAGCAATATCAACACATAAACTTGCATTCACAGAAGTGTTTGTGGCTCTCTGTGAACTTTCTAGCAAAAACTCATTGTTCCCCTATTTAGTACAACTATATTTTGCTGAATTGGTATTACGTAGTTCCTTTTTCTTGTAACTAGAGCAGGGCCAGCATGCTGAAATGGCGTCTGAGTCAAGCAAAAGAATAAGAATAATAAGAAAGGAAAATAAGCTAAGTATAAAGTATTTTATTTCTATAAGAATAAATTAACACAAAATAAAATTTTCTTCTTATTAACTGGCTTTATGAATAAACGATTGAGTGAATAAACAGTTGAGAAAATGTAATACGACATATTATCTGTGGCCCTAAAACTTAAATTCCATTTGCCATTACATCAATTTTTGCATATTTTTTATTATTATTCAATATTTTTATTCAAAAGTATATTATATATCAATAAATACACTTTACAATAGGTAAAAATCTTAAATACTCATTTATTTTAGTGAAAAATTACATAGCATTACAAGTTCACAATGATTGTTTTTGCAGCTTATTTTCTTTAATAACTTCAATGATTTTCATAAACAAATGTAGTTTTCATGAGTTATATGTTTTTTGATCCTTTGTGGCTGTTAAGTTACCTTCTAATATTTTTCCATTTTTCCTTCTAATATTTTTCCATTTTTCCTTCTAATATTTTTCCATTTTTCCTTCTAATATTTTTCATTTTATAAACTAGTGATTCGAGCTGCAGTCGCCAAATAGAAAACAGCAAAAGCAGTATAAAGAATTTGTAGTTTTAGAATAAATAAGCAATTTTATTTCTAATATTTCTCTATTATTTATATATTAAAAATTGTGAGAACAATGTCTTCCTTTTTCATCCTTAGGGAAATCAATGTAGTTTATCTGCACAGGTCCTCTTTCAACAATAATTTCCCTCATTGCATCCATTATGCTTTTTCAAAATGCAGGGTCATTTGAAATCATTACATTGGTATCACAGTGTGAAGCATCAGATTCTTGGACATTTTCTTGATTAGAATTATCCACTTCAGAATTTTCTTTCGGAATATTTGTAGTCCCTTCATAATTTTCTTCAATAAATTTATTTTGTTCCCTTGCAGAATTTTATGTTGAAGGATCTATAAAATATGTTGTCATTGCACCAAACATTTTTTCTTGTTCAACATCTCTGGCTAATCTTTTTTCTATATTGACTTTCAGATAACCTCTTTCTTTTGAGATCACTCATTCTATTTCAAAATGTTGTCAATATTGAAATGTAAATAATCTAAAAGAAAATGGGACTCGCTTAAAAAACTTAGTTATTTATAAAATACAGAAATTTTCATAAAAAAGAACAACTTATTTAAAATATAGTATATTATGAGATTAATGAGTATTACTCACTGATAAACAATGTTTTTTCCTGCTCTATTAGTATTTAGACAGAACGCCAAAAATGCAACCACTCAGAAAATCACTTTTTGCAACACTGAAGCTGTGCTCATGTCAAAACTTCAGTTCCATTCAATATTATCTGAAACAATTTGATATTATCACTTGAAAATATTGTTGAAATTATACAACACTTAAAAATACAAATGTTTTGTGATGAATTTTGCCTAATAGACATTATAAATTCACAAAAATTAGTACATCCATTTTCATTAACAAGATCTCTAAAGGTGACGTCTTGTGCAAATTTGAATAAAAGCAGAAACTTATGCAATCAGTATTTTTCAAATGGTATGAAATTCATCTTGAAAAGAAAACAACAAATAAGCAACAATGACACTGGCATTTATGCAGTTAGGAGGCATTTTAATGAACGCATAAAAAAATAAAATCTATATACAACCTCTATTTGAGAACCATGGATTTCCGGCGAAAAACTGCTATAATAGTATACACAATAAAACAGTCAGTAAAAGTAAAAAATAATTTTCAATATCTGGATTATGAATATAATTATATAACCCTTGATATAAATCCAAAATAGGCTTTTAATTTCCACAACATAATAAATTATTTTTTTTTAACGCCAATATACAGACCGCTACAACTGCAACAAGCAAAAACATGCAGCAAGAAAACCAAAGAAGCACAAAGAAGTATGAAGAAACACACAGCAGATATTCCTCGACGATAAACAATAATAATAATTATTGCCCGTATGCATTGCATCAGTGAGTGTGACCATTTTATCGATATCATTGCTTTGAATACATCAATTACCATATTTACTAGTGTAATACCCGCATGCGTGTTAATGCCCACACTCCCGTTTTTAGAGCTAAAAATCTGGAAAAACTGGAATTCATGTAATGTCCACACTTTCGAAATTTCGATTTTTGATATTTTACAACATCGGTTGAATAATCCATCTGAAGCTGAGTTTGATGATACAATTACTGCAAAAAGCAAATATTTAAGAAGTGACTTCTAAAAATTATTTTAACACTTTTTTAATGTAGATAATCATGCAAAATTGACATCCATTGCCCTTACATTAGATGGAGACAACTTGAATACCTATTTTGGAGTCAAGATTCTTAATCTCGCAGAAAGGTTCAATTTTGAGCTGTTGCGCATTCTCATTTAATTTAATTTAAAATAAGTAATTTTCACTAATTTTGCAAAATCACGCTAACTCAGCCATTTTTCACCTAGAAAAAGGGCAAATTTTACAGAAATAAACGTAAACTGTTCATGCTCAAAACAAATACCCCTAGAGATCACACAATACCAAAAATAAACTGGTCACTAGATGCACTGCGACATGGCTACATAAAAGCATTTCTCACATTTCTGTGAATAAAATGTATCACTGCTGTGTCTTTGCTTTTATACAGAGGAATAAAAGTATATTCTTTTATGATTGTGTAACTTAAAAGGAACCCAAAAAATGCAGTTATAGTAAAATGTGATTTGAGCATGTTACGAAATACAAGGCAATCTAACAGAATTTGTTTGTATTTAATGAAATATATATGCAATTTAGTTGTTGACCTCTCTTACATCACTTTTTATGAGAATGAACTGTCTGACACTCTAATATTTACATAGAATATTTACTATTTAGGTTTACTACTAAAAGCTGGCAAGGAATTTAAAAAATACCTGATAAAAATCATGCTTATTATATTATACTTTGCATTTTTAAAAAAACTTAAAAAATCAGGGAAATAAAATGCATGGCATATTGTGCCTACCAAAAAAATGCCTACTCATTACCTCATGCCAGGCGCACAGCATTGAGTAGGTGTTTCGTAGATGGCCTGACCTCAACAAATGGATGGGCAAATCTCGTGTTATATCCGCACCCCCCCTATTTGGTGGGAACTTTTGTGAAAAAAGAGCTGGTATTACATAAGTAAATACAGTATGAAAAGCGCTAAATCAGGAAAATTATGGGCATCTCCATTTTATTGCAATATCATTTAATTTTTTAAACAAATTTATAAGTTAAATTATTAATTATAATTTTGTCTTAAATACTCTTCAATGTAAAGTGAAAAATGTCACCTGAAGCCATCACTTCTCCAATTCACCTCTGGCATCAGCCCTGAACTAGAGGTACTATCTTGAAATGTTGCCTTTTCCGATTTTGGGTACATTGAAATGTAGTTGTCATACTATTTGTTTATTTTATGCCATTTCTATGTTAATGTGTTTCATTGATTTATTTATGCTCTGATATCATTCACATCATACGTGGCACCATAAAGCTTCATAGGACACAGTATACACTGCCTTTTTGAATTTGGCGTGCTTGCGGTTCGCAAATTTGAACTTCGGAACAAAATGTTTTATGGACATTACTTGTTTCATGCCGATTATTTGCATTTCGTGTCATGCGTTTAAACTTTGGTGCCCTAAAAAAGGACACTATTATTATATTATATTTATAATGCTCATTATTAGCAGTTTTTGAAATAAACAAACATGATAACTCTCGACTTAATTATTTTATAGCTCAGTTTGAACTTCACCGCCAATGCCACTATTTTCGATGATGAAACTTAACATTAAAATTGAAAGAAATGCATCATTTTGGAATGAAAGGTTTTCATTTGCTATTATCTTTGTAGATATTTTGAACGTAATTTGAGGAAATGCTATTATGTTTTGTAGGCTTTCATTTTTTATTACGAATTTTAATGTAAATCTGAATTGCTATCATCTTCTAAAGATAACATTTTTTGCCGTGTGTTTTGAACGCGATTACCAAAAGAAATGTTACCACTTTAATGCTTCATATTTTTGTGACGTATTTTGAACAATTAAAAGAAATGTTATCACTTTTTTATGATAGGTTTTGATTTTGTTACACATTTCAAACGTAATTAATAAAAGAAATGTTACCACTTCTGAATGCTAATGTTTTTTGCAGCCTGAAAATGTTTGTTTCAGAACCTAAGAAAACATCCATGCATCATGTACTCAACATTCCATTTCAGTAGTTAATCCATTTAAATTAAGGCATTTCCTTGGAATGAACAAAAGAAGATTAAAAATCGCATGCAAAAATGTGCTTGGAGGTAAACTGCGCAACTGCCGAAAGAAGTGTTATCAATTTGTAATGCTGTGTATTCACTTACCATTACATGTTTTGAAAGTAATTAGAAGAATTTTTTCACTTTATGTTAGGTTTTCATTTGCTGTTACGTTTTCTTTTATTTTCTGTTAAACTGTATTATTTATGATAAAAAGGTGATTTTTTTAGGTTGACTTGGAACCGTACTTCAATTTTTACATTGCATCTTATGGGAAAATAGGACTTGCACTTCACGAATTTGCATTTCGCATCAGTTTTCCAGAATCAATTATTCGCGAAGTTCAAAAAGGTGGTGTATTATAATGTATTTTTGCATTTGGAGGGGTTTTGAACCCGAGATTTTGGAACCCATAATATTGTATAACATGTGCTCTTATGGGAAATATTGATTCATTTAATGTTAATAAAGGTGAAATACTCCTTTAGCCAAACAATTATAGGGTTACGAAATGCATTGGGTTTTGTAACCCTATAATTGTTTGGCTAAAGGAGTATTTCACCTTTATTAATTTTAGCCAAAGTTATTGAGCTACTATCAATTTTCATTTAATGTTGTTTCATTCTACGTCACCATTTTTAGAAATGAATTAATGACCTTAATAGAGGATACAGTGCATAAGGTATTGCTATATAGCAGGGGTAGCCAACCTGTTTCTTGTTGCGATCGACTTTTTTATAAAAAAGTAGTCACGAGCTACCATGACGAAAAACTTTTTAATGCAATTATTAAATACGAGTATAAAGGGAAAATAAAAATTACTCATTTCAAAATATACAAGTTTTGATAGAACAAAGTTTATTGAATTTATTGAATAAACGAAGAACACTTGAAAATAAACATTTTGACATTAAACATTTTGATATATAAATATACAAAAAATTAAGATAACTTTTAATTTTAATTAATGAGAAGTATGTGTCTTCATATCTTCTGCTAAGCTTTCATAGTGGGGTGTGTACCTCGACAAGGACAATCTTAAGGCATCTTCAGCATGGGAATCGGTAAGCAAGGAACGATGCTTCGTCTTCGTTAGCTTTAAATATGAAAACACTGATTCACATAAGTATGTGGATCCAAAACAAAAATGGATATATTCACTACATTTTCTAATATTTGAATATTTTTCCTGACTAACATACTTCTTCTGACTCCCTATCTCTTAAGAGTAGTTTGGATTGCAGTGTTATAATTTCGTTTTCAAGTATAGTTTTTTCAATGTGGAAAATGTCAGCAATTTTTCCGCAATATACTTTGTATTTAAATCAGCTTTAAATGTAAAAGAAAGATACTGAACAACATCTTCGATTTTTTTAAAATCATTGAATCTGACATCAAAGTCCTCCATAACGCTTTTAATTTCTACTATGTAATTTTCAGACGTAAAAATAAAACTAGGATATTTTTGCAAATGGTCTTTCATATTTGGAAAGTGATCCATGTTTTGTTTTTGGAGATCGCTGATCAACATTGGAAATTGATTTTTATAAGCGTTAACTCTATTAATCATCTCACTTATGGTCTTATTCCTTCCTTGCAGTTCTAAATTCAAAATGCTAAATTTACCTGTAAAATCTGTTAGAAATGCTAAAACTTTCATCTTTCATCAAACAAATTCTTGTACTCATCGTTTCTTTGATGAAGAAAATTTATTATTTCACTCAACAAATTACGAAATTACGGAAATTGCGAACACTGCCGCGATCAACCAAAAATGGCTCCGCGATCGACTAGTCAATCGCAATCGACCTGTTGGCCACCCCTGCTATATAGGATAAATAATCAGTCAACTGCTTTAAATTGTTAGAAAATGAAATATGTAAAGTTACATCAAACCGGCATCTTCCTCACCAGTGTGGGTAAGATGCCATGCCTAGAAATAATGCCCAAACTAACCCAGT
This sequence comes from Tanypteryx hageni, assembly GCA_028673005.1. Taxonomy (NCBI): domain Eukaryota; kingdom Metazoa; phylum Arthropoda; class Insecta; order Odonata; family Petaluridae; genus Tanypteryx; species Tanypteryx hageni. The sequence goes on from CM054120.1 coordinate 42,677,067, forward strand.
CATCACAGTAAAGTGTATAAAATTTAATTTAATAAATCATGAACAAAAATATTAGCATAAAAAATGATGGTACATTCAGCCATAATTTCTACATTTTCCAAGAGGCACTCTCCTCATGCATCCTGCGATGACAGATGAGACAATTCACTCAGTCACATTTTGGTCCATTACTAAGATATTAATGAGGGTCATATGCCACACAAAAGTTATCTTCTCATTGTGTCATTACTATTATATATCGGGTAGGAACAATTTGACATAATAATCAACTTCTCCTTGACACGTTCCCATGCCACATGCAATGGAAATGCCTTCAGCCTTGCATGTACTCATTTGCGGGTACTGTCTTATAAATAATTTTACTCAATCAAAACATGCCATTTCAGATTATTTGTTAATAAGAGGCTTATTACTATTGGCCTCAGCATATGTATAAGCTAAATGATGAATGGCTCCTCCTTTTGGTGGATATCCTACTTTCTCAAGTCACTGTACGTGGGCTACAAGGCTTCTTTCACGCATAGGATGACGATAATCCATAGAATGGGTGCCAGTGGTGTAGTGGTTAGGATTCTGGCTGCTATTTGCTTGCTGCTCAAAGGGGAAGCGGGTACGAGTCCTGCTAAAGTAGGATTTTTTCCGAGGTCGCCCAGCCCCCTGCTTGTGTGGTTTGAGGAGATCATGCAAAAATCAGCGCTATGTCCTTTGGAAGGGATATTAAGCAGTTTGCCCCTTGGTGCTTTTTGTAAAAGAGTAGGTTAATGCCAGCAATGGGTTTCTCTCCTCTCTTCTATGTGTGTGTGTGTGTGTCTGGTGTTGAAGGCAATGGGAACCCACCACACCATGAGTACATATTCCTTAATCATCAAACTAATTGAATGATAGGTATATTGGATCCGTCACAAGTCAGAATACTTGAACACGTTCGTGGCGGCGTGACCCACCGGTGGGTCACAGGCAGTTTTCCTCGTGGGTATCAGGCCCCACCGGGGATCGGACGCGCAGGCGCCAGGTCACGTTACCCTTAAAAATCATACCTTTTTTATGCAGGCGCTTCTTAGGAAGTTTTCTATCTTTAGCTTATGCCCACAGGTACGTTATTTTATACAACATGTCTGCATTTTATCCCAGAAATACGTAAATATTAAAATTTTGTGAAGTTTGATTATAAACAGATTCATATGCACTTTTGAGTTATTTTTATTTCAATTCAAGAAAACATGAAGAATGATTTTATATTATCATAAAAAAATAAAAAACACCTCAAAAAGTGAATTGAAAATATAATTATTGATAAAAAAGTGCATCATTTACTATTAAAAAATACAATGTTACACTATAGGAAAAGATATATACAAGGGTATATTATGGAAAATACATGTATATAACATAGTTATAGACTAAAAAAAATCAAATACACTTTCAAATAATAATTGTAAAGATAATTATTTATAACAATATAAATCATATTTTACATACAATGGTTCACTATATATAAAATATTCATATAAAAATACAATGAAGTATACTTGCGATCAATTGAAAACATAACTATTCATAAAAATACATGACATATTACATACAATGACTCAATAGAAAATGAAATACATTGGCCAATATATATTGAATATATAATTATACGTAAAAACAAAATGATATGCTGTATACAATGAAACCATATATAAAATGATACACAATATAAAATATACATAAAATGATACAATCTAAAAAATAGGTAAAATGATAAAATATAAAAAATAGGTAAAATGTTACACTACAAAAATAAAATATAGTTGCAAATATAAATAGATATACATATAACTATTCTTGAAAACATTATTTATGTATTTCATTGAAACACGGCAAGCACATTGTAGACCGCCCATCGCAATCTTTACAAAATGTTTGCACTTCTTTCATCTTTGCCAGAGCTTCTTTTGTCCCCTTTTCTCACAACAACTCAAGCATCTCTTTCTCAGTGCTCTTCTAAGGCACGTGTAGTAAGCGGACATTTGGTCAGAAACATCCACACCCTTTTTAGCTTTATTATATGCGATCACAGATTGCGGCTTCATTATATTTCCCCCTTTCTTGTTTTGCGACCTTGAAGAGACTAATATATCTGTATGGGCACGATTAGACGTAATCATGAGAACAGGTCGTTTATCTTGCCATTTCATCACTCTCACGCCATTTTCATTTTTTCTTGTAATAATTTCACCTTCTTTTAGTTTTTTAGCACAGACATCTTAGGGATTACCACGCTGATTTGATCTCAGTGTTCCATAAACGTATGTCTTCTTCTTCAAAAGGTCTTCACTAAGACCATGCTGGTATAAAAATTATCTACATACAATGTCATGCTCTCATCCAAAACTCCCGCTATCAATTGTAGCACTACCTGGTAGGCATGCCCAATTCCACTCACACCTGGAGTATCACTTTTCCCAACATAAACTTTTAGATTATACATATAAGCCTCAGGCGTGCACAATTTATAACAGTTCATTCCCTATTTCTGAGCCTTTCCAGTGAGGTATTGTCTGAAAAAAGTCTGCCTCCCCAAGGAACCATAGATTCATCTATTACAATATTTTCACCTGGAGTCAGTGTTGCTTGGAATTTTACACAAATTAGGTCTAAAAGTGGCTTTATTTTTGCCAATCTATTTGTATTTCCTATTGGGTCAGCATTGTTACTGAAATAGAAGCACTTCAACAACTCAAATCTATTGTGCTTCATCGAATATCGAATCAAATCATTGCAGTAAAGTGGTTTGTTTGACCAATAATGTCTCATTTTTGGCAGTTGGTTTATATCCATGGCAATAAACTTACGTATTTCACTCTGATTTGTGTCTTTCCATTTCTGCATCCTAGAACATTTGCTTAGCACCTGAAAAGTGATGAACTGATTTGCATATCTATTAGTCTCTTCGACTATCAAGTTCAACACTTCATTATTAAAAAATGTTTATAAACACTCACCGGCTCTGAGAGATCCATATCCACCTGTAAACCATCATCACCAGAATAAGGGAATTGCCGAACACTATCTGCGCATGCTCCCCACATGTTTGAACCTCTGACGATACTATCACTATGTTCTTCTTCAGAAGATGATTCTTCTGTGCTGTCCTCTCCTGAAGATGTCACTCTCTTCACCCAAATCCAACAGTTTATATAAATCTTCAGATTCAGAAAAACTAGACATTGCAATATCTGAATCACCCATTGGTTCCACTGATGTTGATTATTTGTATATGCATTGTTTCCAAAAATTCAATATTTCAAACTGAACACAATGCCACTTGTACAACAGCCAGAACAAAAATATCGCTAGTTCAAAATTTCCTAATATAGGCAGAGGAAGTGGAAGGGAGAGATAAAATTTGGCCAATGAGAAAGAAGTAAGAAAATCTGCAAGCAAAAGAATTTATTGCATTTTCGGAAAAAAGAGCTATGCAGTAGAAGCCACCTCTAGGCAATAAACCTCAGTTAACGTCTCATGCGGCGGCTAAAATTGAGTGGTAAAAGACTCCCCCACCCACGCATGTGCTGGGGAAGCGGTGCTACGGAAAGAGAAAAACAACACGTGTTCCATTTTTTCATGGATGTGCCGCTGGTGTACCATGACATATAGTATTGAAATTGTTTTATGATGTACCATATACAGCAGTCTCAAAACCTGCATTGGTAGGTCTAGTGGGCCACACCGCACATGCTCACGGGTGATGCAGCTGGACCATACAGATACTGTGGGACATTCCAGAAACTACGGAATTCATATGTACAAAATAAAGGAGGCATTTTGCTTTTTCAAATGTTGTCTAAATAATAGTCGGTGATTATAGAGTGCGATTTCCCAGACGTATTTTTACAAATACACATATTTGTAAAAAAACGTCTGGGAAATATAGTTTCGCGCATTTCATTACTAAATAATTATACTGAAAAAGCTCTCAAAAATGCAATGCTTAATACTTTATGTCCCTATTTGTTCAATATGTATAATGATTTTTTCGAAAAATATTTTCGTAGAAACTTTGTTGGGAATTGAATGTTATACTGCTAAACAATATTAGTTATTCTAATGTGAACCACAGGCTTTAGATACATGATAAAAGAGATAATAAACTCTTAGTAGATGCGATTTACTTGCTCTAGGAGTGCCAAAACAGGTTTTTTGTAAAATAAAAACATTATAAAACTAAAAAATTATGAATTAAATTTTTTTTTTAATTTTACGCCCCTGAGGACGAACAGTAAAAATGCCTTATGCCACGAATGTGTTAAGAAGAGAAGAACCCATAGGATCTAGTATCTCTTTCACAAGATTATTTTTTGTAATCCATCTTTTCAATGTTCTGTATGGTAGATTAAGGGTTTCCACATGGATATCTTTCATGATTTAATTATTTGTAGCATGAGTGTGTGGCATCTTCCCCAATACATGTGCGGCATCTAACCCAACAACTCTCCACTGCAATATTCTATCATTAACAACATGGCCTCCCCTGCAAAGGTTACCAGCTTACTATAAATTGCATAATTGATGGTTTCAATTAGCAGTAATTTTAGTTTCACTCGCTATTTATCTACAAACACTATTTAGAACCATCCTAATATTATAGCACAAGCGTACTTACTGAAAATTCTTGCTCAAGTACCCACAAGCACTCACATACATTGCAGAAGGACAATTCATATTTTCAATTAATTTCTGTTGTCAGTACTGCCCTGAATTCATAAACTACTGCACTATACTATGTGTGGCATCTTCCCTCCACTTACCCTATCATTTATGAAATCTATAAGTTATTTTTTTAGTATATGGATGCAATACACTTTTAATATAGGCATACAATACATTAAACAATCTGAAAATTTTTAAATAGCTTCTCTTTGAAATTTACAGATGGCCTGATCAGACATTGGAAAGGTTTTATGTGGCCTGCACAGTGGTATATGAAACATCTTATGGCCCTTTTAGTAAAAGATTGGTGGCCACTGGTTGATAGAGATAATCGATCTCCAATTTTCTGATCAATACTGTGCAGGTTGCCAACCTGAAATTTGCATGTGTTGCACTGTGGATGTAAAATTTCTTAGTGGAGCAATATGTGTTTAGATTCAGAACTTTAGACAGTAGTTGAGCTATCTTTTGTTAAGAATAGACTCATTAAAGACTCATGATTTACTGTTTCCCATAATTCTGAGGCCGAGTAGCATAACCATAAGGTGTTAGCAATTAAAATTAAACTCAATACTAAAACCTGAGAACAATGCTTCTCCAAAAGAATTATCTTTGATTTATGAAATTAGGGAGATAACAGTGCATGATTTAAGGAAGAATAAAGACAAAATAATTATATATGCAAGCAATTTGTGTTTAACAAATACACTGTCAAAGTGTAAATCAATGAAGCCATCGACTTTCAACGAATTGGACAGAGCTATGATAGAATGGTTTAAGCAGCTGAGATAAGAAGGCACTCCTATATAAGGAGTAATCAGTGAAAAACAAGCAAAGATCTTCAAATCCTTGGGATTTAAATGGGACATTGACGCATCATCAGGCTTACTAGATTTAAATGGCCTTGGTAAAGGGGTGGCTAGCATGTCTGGCTTCCAATGCTAAGGTCACAGGTTCAAGTCCCACCTTGGTCATGGTTGTTTGTGATTGACTTTGTTATTGTTATATATTATTAATCAATCAGCTGTAATAGGCCTCGTGCTGCAGGCTGATTGTTTAAAAATAAATAAATAAATAAACTAGCAACACAGTATCTAGGAAGTATTCAAGATGGAAAATGAAGATGAGGCAACTGCTAATGAATTTAGCATCAGCTTTCAGGTATTTCTGAAGCAAGAACAACGACATTTGGTGCAAAACAAATGAAATAGGATTGTATGGGAACTGCCTCCCAACAAGAATATTAGCTTTCGATAGTGAATGCAGAGTTCCCTGACACAACTCAAGCCAAGAGAGAATTGTTGTCATGTGTTATGCTAATGTGACCAGTTCACAAAAAATAAAGCTCTGTGAAGTGAGTAAAGTGAAAAAAGCCTGCATTCATTCCAAGGAACATAAGTCTCAAATATGCAGGTCCCATATGTGGTGCCTGAATGGGGATTCCATTTTCAAAGATTGGTTCAGTAAGGTCTTTGTGTCCCAGGTTCAAATTCACTTAAAATTTAAAGGTCTAGAAAAAGCTGTTACATTTAGATAATGCACCATCACATCCTAATGTGACAGTATAAATTCAGCCATTGAGTCAGGGAGTAAAAGTCCTAATGAAAAGAACCAATTGAGCAGTATATAAACAAGCACATTGGTGGGAATAAATCTCCTGAAATGCTTTGGAAGGAGCAGACATTATTAGATGCTTTGTATGAAGTGTGTGTGTGTATTTTTGGCTAATCAACCTCTTGGATTATTATAGCCATAACTCCTTCCATACCAAACACACTCACAAGGGAGGAGGGAAACCCATTGCCAGCATTAGCCTACTCTTAACAAAGAGCACCAAGGCGGCCAATGGCTTAGCATCCCTTCCAAATTACAGAATGCTGACTTTGCGTAGTCTCCTCAAAACACAACAAACAGGGGGCCGGGACCTTGGAAAAAATCCTACTTTCACAGGATTCATGCACGTTGCACTTTCAAGCAGCAGGCAAGTAGCAGCCAGCATCCTAACCACTACAACACCAGCACTCTCTGATGGTTTGTATGAAGTATCAAGGGGATGGAATATTATCAAGCCAGTTACAATAAGGAAAATATTACCTGGGAATGAAGAGGAAAAATTCTTGGATTTCAATGAAAAAGATGCTTCCATAGCAGCTAATTTTTAAGAAAATAGCCAGCTGCAAAAATACTGACATTGAAAATATTGACGAGTGGTTTGAAGTTGACAACACTCAACCAGGATAAGAAATATTAATTGAAAGTCAAATTTTTAGAAGGGCAAGAACCAGGAAAACAAAGCAAGTGTAAGCAAGGAAGAAGACATCAAATTGATTACAGAAAGACATATTGGCCATGAGTCTGCTCTCCAGTGTAGGTACTGAAAAATTTTCAGATTATCAACAGAAAAATGAACTTTTGTCCAACAAATTAGTATAACAGGTTCAGAACTACCATAAAAAGGAAAAGAAACCCTTGAATGAAACAGAAAGTAATCGAAGACTACTTGAATAAATTTAAATTTTCTGCAAGTTTTTCTGAGTTTAATATGTTCAATATAACAGCAACAGTATGTACAAAAAGATGGTGTACTTAATGCTGGAGTGAGTCAGCTTGGTGCACTGGGTGAGTTTTTACGATGAATCCTGCCCCTGAATTGCTGCTCCCTTTTTCCATAAATTCTCTGCTGTTGCCCCATTCACCCATCCCATCCTACGCTACTGTACACACTGATCCACAACAGAGGTTTCAATTTTTTTAAGTGCAGTGTTTTGTTTGTTCATTGCAACTCCAAGAACGTCTGGCACACTGATATTCATGTGTAAATACAAAAATGTATGCCACAGATATATTTAAATGATTTTTGGATTATCTGCCATTTTTTATTTTCTGTATTATTGCTCCCTGTCATTGCCACAGATAATCGAGTCTTTGTATTAATATATTTCACAAATTTCACTAATAAATGACACAACAAACTCAAATAAATAAACATTGTAAATGCAACTAATGACATCCTTTCAGCATACTTTCAAGTTAAAATATATATGTTAATTAAAATTATAAAATTTACTACATAAGCCATATGCATTGTAAACCTAAATGTTCTGCATTTAAGCTAACTACTGTTTATAACATACACAAATCTATAAATCATTTTCAAAACAAATTTAGGTTAAAATAATGGATGAAAATGACTCAGTTCCTGGATGCCGTCCAGTTCTACAAACAGAACACAATCATCATGTATGAATAGAAAAATGAAAAACCTTTTGAGTGTCAAACCTTCAAGATTTGATTTATCTATTGATGACTACAAAATATTTTAAGTTACTCAAATTATACTCAATTGACACAAAGATACAAATAAATACTTACTGGACCACAACTTCCACTGGCAGCTCTTTTTGAACTTGACTGAGGAGTTCCCATAACACTGCGTACTGTTGAAGTAACATAATTCCCACTGCTATTTGAAGTAACACGTTCTGAGCCACTACCTGGACGCTGTATCACAACTACAGATGGAGTAGTGCTGCGGACATCCCTGCACATGGTATAATTGTATTTCTTGTACTATTCAGAATCATAAAAATTCATGTTGTTCTTAGTGTCCACATAAACTCGTCTGACTAATACTTTTAACAATAATTCACAAATGTCACTAAAATTTACTGAAACCCAAATAAACACAGCATTCCCATTGCCAATACTGATAAATAAAAGTCATTTAAAAAGTATGAAAATTAAAAATGGATCCATAAAAATTTATTTGTAATACACTGAAAAAAGCAAAACTATCTCATTGAATATGATTGAGAATTTGACATTCATTTATCATGAAAAATGAGATATTTTTAACCAAAATTTGATTACCTAAATCAGAGGTGGGGTAAACTCTTTTAAAATGTGGGCCTTTGGAATAAGAAAATTTCTAGAAAACACTGGAAATTCCTAAAATACAATATATGAACATTATAGAATGATGAAAAAGGAAAAGAAGAGAAAATGATGTGACTGAAGTACAAAAACAATGCTTATAAACTGATCAGACAATACATCAACAGGAAAGGGTTAATGAATCAAATGAGAAGTTTAGTAAATGAAAGAAAGTAACTCCCATTTGGAACAGAAGAAAGCAAATACATTATTTTATACTATGGAAGACACAATATTATGCTTTGATGCTCAGTCATCTATGTGGAGTTTTATTTGCCATAACATTACGTCGATGGTGTAAAAAAGGAGTCGGCAATGATTTCCTGCCAGGTGCCACTCTATCAATATACAACCCTGTGCTCATGCCACCATTATTTTCATTTTATGTGGCCTTTATTGTTTATTTTGTAAATATAAGACCCTGAATAAACTCAATTTACTCACATACAAGTCGCAATTTTGCTGTTAGACGCTGAATTTACGGAAAAAGAAGTTCCAGAATATAATCTGCAACTCAAAAGACGGGATTAGCTCTGAAAAGTTCTCGCAAAATGAAAATCACTAATATATACTATTGACTGCACATAAATATTTATAAACATTATTTATAATAATAAAGTATTTTGGCAAATTTTCTATAACTGACCAGCAATATATTCATATCCTAGGAAAGAAATGACAATAAGGCCAAAAGAGACTGAAACACAATAAACACAGGATGCAGAGTATTTTTACCAAAAAACGGCAAACGTGGAAAAAACGGGACATCTTCTAAACTGAAGGCAACATCTCCGAAATGTCTCATCCGATAGAATCAATGGTTTATGAGACCAAACTGTGATGATGCCTTGACATCCGAAGGACTATGGCAGGCCCCTGGCAATTCCCACTGCAATCGGCAGCAAAAACTGAAATGTTTATAACTCTGTCATCAATAATAATATTTCATTCCTTTTCATATTTGTTGCAATGATTATGTAATGTTTTTATAAGTCAGATACTGCATATTGAATCATGAGAGACATTCAGCGATGTCCTAGTGAATTCAGTGATTATCTCAGTTTTGGACTTTTCCCATTTTTTTCTTCGTATATTAAGTTGCATCCTGGAGATGCAAAATTTGAAAACAAGGCTGCTTGTATGCAAGTAAAAAGAGTAATTCTTGAAAATTTCATTATAGAGTACTATTAGAAGAAGAAAAATTCGATTTAAAATATAAATATATATTTTAGCATGCCACATGAAATATCTTTGCATGCCAACTTGGGCACATGTGACACTGGTTGAAAATTCCTGGTGAAGATTGTTTATTACTATGAGGCAGAACAATCTTTTCTTTCTTGCGACATAGCAGAGATTTTCAGCTATGTAATCGATGGTAATTTATTTTTTCACATTACCTAATGGAGTTTCTAGATGTTTGATTTGAAGCAGTTGAACATTTTCTTTTGTAAATTCCCTCACAATCAGTATTTTTAATTGAAAGAATTGTATTTTATACATTTATAATTATTTCCAAGCCTATCTTGTTTGTTTAGCTGGAATGGTGGAAACTGTGAAAGATTCCCCTCACTATATCTGTTCTCGACTTTGCTTACACATTGTAACCCATGGACTATATAAAATGCTAGGTAATCATAGCATAGAGAATGTCATAAAATGCTCCCACAGTCAATTTCTTTACACTGACCTTAAATCCATTTTTTAATTAATCAAGAGTACTGTCCACAACTGCACAACATATTTGTAATCAATTTTCATAAAAGACATTGTGCAATAAAATGTAACACCACAACAAAATCATTAATCAATTTATACCAAAAGATTGGTAAAATTTCATTATGAAAGGGTATAGTTAGGAAAGATGGTTGATGAACTGGATAGGTTTACCATCCAGGGACAAAACTGAACTATTTACCTATTGCCATGGATCATTTTGAGGAAGGAATTTGGCTGAATTTTAAATGAAACAATCATACATCAATTGTTATTAATTTAGTCATTGGAAAATGAGAAATCGTCAATAGAAACTGAAAATATCACCTGTTCTTATATTCTAGCCTTACTACTTTACATATTGTCTTCCATTGAGTCTTCCTTATACCCTGGTAATTAAATAGGTGCATTATTATATCTCCATTCTTTGTTATTTTTATATCTAGATTGTTGCTTTGTCATGAAAGCTGGATGAATTACAGGTAGTTGTTAATTATCAATTTCAAATTCCCTCTTATATTCTTATGTCTGCAAGACTTTGATGACTGCTGCCACTCAACTGATCGTTTTGAAACATTACAAGCTATCCCCAAATACTATGGCCAAATCTATAGCCATTTGAAGGTACTAGGACACAGGAGGTTCTAAGATTAGATAATAGAGAGCAACAGTGATTACAGAAAATGCACTAGCCACACAGACGAGTGGTCAGTAGTTAAGGATTAACACAAGAAAACTTCACTAAATAATGACTGCCAACAAACTTTGTCTAATTTCCATTTATTATTTACCAATATTCTTTGAAATGAAAAAAATAGTGTGGTTATATCTATTGTAGAATACCCAATATTAAATTCCGGCATTATAGCATTGCAACTAACACCCTGACTCAACTTATTACAAATATAGATTTTTTGTGATAATGGTAATAAAACTCGCTTCCTCTTCATTTCCCAGGTAGTAAACAGGCAATTATTTTACACAATTAAAAAATAATTAAAATATTTTACACAGCATACTTGCAAATGTACAGAACCAGATCAACAATTTTTGTGCCCCAAGGTATACCTAGCAATCACCCCTCCAATGAATTTCATACACCATTTTAAAAAAACAATGCCATTTAACTGATACTTAATTGAATCAAATTTTACACTACAATTATCATATGTAAATGAAGCTTTATGAGTAGGCAATTAATATCTCAACATAACTAATACTGTTACATAATTCACAACAAATCACCTATTACAAAAAGTAAAAATATACCTAATACAGTTCATAATCATAATATACAGTGTGTCCTCATTTTAATGTTGCTTCGATTTATGTCGCTTCAACTCAGTGTCATTCAAAAATTACTACCCATATTCGAATTAATGTCATCGATGATTCATGTTAACATCATCCAGACTCGGTATTTAAATAAAGCACTGCATAAATAATATTGCATAGATAATACTCACAAGCATCTGTTGCACAACGCTTCTCCAGTTGCGGCGGATCGCATTATTTAAATGTGAAATGTGATTTGGATTGAGGTATTTTTATTAAATTTGCATTATTTACAGGGTGAAATTTTGTAACAATTGGTCCAAATAGAAGTGGTAGTAATGGTCTTCTTCATGAAGTCCCCCCCAGCAGTAATTAAAATCGTCTTAATACCCATGAGTTGTGCAGAAAGGAAGATCTACAGAGTGCACTATTTATAAACTTGAATTTATTCTGTACTTTTGGGATAACTTGAGTTTAATGCCTCCCTATTTTATTGCCGTTTGTATACAGTATTGTCAATCCAGCAAATTTTAGCTAGATATAACGACTTTAGGTTCGATCTAGCATCTAAAATAATACTACAACAACCATTTGCAGATAATGTATAACATTCGGATGTTTTTTTACACAAGTAAGTAAAATTTCGGATGATGATGCGGAATTCACACAAATAATTCAATAAAAAACTAAGACTATATTTCTTACATTGTTTTTGATACATCATTTGAATTATTTACTATATATTTCTTCCTGGGTGAGAAAAGACATACTGTATGCTATATTCTACAAACAGACACACAAGATTTTTTTATGATACTGGCACGCGAAGAGGCAAATTTTCTCTTGCCATCACTGGTCTAGTAAATACATGCGTTATTTTTGCTACACAAGTACATGTGATCAATTTTTTTTTTCATTCAAATGTATTTGTATTATTTTATAATGCTATACTATGATTTTTGGGAACACAAACTCATCCCCAGTGATTTAAAAGCTATTAAAGCCAATATAAGTAACTAGTGTAATTGCCTGTCAAATGTGACAAGTAAGCATAGATTAAGTATTAAATTTTAAGCACTTCCCATTCTTCCACCTTTTCTCTCTCCCATACTCCATGCTTACATTCTCCCTCCCACTCCCCATTATTCCTTCTCTGGAAAAACAAACTTCCTAGTCTCAATCTCACCCTAATAAAGACCATTATCTATCTATCTTTCCCCCTCCATCCTTCTCTATCTCCTTCCCTCTCTCTCCCTTTATCTCTCTCATCCTCATTATCTCTCCCTCCATCTCCCCTTCTTTGGAAAAATAGACTTCTTTGTCTCAATCTCGCCCTAATAAGGAAAATTATCTATATATATCTCACTCCTCTGTCCCCTCCCTCTTTCTCTACTCTCTCACTCCCTCTCTCTCCTCGTGTCTCTCACCTTCTCTCTCAGTTATTAAAACATAAATAGCACACTTTCCTTCCGTATATAGTATAAGGGTGAGAAGACAATACAATCTCGAAGTTTAACAATGACGTAGTTTGTAAGGCAACATTTCATTAAAAAGCTTAAATTTTTCCAATAAATATGATTTAAACATAGAACTTGAACAATTTCGAATCGTACGCAAAATGTGATGATAAGAACAAGAAACATTATTTATTTTTCTTTAAAATGATTCAGGTCCAAAGATCGTCGGTCAATTCTTTCTAATTTTAATCTGCAAAAGAGCAAAAGCCTGTAAATCGAAAAATCGAGTTTTGTCTTATCTTATGGGAAACATATTATCAACTGAAGTTGAACCCGAATCTTTTTGGGGATTTTTTTCATAAATAACTTTTACTATAAGAATCAAACATTCCTACCAAATTTCAATCTTCTACCTACTCGGAGTGTGTTAAAAATAGCATTGCAGTCAGTCATAAATAGTTCATATGTTGCAGACGGAGTAAGAGAAATATATAGCATATTTACCCGAATCCAAGATGGCCCTGAATCTTTTAGCAGACTGTCAAAACAGAAAAAAGATTTTATGATCTAATTTCTCAGTGTCTGTATTTGGTGTATATTTCAAACACATATTCAGTATAGGTATACTAGTTCGTTCATTAACTTAAATGTTTTGTTACAAATTTTGGTCAAACAAAGAATTTTTAAATGTATTTTTAAAATTAAGACCATTAATTGAATTCCGGATCGTATGTTTGCAATGATAAATTTCAGTAGATACAATTATTTTATCTTGTTTCAATTGTTTAAAAAAGCCGATAAAATGCATAACCACACTTCTTACGGTTCTATGACAGCTCGTCGCAGTCGCATTAATTATTCGGATGAAAACTTAGTCGCTCATCAATACAATGCACGAAAAACTCCTAGTGTGTCAATTCACAGAAATATACGTCGCGAGACAAATGGGAAAGCCAGACACCATGACTGGTGAACGGCAGGGGGAGACAATTTTCCACAAAAAAATATTTCTTTATATTTCGATAATACCAGAATGAATCACAATTCTCTTTGCGAATTATGCAAGACACTTCGGATGGTGTATGGCAGGAGGTGACTCCCAACCCAACTAGTGTATACCCCTGCCATGCAAGTCATGGTGTCTCGCCTTCCAATTTATCTCGCGACGAATTTGTCTTGTGACGAAATTGATGAGTAGAATTTGTCTAGCGGTGAATTGACGCGCGATGAGTTTGCCATGCAATGTATTGATGTGCGACGATTTTGTCGATATATTGATGACATATGACTTTGTACTCAAATTTAAGACGACCCCCGATTTTTGCAAGCTGAAATTTGGAAAAACCCTTGGAATCGGGTAAATGCGGTATATAGATTGCTGTACCACTCTTAATTTAAAATAATTATGTTGGAAAGTAGGTATCATAAGTTCCGTTTGGATCTTGTTTATTCTGAATTTGTACTAAACTAGAACTATTAGGCAAATATTCATCTATAATATGTGAACTATGACCAGAAACATTCTGTAATTTGTCATAGCCTGCCTCTTCAATTTTTGTGCCAGTTTAAGATGTGAGAAATGAGAAATAGTTGCCCAATTTTGGAGTTTTGCAAGGGTTTTAATTCCTGTCCTAATTCCGGCCTAGCATTTCTGAATTCACATCTCCTAGGTTTGTTATTTTTTGGTAGAGCACTCATGTTCTAGGATGATTCAAAATCTAATACAACTGTTTGAAAAAAAAATATCAATTAAAAAATCAAATTAAGGTTTCAAGTTTATATGGAGGAGACTTGGGTAACGCCCTTAGTGGCCGAGTCATACCAAATTTTCTCCAATGATTTAAAAAGTGGACTATATGTATATTTTATTTTAACTCACTCATTCTTCGAGACTATAGACAGTATATCTGCAGAGGTGGGCACACAATGTTCCACACTG
This sequence comes from Tanypteryx hageni, assembly GCA_028673005.1. NCBI lineage: Eukaryota > Metazoa > Arthropoda > Insecta > Odonata > Petaluridae > Tanypteryx > Tanypteryx hageni. The sequence goes on from CM054120.1 coordinate 42,692,082, forward strand.
ATAGCGGTTACCTAGACACAACAATATTATGAATTTTACTGTAATTAATTCGTATCTGAAGCCTTACTCCTTAATTGTAAATTTATGGGAGGCTTGGGCTCATAAAGAGATACACACTATTTAAGAGTTACTAAAATAGCTTACTAGGAGATCCACAGGATCTTCGGCCTCGCTCAGCCCACTTAGGGCTGGTGGGGAGAAAAGACATTGTGTGCCTCTGGGATATATATGCCAAATTCTGTTATGATTGGATAAGATCTGGAAATCTGCGCAATGCACTAACGCAAATTGCACATCAATTATAAGGGTGGTGTTCAAGAAAAACTATAAGCAGTCGACTCTAATTTGTATATGCATACAAAGTTTGGTAAAAATAAAAAAACTGAGGCAAGTTATCATAGAACAAACAAACAGACAGAAAAACCGACAGACAAAATGCAGTGACTCAACAGGAGAGACCTCGCTTCGCTCGGTCAAAAAAGATGAATTTGATGTAGATGTCCCTGTCCTCTCATTTAGGCTGATCAACTGCCCTGTTTTCTTCAGCTATTTCATCTTGCCTTGCAATTGTCAATCACTCTCCACCTCAGTGTTCTGCAGATCCTGGCAGATTGCATACGAATGCTTTGTAGATTATAGCCATTCACTGATTATCTTTTTATACCTGCATGCAAAATTTACTCTCATTTAACTATAACACTGCAGTTGTGTATTGCACCAGCAGCATTCGAAACAAACACTCCTCACACAATGCTGCACTCACACGCTGTATGAACAACATGCTGACGCAAGACATAACTCTTGCTATCGGTGTTACTTCAATGACTATCCAAGTAAAAGTGATGGCTCAAAAGTGTTGTTCTTTTTTGAAAAATGTTATAATGCAAAATTGAAAGGAGAGGATGGAGGAAGAGTGATATGAAAAACAATGTGAAAAAATATACTGTCATAAATGCCCTCATTCTTAGATTTTCAAGCGTTGACAAGGAAAGTGCAGGTATCTGTATTAATAACAAGATTGGAAAGGTGTACTCCATGTCAGAGTACACAGAGTTTCCAAATGCAATCTTTGAGATTTCACTATGTTCTCAATATTTTTCGCTCAGATAAGTATTTAACTTGAAGCTAGCGAGGTATGTTGTAAACTACATGTAGGTCATCATGTAAAGTAGTCATAATTATTGTCCGATTTTAACTAAAATTGGAATCAGACGACCGAATTTAGCAAAACTCCCCAATACCAAATTTCATCAAAATACGTCCAGTGGTTCCAAAGTTGAAACAGAGAAATTTTGTAAACTACATGTGGATCTTCATGTAAAGTGGTGTTGTTGACCGATTTTAACCAAAATTGGAATCGGTCGACCTATTTTAGCAAAACTCCCTAAAATAAAAGTTAGTCAAAATGCGTAAAGCAGTCCCCGAGTTGCAACAACGGAACATAGTAAACTACACGTTGGTCTTCATGAAAAGTGGACCTAATTGCTGTCCGATTTTAACCAAAATGGGAATTGGTAGACAAATGTAAGCAAAACACCCAAATATCAAATTTCATCAAAATACGTCTAGTGGTTCCCGAGTTGAAACAAAGGAATATTGTAAATTACATGTAGGTCTTCATGTAAAATGGTCGTAATTGTTCTCCGATTTTAACCAAAATTTTCATAGAAAAAGAATCAGAGGTATCAGTTAGTGATGCACTTAACAAATTCAGAAAAATTGATAAAACATACTCAGGGGACCTTAAAACATGTATTTCCCTTAAAACCTCGAATTCGATTTGTTCACAAAAACAATATTTTCCCTATGCTGCATGAAACGAATATGGCCCTCATACACTTTGAACAGGTCCTGCAAATTTCCTAGGCAAATCTGGCTGCGAAACGTGTCACAGACTCTACAGTCATATAGTATTATAGTTCCATTCCTTGTCGCTAATGACAAGGCTGCTGTTTCTTTGCAACCTATCAGAATGCTCAGCTTGGCAATGCAGTAGCAGGCATTATGATAATATAATATAGGTAATCGACTAACTCTTAAACAATGCTTTATGAAAAATTGTTTCGAAAAGTTGTAGAAAATTACATTTTCTACAACGTTAATAATAAATCAATGGAATGTTGTGATCTAAAGTTCCTATGCAGATAGGCATAAGCTGTAAATTTGGGAATAATTTTTGAAACAGGAGAAAAATCTGCTATGACCGGGAATCAAACCCGGGCCTTCCACTTCTCAGGTGGATATTTTACCACTGAACTATTAAATCAGATTATTTTTCCCATATCTGAACATGGGTGTGCATTGCATGCAAAATTTGTTACGGTAATGAATCTACAATTGTGTATTTACATTACATTTCAATTCACCTTATGGAGGTGGAAGGGGCAGATCAGAAGTAATGTAAACGAAATATTGGCAACATGGATATAAATCTACTGCAAATAACAGATAAATAAATAATGAGAAATAAATAAGCAAATGAAGGTTATGGGGATGAGATATCAGCATAATGGGTATCAAGTTCTCTCTTTATTACGTACTATTAGGAAGTATTAATAATCAACAAAAACAAAATTGTAGTGATACCTTGGATATGAAGGTGCATTTTTCATATTCACAGGTTCAGGAAATGCACTCATGCAATCGAGCTTTATAGTTATGTTTACTCATTTTCCATGATAATTACTTGACAAGTTTATTCCTTCAGTATTATGTGTAATCTTTTACTCCAAGTAATCAGCTTTCCTATATATTTAAAACAATTACCTTAATCTTTAAATGCCAAGTGTGCTCATACGGGCACGCAAAATGCAATCATTCATGGATGTACATAATTTATAATATTTTTTTCAATGTGTATCTTTCCACTAAAAACAGGATGCAATTTTTCATTATCTTTACTATAAAATGCTTTTTACTTGAACATTTACTAACAATAGTTTATGAGATGCGATTTTCCATAAAATGAATGAAAATAGCCCAAAATAAATACAGCGTTAAGGTTAAAGGCAATATCCTTCCAGAACCTCTTGACCGTTTCACAGAAAACATTTTTTAGGCTGCATATCAACCTGAATCACCTCGACCCTAGACTCAAAATCTGGGCAGCTACTGTACACAATTGATTTCCGGTCCTCTGTCAAATAAGAATGGACTCATTTCTCATGTTCATAGGCAACATTACCCTTTTCTGTTCATAAGGAGAACATAGTCCTCAGGTGACATCACTCTATTGAAAATGGCAAACTTAGAGCAAGTGACTTAATTTCATATTTTTCCATTTGAGTTCCTTCCCATCAAACCACACTTAAACATTTTTCACCTCCCAAAACTCTGTTCTCTCATATCCCTCCTACCAACAATTTCCGCATAACTATTCAACCCTCAATAGACAAAGTCCTGTTCAACAAAAATTCCAAATCAGTATAACGAAAAGTTAGTCCTTTTCAATTTATTGATATTGTTTTTTATATTCATACTGTTTTTTATTGTTGATATTTAATTTATTGACTAGTATTATATCTTCATTGTAAAGGCCTAGAGGAAAAAAGAGAGGAAGCAGAAAGAGGGATAGATATTGGATAGAGACATGAAAAGCGACAAGTCCCAAAGACAAGAAAAAAAGTCAAGTGCTTTTAACTATGTGAGGAATGCTTTTCTGACTTACATTAGTCTAGGTCCCACAGTGTTAGAAACAAGGAATTGCAGTTGTACAGTCCACAGAAGGAGTCATGTCCTGAATGGGTCATTGACATGAAATAGTCTTGAAAGCATGGAAAAATTTTGTTTGACCAGGAAATTCTACACAGCCCCTGCATTTGTCATAAGCTGAGACCCTGCCACCATAAAACACAGATGTAGAGAGGATGGGTTTGCTAGCCCCACCGCACTCCAGTATTCTTGAGGGCATATAATCTTTCTCACCCTCCACTTATGCCGCAAGGGGAATCTCTTTGTCTCTTGTTAGATAAAATCTCTTGTAACCCTAAATGATCCAAACCGTCTACGTATGCTCTGCAAGTCATTTAATTCTTTCTGCTTATTATCAATCCCGATCAACGTGCACGTATTCAGGTAGAGTATGATCTGCATTTCTTACCATTCTTTGAAGGTTAGTCATTTTTCTTACATTACAATTTAGCACTCACAGTGATTGATATGGAAGGTTTAGAATTTCATGAAAAGGGGAAGGATCAAAGTTTATTGGATTTTTGTTTCTGCATTTAGGCGATCGCAGATCTTATGATGCCCATAAAATAAAAAATGTGCAAGAATATTTTTAAGTACAAAGTGAATAAATAGTTAAAAATTTATTTAGCAAGAAATATTGTCTTAATAGTTCTACAACTTCCATTAGAATAATTTTCATATGATTGATATTTTACAAGACATGATGGATAATTCATTTTTGATTTCTAGTAAGTTTTTTGACATTGTTTACTTTTTGAGTTATTTATTTATTATTATATATTTTTTATTTAAAAGTTAAAAATAAAATAAAAAGTGCATGTGTGTGTGTTTGGTCTTAGTCTGTATGGTCCCTGTCATTCTAAGGAGATGCATAAACCATCAGACATTTGTTTGAGATATAAAGTCCCTGGGGGGAATTAATTTTCTGCAAACTTGACATTTTTGACTGTTTATCTCTAAAATATTTTTTGCATTGTATGGTTTAGAAGCTCATTTAAATTTTTTTAAATTTCAAATTTAAATTAACTCTGTAGACTCCTTTCTCTCTTAAATTTTTTGTTAATTTATTTTTATTTTTTTATAGGTTGAAATTACTCTTGAATTTCTAAACACAGAAAAAGGCAAATGTAAATTGTATCTGGTAAGTCAATTATATTTTGAAGATAAGGAAACAAAATGTCGAGCACATGTTACAACAGTGAGTGATGATGTTATGAAAAGAAGTGATGCACACAACGACATTTGCTGATGCTGTACACATAGGAGCAAGCGAAATCATCAACTAGTATGAAAGCCTGTCAATAAGACAGGAAGGAATATATTATTTATTATTCAACTTAAAATCTTGTACTTATTATTCTAAGAAATAATTTAAATGTTACATTCCAGCATTTGTGGACTGAGGGAGACAATTGACGATAAGACTAAGAAACTTTGTTTATTTTTCTTTAACAGTCCCTGTTTGGATCGAGGCCCTATATTCTAATTATGCATTCTTTGCATGAAGTGAACGCATATAAGGGAGGTTGTTCCGTCCGTCCGCATGTTAAAACTTGGGAACCGCTAGACATATTTTGATGAAATTTGGTATTGGGGAGGCGGGATGTATTTTGATGAAATTTGGTATTGGGGAGTTTTGCTAAAATTAATTGACCAATTCCAATTAGTTAAAATCGAACTACAATGATGACCACTTTACATGAAGACCTTCAAGTAGTTGAAATGTTCCTTTGTTTCAACTCGGGAACCGCTTGATGTATTTTAGTGAAATTTAGTATTAAGGAGTTTTGCTAAAATTGGTCAAACGATTCCACTTTTGGTTAAAATCGGACAATAATTACGACTACTTTACATGAAGACCTACATGTATTTTACAACGTACCTCGCTTGCTTCTCATTTAATTCTCAGCTGAGCGAAAAATATTGAGAACATTGTGAAATTTCAAAGAACACATTTGGAAACTCCGACATGGAGTACACCTTTCCAATCTTTTTTATAAGCAAAAGAATGAAAGTTTGCATGTCACTAAATTGATTTTTACATACTATCTTAAGGGAATATAGAATTATCTTCTGGAGTCGACCCCAGGTCTTTTGGGGATTTTTTTATAAATGGCTTTTACTATTAAGAATCAAACATTCCTACCAAATTTCAATCTTCTACCTACTCGGAAAGTTTGTTAAAACACAGTCAGTCATAAATAGTTCTCGATTCTCCCCCTCTTTTATAATGGCTCTTTAACCACTCATCTGGGTATGCCGTATATATACAGCACGCTGTTTCCTCGGTTGTTTGCTATGGGTATGCGGTAATATTCCATCATGCAGCTTCTCTGGCAACTAGCTGCATCGTTTTAGTTTACCATCTCGGCAGTAAATGGACTTCACTTCTTTATTTGGAAATGATACACTTCTCGCATCCAGACCCTGACTTTGCGAGTTGCATTTCTGTTACCCTAATTTTAGAATTAACAACATGTATGTCATTTAAAATATTATTATTTTAAAATCACTGAGTAATTGTGTACATTTTAAATAAATAAATTTGTGTTATTAAATATTATTAACAAATTAATTTTTTATTGTAATAATAAATATATATTAACATTTTCATTTGTCATGTGGTAAAAATAGTTTAAGACACAAATTTTAAGAATAAACAACTCAAATACTGAATAATTAACGTATTTTTAAAAGTTATTTGTGAAAGATTAAAATTAAATTCACCTCAATTGCAATTTAAATGCTCACCACTGGTTTTGAAAAATTAAATACCCAGATGAATGGGTAAGAGCTAGCGTTTGGGACATACAGAGAGAAATTCCTGCACTTTTAAATATGTAAATATTTGTACTAATCCTAAATTCACTCAGGATGCACCACACTACATAATATCAAATACATCTGTCAGGATTAGTCAAGTGGCAGCAGCATGTCTCTTAAGGGTAGATAGTATCAAGAGGACAATAAGAGATATTTGTAACAAACACAATGCTGGAACAACTGTACCTAACCCCCCCCCCCCATGTTGACATAATTTTACAGAAATAATATACAAAAACTATAAATGGACACTATATTTTGATGTTTAACTCTGGACCAGCAGAAGACCACCTAATGACTTTCTGCACTAGACAAATCTCATTGTGCAAATGTTTTTTTATCAGAACACATGTACCGTATTTCTCAGCATATAAGACGCACATTTTTCCAGGAAAATGGCCCCCAAAATCAGCGCACGTCTTATACGCCAAAGGTAAGATTATTACTTTTCTCAATATTGACACTAACAAGCACACTCATACTCAAAATGGAATACACCACCTTTTTGAACTTCGCGTGCTTGCGTTTCGCGAATTTGGACTTCGCGACAAAATTGTTTATGACCATTACTTGCATTTCGCGTCATACGTTTACGATGCCAAAAAGCGTGAACTCCCTCTACTTTTTGTTTCTAAGTTCATTTTAAACTTAAGCGCCCTAGAAAAGGGCATTCTTAAATTATATTTATAATGTTCGTTATTAAAAGTTTTTAAAGTAAACAAACGTGATAAACATCAACTTAATTCTTTTGTAGCTCAGTTTAAAACTAACTGCCAACGGCGCTGTTTTCGATAACAGCCGAAGTTGCTGGCATCTACATTTTGTTTCTAAGTTCATTTCAAACTTTAGCTCCCTAGAAAAGGTCATTATTATTATATTTATAATGCTCGTTATTAGCAGTTTTTAAAGTAAACAAACGTGATAAATTGCTAATCATTGACATTTCTTTTGTAGCTTAGTTTAAACTTCACTGCCAACGGCGCTATTTTATATAAGTCGAAGTTGCTGACATCTATCGGATAAATTAGAAATTATTGGCTAATGGAAAAGCGTTCCGCGCGTTTAGTTTTTCACAACTTTTACGAGTATGACATTGAAAATATTCGTTCTTCGCATATGAGGTTTCTGGTTTTTGACAGCAATATTTAATAATTTATTGCTACTATCTTTGCATTTTGAATGTAATTTAAGGAACTGTTTTCTTGATAAGTTTTCATTGTTTATTACGAATTTTTAATGTAAATCTAAGATCTTTTAACGTAAGATTTTCTGCCGCGTATTTTTAATGCGATTACTAAAGCAAATGTTATAACTTCCTTGCGCTAGGTTTTGGATTTCTGTTATGCATTTCTAACGTAATTAGTAAAAGAAATGTAACCACTTTTTAATGGTTGTATTTTTTGCGGCTTGGAAATGCTTGTTGCAGAATCCAGGAAAACATTCGTGCATGACGTACTCAACATTCTATTTCAGTAGTTCAATTTTAATTAAACCATTTCCTTAGAATGAACCAACGTCGAAAATCGCACGCGAAATTGTGTTAGGGGTAAACCAAGGCCTTAAACTCAAGGAAGTTAGAAATAGTACACTACTACTAATAGTACAGTGTTTTCAGAATTCCTCTATCATTTTTCCCCACTGACGAGTTTCTTTTTAAAGTTGTAACCCAATTAAAACCATTGTAATTAACATAGAGCTTAGAAAATTATTGCATTGCCTCTATTTTATCTTAGTTCATCACTGTTTTAAATTTCAAAAGATTTTGTTCAGTAGTTATTCGTTTATGAATTATTATATATGACTACTTTCGCGAAAGTTGGCTGCGTAGCTGGTTTTTACGGGTAGTTTCTGTGTTTAACTCGCCGTAAAATTTTACATTTTGTCTAAAAATATTAAAAAATCAAACCTTATTAAGCATAAAATAAGCTTTCCAATGATATTTTTGTATATTCTTTCCAATAAACGTAGCGCAAATGATCGCGCGTCAAAGTTGAGATGCGTCTTTTATACGCGGACAGTAGGTGCATTGGCGCTGGTATCGCACTGCAAATTGAAGATGCGCGCGGCAGCCATTTGGGTGGCAAAAAAACCGTGGTAGTGGTCAAGTGAAGCGTTTTGGCAGCTGGGAATTGTTAACACCGTTTACTTTTCAATGGTAAAAACGTCAGTTGAGAAACGTTCATCCCTTTCTGGGTCTTATGTTCTCCGTTTTTGTCTTTTTGAGACTTCCTGGATCCCTGCTGTGTGGGAGGAGGTCAGGCGACCAGGAGAATGGCCGTTTGTGTAAAATATCCTATTTCCACTAAAAGAATGACAAAAAACTGCAGCTGAGACTCTCAAAAGAATACAATTGGAGTCTCCAATTTGGAGAAGTTGGTCAGTTGGAAAAGAAGTCTCGATAGTGATGAGTGTATCTCTTACTGTGGAAAAGTGCATTTTTTGGAAGAATGGAAGCATCCGAGCAATATTGAGGCTACAGATCTCGAACATCAAAAAATCGGGTACTTTTCCAGAAAGCTCTCTGCGGCCTTTTTTTCACATTTTTTGCACATCCTGAATTTCGGCAACCCTGTGGAGTTTCCACTGGGAAGTCTAAACTCACCATTGAAATTGGATAAGTATTTAATGGAGAAATTGTGAGTGCGGATTCCATGCAGATAAGCTGTTTTCCTCGAATCACACGAGCATTTATTTCATCTCGTTGGCCTCGTGGTCGGTGAAATTCGAATATATAAAACAATGTAGGCTGCTTTGATAAGTGTTGTCCGTGAATTTACATTAGTGATATGTAGTAAATAGCCGTATAGTAGTGGCCTTTAAATATGTTATACTACATTATTTCATTTCTAATTAGAGAGTTTGCTGCTGTTACGGAGAGTACCGGCACTTATTTTTATCCAAGTAAAGCACTGCTTATAGACATAAGATAGGCTACTCGCATTCTAGTGCAAATGAAAAAGTGAGAAACTGTCCTTTTAAAACTCTTTGGTTTACCCCTTACATAGATAAATATGAGTAGTAAAAGAAAACAAATATCAATATTATCATTTGTGAAGAAGTCGCGTGGAAATGTGCATAGTGAACAAAAAGATGGTGAGAAAATTAATTTCAGCGGACATAGTGACCTCATCGATAGTGCATCATTGCAAGAAAAAGAGCCGTGTTCGTCGTTCGCACTGGTTACTGGATGTACTACGGAGACAGATGGGGACAATAAAGGTAACCCTAATGATATAGCAAACTTTTTGAAATCGAAAGAATATTGTTCTGGTAAGAAACTCCTGGAAGTTTTTAATAGTTTATGGTCACCAGATGCTAAATATAAATTTCCTGTCAAGAATATAAAAGGCAAAAATTTAAGGTGCCAAGCACATTGGCTTGAAAAATGGCATTGGGTATGTTATTCGGAATTAATGGATGGTCTCTTCTGCAAATATTGTGTGCTATTTTCTCCATTTAGAGTAGGAGTGCATAGGGAGCAAAATCCGGGTAAATTTGTTTCAGAAGCTTTCAACAAATGGAACCATGCCTTAGAATATTTTGAGAAGCATGGCAAATTGTCATATCATGCACGAAGCTTGAAAATATTTTACAATTTAAAGAAAATTGATGAAAAAAAAGTGCTCCCGATTGATTTGATTTTAGATAAAAACAAAGAAGCGGAAGTAGCAAAAAACAGGGAAATACTAGGCTCAATAATAAAAACTGTCCTATTTTGTGGGAAGCAGGGGATCCCCTTACGAGGACATTTGGATTATGGCCCCTTAAATGTTGAAGAAAACCCTGAAAAAAAATGAGGGAAATTTAAGAGCATTACTTAGAATGCGTGTGGAAGCAGGAGACGAAATTTTAAGGAATCATTTTAAAAGTTGTGAAAGAAATTCCTACGTTAGCTGGAGAACACAAAATGAAATCATTTCTTCCATAAATGATATAATTTTAAGGGATATTGCAAATCGCATCAATAAGAGTAAGTGTTTCAGTATAATAGCAGATGAAACTACTGATGTTGCTGGGATAGAACAGTTTGCTCTTGCTGCTCGATTCATTGAAAATGATACTGTCCAAGAACAGTTTATACAATTTATACCGGTTGTCAGTAGAACAGGACAAAGTCTTGCCACACATTTGATAGATTCTTTGCAATATTTCAAAATTAATTTAAAATTTATCAGAGGCCAAGGATATGATGGAGCTAGTGCAATGAGTGGACAGTTCCAAGGAGTTCAAGCTCATGTTAAAAAACACTTCCCCTCTGCATTATATGTGCATTGTAGCTCACACAGTTTAAACCTAGCGATTTCAGATTCTTCTAATTTATCCAATATCAGAAACTGTGTGGGAATATTGGGTAAAATCTATAATTTTTTTCACACTCCATTGAGGGAAAATGTTTTAATAAGAAATATTGAAAAACACTGTCCTCATTCTAGAAAACGAAAATTAGTTCAAATGTGTGGCACGAGATGGATTGAAAGACATGATTCGATACTAGTTATGGTTGAATTATTTAATGCTATACAAGCATCACTGAATGAAATGACAGAGTGGAATGATAACGATGTTTCCGTTCAAGCTTCTCTTTTAAATGTATCGATTTCTAAAGCTGATTTCATCATTTCTTTGCTAACTATAAATAAGGTATTTGCTCTTACTAAAAGGTTGAGTGAATGTTTACAAACAGTTAATATTGATTTGAAGAAGGCAATGAGTTATGCTGACTCGGTCATTGAAGGACTTGAAAGTTTAAACATTAATTCTGAATCAGTTTTCAAAGAGATTTTTGAAATGGCCATAAAGCTTCTGGAATTTGTAAGAGGTGAGAAAGAAATTAAAATTCCAAGATGTCCCACGAAGCTATCAGTGTACCGCAACAATATTCCAGCTAAATCCCCTGAGGAGTACTACAGACGGGCTATATTCTTACCCTTTCTAAACAATGTAATAAGTCAAATAAAACAAAGACTTGAAAAACATAACAACATTTTAGCTAAATTTGGATGCTTACTGACTCAAAATTACGATGATGAAACGGAAAGTGATTTTCTCACGTTAGCAGAATTTTATTCGAACAGTGATGATATTTTTTGCAACAATAAGGAAAGCATACTTGGTGAACTTAACCGATTAGGGACGGAGCACCACCACGGTGGTGTTAGGGTACCGTCCTCTTCTGCCCTCTTGTGTGGGGGGTGTTTATTACCTGTAGTTCCTTCTTTTTGCTAGCAGCTTACGGACAGTTTTAAGTTTCATCCTGTGAAGTTGCACGTGTTTTTCTTAAGCGGTTACAATTTTACGTGTTTTTAAACTTAGCCCTTTTTTAATTTGTCAATGGCGACCAAGAGTAAATGGAGTGACAATCACAAACTGGATTTATTGTTTTCAATACCAGATGATGGAGTAAAAAGTGATATATCCTCTATCGATAGTGATATTCAAGAGGAAGAAATTCCTGAACCATTTAAAAATATTTCACCTATAACTTTAGACGAATCCGATGGTGAAATTGAAGAGACAGTTGAACAGGCTAATAGAAGCAGATTGACTTGGTCCAGAAGAGGTTTGATAAATTTAGGCACTAGTCTCTCTCAGTTTACACCTGGTCCTAATACTTACTTACCAGAAAATTCTTCACCTTTAGATTATTTTATGTTATTTTTTACGGGCGATATGTTGGACCATTGCGTCAAGCAGACTAATTTGTATGCCTTGCAAAAAATGTCAACTGCGGGCGGAGGTGGAAATATTGGGGAAGATCTTACCTTAGATGAGTTGAAAGCTTGGTTAGGTGTTATTTTTACAATGGGATTTCATGATCTTCCAAGTCTGAAAGACTATTGGTCCACAGATAGGGCATTGAATGTACCAGGTGTATCAGAAATCATGGCAAGGGATCGATTTTTGTCAATATTGCGGAATTTCCACGTAAATGATAATTCACGGCAGCCTCTAAAAGATAGCATAGATTTTGATAAACTCTACAAAATTAGACCTATTCTGGATAGTTTAAATAGCAATTATAAAAAATATTATAACTTTTCTGAGTATCAGGCAATAGATGAAGTGATGGTGAAATTTACTGGTCGCTCTTCAATGAAACAGTATATGCCAATGAAACCCATCAAAAGGGGATTCAAGTGGTGGGGAAGAGCAGATGGAACATCGGGATTTGTTTTTCATTTAGAATTATATACAGGGAAAGGGACAATTCAAAAGAATAATTTGGGTTTGGGTGGAAATGTCGTGATGCAACTTGCAGAGCCTCTCTTTGGGTCAGGCTGCACCCTTATTTGTGATAGATTTTTTACGTCGCCAGATCTATTTATGGAACTCTCCAAAAAAGGTTTGAGAGCCTTAGGAACTGCAAACACCAACTGTGTCAATTATCCCAAAGAATTGGTAGCAAACACAAAGGACTGGAAGCAAAGTAACCAAGGGGACTGTGAGTGGCTCTCCTCCGCCCCACTCGTTTCCTTAGGCTGGCGAGACAAAAGGTCTATATTCTTTTTGTCATCAGGTTACGATTCACCCACATACCCAATTCAGTCTGTGAAAAGAAAGGAGAAGGATGGGTCGAAGGTGGAAGTGTGCTGTCCTGAGATTGTGAGGTTATACAATTAATTCATGGGAGGATTAGATCGAAACGATCAATTATGTAGCTACTACAGTTTGCACATTCCTTCAAAAAAGTGGTGGCATAGACTGATGTTTGATTTAATAAATAGAACGGTAGTAAATTCTTATATCTACTACAAACAAGCTACCAATAAGCCAACTTTTCCCCTTAAAAAGTTCTATTTGAATATAATCGGAGACCTCATTGGAGGCTACAGTAGCAGAAAGGCGCGTGGACGTAGAGCTACAGTTCCTCCTTCACATAGTTTTGGAGAGTGCCACTATCCAGATCAAGTGAAAAGAAATGATATGAATAAACTTTTGCACAAAGAATGTGTGGTATGCCGGGGAAAAGGAATTAGGAAGAGGACAATTTTTGTATGTTCTGTTTGTGAAAAAGGGTTGTGTATTGACACTTGCTTCATAGATTTCCATCAGAATCTCCAATAATTAAGGAATAAAAAGCCTCGGTATGTACTTTAATAGTTAATATAGACTCTTAGTATGGGCCTGTGAAAGTTTCAAGAAGATTAGAGTTAACATTCTTTTTCTATCGTACTTTTTCCAAAAAGGTAACAAATTGGCTATTTTCTGGCATTTAATTCCGTCCCTAATGGTTTAAACTATGGAAAAATTTTATACGGAACAAGGAATTATTTTCTGCTATTGAAGGGTTCATTCATTATGACAGAGAGTTGTATCCTCGTATCAAACTGCTCCTACAAATACTATGTACACTTCCCATTAGCACCTGTACCAGCGAAAGATCATTCTCTACTTTGAGGAGGCTAAAAACTTATCTAAGAAACACCATGAAAAGTGATAGACTTAATGGTCTTGCATTATTAAATACCAACAGTTTACAGGTGTCTCCAGAAGATGTTTTGGATGAATTAAGCAAGAAACCGAGACGATTGGATTTTACCATTTGAGGTAAGAAATGTTATTTTTAATCAAGTGCAGTAAGGCCTCCAAAGGGGAACCACCTCTCAAAGTGACTCCTATTTAGTGGAACATTTTCAAGAGTGCAATTATTTTCTCTGAGATGACTACTCTGACCTGTCCCCTCTAATCTGATCACAGTCTTCCCAGACCAGCAGATTCTAGTAGTTAACCTGACCACTGTGTCCCATTAAATGACTTTTCTGTTTTATTTCATTTGTAATTTTGAATATTATCAAACTCAGTGAACCCAGTTAATAATTGCGAGAGTATTTTTCATTTTAAAGGGTAATGTAGATTTAATATAAAACAACTAAAAATTAGATTATTAGAAATCGAATGTTTTGAATATATTTTCTTCTTATGTTCCCGATTTTCAGTAAATTTAAACAACAAGGAAAAAACGATGTAAACCGCTCCTAAGAATCATATTTTGTGTATTCCTCTGAAAATACTGGCATTTAAAAAAAATTAAGCGCATGACCTAGACTATTGGATTTCGCTGTTTGGGAAACAAAATAGGACTTTGAAATAAAATCAAATTGTATATTTGGTTTGTTATTTATGTTATTTTTGCTTATATTTTCGAAGTTAAAATATGGCGTTGAAATATGTCTACTTCTGCTGATAACCCTGGACCTTTAGTCTATATTTCACTGTAATAATATACTCGGAAAATTTGAGATATTACACTCTAACATATTTATTCTAATTGTGTGTTTTACAGTAATAATGTACTATTTAGAAAGGGAATTAATTTTTAAACGCAAGTTGTGTAAATAAAATAAATAATAAAGGGTAACCTTAAACTTTTTTTATGCCTGCCAAATACATCGGACCCCCCCCTAGAAAAAAGTCTGTGCGCGCCTGATAATGACCCTTTACTCTTTAAACGTCTTTTAAATAACTTTTATAATGAGTGTAAGACCTAAAGTTGTAAAGAATGACTAAGACATAAAGTGACAACATAACAGGAAGATTTCTGTTCTTCATGGGATAACACAATAACAGACTTTCTGCGGAGAGCCCTTAATTTTAGCACAAATTAAAATAAATGCCGTTCAATCACTGCATGGCCCGTTCTGTTTCAAGATATATGGACATGATTGCCAATATCCAGTATTATACCATAGCCACTTCACTGTATATTTCATTTTAAGCCGCAATGTTGGTAAGTGTATACAAAACTTATCATTAAAATCCGCCTAGGTTAATATATGGTATTTAATTACAAAAACTATGATAAATTTTATGGAGAAGTTAAAAAAACGTGGTTTAAACAAAGGAGTATTGTTACTGTAAGAGCAATTACCGCCAAAGCAGTCGCACGTTCGAATTTCCCGCGTTATTTTTCCCCGCAAATGGCGGATCCTGGCACTTTTTATTTGCAGGTAACGGAGGGCGTACAATAGGTAGCGGTGGCAGGGTCTTGGGTTAACTGTACAAGTGCGGGAAGAAGTGTAATCGCTTTGTTATACTGGGGTTTCATTTGCTATTACGCATTTTGAAGGTAATTAAAAGTATTTTCTTCACTTTGTAATGCTAGGTCTTCATTTGCGGCTTGGTTTTCTTTTATTTTCTGTTAAACTGCATTATTTATGATAGAAAAGTGAAATTTTAGGTTGGCTGGGAACCATTCTTTCTTAATAACAAGGCATCTTAGGGGAAAATAGAACTTGCATTTCGCGTCAGTTTTCTGGAACCAATTATTCGCGAAGTTCAAAAAGGTGGAGTAGTTGGCAGTTATAATATATATATAAACAATAAAATATACATTATTAATAATAGTGAAAAATGTGTTAATGTGTTATGCAACATAAATTCCAACGATGCATTTCATTATTATGCTTTAATACATGTCCGCTAACAGTGATTACAATTTCAGTGCGTTTGCGATGTTTTAGTTCCTAATGAACCCGTTGAATAGCGCGATTAATGCCACAGAAATGTAGAATTCATGTAGGTGACATAAATATTTTATATGTATCTAGGATAAATAACGTTACGTGAATTGAGATTGTAATGGCTACAAAAGTGAAAAGATATGTTTACGCTATAAGTTATAAGCTTCAGGCGATTCAATATACAAAAAACGCATGTAAACCGAGTAGCAGCACGTCATTTCGGTCCAACTCCTACAGAAAAAAATGATTTGTGAATGGAGAAAACGAGGACAAACTGAAGCTAATGGAATAAGAGAAACATAGTCTTCGTAAGGTTGGCCTTAAATGGCGGCAACTAAAGGAGGAAGTGATGGATAGTAGACTAGAAGAAGTTTGGTATTGCTGCATCGATTAAAATTGTTATGTACGAGGCAAAAAGAGTTTCAAAAGAAAAATGAGTAGTAGAGCATACATATCATTATTACATATGCATTCCATTTATTATTTATCCCATTTTATTAAAATATCATCTTGAACTCAAGTTTAAGTAAGTACTATTGGTAAAAAGTATCTATACGTGCGACGTGTTCGGTACACAGGGCCGGCTCTATGGGCGAGCACTTGAGTCACAGGCTCAGGGCACTGAATTTTAGGGGTGCCAAAATAAAAAGTTAGCTGTAGTTAGTTCTTAACCCTTTGAGTGCCAATCAATTTTCTTGTAGCTATGCTGAAATTGCCAGGCGATTTTTGTAGAATTTACAGCAGTGTAAGAAAACAATTACATCTCTCTCTATTTCCCAGGTATCTTTTTGAAATGTTTACAGAACATTTGGTACATATAGCTTTCTATTTAGAACATAGGAATTAAGGACTATATATCATACTACTAGTGTAAAAGGAATGTTTAACATTAAAATTACCTTTTGAAATTTGAAATGTTTAAAAAAATTACTTAACTCGCATATTTGTCATATTTTTTTAAGTCCTAGTATGTTATTTGGCCCCACCCAAAAATCACTCTCTTATGATTGGTGGTTTTTGAAAAATAAAATGTTTTATACAACACTACCACACACAATTTACACACACTTGTTCCTCTACATCCTAACAATTGTGCTTACAGTTTAATTTATATTAATTACCTATATTCAATAGTTCAGTGGTAGAATATCCGCCCGGCAAGTGGAAGACCCGGGTTCAATTCCCGGTCATGGCAGACTTTTTTCTCGTTTCAAAATTTTTCCCAACTTTACAGCTTATGTTAAATAGAATTAACTCCTTGACCGTAAAATTCAAAATTATAGACATACAATGAAAGAGGGGGGGAGGAAAGGCAGGAAAAGGCAAAAGACAATAAAAATAATAGTACGTTAACTCATTTTTAGAGATCTTGTGCGCGTGTATTCGAGTGCTTGCGTGTGTGACTGTTTTGCCTGTTAGGTCCTTGTCGTTGCCGGTAGGCACAAAAACATACAGGCCACTGTGTGCGATACTAGGTCCCTTGCGTGGTTTAATCTCCCGCAAACCTAGTATTATTTCCCCGTTCCTTTCCCCTTTTTTCCTTTACCTCATGGCGTGTACGTGTGCGTGTGTTTGTGGTTGCTTAGTAGGTCCCTGTCACGGTTGTACTGACTCACAAACCTTCTAGCAACGGTGTGATTTTTGGGTCCCTGGCGCAGAGTAATTTCTCGCAGTCCCGGTCCCGTTTCCTTTTCCACCTTTAGGATTAGTGCTTGTGCAATTGAGTGAGTGAATGTGTGAGTGACATCAAGTCCCTGGTATGGAGTAACAACCCCTAAACCTGTAAGTTTATAATTTTTATTGTCCCTTGCCTTTTCCTACCTTTCCTCCTCCCCTCCCTTTTTCATTGTGTCTCTCTAATTTTGAATTTTACGGTCAAGGAGTTAATTCTATTTAACATCAATTTCGCCGTAGTCTCCATCTTTACTTATTTATTTACAGCTTATGCCTGTCTGCATAGGATCTTAGGATTGCTGTATTCCATCAATTTCTTGCTTGGCAATCTCACCATTTGAGAGGGAGGAGTTTTCTTTGATGTATTTCTTCGAGGACATCCGTTGGGGCAGTTTGATACTAGCTTGGCTAGTTCCGTCCCAACCAAGAAAACATCCGCATTCAGAAACGAGAAAATTGATCTGCTACGATAGTTCAGTGGTAGAATATCTGCCTGGCAAGTGGAAGACCCGGGTTCAATTCCCGGTCATAGCCGACTTTTTTCTCATTT
Organism: Tanypteryx hageni; assembly: GCA_028673005.1. Lineage (NCBI taxonomy): Eukaryota > Metazoa > Arthropoda > Insecta > Odonata > Petaluridae > Tanypteryx > Tanypteryx hageni. Next base: position 42,710,280 of record CM054120.1, read on the forward strand.
CAAAATTATTCCCAATAATTCTCGTACTGAATTTTAATGCTCGAATTTTATGCCTTGTTATATAGCATATTTATATATAAGCAAAGTGTGAACAAATAAATAATTCCCATTTCCAATAGTACTGCCACAAATGCTTTCATTTCTGTGACAGTAACAGGACTCCACTGACTAACTCTAGCATTTATTTATTTATTTAATAAGTTCAAAAACAGCACTCAGGCCTATTACATTGAACATTAAAACCAATAAATAATAAATGCATATAAAAATATATATAAAACAGCCAAATAAAACAATAAGGAGTTCAATGGAAAACATCAGTATGAGGATCTTGCATCAGAGTTTGGTTATATAAGTTTGGGAGGCGGAAAATTAAGGAGCGTTTTGTGGTTGAGAGCCGAGGAGTGCGGCAGTGAAATAAATCATGTAATCTGGTACTTCTAGAGGGAATACGGAGGGGGTAATTGAAGATAAGTTCGGGAGTTCTATATTTTCCATTTACAATGTTATGGAAAAACTTTAGGTCAATTGCCTGTCTACGATCGGTCAAAGGTAGTAAACCAAGAGTGTGGAGAATGTGGGAAGAGGACGCATTACGAAGAGAAGGAACTCGCTGGCGGATAATGTGATGGAAGAAATTTAGGGGCCTTTCAAGGTGATTAAGATTTGATTGGGAAGCTGAGGACCAAATGGGTGAGCAATATTCTAAGATTGGGAGAACACAACTAACAAAGAATGTGCATAGAGAGAAAACATCCGTAATTTCGGCGATACGATAGATGAGGCCCAACATAGACATGGCACGAGAAGTGACTTTCCTAATATGGGTAACAAATAATAGCTTCTGGTCAAAAATTACACCAAGGTTTTAGTCCAGTCAGAGAGGCGGATTAGGGCAGCTTGGAGAATATCAGAGTCGGCTGGGGAATTGATCTGTTAGAATAATTTGCAGTCATCTGCAAAGAGTAGTATCCCGCAGGGTTGTGCAATTATATCCACTAAGTCGTCTATGAAAAGGATGAAGAAAAGGGGGCCTAAGACACTACCTTGAGGCACACCGGAAGTGACAGGAGCAAGAGAAGATAGGTAGCCGTCGATAACTACATGCTGACTTCTGTTTGACAGGAAAGAAGAAATGAGGGAGAGAAAGAGATGATGGACATTAAAGCGATGGGAGATTTTTGTGAAGGAGAGAATGGTCAATGGTGTCAAAGGCTTTGGCGAAATCGATGTAACACACGTCCAGTTGAGAAGAATTTTCATATGTGTGCGTGATATTATTCATGTGCACGGAAAGGTTGGTTAGAGTTGAGGAGTCCGGAAGAAAACCATGTTGTTGCATGGAAATATAGAGAAGAGTGAAAGCGAGGAGCCGATTATGAATAATTTTTTCACAAACGATTGATAGGTTGGAAAGAAGAGATATGGGTCTATAATTTTCCACCTGAGATCTACTGCCATTTTTGTGAATAGGGATGACGTTGGCTATTTTCCACTGTTGGGGAAAGACTCCCGTGGCGAAGCAGCGGTTGAGAAGCATAGAAAGAGGTATCGAGAGCTGAGAAGCGGTTTGCCTAAGAAATTCCGCTGCGATACCATCGGGTCCGTTGGCTTTCTTGGAAGGGAGGGCAGAGAGGAGCTGGTGCACTTCGCCGGGGGTGGTGACAATGGAAGATAGACAATGGGATCATTTAGGGTACAGAGGAGGGGGAGGGGTAGGGGAGGGAGGTGAAAAATTTGATCTGAAAAACTCGTTAAAAGTTTCAGGCCTAGCACTACCAGAAAAGACGGAATCATGATAGTACACTGAACTAGGAATTCGTCCACCTTTTCTACGACAATTTATTATATTCCAGAATGATTTATTGTTGAAATTGATTTCTGAGCACGCACTATCAATGTAGTCTTTGTAGTCACACCTCAGTAAAAAAATAACGGGCCGTCGGTGATAGGCAAAAGTTCGTTTAGTGTGAGGATTGGGAAACGATTTCATTAGCTTCCAACAAGCCTTCTTATTTTTTAGGGCGAGAAAAGCTTCGGCGGACATCCAGCAGGGTCGGTTCGGAGACGATTTTTTGCAGGGAACGAAGTCGTTTACAACACTCACTATTAGGTCGTAAAAGAATTCGACCGCTTCATCAACGGAACCGAGTCGTAAAACATTCCATGGGAGTAGGTTGAGCACATGGTTTATTGTCTTCCAGTCAGCCTTTTTCCAAGCTCTGAGGGTTCTTACGGGAGGCAGATTCCAAGAAGTCGTCGCGCTGAGCGAGGGAGCAAGGCCAGGAACACAAGCTGTTGGGGAGACACTGTTGCCAAGTAGTCGGTTGTAAGTAAAGATTACATCGAGTGATTCGTGGTCTGACTGAAAGGCGTTTCTTCCTGCAAAAACTTTGGGAAGGGGAAGATTCGAAATCACATAGTCCAAAATGGATGATTCACGAGTGACATATGGATTAAATTGGCACAATGAGAGAGCAGTTATAAAATGGTCTATGAACCACGAGTCCAGTGAAGTTTTTGGCGAACCGGCGTCAGGTGACTCCCAAACCACAGATAAGTTAAAATCACCAAGAAGAATAAATTTACCTAGTCGGGATACTTTTAAGAGAGAATTAAAGCAGTCCTCAAGGGAACTTTTGTTGTTGGGAGGTCTGTAGAAACAACCAATAAAAAGTTTGTTGGAATTTCGAGTCACTTCTACCCACACAATCTCACAATTTGGTTCTAAGTCGGGGCGACGTCTAGAGGGAATATTATTATTCACACAAATCATAACACCACCACCATGACGATTCACACAATCACGTCTATAAACATTAAATAGAGTATAAAATGGGAGTTCAACGTCAGGGGCATGACTATTAAGCCAAGTTTCGGTGAAACAAAGGCAGTCCAACGAGGTAAACTCTGCGAGGGAGAATTCACATTCACTCAACTTGTTTTTAAGGCTACGAACATTTTGGTAGTATGTTGAGAAGTTACCAAAGATGTGGTTAGGCCCCGGATTAAGTTCAATGGCCGACGAAATGAGTAGGAGGTGTAGCAGGAGCCAGGACGGCGATAGTCTATTAGACGGCTGACACGAGGCGTTCCTTGCAACTCCGTTCGCCGAGGAAGAGAATCCACAAATGAGAAGGAAATTAACCCTCGGACGTCTTATGGAATAGTAATAATCGGCAATTTCCGATATGTCCGACGAGTATTCACCGCACTGGGAGGATGGAGCACAATAAAATAATAAAACTTTCACTAGAACCACTAGGAAAAACAGAAAAAGAGCGGAGCAATTAGAGCGTGGCTCACACCCGGGTGCCATCTTGGACCATTATTATTATTATTATCAGATTGTTTTAATACCTAAATTAAAAAACTGAAATGATGGATTTTTAAGTTCATTTGATATAGATAAATACATCCCTGATAATATTTGTTTATTTATTGTTATACATGGCATTGGTTGAAATATTTAATGGTGTAAAAAAGAGAATCACTCCCATGTGAATACAATTTGAAAAAAAAAACTTTTTGCTCTCTTCCCCAACGACAATCAAAATGTTGAAGAATCTTTAAATTACTTGATATTTGCTGTTGTGATCCAAGAAACTGATTTGCATATCTTATAGTTTCATTTGCTATTAGATTCCGAAGGGAAAGAGTGAAAAACAAGTAGAAATATGGAATAAGTATGGCATCATGCAGTGGGGCATGTTTTGGACAAGGTTTTTCAAGGAATACAGGAAAGGGCTGGAATGGTGTGTAATGGTATGCTTGAGTTTCTTTATATACTAGAATTTGTTCATTATTATAGATATCATTATCACGTTCCTCATTGTCAACAACACTTTCACTATCTGAACTTTCAGTTAGAACTGCAATACGATATCTATGACAGACAATAATGGCACTATTGTTGTTTTATGCATCTGAAATTATGAAATGAGGTTCACAACTTGTTGTGGGAGTTTGCATTTCATCGCTAGAATCAACATAATCATCATCGTCACCAAGAGTATTTATATAATCCACTATATCTTCATAATTGTCAAACACTTCCCTTGAGGTTGATGCCATATTAATTATTACGGGTTGCAAAAGCTAGATCAAGTTCAAAAATGCATAAAATCAAAACAAAACTAATGAGACAAAAACAGGCAGAACTACACTCTTTCCTTTTCGTAGGCAGACTGTCATAAGATACTATGTCATAAGAGACTATGAACTACCAGCACTTATATGAGAGCCTGACAAAGGAGCATGATCCTGCTCTTGGCACTTTAGGCCCGAGTTGCAAGGAGCGCGATAGTGCTCCTTGGCCCTCTTCAGGGTTAAAAAAATCTAATATGCCAGCCCAAAAGGGTGCAATATATGTAAAAACATCACATCAGTGATGAAATGAGTTGCCAGATTTCCATTTTTACTCTTTTCAAGGCAAAAATTTCATCCCATTTTCAGTTTGTTTTCCCATTAAAAATTCAAAAGGGAAAGGTAAGACAGGATACAATTACATTGTTCTGATGGGAGAGTGTGGAAGTGTTGGAATGACCATTATTAGAAAGGGAAGGCAGTGTAGTGTCCGCTATCAGACAAGTGGCTTGACTGAGGTTAACATCTTGGTTTTATGAATGGCTAAACTTTCGGACACGTCTAGAAGGCAGTGACTGGAAATAGGTTTAATTAGACTAAGATTGTCCAAGGAATTGGAGTGTTGGGGTGGAAAGATGTGGGTTGCTATGCATGATTTTTCAAATTGCCCATTTTAAAATTACTATGTGTGTTCTTTAAAACTAGTAACGATTATCCTTTTTGTTTGACATATGAAAATATTTTCACACTTACCACAACTGATTTTGTAAATGCCAGATTTTTCATGAATCAAGAACAGATCCAAAGGAGGAGTCAATAATAAACAAGTTTTTGTTGAGATATCACATATAATAATATACACAAGTGGCTTTCAACCGATGTGCCATGGCACACTCATGTGCCGCTAACATTTCCCAAGGGTGCTGCGAGACTGAAGAAAAGATTTCAATTCTGTGCATCTTCCACCGATTATATACACAGTTTTAACAATGAAACTAACACAGTCCAAAAGTATCACTGCCTTGGAAGGAGCATAAATAATTATAACAGTTACTTGAGTTGGGGCTTTTCTTGGTGTGGAGATACAAATTGTCCTGTGCCAATGGGTGTTGTGTGTGGTGAGAAACTATCAAACAAAGCCATGGTTCCCTACAAATTAAAGCGACAATTCACCACGGAACATGCACTCCTTAAAAGAAAGGTTTTGAGCTATTTCAAAAGGTTGATGGAACTGCCTTCTAAACAAGCGAGTTACTTCGAAAAAACACGAAAGTGTATGATAGAGTTCAAGTTGCTTCTTATCAGGTAGCAGAAATCATAGCTTAAATAAACGGTGCAATACACATTGCACAAACTCTCTCATATGCGTAAATACGTTTGGTCGCCAGTGTATGCTTATAAAAGAAAAACGCTTATAAATCAAAGTTAACCGTAGTTGAGCATATATTTTAATGCCACTGGTCGATATTTAGTAATCTTTTAAGATATATGGCTTAGTTAGTATTATTTGTGACATCAGGCTGTACGATTAGATGAATTTTAATCAAAATCCTTGTTGCCATTTTTGAGTAAATCGATTTTGTTACAAAATATCCAAGAATAAAGTAGGTACCCTGAATTGTTGTGCAATATTGTTCATCTCTTCATGATGAGTGATATTATCCCCAAATATGATATATCATTCGATTTAGTTAAACCGTTTAGGCTGTAATAAGATTTTTAGTAGATCGCTGTGGAGGCGTGACGTCATAGGGCTTAGGTAAGGTAGCTTAGCATACATTGTAATGTCACTGGACGCCATATAGTGATTTTAAGAGATAAATGGCTTATTAGTATTATTTGTGACACCAGGCTCTACAATTGGATTGATTTTAATCGAATTCTCTGGAGCCATTGTTGAGTAATGGAAGATTTTCTAAAATTCGTCAAAAACTCTTTATTTTTGTGCAATATCATTTTTATGAAAAAATGTCCCGCAAAAGATGATCTATTGCACAAATATGAGATATCAATTGATTTATCTACGCGTTTTGGCTCTAGAACAGCGAACAGATCAACAGACAGACAGGCGGCATGGCGAAAACCACTTTTATGGACTAAGGGACACCTAAAACGCGTATTTCCATCAAAATCTCGGACTCGAATTTTTTCAGGATTAAAATATTTTTTGTATATTATATATATGAGAAAGTAAAAATGAAGCCCCACACTATAACTGAGTCACTTGTTTTGCCTGTGTGCCGTGCGATAGATAGGACAATGCTCGGTGATGAAGCGGAACAAGAAACTGCCAAAATTCCACTTTCTAATGATACAATTCGAAGAAGGTAAGAACATAACATAGAGGAAAATGTTTCTAATAAGCTTAAAATATCATACTTTGCAAGTTGCCGAGACAACCGAGAGTAGCGGCAAAGTACAACTATTAGCACTTGTTCGCTACATTCATGAAAATTAAATAATTAGTCAATTTTTGTGCTGCAGAGAACTCCCAGAACACACAAGAGATCGAGATATATTCCATACTTTGACTTCCTACTTAGAACGTTTGGAAATATTATTGAAGTCATGTGCAGACATTTGTACCAACGATGCTCCATCCACGTTGGTATCTGTCCAAGGCTTCGTCTCACTTGTAAAACAACAGAATCCAACTACCAGTGGCATACCGAGGGGGGCCCACCGGGACCGTGCCCCCCTCCCCAAAAATAAATTTCGGCAATTCTTGTTTTGAAAGAGGATTTTGGCAACCAATTTAAACAACATTCGTTGCATTATATGAGAGAAGGAATAAATCTGAAACAGAATCCAACTACCCATTGTTTTTTGCATAGGGAAGCCCTTGTTGGAAAGACATTAGGAGTTGACTTGAAGTCCATATTAGACCAAATTGTCAGAATGGTTAATTTTGTGAAATCAAGACCTCTAAAGACCCACCTCTTCAAACAGCTTTTTAATGCTCTAGATTCTCAGTACGAATGTTTAGTTTTACACACAAAAATAAGATGGCTGTCAAGGGGAAGAGTGTTGGCTCCTGTGTAGGTATTTAAAGAAGAGATATTATATTTTGGAAACAGGAAAACAGTGATTTTTGTGAATATGTTCGCTGTGAACTTTGGTGCACCAAATTAGCATATCTGACAGAAATACTTAGGTATATAAATAGTCTGTACACCAGCATGCAACGGCGGAATGAAAACATCCTGACTTCTACGGATAAGCTACTGGCATTGCAGAGTAAAGTAGTCATCTGGAAAAAAAGAGCTACAGAAGGTATTCTTGAAATGATTCCTCTGATACGAAAGCAATTGTTGCTCTCATGGTGGATCATTTAGAAATTCTAGAACACAATATCAAGCGCTACTTTCCATCCTTGACTACAGAGAAATACGACTGGGTAAGGAACCCATTCACACAAGTGACAACTGACTTATATGTTTTTACTCTCTCCAAAAAAGAAGAAGAGTTAGTTTCTCTTTTAACTGATCGCACTCTGAAAATCAAGTATGCCGAATTGTCTCTCGATATGTTCTGGATTTCCATCAGAGAAGAATATTCAGAAATTGCGAAAGAAGCTTTGGCAGTTTTGATGCAGTTTTCTACATCAACCTGTGTGAGTTGGGGTTCTCGACACAAACATACATTAATGCACAAAAAGGGAACGGTTCAACTCTGCTGAAGATGAAATGAGAGTTCTAATATCAGTGCAATCGTTAGAAAATGTCACGCTCAAGTGTTACATTAGGTAACATTTTAAAATAGATTTTTTAATAAAACTTCATCATTTGTTGTTTTACGATATCATAACTTAATTTGGTCGATTACATATATGACATAATATGCAAAATATATGTACTTTTATGATGAATCCTAGTTCTTTATTCTAATCTAATTCCAGTGTGCTGCAAAAAAGTGAATATCCAAAGTGCGCCACGAGCACCAAAAGGTTGAGAACCACTGATATATACTATGGAAGTATCTGCAGTAAGAGCTGGATCGGCTGGCTATCAGGAAGGGAACTATCCTGCTAGTATTATGAAAAATAATTACTATAATTTGAATTTTCTAAGTTGATAAGCTAAAAAATAATATAAATACTAAAAATTTTAGACAAAAAGCTTTTCTCAGGGTACTCAATAGGAGAATATAAATAAATTTTTGTAGTTGGTAGTAAAATTATACCATCGTCATACAAAATGATACTTATCTATAGTGCGAATATTAAATATGCGTACAAAGAAACCAACAAATAATGAAAGCTGTGAATATCTACGATTTACTGTACTTAAAACATTTTCTTTTGTATTTTTACATGATAAACATGTTTTTTGAGGTATAACACATTTTTAACATTGACATGTACATTATAGAACTTTAAATGTCTCTTAAGGATTACTCACGATAACACCAATTTCCTGAAAGTCCTGCCACTCGCCAAATGTGGGTTCTGCCCCAGACATAACCCCTGTGACAGGTGAGGGATTACTGTACTTTCTAAAACAAATTTCTCCTGCATTTTTTTTACCACATTAACCAGAAAGGAAGAAGGACCACAATAAAAAAGGCCTAGTCAGGAAAAATCTTTGTAATGCTAATTTTTTAAATAACATACAGGTGTAGCTTTGTGCCATCCGCAAACACTGCCAGCATTAGAGTAAAGAGCAGTTAATCATTCCCCAAAGTTTTAATAATGATGTTCTTTGCACCTTTTTCATTAACTGTGTAACTGGATAAATAACTGTCTTGTCTGCATTACATATTTGGCTCCGAGGGTAATCCTGAATTTTTTGAGACAATTTTATGCTTCTGGAAAACAAAAACCGCGTTTGGATCCACTACATGATTTCCGTGTTCAGTTAACACCTCTAAGTTTCTATTTTGTTTGCTTGTACCTTCACACATTTGCCTCTGTCACATTATATTCCCTCCCAACTGCAGAATTGTTAGTTTCTTCAGCAAAATGCACCACCATTAGCTTAAAATGTCTATCAAACTTCGTCTTATACCTTGTGATACATACCCTTTTACAGAGGTCCCTTTCTTCTCTATATGTCATTTCAGCCCTAAGATTTGGAATAACTTATTTAAAACTGCTAAAAATAATAACTAGTCATCACTTCACTTTAAAACTTTGAGAAGTTTGTCCTAATTGCATGCTCTCATAGAGGTTACACTCTTTAAACAACAGGTGTACTTGTTGTCTGCCACTGGTGCACCAATCGAAAAGTAATAAATATTTTGATATTGTAACAAGTGCAAAACACTTGCAATCTTAGTGTAGCCATTTTTAATGCTGTGTATATCAAATTTCATACCCAGCCTATTATTAAATCTAAACTAGGTTTGTCAACACTCCCCTTCCACCAGTACCTACAAGGTAGTAAGCCACTCCATTGCACATAGTGAATTTCAAGATTATGAATAAATATATTGTATTGATAAATTAAACATTATGTGGGCATAGAATCGGCATCAAGATGTTCCGTGCAGCATTTAAAAATTTGTACTCAATTTTAAAACAATCCCAAACTTTTTTGGCAAAATTTTTTGAAAAACCTCGTCTTCCTTTCAGGTTAATAGGGTATTTGTAAGATATGATTCGTAATAATGATAGAAAATATTGAAAGAAAACCATTATGAAGTAATATGTTTTGAGAAAGAAATGTTTACTTTCCCAACCAAATGGACAGGCCCATTTATCATTTTATTTGGTCCAAGTACATCAGTAATTGCAATATTGAATAATTCTCCAATTTTATGATTATATCACCTAAAAGTTTGGAAACAACTTCTACATTTTTCAATGACAATATTACCACATTTGCTCAAACAAAAAGTTTTAAATGCCAACATGTTTTGAGAATCAACTTTAATTCTGATGGGTAATCTCAATTACCGTACAGTGGCAGGCCTCACCTGGATGAGAAAGTTGTTCCACGTCTAACAACAGCAGGAATCCTACCAGGCACCTCTTCCACATCAGATCCTTGAGTAACCTCATGGACAGATTCAGTAGCACTTGAGAGTTCTTCCGTTTCATTAATCTGGGATGTACCATCAGCCATTTCTGTAGGCCCAGATTCAAGGCAATCCAGCTCTGCTCGGATTTCTGCCAACGTCTCCAATTCAGAGGCAGTAAATCGTGATTGGCTTATAACAGCAGAATCTGGTACGCCTCTATCAGATCCTTCGACTGTCGTTACCGCACAGTCTAAATTTATGGTTTCTCCTGCAAATAAATAGATATAATTTACGTAAACTTTGAAAGAACGATTCTCTGATTTCAAAGCTAACCACATGAGTAGATCGAATCGTACAAATAACATATATTTTTCATTGAAAATATAAACAAACTTGGAAAACATAAATATGGGGAAATATCGAAAAATACTTTCTTTTTGGTTAAATGAACGCTTCAAATGATTCTTTAGTAAAATAGAGTACTAAACCATTTCTAACAATTCCTATTGCTGTGAAATGCCCGTTTATTTTGACAAGGATAAATAATACCCTTTAGTTATTTTTAAAACAAATCACTTAACCAACAATCGTCATACAAATTCAAAAATATATACATGTAATTATTAAGGAAGCAAAAAAGTACCTTAACACTTCATTTAAAAACTAGGGTCATGAAAGTGGTCACATTTACTGGAGTTTCAGAAAAAAAATAATTTCAACTAACAGGCATTTCTTAATAAATAAGTAAACTAAAGGAAATGCTATTTCTACTGACGATTAAACGTATTAATTTAATTAATATTTTGTACATAGCCACCAAATATCGATAATAACGCAATACAATATAAAACTTAAGTATTAATACACACATACTTTGGCATCAGTAACTCAAATTCAACATAAAGAGAATGTCAACATAAATAGCTGTTCAATAATTTCGTCTATTAAGTCAAACACACTTAAATGACGCGCCATTTTTTGCCAGCAAGGCAGGGAAATTTGAAACATGGGTCCTATAAATGACCTTTATTGATTTTTTGATGTTCCCGATAGAATACAAAATTTTCCAAAATATTTAATTTAACTAATTAAATAATACTGCCCAGAAATATTACTATCTGATTAAAATGTACTACATCGGTTTCACGAAATTAGTATCAAGTCCTAGAGGTAAGACCCCTGGAATGGGTGGGGGCTTCTGTAACAGGCGTTGAGTTTTAGTTTTCACTGCTACATCCTACACAATAACTACTTATGTGAATCTTTACAGACATAACTGCTTTATGTTAACTGCACGTAAGCTGAGGGCGCGATCACCTCAAATACCTGATTCAGTTGATGGCATCCCGTGTTTGTTCAAACGAACGCGCCCACCATTACCATACCACAATGCACCGTAATCGCCGCGTACGTAATGGAGCGTAGGTCGCCGTTGCCGGTTGTACCATATGTGAACGTCCCCGGAACTTGATAAATATTTCATCTAGCAATATCGAATCATCGGTGTTGTTTATTTTTATCTTTTATCATAGATATATATACGAATATGCTGTTTTAAACCTGCTTAATTTTTATTCTGTCGATCTTAAATATATTCCGCCTAAGAAATTTCATCCAATCAGCTTCATTTACTAGAAAATATCTAAGATGGCGATTGCCCGCAGAATGTTAATGTTTATATTATGATTAGTTTGGAAAGCGTGAGGTCTGTAGATTTATTTAACAGTAAATGACTCGTATTTTTTAACGAATTTCATTTTTACCTCAATCCTCATGAAATCTATTAGATTTTTTCCATATAAAACATTCATCTAAACCTATAAAAATATAACAGGTGAATTGCTATGGATTTTGGAGGTGCGCCACTTAGTATCTTTAATTGAAGAAATATACTTATAATTTGTCAAGCGTTTTGTGTAATGTGGGGAGAGCCAAATATGCTTCAGTGCAATACGTATTTCGGAGATAACTCCAAAGTTACTTTGTCGTACAAAATTGATGTAGACGCTATTAATGCTGTTTTAATCAATCGGTTTAATTTTCTGTCTGATAAATATAAGAGTGATACTCTTTATATTACATATTATATTGTGAAAGATTTTTCGTCTGACCTGTGCGTTTCAGTATGAAGAAATTCTTAAAGATTGCGATTAATCTCCAAATATTGTGCATAACTGTATAGCTGAGGCTTATCTCGATTATAATAATGGAGTTTAAATTCAAATCCAAACGGTGAGGATTTACGCAAAAGTGGTGGTCTAGCAAAACAAATTGCACTAAATACGATTTCCTAGCCAAAAATTGATATAGGAACGGAATTTATGCGGACTAGCTTTTCATATCCTCGGTACAAACAAATAATCTTTTTAAATCTCATTGCCTGCGCGTGGTTATTATCGCTCTGACTTAATTTTATTAATTATTTATTTATTATTGACTTTATTTTAATATTTATTGCCATTTGCTACTAAACCACACTCATGGCTTTTAAATAAAACAGACTTCTATACCCAAAACAATTCAAACCTGCGACCTTAGCATTGAGGGGCAGAAGCACTAGCCACCCTTATACTATGGCCTACCAATTTGTATGTGAAATCTATAAAATTAATTCAAGTCCTAAAACATTCTCATGATTTTTTCAAAGTTATGTTGGTTTTTTCTTAACAGATACAAATTAGTTTTAGTAAATAAGGAGAAATAAAAAATTATCAAGTTTATCATATGGTGTGATTGATTTGATGGTGTAAGTAACACCTGCAGCAATAAAATGGTGGAGTAAATCAGGTGCAATGTGATTGTTAAGTCAATAATCAGTTCTTAATAGAATTCCTTTGTGTAATTTAAATTAGTATTTGTGGGAAATAATCTTGTGTGAATTACTGCAGTGTTGTTATTTTTTCAATTGATAGTCATGTTGATTTTAAGAATGTGCTTCATAATTTGGATATGTGGTTATTTTCCAGGCGTGAAAAAAATATCACTTATCTATTCGGGTCAAATGATTATATTCAGTGATTTGTAATTTAGGTATGTATGAAAATGATTCATATCTAGGTTCATTTCTAATAAGGCTTAGCAAGAAGTCTAATTATTGTTTATATTAAGGTAAAGCTATTTAGTATGGTATTTAAAGTAGGATACATTTCCTGGATTGCAGATTTCTTGTGGCATTGGGTAATGCTCTACTCGAGCATTGTCACAAAAAGGTTGGGGATGGATATTAACTGCTTGCAAGGAAGGTCATGTAATCCTTTTTTTGTTGAGATTTTTATTTTTGTCACTTGAAAGTATTGTAAGACAGTGATGTCTATTATTACCTCGGTAGAAAACAAAAGTGCTTTCCTAATGCTTTTCATGCAATTGTATGAAACTTTAACGATATTATATTAACTAGAGATTTCCCCGTTTAAAATCAATGCGAGAGTTACATGTATTTCAATTCACTCAGAAAATGAAGTGCTTGAAATATATTTGAATACTACTACTGAGTATTCGATAAATTTTCTATTATGTTAAATTATGGCATTTATATACCTTGCTCTTTTTCTTACGACTTAATTTGCCTATCTTTGGCTCCGTTGTCCTTCCCCTTCATTTTCCCTGTTACTTTCTAGCATCGCAACAATCTGCCAGTTTTTTAGTTCTTTTTTTTGTTTCAATTGAATATTATGGTCTTTTTCGTAGAGCTTGAGCTAAGTGTAAAAGACTGATCTCAACAATGTAGTATGCTGTGAAAGTACAACAGATAGCGACCTGTCTCATGTATCTCACTCCCCTCCTCCGCGAAGGGCTCTCTCCTCCTTACCACTCTGAAGAGATGAACGATACTGTGCAACAATTAAGGGTACTTGATTCTAGGATATTTTGAAACAAAATTTGATTTACTCAAAAATGGCTCTTAGGGATTTTGATTAAAATCCATCCAATTGTACAGCCTGATGTCACAAATAATACTTACTAAGCCATATGCCCCAAAAAATTACTAAATATCGACCAGTGGCATTAAAATATACACTAAACTATGGTTAACTTTCATTTAAAAGCATTTTTCTTTTATAAATGTCGGCCAAACGTATATATGTATATGAGAAAGTTTGTTCAATGTATATTGTGCTGTTTATTTTTATAAGGTGAGAGAAATTAACGCCAGAGATGAACTTTTCAACATTTTTTCATTGCAAAATTAGCAATGACTCCTTCAAATGGTATTTTTTGCATAATCTCATTCTCAATAGTAAGTAGTGCAAAGGAAGACAAACATTTTTGTCCTATGGTTGATCGGAGACAGTTTTTTATCAGCTTTAGCTTCAGAAAAGAATGTTCCTCTTCACAATTCGTTCCCAATTTCTAGAATAACTTATTGATAAATCAATAATAATCTTCCCCAATTAAGCATCTTTATATATACTAGTAATCGGTGCTTGCATACTGCAAGCATTGGGAGAGTCTGGAGTCAAACCAAGGACACCTACATAAGATGTCTCATATTATCCGAAAGTCTACTCATGACATCTACCACCCAAATATGTTCTCCCTTTGCTTTTAAACATCACGGTCTGAGAGTGACGTTATGACACTAAGCTACTTTTCAGTTTGTGGCACTAAGCTCTCGTACAGTTTTATTAACACGTAAAATAAATTCCAGAAGAAAAGCACTGTTTCTTAGTCATGACAGAAATATTGGGCCATTGTTATAAATTGTATAAAATACCGTTTTTATGCAGTAAAAATTGAATAATTGGACTAATTTGGTACGGATTCATGTTCTACTTTCAGGAAAAATAATCTTCGTTCTTTTTCCCGTCTTCTAATTCAAGTCCAGAGTTTGTACCTTAATTAAAAGTAATTTAAAAAGGCTTGTACGGATTTAAATGGTTTCCAAATGGGACTTGAAAAGGAACGTTTTGTGGTGTAAAAGACCCTGTTGTAAGGGGAAATTTTGGAGTTTTCGATTTTTCCTGATGGTTTTGGACCAACACCAAGGTTCCCTCCAAATATCAGCTCTGTGGAATATCTAGAAGTACCTTAGGTTTTATATCATATATATCCTCCGTAAGAAGCAGCTATTTATAATAGATATATATATATATATATATATATATATATATATATAATAGTTAAAAGGCCTACAATCCATAGTGCCTAGGGCCTACAAAACCCATAATCCAGCCCTGCTACCACCGTGCACTGGGACAACATTGTAGTAACAAAGCAGCTCACTCCCCTCCTTACTGTCCCTACCAAAGTGTGCCAGGACAACAATGCATCAGGGCATCGTACCGGAATCTTTTGCCTTCGGAAAATTATATATAGATAAAGGTAAAAATCCAGCAAGGTGAGACAAAGATAACGTATCAGCAAAAACCTCTGCTTCAACATCTCCTTATCTATAACATTTTTATGTTATATCTTGTGTATTAGCAATTTTGTATTTTGGAAAAAATGAAATTATGAAAAAAAAACATTAACTCTCAAAACTAAGCCTGCATGTGAACAGTAGGGCCATGGCAATCACACAATATATTGGGATGCAACAACAGAGGTCAGTCACTGTATTGCTAGAGTTAAAATGGAACAGACGCCAATGACTGCTATGGTGCCATACAGGGCTATGACCAGGCCCGGACATAGAGACCCATGGCCCCTAGGCAGTTAACAGAGTTTTGGTAATTTAGCAAAAAACAAACTTTACTTATATTTTTTATTTATTTAACGTACTTTGACTTTATGAAATAGACAAGTACCAACTATACTTTTTTACACATTATAATTTTTACATTTACATATAATTACAAGATTACATTGCCACGTGACGAACTTTCTTCTCTGCAAAGGAACGGATGACCTCACTATAGTCCACAGACTGCGTTATTTCTGACTCTATGTACAGCACAGAGAGTGAATTAAGCCTGTTCTCTTCTGTGGTAGATCTTAAATAATTCTTTACTCTCTTTAGCGCTGAAAATGACCGTTCTGCCGAACAGTTTGACCCTGGTGTACACAACAGCATCCGGAGCGCTATTCCCACGTTTGGATAAATGTCCAAAAAGCCTTTTTCCAGGATGTACTTGTATAGCTCCAGTGACAATAACCCTTTTCTCCCTGTAGCCTCAGCGGACAACAAATGAGCTCGCAGGTGCAGACACTCATTTTCCAAAGTCCCAGGATAGTGGAAGTTGGTGGGCGTTCGACCAATCAGAATACATGGTAGTATCTACAATATTCCAGAACGTTCCCTAATCGAACATTCTAGAATACAGGTCCATGACATTCTAGAACATTCTTGAATGTTCCATAGTCTTCCACAGAGTTCTAGAACATTCGACACTTTTCCAGAGTTTTCCAGGACTTTTGAGAACTTTCTATACGCATACAATATTGAAATATCTAGAACCTTCAAGAATGTTCCTGTACTACCATTCACTAATCATTTCCGGAATATTCTATCTTACGGGATTATTCTATAAAATCTTAAGACACTATACACTAGAAAATTCTATCACATTCTTTAGCTTCCATCGCCAACACTACTCGTATCGTAACCTTAACTAACCTCAGCAAATTCGCGTGGAGCTGCAAAATTGAAATTGATACAACTTTCTAACACACACTTTCAACGCGAACTGACAAGTTATAGAATGAAGTCAGGTGCGATGCAAAACAAACAAAGAACACAAACCCAGTGTTGCCACTTGACTTGTCAAAAAATTAACTATGGTCAATTATTTTCTATTTCTTTCGGAAAAATGGACATTATTTTCTGTGTCCTCAATGTGTACCATTTCGGCCCCTGGTCGGGGCCCCCACTGAGGTTGGGGCCCTAGGCAGCTGCCTAGTTTGCCTAGGCAGAAGTTCGCCGCTGGCTATGACCAGACATTTTACCATCTAAGACAAGATACATACAATGCGGGGTATTTGTTTTATCGAGGGCCCTGCTCTGACGGGCTACTTTCATTGTGATGTCTCGGCAGCTGAATGAGCTATACCCAATAGCAAGCATGTCATTTGCCTGTTGTTGTTTTGGGGTTTGCTTCTAATGAAGGACAGTTGGTTTCATATGACCAAAGACTGTATGAAATCAACCTTCCCCCAGATTAATAATTGCTAACAGGCACAGCACACTAAGCTGCTGATATGTCACACTCCAAGTAGTCTGCCAGAGTAGGACCCGTGATAAAAGCAACACCCTGTAACACAATAATTGTTTTTTAAATGTGTCACAATTGTCAAACATAAAATGTAAAAGTAAAACGAAACTTAACCTTAATTTTTAACCAATGCAGATAACAAATAATTTATTTTTAGAAGTAAATAAGCTGTCATAATGTTGTTACACTGCATGCAATATAGGTTAATGGAAGTACACTGGTTCCTCTGCTTTGCATGTGCATGCCAAGGAATGTTATTGTGCAGCCCTTTGTCAATTCAGTATTATAAAAACTTAAAAGACAGTCCTTTGCAACATTGTTGAATAATTCAGTAATGTTACCGATGGTTTTTCTTTCAATTAGTGTGAGCTTTTTCATAGCATTGTTGTCCAGACAGCTTGCATGAATAATCTCTTTGTAAGGAAAAGATTTTTAATTGAGTTTACTGGGATAATACCATGCATAATGCAAAGCATTAGCCCAACAAATGTGTCCATTGCCGTATAAGTTTTGTAGGAGTCATTAAATTCAATAAGGCAAAAATTTTAAATAATAAAAAACTTCATGTTCATATTGTTCACAACATGAAACATCAACTGAGAAGGTATGGTGAACCACAGGAACAATAGCTGCAGTTCAAGTTGGTAAAAGTATCTGTAAAACTGGAAGGTAGCTTGGAATTCAAGAGACATTGAATCCAGATCATCTGAAATCAGATTCCATTGATGGTCTAAGGTGGGAAGAAATTCTGTTTTTTCCTGACCAGGAAAAAGAGATTGCAAATCAGTCGATACTTCTTTCCAAGTTGTTCTCGGCTAGAAATCTGCAACCAGGGCTTGGCCCAGACAGTTTGCCGCCTGAGGCAAGATATAATATGGTGCCCCTTCAATTTTTTTTATGGAGCTCTTTTAATTAGACGTAGGTTAAAAAAGTAGAAAAAACATAATAAAAATGTATTTATCCGTATCACGTAATTACTTTTATTAAAAGACAAAATGAGGTGCATTATTTCTAACAAATACCTCATGTATTTGATTTGTCTGGCCATCTCTATGAGCCATATAACTTTGGAATCCTGCAATTTAGAGAAACCAAATTTCCAGGGTAGATTTTTTATGAGCATTAGACAGGATATAAACTTAGTGAATGTAGGATTTGCTGCTAGGGATTAACCAGAAAAAATCGTTAATAAGTACATGCTGCTACTGATGTAGACAACCAGCAATAAATCTCATCTGCTATTCTTTATTCTGCTAGAAAGACAGCAGCTGTTGAAAAGAGCACCTCATGTAATTTACTCTCCCATTCCTCCCTTGTTTTCATAAAATTTTGATTACAGTACATTTAATTTTATCTTTCATCCAACAAAAAATTGACAAAAACAAAAGGCATAATTGCCAAGTATGTATACCCCTTTTTTAGTTATAAACGTCAAGGATTAATATAACTTGATTAGTCTATACAATAGCAAAAATTGGTGAAACATCTATTGCACAAACTCTCATACTCGTATACTATGCACCTGGCCTTACTAAACTCTTTCCTGAATGTAAGAACTCTTACTGCTACAAAAACAACATAACCGCTGAAAATGTCTTCTTCACGTAAGTGGTATTAATATTTTGTGAATTGTGTGAAAATCAAACTTGAGTAATAGTTATATCATACATATCAAGTATATATAGATTGATGAAGCCATATAGGCACTGAAGCACTATTGCTTGACGATGATTGTTGAGAGGGCTGGGTGTTAGCTGGGAGTAAAAATCGATATATTACAAGGGTGATGCCCGTTGAAATTCAATGGAAAAGTTTTTTTTATGAAATTTAGTGAACACATGAGATACGAAGATATTATCCTAGACAATGGTACCCAATTACACGAAACCGGCAACAATGCAAATCACTAGGAATGCGTTAAAAACATCTGTTGATCGAGTTGACGCGTATTCAAAAACCAATGGCAGGAAAACATACTTTCGTTCTTTTAGGCATTCGTTGTTTCAAACTTCTACAATGATTCTAAGTAATTTTAATATGCGAATGATTAACGTTATACATTCAAATGTATTCCTTCTCGTAAATAACGAATATTGGTTCCTATGAAAATCATTTTTACAGTACAGCTCGGACTCTATGACCTGAAATGAATACTAACTGGTTCAAGGCCCTCCAGCACAGTGGTTCGTAAAGTTTCAATTGTCACGGCCCACTTGAATATCATGTGGTCCCCTTTGAAATGAAAATAGTAAAAATAAGAAACTTTAATACAAATTTCTTCATTATATATAACTATTAATAATTTTTATAACCGTATTTCCAAAAATTCTCTGATAAAATTTTATTAAACGCAAAAATTTTATTTTTTTGGCGTTTCACCTTACTTCCAAAATAAATTTTGGCCCGGATGGGGAACCGCGGCGCATAGTTTGAGAGAAACTGCTCTAGCAAACTCGGACAGACGATCCACTGAAAGATGTTATCACTTGGGGAGACCAAAAGAAACCGAACTGCGAAAATAAAAGAAGTTGGGTGTGTACGGATTTGAAAGGGAAGGTATTTAAACCTTAGGGAACGGAAGGTTTTTGGTCGGACGAGAGGGAGGAGGGTTTGTAGCCTGGGTTAAACCCAAATTCATTTCTAAGAAAAAAATCGTGTGTCATGTGTTTAGCTAAGAAATATAACTGAGAGCATAGAATTGGACCGAGATTACTGTTTGTCTTTTTTCTAATTTTAGAGATGTGTAAGCTCTACAATGGGTTGATTTTTCGATTATTGGGTATTATTTATTCCAAATCGTGATTTTCATAGTGGTCAAACTTTGGCGCACCTTGCGAGAGGCGCCTGAAGCGGCCACCTCACCTGTCGGCCCGGCCCTGTCTGCCACATAGCTTATGAATTTTCTGAGAAAAATCACATGCAGTACACATTCAATGCAGCTTCCAGGCTTGTTGGAAAGGGTTAGGTTTGCAGGTCTATGAAGAGGAACCCCAAATTAAATTTGAGGAAACCAGAAATGAAAAGCATCAATAGAGTACATATATTCAATGAAGTTAAGCAATTCTGTTGCAACTTGGTATCAGTCATGGAAAAGAGGAAGATTCTTCCAGACCAAATCTTCAATGCTGATAGAAGTATAATATCTCGAGTGCACATTATTGGAGCGAAAGGCCTGAAGTGAGTGGGAATAGCAAGCTTTTGTAAAAGGTGGAAGAATGTAACTATTTCCTGTGCAATTAGTGCAGCATAAACTTAAATACCCCCGATATTGATCTTGCCGTGTGAACACATTTGTCATCTCCAAGAATGGAGAGGGCTTGCTGGTTCTATATACAAGTATTTGGGAATTTGATGGAAGAATAGTGTGACCACCCACTGTTACATTGTTGTCATTGTGGACGAGATAAATGTAGCCAGTGTTGATACAATGGGATAAATTTAGTGAGAGTCATCCAGTCTCGTACCATTGCCTTAAGAAGTGTCAAGGTGCTGCTCTAGTTTTTGCCTATAGTTTAAATATACATGTAATTTGTAGTTGTTAGCAGCAAATATTCAACAGTTATATATTGTGAACCAAGGGTTAAAAATGGCTATAAAAAGATTATACATCTGCAGTATTAAAGAAGCTCAAAATCCTTTGTCAAGTTGATCAGAAAGATAAAAATCTGAAATAACGAAGAAAAAACGGAAAAGACATCGAAAACCCATATAAAGTAGTCCCTAGCGCACCGCGAAGGTAACCTTCTTGGCACTTGGCCAAAATCGCGTTGTGCAAAATTCTACGTGTATGGAAAAAATCAAGAGTTTGTATTGGCTGCGAACTTGATTGTGTCACAAGCATACGTTAAATGCAGTGCACGCCCAATTTAGAACGGCGTGCATATAATGAAATTTTACCGGCGTTGAGTAGCTTTATTTATTTATTAAACCGCGTTTAATCAAACCTGCGATGGTAAAATCCGCATTGGACAAGGATTAACTGTATTTGAAAGTGATAATGAAATCAACTATGCTGATAAAAATGTTCTTTATAAATGTTAATAATTAAAAATAACGCTATAATTCCTTTTTATTGAACTTTTTCTGAGAACAAAACGACCATACGGGACTTATTTCGTGAAAAATCCAGCGCCAAATCTAAAGGGCTTAAGCATGCTTTCGTGAAGAGACACGAAAATTTAGAAATCTTTGAATTCCAATCATTCTTTTTAGTGAATGCGTGTTGCGGTGCTTTACAATGATATTCGCGATTGAAATTTGACAGACTATTTATTTAATTATTTATTATAACTAGCTAATCAGCAGCCACTAACGGCCTTTTGCAATGAGCGCAACAACGATAAAAATACGAACCCATATGATATGTCCTCGGCACGAATCCAACCCGCGATACAACGAGCCAGTTAAAATCATTAAAATATACATTATTAATAGTAAATAGCGAAAAAGTGTTAATATATACAGAAAAACCTTATGCAACGTGAATTCCGACGATGCGTTTTCATTATTACGCTTTATTATATATCCGCTCACAGTAATTACAATTTAGGTACGTTTGCGATGCATGTTGCGATGTTAATTCCTAATGAGCCCGTTGAATAGCGCGATTAATGCCATGGAACATTACAATTCCGATGGATGTCATAAAATTTTTATAAATATCTAGGATAAATGACGTTCCTTGTTTTGAGATCGCAATGGCTACAAGAGTGAATAGATATGCCTACACCATTAGCTTCCGGTGATTCAGTCCGTAAAAAGTTTCGGAAACCGAGCAGCAGACAAACCGTCCCATAAAAAATGGTCGGTGAAAGGTGAAAACAGGAGGAAAATCGGAAGGTGACAGTGAAAGAGAAACAGTCTTCGTAAGCTTGGTTCTAAATGGCCACAACTAGAGGAGAAAGTGAAAAAATAGATAGTGGAACGGAGGAAGTAAGGTATTGCTGCATCGACCAAATGGTTAAGTACGAGACAAAAAGAGCTGCAGAAGAAAAAGGACGAGTTGAGCGAATGTATCGTTATTGGATGTGCGTTCTATTTATTTGGAATCAAAATCTCATCTTGCACTTAAGTTTAAGGAAGTAGGTACTATCGGTAAGGTATGTCTATTCGTGCGACGTGTACGGCACACTCCGACCGTCTAATTAATAGCCCTGCCGAGTCCACGCATTTAGCTATACAAGTTTCGAAGCAATTATTTACGTTTTAGATCATCTCTATTTACTTTCACGAATTACGTTTATCAAAAACACTATATTTAACTGTTATCACGCCGTAATATTTTCTGTAAACCGAGTTAATCGTGGCTGGAAATGCTTGGTGAACCAAAATACTTTTTTTCCTGAAAAATCTTCTAAAAATCTGGATGCGTCTTATATCCCGAAAATGCGGTAAATACGAAAAATGATGTATTTGCAGGGTCTCTTAATACGTAAATAATAAAATAAAATTTCTCTTCTTTATTTCCCGATTTCCTGTTTTTTATTTTGGTATTTATACGCGTTCTTTACAAAACGTAAAAAATGGACGGCCTTATGGTCAGGTCATGTCCGTCTGTTCGACCGTCCGCATGTTTCATCTCCGAAACTTCTGGGCGGGCTTTCATGAAATTTGATATTTAGGACCTTAGGGCAATGAAAATGATAGAAATAGTTCATTAAAACCAATCAGGGGTATCACTTTACTAGAAAGAGAAATGAACCTTCCGCCATATCTCGCAAAATAATAGTCATACCAAAATAGTCTTCAAACAAAATTTGCAGATACAGTCAAGTATAATATTTTTTGTCGTATATATTTTTATCGAAGGAGCAGCCGTTTTCAAGAAAATCAAATAAAGTCGTTATTCACTTCGAAGATGGAAAAAAATTTCCGTGATTTTTAAAACGTTTCCACCGAAAAAATCTTCGTAGCTACATACTGAAGTAAACAAGATCTGCTATAAATACATAAATACAATTAGTTTATTTCGTGCGCATAGAGCATGTATAAATCAAAGGAAATGTATTATCTGTGACGATGAAACGAACTTGAATACTTTTATTTTCCTTACGTATATATACAGCGTTTGTAAGTGAAAAGAAATGCATCATTTTAAAAAGGAATGATAGTGAACATAAAAATTACTACTACTAATTTATAGGAGGTATGTTTTATGTAATTTTCGATTTTTTATTAATTAAAATATCAGAAAATCAATCGATAAATCAAAAATTCCATATTTTCTTGGCCTCGCTTCTGTTATATCGTTTTGAAGTGCTTAAACATTATTCTAAGGTAGGGGTATGCAAACTTTTACGTGGCGGGCCGCATTCAATGATGCGATGGTCTGGGCGGGACGAATGAGTTTACATAGGAACTTACTCAAGAGATCATATGTGATTTTAAAACTGAAAATAAGGTTTTAACCATTTTTAGCGTTAAATTTAACCAGGCAATGTGTTATGGCAACAATTGTACTTATAATGTTGAAAATTATTCATAATTACTATCACAGACAATAACTCATCAAAGCTTCGCGCATGATTGCGAGTATCTTTCCTCTATTGTCTTATAAAATGCAGATGCGTACAGGGACGGATTTCCCACAAGGTTAGGGTGACCAGATGCCGATGGTCACAAGCGGGACAAAATGGGTTTTGAAAGTGAAAATCCGGATCATTTTCCAAAGAAAACCGGAACAATGGGAATTTTGATATTATTTCCTTCTATGCTCTAAATTTCAAATAAATGTTTACAAAAGAAAAGGCAAACTTTTATTTATTGTAACAACCAATAAATGTACATATTTCATGAATATTTAAGCAGTATTACAATAAAAAATATTAGGAGCCATTGGTGTTTTCAGGCATATTTTAAAATACTCCTGCCTGCCTTGATCAAATTTTGATCATTTATTAATCTTCTCATAAAAATATTTACAGGTCATATTTAAGTTTTATTTACAAAGGAAGGGAAAATCATGACCAGCTGTCATTATTTTCATAGAGTCAGCTCTTGGTGAACTTCCATAGGTCTTTGGTTTTTCCAGCACTTGAAATGTGAATGCCTTTTATTAAATCGTATTTGGAAGATCGAGTTTGATTTTAAAATTGATTTCGTATAAACGGAGATAAAAAACTGCTGAATAGTCCATAACGCTTACAAGAAAATGCGTCCCGAAAAAAATATTTGGGACGCCGGGACAAAACTCTGAAAACCGAGACAAATCCCGGGAAACCGGGACGCCTGATCACCCTACACAAGGTAACAACGTGCCTAGGGGTGTAGCCGTTCTAGTAATTCGATCATTATTGTTCATGTAGTAATAAGAATTTATATGAATTTTCAGTTAATCACTTATAAGAACTCCCAACTTTCGCGAGCTAAATGACATATATATATATTTAAGTACGTCTGGCTAAATACTTCATTTTTTACGAAAAACACAATAGTAGAGATGTTTTGAATAGAGGCGCGTGATTTATAAATCCGGCCCTGCATTTGTAACGATATGGAATAAATAATTATATACAAGCATAGCATACTATATAATGTAATAAAATAAAGAATAAATTGTATGTTTATACGTACCAAATTATTAAAATGGTTCTTTCCTCATAGACACCGAAAAATATTCCGTGTTTTTTGGTAAGTTTCACAGATTAAGGTGTTCACACTTCAAGCGTTACACCCATACACGATTCGAGTAGACATATTCACATCTACAGTGCTGAGCTCAGCCTTCCTCCCTATATTATACTCATGCTTAATGAATATGGAACAAAAGGCTCTTTTGTCTTACATATGGGTCTGATGAATCCAGATGGATCTATAGGAATAATATTTAACTTCAAAAGGCCAAGTGGCCTGCTTGGCTCTGTTTGCAGTGGGTGGAAAAATAAGAATTTCAGTAATGACTTATAAACAATGTTGAGGCCGGTAATATCTTCGTCAACATGACGAAGTCCTTTCCGTCATATTTTCATGGTTATATTCTAGTAATTTTTAAAATACCTATTTAATGAACACTAATATTTTAGGCAAAAGATTTCCTAATTCTGCCTCGGTCGTTATTCATTACAAAGTCTCTGTAGGTGATAATGTATATATTTTCGTAGACATCTAGTTTTGAAACTTGGTGAACAGTTTTCAAAGATTTTAGGTTCTGAATGGTGTTAGGATGATTGTTTTCTTGTATGTGAGCTGCAACACTAGAATTTTTACATTTATTATGTTTAAAATGAGCAATGAGTTGTTTAAATAGTGTATCTAATCTCTTTTAGTCTGCCCAATGTAAATTTTGTCTTGCCCCACAAGATACTTTTATGAATTCCGGATTTGTGTATGTCTGGTATTTTGTCTTTGTGAATGTAGAGAAAGTCTTCAAATTTATTGCTTTATACTTGTACTTGTGTAATTTAAATTTGGAGAAGTTCTTCTGAATTTTGTTTGTAGTCCCGAGGGCAAAAGGGATTTTGGTACTTTTAGAACCTTTTGGTGCTCGCGGCACACTTTGGATATTCACTTTTTTGCGGCACACTGGAATTAGATTAGAATAAAGAACTAGGATTCATCATAAAAGTACATATATTTTGCATATTATGTCATATATGTAATCGACCAAATTAAGTTATGATATCGTAAAACAACAAATGATGAAGTATTATTAAAAAATCTATTTTAAAATGTTACCTAATGTAACACTTGAGCGTGACATTTTCTAACGATTGCACTGATATTAGAACTCTCATTTCATCTTCAGCAGAGTTGAACCGTTCCCTTTTTGTGCATTAATGTATGTTTGTGTCGAGAACCCCAACTCACACAGATACGATGTAGAAAACTGCACCAAAACTGCCAAAGCTTCTTTCGCAATTTCTGAATATTCTTCTCTGATGGAAATCCAGAACATATCGAGAGACAATTCGGCGTTCTTGATTTTCAGAGTGCGATCAGTTAAAAGAGAAACTAACTCTTCTTCTTTTTTGGAGAGAGTAAAAACATATAAGTCAGTTGTCACTTGTGTGAATGGGTTCCTTACCCAGTCGTATTTCTCTGTAGTCAAGGATGGAAAGTAGCGCTTGATATTGTGTTCTAGAATTTCTAAATGCTCCACCATGAGAGCAACAATTGCTTTCGTATCAGAGGAATCATTTCAAGAATACCTTCTGTAGCTCTTTTTTTCCAGATGACTACTTTACTCTGCAATGCCAGTAGCTTATCCGTAGAAGTCAGGATGTTTTCATTCCGCCGTTGCATGCTGGTGTACAGACTATTTATATACCTAAGTATTTCTGTCAGATATGCTAATTTGGTGCACCAAAGTTCACAGCTAACATATTCACAAAAATCACTGTTTTCCTGTTTCCAAAATATAATATCTCTTCTTTAAATACCTACACAGGAGCCAACACTCTTCCCCTTGACAGCCATCTTATTTCTGTGTGTAAAACTAAACATTCGTACTGAGAATCTAGAGCATTAAAAAGCTTTTTATTTATTTATTTATTTGAAAAAGCCCCAAAACAGCACAAGGCCAATTAAATTGGGCACATAACAACGAAGTAACAAGAATAAAACAAAAATAAAACTATCAAACAAAATAACTAAAACTCTAGCAAAAAATACACAGAAGACATACATAGTACACCAATCACACGAAATCAGGGTAAGGAGCAAATAGAAAGACAAACAAATCGGAAGAAAGAGGAAGGAAAATAGGCAACAAAACAAATCAAATATTCGGTTTAAATTGGAAGTTAGGAGACTTATTGAAGGGGTCATAGTCAGGGAAGCGCTTCAGCAAACTATTACAAAGATCAGGGAGGCGATAGAGAAAGGAGCGTTTAGTGATTGAGAGGCGAGGGGTAGGGCAGTGAAAAAGCTCATTCAAGCGAGTAGAACGAGCGGGGACCCGGAGTGGAAATAGAGAAAGAAGCTCATGCCATTAATAATTTTTGAAAATGCTTTAATGTCAGTGTGAGTACGTCGATCAGTAAGGGATGGAATCCCTAGGGAGGTTCGTATGGCACTAAGTGAAGAGTTATGGAGAGGAGGGTGACGAAAACGAATTACAGACAGAAAGAAATTCATGGGTCGGTCAAGGAGCTTGAGAGTAGAAGGCGAAGCAGTGCACCAAATTGGGGAGCAGTAATCAAGAATGGGGAGAACGCAGCTAAAGAAAAAGGTACGAAGAGCGGAAATGTCAGTTATTTCTGTATAACGATAAATTAAACCTACTAACGACATAGCACGGGAGGAAATACTTTTAATATGATATTGGAAAAAAAGCTTCGAGTCGAAGATTACTCCCAAGTCCCTTTGATTGGTGACAGAGGGGATTACTTAACTAGAGAGCCTGTATGGATAGTTTAGAGGAGATCTGCGGAGTGTGTATGACAGTACTGTGGATTTAGACGGGTTAATTCGAAGGCGCCAGTGATTGGACCATGAAAGGAGCGCATCAAGAGCGTTTTGTAGGGCAGTGGAATCCTTATCTAAGTTAATTTGTCTGAAAATTTTACAGTCGTCTGCATATAGGAGGATGTTGCAAGATGTGGAAGAAATAGTTTCGACTAAATCATCAACAAATAACGTGAAAAGTAAAGGACCAACAACACTACCCTGAGGAACGCCGGACGAGATGGGAGCAACTGAAGATGAAAAGCCGTCAAGTACTACGCGTTGTTGTCTATTTGTTAAGAATTTGCCAAAAGGGAAAGGAAATTGCCGTATATATTGTATCTGTTAGCCAATTTAAAGATTAGAAGTTGATGATTAATGGAGTCGAAGGCTTTGGCAAAGTCAATATAGCATACATCCAACTGCGAGGAACGTTCGAAGGAATCGGTGATATGTGCATGCAAAACTAAAAAAACTAAAAGGTTACTTAAAGTTGAGGAGCCTGGGAGGAAACCATGCTGCTCACTAGAAATGAAAGGGAGAGTGAAAGAAAGGAGACGCTGATGGATGATGCGTTCGCAAACAGTTGAGAGCACAGGAAGAAGGGAAATTGGGCGATAAGAATTGACGGAAGACCTTTTACCAGACTTGAAAAGAGGAAAAATATTTCCCGTTTTCCAACTCGTGGGGAAGTAACCCGCCGTGAAGCATCTGTTAAAAAGCAGAGAGACAGGTATGGATAATGAAGGCGCTGCGTGCTTCAAAAACATTGCACCAACCTGATCAGAGCCGGTAGCACGATTAGCTGAAAGAGAACTTAGAAGTTTGAGGCATTCCTCAGGCGTTGTGGAAATTGAAGAAAGGGAGTGAGAGCAAACGCTTTCGCAAAGGAAGTTGCAAGTGTTAAGGGATGAGTTTGGAGTGTAAGTCGATAAAAAGAACTTGCTGAAGAGATCAGCGCGTGATGGACCGGCAGCTATTTCATTGCCGTGAGAGATTTCTGAAGGAATGGAGCTGTTGTTACGGCGGGAGTTTATCATCGACCAAAAGCGCTTGGGATTGGAAACACTCCGAGGAGACAGAAGAAACATAATCGTTAAAATCCACTTTAACCAAAAAATTTGCATGTCGGCGAAGGTCACTAAAGGTTTTTGAAGTATGCGGATTCGGGAAGCGTTTATAAAGGCACCAAGTACTGTGCTTGTTTTTCAATGCAAAAATAGTTTCACCTCTCAACCATAGGGGAAATTTTCTTGAGCGGGGCTTACGATGAGGGACACAGTCCTTCACAACTGCGGCAAGCCATTCAAAAAATACTTCTAGAGCATCGTCGACGGTGCCATTCTCAAGGAGACACCACGGTAGGCAGTTAATGGTGTCATTAACATGACCCCAGTTAGTCTTCTTCCAGATGGGGAAGTCCGGACGGTGGGAAGGGGTAGAGTAGGACCAAGGAGTTGAGAGAGAACACCCGCTGAGTTCTACAGGAAGTGCAAGGGACGAGTGGTCGGAGGAGAAAATATCGCTTCCAGGGGAAACTCTTACTTGCACAGACGAGAGAACATAATCAAGGGTTGCCAAATTTCTAGTTTTGAGTATGCTGTACTGCCTGAGTCCAAGTCCACTAATGAAGTGATGAATGAAAAAATCATCTTGTCTATTGGAGGCTATACCATCGGATGTAGATGACCAGTCAATGCTCAAATTAAAGTCACCAACCACAATAATATCCCCTAGACTACAAACATGTGACACACAATTAAAACAATCCTCCAAAACTGATAAATCACTCGAAGGAGGACGATAAAAAGTGCTAATAAATAATTTCTTCCGATGCGACTGAGTTGAATTTAAGGAAGCAGTTACTTCAACCCATAACATTTTGGGGCAAGTTTCTAAGTCGTTGCGACGTTTGGCGAGTCAAGAAGAGTCAACTGCCAGAAGCACTCCACCGCCGCGTTTTAGTTCTCGATCGCGTCTGAAGATTTGATGTGTTTTTGTCAAAGACAGTTCACCATCACAAACACTACTATTGAGCCATGTCTCGGTGAGAGCGACAAGTTCAAATCTACGTAGTTCATGAAAATATGAGTCTAGGGTGCCAAGTTTGTTTTTTAAAATACGGATATTCTGATAATAAATATTTAGCGAAGAACACACTTGGGGACAAGGATTTAAATGCACATCACCGGAGAGCAGCAAAAGACAGAGAAGAAGACGTAAACACTGCGCAGGAGGGCGGTCGTAACCCGGCAAGGAAGCAGGGCACGCCGCACGACGAAGGCTTCCCCGAGAAAATCCACACGAGGAGAAGGCAAAAATACAAAAACTCCTGTAACTGAACTGTAACAAACAATTGTTTGAAGAGGTGGGTCTTTAGAGGTCTTGATTTCACAAAATTAACCATTCTGACAATTTGGTCTAATATGGACTTCAAGTCAACTCCTAATGTCTTTCCAACAAGGGCTTCCCTATGCAAAAAACAATGGGTAGTTTTTGTAGTTGGATTCTGTTACCTGCTGCTAAATTTAAATCTAGTTTTTAAAAAGACCTCTTTCTAAAAAATTATTATACTATAAAGGAGTTTCTTGTTTGAGAATTTTATATATGTACCTGTTTTTTTTGTATTTGATTTATAATAATTTTGGTATTGTGTAATTTTTTTGTATTTGACCTGTTCTATGTCATGTTTTGATGGCCACTTGGAACTAATAAAGATATCAATAACAATCAATGGTTTAAAGTGATTTTTTAAATCGGTGTCACCAGCTTCTAGCCTTGCTCTAAGGATTGCACGGAAATTACCTTCATTTTTCTAAAGCTTTTTATCAATGTTAAACTCTCCAGAATTCACATGACCTCATAGTGCAATACCTTGCTGTCCACATAACATTATAGTCATGATTATGGGTTCCAAGTGTTTCCGATTCTCAATAACTTGTATCATTCTCATCCTATCAAGCTGTTTGTCGATAAGTATTCTTTTGTCTCTCATTATGTATCGTAGGTTTTCGTAAGAACATAATGAATTTGAATGATATAAGCCTGTTTCAAATGTTTCAACTGCATGTTTCCAATTATTGTACCCACTTGATGCGAGTTGACCTAAAGGTTGAGATTTACTTTTACCAATTTCTTTTGGTGCGAATAAGCAACAATATTTACAAAAACATATATCTAGTCTCGAATAAGCAAGCCACTCATATCTGTGCAACCATTGCAAATGAAATTTTCTTTTCTTTCCATTTTTTTCAGTCATATATGGAAATGGAAAAAGATCATCTGGTTTCCACAAATTCTGTATAAAATCCACTTTATCTTCATTTATAAGTAACCTCTTGTAAGCCGCGATATCTGATTTAATTAATGTTCCAGTAGTGTTATTCGATGCAGTCTGCAAGTTTTCACCCATCTCGGGTGATTTTGGTAGGACTATCCTGTTTTCCAATTTTGGTTTTTTGGTCAAATACTTAAATATCGTTCCTATTCCCGACTTTCTTTTATCATCCATTACCCCTGTAAATATTTTTGAATAAATTATTTCTTATAATTGTAATACTTAGCATGAGAAAAATTAATGCTATTGTCTTAAAACTTTTAATTTTACAATTTTAAGTGAACTTTTACCTTGTAAATGTAGTGGCAAAATAAGACACTTTTTTCAATGAATAAGAACAACTATTCCGTGGAAACATGACCCCTGGACACAGCTTACTGAAAATATGCACAAATTTTAACCTTTGAAATATATAATAGTTATATTTTCAAATAAAAATTTACAGTATTTATTTTTCAACAGTAATATGGCATAACATATTTGCAGGCAGAATAATAAATAATTGAAATTCATATTATCATAAATATAATTTGGCGTGTAATATATGTAATAAAAATAATCAATATAGAAAGATTTTTCCAATCTTTGAATCCAGAATTTGAAAATTTGTTTTAAAATCAGAAAACAACTTGGAGCAGAAGCAGAAAACGCAGTCAAGTTTTTAAGAACAAACTAGCCAACGACGATCGATGAATTCACCATTTAAAAGTTTCTGGGTGTACAATTATACAGAAAAACGCCTATTACTCTCATTCACAGGAAAGTCAAAGTTACTATCCCTGTTTGGACCTTTATCAATTACAAAGACTAGCTGATTATCAATCAGAGTTATTGGCTACAGACCAATATCACTACAGTCAATTCCACATGATTCTGACTTTTCAAACCGAGTTTCTGTTAAGGATCTACATCTACATGTTACCCTGCAATTCACCTAATTGGTGGGTGGCAGGGAGTGCAATGCACCATAACCTACCTAAAGATTGTCTATCGCAGATTGAAATTTTCTATTATGATCTCGTATTGTCCTCGGAAAGAACGAGCCTAGATAACGCTCCATCCTACAGGATATAGATGAAACTGATGTGAGTACTGGTGATTCTACTAACGGTGCTGTTTCAATGTGTTCTTCTAATAAATTAAATTACGATAACATTTTATTAAAGTTTTTATAAGTTTAATTCAAATTACTTTATCAAAATCATTCAGTTACATTACGGAAGGGCTAAGTCTCCTAAAGGACATTAATATTAACAACGAAAATTAAACAAAATTCCGCATCATAAAATAATCAGCTTTACTTACCAAATACTGCTAATTGGGTACTGTAGAAAGTGGCCGTTTTCGGAAAGTATTCGGGAAAAAGAATTTGTCGGCAACCAAGAACTTCCGAAGCTGTTCCCTTCGTCTGTAGGGAAACACTCGTGATCAACGTAAAATATTCAGATCAAACCATGAAAATTAATAATTTCAGAAGAATATCTTAATCACCTTTGCGTATTTTCAAGCAAATTATCCAGTGTTCAGTGTAAACGAAACATACGAAACCAAATGAGACTAATCCTCGGAAATAGTTTCCCTCTTTCAAAAAGGACTGGGAAACATTCCTACATCTGGAAACTATTAAAGGGGTCGTTTCCTTTGACCCATTCGTGCGGAGAAAAGAGAAAGACCCTAGTAAAGTGACCCGAGACCCTCTCCCTCCTCCTACGGTCACCGTTCGGTCGGAATATGGGAAGGGGTAGTAAGATAAGCATGAAGGAATGTGTGAGAAAAGAAATGCTTTTGGAATTTTGTGAAGAGAAAGTGAGGCAGAATTAATGATAATTCCATTCACTCGATCACTGTTATTTTTACAAGTTTTGTGCCGTGATTATCTAGCACAGGTATGTAATTACTAGCAGCGGCCTCTGTAACTGACGGATCCCTTGGAATTGGCGGCCCTAGGCAGCTGCCTAGCTGGCCTATGCAAAGTCCAGCCCTGCCAGTAACTAATAAGAAATAGTAGTATTGGAAAAACAATGTTATTACATATTTTGAATTAAATGTCAATGTGAACATTCAGATTTTGTGAAATATAAGTTATTTTAACAGCAACATTTGTCACAAAAATTCTTAAAACATTGTGTAAATGTTCGTCAGCAAATTAGATTTTGCGAATATCTTTCGTAAGAACTTTTTCACGAAAATGTAATTGCATCCAAATATCGTAATCATTTGTGAGACATATCGGCTAGTTTTTTGGAAAGTATTGCGGCATATAGATGATTCTGAGATTTTAATATGCGAATAATTAATGTTCTACATTCAAATTTATTTCTCTGCAGCACAAAAATTGACCAATTATTTAATCTTCATGAATGAAGCGAACAAGTGCTAATAGTTGTACTTTGCCGCTACTCTCGGTTGTCTCGGCAACTTGCAAAGTATGATATTTTAAGCTTATTAGAAACATTTTCCTCTATGTTATGTTCTTACCTTCTTCGAATTGTATCATTAGAAAGTGGAATTTTGGCAGTTTCTTGTTCCGCTTCATCACCGAGCATTGTCCTATCTATCGCACGGCACACAGGCAAAACAAGTGACTCAGTTATAGTGTGGGGCTTCATTTTTACTTTCTCATATATATATATATATATATATATATATATATATATACACAAAAATATTTTAATCCTGAAAAAATTCGAGTCCGAGATTTTGATGGAAATATGCGTTTTAGGTGTCCCTTAGTCCATAAAAGTGGTTTTCGCCATGCCACCTGTCTGTCTGTTGATCTGTTCGCTGTTCTAGAGCCAAAACGCGTAGATAAATCAATTGATATCTCATATTTGTGCAATAGATCATCTTTTGCGGGACATTTTTTCATAAAAATGATATTGCACAAAAATAAAGAGTAGATTATTCTTGACGAATTTTAGAAAAATTTCTATTACTCAACAATGGCTCCAGAGAATTCGATTAAAATCAATCCAATTGTAGAGCCTGGTGTCACAAATACTACTAATAAGCCATTTATCTCTTAAAATCACTATATGGCGTCCAGTGACATTACAATGTATGCTAAGCTACCTTACCTAAGCCCTATGACGTCACGCCTCCACAGCGATCTACTAAAAATCTTATTACAGCCTAAACGGTTTAACTAAATCGAATGATATATCATATTTGGGGATAATATCACTCATCATGAAGAGATGAACAATATCGCACAACAATTTAGGGTACCTACTTTATTCTTGGATATTTTGTAACAAAATCGATTTACTCAAAAATGGCAATAAGGATTTTGATTAAAATCCATCTAATCGTACAGCCTGATGTCACAAATAATACTAACTAAGCCATATATCTTAAAAGATTACTAAATATCGACCAGTGGCATTAAAATATATGCTCAACTACGGTTAACTTTGATTTATAAGCGTTTTTCTTTTATAAGCGTACACAGTCGACCAAACGTATTTACGCATATGAGAGAGTTTGTGCAATGTGTATTGCACCGTTTATTTAAGCTATGATTTCTGCTACCTGATAAGAAGCAACTTGAACTCTATCAGACACTTTCATGTTTTTTCGAAGTAACTCGCTTGTTTAGAAGGCAGTTCCATCAACCTTTTGAAATAGCTCAAAACCTTTCTTTTAAGGAGTGCATGTTTCGTGGTGAATTGTCGCTTTAATTTGTAGGGAGCCATGGCTTCGTTCGATAGTTTCTCACCGCACGCAACACCCATTGGAACAGGACAATCTTTATCTCAACACCAAGAAAAGCCCAGACTCAAATAACTATTCTTATAATTATTTACGCTCCTTCCAAAGCAGCGATACTTTTGGACTGGATTCAACTAGTCTTAATACTGTGTTAGTTTAATTGTTAAAACTGTGTATATAATCGGTGGAAGACGCGCAGAATTGCAATCTTCTCTTCAAAGCCTCGCGGCACACTTGGGAAACGTTAGCTGCACACGAGTGTGCCGCGGCACACCGGTTGAGAGCCACTGGTTTCGAGTTTTTGGATGTGTTCGAGTGGTGTGTCTTTTAACGTTGACCCTGTGCTTGCGTTTTCGTTGTATGTTATCATATCCATTGAGTTTTGCGCAGTATTTGCTGTGGATAAATATTTATGGAATTCTTTTGTGGAAAGAGGTACACGTAAAAGTCAGTGGATTTTTGAGTGGGAAGGGCCCAGTTTATGTGAGATGCGGTGATTAGAATCTCGCGGAATGTGTGTATAGGTTTGCGATATACAGTTAAAACCACAACACGAAATAGGATAGCACGAAATATCGGTTAACACGAAATGCATGCTCCTTCATTCCGGCGGTTATATTTTCAGTGTGTAATTATTCGCTTAACGCGAAACGCTTAGCACGAAATACTGTTTAACACGAATATTATTCTTAGATCAAAAAATACGATTCTATGTTAATTTCTCGTGAAAAGACGAAATGGCGATTGAGAGAGCCCCACTCCCTTCTCTCCTCAGCTACTATTTCATATGGTCACCACATCAATTTTAACAGGCAGTGGCAATTTTGAGTCTGTTAGACCGGATACAGTAGTCGATATTGAAAACGATGAAGCAGATGACGGTAATATCGAAATGCGGATATCCATGTGGTGCTTAAAAGTGTTTACCGTTTTTGGAGGTTCAATCAGATGGAGAAATAAATGTATACAATTGTGAATGAATTGGAAAGGTTTGCAGTGCAGATAATTATTTACAACCCAGTGCAGAATAAAATCACGGATATTGTTAATAAAAAGTAGATTATATTGTAATAAATAATGTAGATCTTCTAAAAATTAATTTAGGTATATTTTTATAAATATTAGTGACTAATGTTAACATAAATTATTATATGCCTAATAAATGAATTGACTGAAATAAGTGTGTGTTATTAATCATTGATCAAATGAGCTCATCATTGGCATGTGCTCACGTCCGTATTTTAAAAATTAAAATTTTAGCATTAATAGTTTTAAAATGCAATTCGGTTAACATGAAGTGTTGGTCCTGGTCCCCCACATTTCGTGTTAACCGGCTTCCACTGTATGTTCAATTTTAATTTATTGTGTATTCTTTTAATTAGCAAATCTAAAAATGGAAGTGTGTTGTTTTTTCCTCTTCATTTGAAGGAAAAGGACGGTCTTTTGGTTGGACTATATGTGGCAGCGATATCAAGTCCCTCTCTACCAGTACGCTGACCATGAAAACCGTCAGCACCAATGTTTAGATTCTATTATTTGTGGTTTTATACATTTAGATGAATTAGTTGTATTTACTTTTATTTTTAACTAGTATAATTGCCCGTCAAATATGATGGGAATTTGGAGATTAAGTATTAAAATTAAGTTACTTCCCGTTCTTCCTCCATTTCTCTCATCCTCCCTCCTATTCTCCTTCTTTCCCTCCTATTCCCCCTCTCTTCCTCCTATTCCCTCTCTCTCCCTCCCTCCCTCCTATTCTGTCTCCATCCCTATTATTCCCCCTCTCTCCCTCCTATTCTCCCTCCCTCCTATTCTCCCTCTCTTCCTCCTAATCCCCCCTCTCCCTCCTATTCTCTCTCTATCCCTCCTATTCTCCTTCCCTCCCTCCTATTCTCTCTACCTCCTATTCTCTCTCTCCCTTCTATTCTCCCTCTCTCCCTTCTATTCTCCCTCTCTCCCCCTCCTATTCTCCTTCTTTCCCTCCTATTCCCCCTATCTTCCTCCTTTTCCCTCTCTCTCCCTCCCTCCCTCCTATTCTGTCTCTATCCATTCTATTCCCCTTCTCTCCCTCCCTCCTGTGCTTCCTCTCTTCCTCCTAATTCCCCTCTCTCCCTCCTATTCTCTCTCTCTCCCTCATATTCTCTCTATCCCTTCTATTCTCCCTCTCTCCCTTCTATTCTCCCTCTATCCCTTCAATTCTCCCTCTCCACCTCCTATTCTCCCTTCTATTCTCCCTCTCTCCCTCCTATTCCCCCCTCTCCCTTCTATTCTCCCTCTCTCCCTCCTATTTTCCCTCCTATTCTCCCTCTCTCCTGTCTATTCTCCCTCTCCCCCTCATATTTTCCCTCCTATTCTCCCTCTCTCCCGTCTATTCTCCCTCTCTAAGTGTTGTGTATCCCTTAATAGAGTTTGAATTATTTTTTATTTACCTTTTTCTTTTCTTTTCGCTTTAAGTGCATCCCTTCTTATCCCCAGTCCCGTGTTAGTGTCCGTGAAAGTGATTTAAGCTTTAAGTGCATCCCTTCTTATCCCCGATCCCCAGTGTTAGTGTTGGTGAAAGTGATCTAAGTGTGGTGAATCCCTTAATCTACATCTACAGCTAGTACAGATTAGTGTTTAGGATGGCTTCACCTAGGATTCCCGTTTCCTCCTTTCTATGCGACGCTGATTTCGAGGGAATGAGGTCTCGAATCACGGAGCTGGTAAGAGAGGTTACGGACCTCCGTCGGAGGGT
Organism: Tanypteryx hageni; assembly: GCA_028673005.1. Taxonomy (NCBI): domain Eukaryota; kingdom Metazoa; phylum Arthropoda; class Insecta; order Odonata; family Petaluridae; genus Tanypteryx; species Tanypteryx hageni. Next base: position 42,747,643 of record CM054120.1, read on the forward strand.
GGCAAGAGCGGAGTCGGCCCTTGTTCGTGTTGGGAGAACGCATCCATCCCCGAGAACTCACCGCGCCATGATGGCGACTCGGGTGCGCTCGAGTGCGAAAGTCGGTGGTGTGATCGAGGGTGTTTGTGGGACCTCTTCGGGGGCTGGGGTCGCTCCAATCCTAAAACCCAACGATTGGAGAGTGGTCTCCAACCGGGGGGATCGTGGGGTGGTCCTGCGAAGGCTGGGAGCTGGGAATGCCTCGGCAGACCCTCTTCCAGTTTGCAATCGGTTCGCGGCGTTGTCGGAGGACGACACTTCGGCCGATGCTCTCGCATCCGCTCCCGTCTCTTTGGCGGAGGCTGGATCTATGGGAAGTCGGGGTGGGAAGGGGGGGCTCCTAGTAATTGGTAGTTCTAATGTCCGGCGTGTTATGGCTCCCTTGCTAACTCGGGCCCGCCGGGAGGGAGTGGCTGAGCGAGTGTTCTCCAGGTGTATACCAGGAGGAACGGTCCCCCAAGTGACGAGGGCGGTACGGGAGTCGGTGGAGTCAACGGGTTGCTCTAGGCTGCGGATGGTGGTCCATGTTGGGACTAATGACGCTTCGAAGCGCGGGTCCGAGGAGATTCGAAGTTCTTTTGAGGACTTGGTCGCCGAGGTCACTCGTGTCCGAGAGGAGTCGGGTTCTGATGTGCGGCTCACCATTTGTAGTATTGTCCCGCGGATTGATCGTGGTTTGGAGGTTTGGAGCCGCGTGGCAGAGCTAAACTAAAGGCTATGGAATTTCTGTGTGGCCATGGGAGTCGACTTCGTTGATCTCCGGCCGGTTCTCGGGTCGTGTAGGGTACACCTAAACGGCTCTGGAGCCTATTACACGACCGAGGCTTCACAGAGTGTAGCGTGTAGGATCTTCGACCATGGTAGGCCTTTTCAGATTAGAGAGTAGGGTAGGGTGTGGGCGTAATAGGAGATTTCATAGGGGCATCGAGTGTAATACAGTTTCTGGTCGCGAAGTGAGAGAGTCCACCTGCAAAAGCCGTAATAGAGCAGTTAATGCTTCGGACGATAACGAGAAATTAAATATTATAGTTTTAAACTGCCGCAGCATTCGTAGGAAGTCTGCCGAACTCGAACACGTAATTCGCACGTTGCATACGGATGTAGTTATAGGTACGGAAAGTTGGCTCACTGAAGATATCGCTAGCCAAGAAATTTTTCCGAAAAGCTATAGAGTATACAGAAAAGACCGTGCCAATAGAATAGGTGGCGGAGTATTTTTGGCAATAAGTGAAAAGTACGATAGTTGTCAGATCCCTATTATCGATGAAACGACCGAGAGCGTGTGGTGCCGCCTAGGTAAGGATAATTCGAAAAAGATATATTTATGCTCATTTTACAGACCACCTAATGCAAAATTTGATTACATTTTAAGTTTAGAGAGGCAATTAGCCGAGCTTAGATCTATTATGAACGACGGTTATGTGATAATTGGAGGCGATTTTAACTTACCGTCAATCGATTGGGAAAATCTGTTTCGTTACGGGAGCTAAAGAACGCAAATCGTGTGAAGCCTTAATTGACACGTTTCATGAATATTCCTTAATCCAGATGGTACGAAAAGCCACGCGTCCGGGCAATGTTCTCGACTTCCTTGCTTCTAACATCCCGCATAGGATAACTAAGCTGTCCACAGAGGAGGGACTTAGCGACCAACGAGCTGTATATGCGGAGTGCGAATTAAAGCTCAAAAGACATCCTAAGCCCCTTCGGAATGTATACGCTTTCGCCAAGGCCGACTTTAAAAGTTTCAGCTTACATCTCAAAAGTACCTTTGTCAGTTATCGTGAAAAGACAGAACGATTAGGTATGGAGCCATCATGGTTATTATTTAAGGATATACTAGGAAAAGGTATCAATAGATTTATCCCCATTAAGTTAAAATCTGATAAGAAAGAACCTCGTTGGTTTAATAAGGAAGTCAGGATTGCCTTAAGACGACTAGCCACGCAAAATTGAAAAACATACCTACCACCGCTTCCGATGAGTATCGCACAGCTATAGTCCATGAGTATAACAGTTCCCGCGTATTAGCGAGAAAAACCATGCGTAACGCATTTAACACCTTCCGGAATGAGGTATTAAATACAAAATTGAAGGAGGATCCAAAAGCGTTCTGGTCCTATGTAAGAGAAGTCAAGGGAAGGGATCCTTCAATACCCTCCCTGCGATGTGATTCCGGAGACATCCTTCACGATGAGGAGGATAAAGCTAATCTACTAAACGTTTACTTCGCGAAGGCGTTCACAGCAGGTGGAGATAGGCTTGAAGATAATCTTATTCCCGATGGATGTACTCGGATGGATAATATTAAATTCTCTGAGGCAGGAATAGCGAAGAAACTGGGTGTGATAAAGCCCAACAAAAACCCAAGACCAGAAGGATTTCCCGCGCGTGTATTAAAAGAACTACCAGAAGAAATAGCTCCCTTCCTTCGGATAGTATTCGAGAAATCCCTTACCCTCTGTGAGGTTCCTGATGATTGGAGACTCGCACACGTCACACCCATTCATAAGGGAGGTGACAAAGAAAACCCCGAAAATTATAGGCCGATTTCTCTAACATCATTATCATGTAAGATTTTGGAGCACATTATTGTTAGCAACACAATGCGTTATCTCGAGAGTAGATGTTGTTAGTCAGCTGTCAACATGGCTTCAGAAAAGGTAGATCCTGTGACACCCAACTCGGTCTGTTTGTGAATGTTGTTTTATCATGCGGCGAAAATTATAAGTAGGTCGATGCAGTGTTCCTTGATTTTAGAAAAGCTTTTGACAAGGTTCCCCACCGTAAGTTGTTATTAAAATTGGGAAATCTTGGCGTTAATGTTAAAGTCATTAACTGGGTTCGCGCTTTCCTTTGGAATAGAAAACAAAAAGTAGTCATCGATGGTAATTCGTCGAGTGTGGCAGATGTAGTCTCTGGAGTGCCGCAGAGTAGTGTGATCGGACCTATGCTTTTCTTGCTTTATATAAACGACATCAGCTCAGTTGTGAAAAGTACACCGTAGTCTATAGAGAAATTAGTGGTCCTAGCGACCATCGTCAGCTTCAGGATGATCTGGATGCGTTATCTGTTTGGTGCAAGGAATGGCAGCTAGAAATCAACCAGAAAAAGAGTAACGTTCTAAACTTTTGGAAATCTAGAAGCCCATCGTCCGTGTTTACCTACTCGATAGATGGTGAGAGCATTCCTGTTTCGGAATCTGTGAAATACATCGGGGTAACCTTGAATCGTGACCTGTCTTGGGACACCCACATAAGACGAGTGATAGGTGCGGCAAATACGAAGTTGGCTTTTGTGCGTAGGATAGTCAGGAAAAGCACAGAAAAGGTGAGAGAATCCTGTTATTTATCCTTAGTTCAAATGGAATACGCAGCAGCTGTTTGGTATCCATATCAGAGGGGACTCATAAAGGATTTAGAAAAAATACAGCGGCGAGCAGCTAGATTCGTGAAAAAGAATTACGATAAAAAACAGAGCGTTACGTTACTCATTGAAGAGTTGAGTTGGCCATCGTTGAAAGATCGTAGATTACAGGCGAGACTTAAACTTCTAGATAAATATAGGTCGGAGATATTCGTAAATGAAATGAAGGATATTATTCGACAACCAACTTATATCGGACGGAGGGATAATGAGGACAAGATTCGCGAAATAGATAGTAGGACGGAGAGGTTTCCCTAGGACAATACGTGACCACAATAGATAAGTGAATAATAATTAGTTAGGAACTTGGTGCGCGGCACCCCCTGCCATCCACCGTCAAGGTGACTTGCAGGGTAATATGTAGATGTACATTATACCCTGCAAGTCACCTTTTTGATGGATGGCAGGGGGTGCAGTGCACCAAGGGTCCATAGTTTTCCTACGTTACCTTTTCCTATTATGGTCTCTTATCGTCTTAGGGAAAAACGATCCTCTATATCGCTCCGTTCTACAGTCGATCTCGCGAATCTTATCCTCACTGTCCTGCCTTCCGAGATACGTCGGGCTTCTGATTAAATTGGTATATCGGTAGTCCCAAAATTTTTGTGAGTTGTAGTGATTTCTATTTTAGCTTTATTTTATGAAATATACATTGTGCATTGATAACTTTTCCACACTAACTGAAAAAGTCCTTATAGCCAGTGATTCATGTAATTACCGTTGCGTGTGTCCAATTCTGTAATCTGTAGTTTATTTCCAGTTTTATTTATCCCTGTTCGAAATAATCTTGTTGTCTAAAAGGTATTCACGCGTTGTATTTGCAGCTACTTCTCTCCATTTTCCGTGTTTTTCCCATTTTCACATTTACATGATACTTCTGGTTTTCCCTCAATATCTCTATCGCCCGTTCCCTTCACGTCCCAACTCAACCCTTGCGCCCCGGAGTTCATACTTGGTACCCGCTCACTGCTTCACGCTGTGCGTAGAGAAGCAATCCTCAACCCTTGCGCCCCGGAGTTCATACCTGGATTCCCCCAAAATCTTGCTTTGTCTTCGTTCTCCCCTTTCATGGGGAATTCTCCTCATTGCAACCCCTCTGATGACCTATCCACTCATAAATTGCTCTCTTCTTACTTCAAACCATTTCCATGAGCCTTTCAGCTGGTTTATCTTAAAGTACATCTACATCTACATTATACCCTGCAAGTCACCTTTTTGGTGGATGGCAGGGGGTGCAGTGCACCAGGGTCCATAGTTTTGCTACGTTATCTTTTTCTATTATGGTCTCTTATCGTCCTAGGGAAAACGATCCTCTATATCGCTCCGTTCTACAGTCGATCTCGCGAATCTTATCCTCACTGTCCTGCCTTCCGAGATACGTAGGGCTTCTGATAAGTCCTACTACCTCATTCGCTAGTCCCTCCGACATAAATTTTTCCAGTAGTTTAATTCTAGCCTGCAGCCTACGTTCCTCTAACGTTGTCCATTTCAGATTTTCTATTAATGATGTTACCCTTTGTTTACTATCGTAATTCCTCTTTACAAATCTAGCTGCCCTGCACTGAACCTTTTCTATCTCGTTAGTGAGTCCCTTTTCGTAAGGATCCCACACAGCTGAAGCATATTCGACCTGCGGTCGAACCAAGGATAAATAGCATAATTCTTTCACTTTTTTCGGAGCTATTTTGAACTATTCTCCCTATAAAGGCCAGCTTTTTGTTAGCGGCACCTATCAATCGGCGAATGTGGGTGTCCCACGAGAGATCACGATGGATCGTGCCTCCGAGGTATTTAATCGAGTCTGAAACTGGAATCTCTACTCCGTCCAACGAATAATTATTATTCAACGAGATACTCTTGGTTCTCCAGAAGTTGATGACGCAGCTTTTCTTTTGGTTTATCTCTAACTGCCATTCCTTACACCATGCAGAAATAGCTTCTAGGTCATTTTGGAGATACTGGTGGTCTACCGTATTGCTTATTTCTCTATAGATGACGGTGTCGTCCGCGAAAAGCCTAATTTTACTTCTGACTACTGAGCTGATATCGTTTATATAAATTAGAAATAATAACGGACCAATTACACTACCCTGTGGAACGCCAGAGACAACCTCCACCAAGTTCGAAGATTTCCCATCTATAACAACCATCTGCTTCCTATGATTTAAAAATTCACGGATCCAACTAACGATTTTAGAATTTAGGCCTAAGGTTTCTAATTTCGTTATTAACTTCCTGTGAGATACCTTATCAAAGGCTTTCCTAAAATCTAAGAAGATGGCATCGACCTGCGTATTCTTTTCTCCGCTTCTCAGTAAACAATTAACAAAAAGACCGAGCTGAGTATCACATGACCTACCTTTCCTGAAGCCGTGTTGACAATCATCTAACAATAAATTACTATCAAGAAATCGCATTATGTTGCTAACGAGTACATGTTCGAGAATCTTACACGATATCGAAGTTAAAGAAATCGGCCTGTAATTTTCTGGGTTCTCCTTGTCTCCGCCCTTATGAATTGGGGTAACGTTCGCTAACCTCCAGTCGCTAGGGACCTCTGCGCGAGAAATGGATTTCTCGAAGATTATCCGAAGAAAAGGTTCTATTACTTTTGCTAATTCTTTTAAAACGCGAGCAGGAATTTCTTCGGGGCCAGTGGCTTTGTTATGTCTGATGGAACTTAATTGCTTTGCTATTCCCACCTCAGAAAATACTATATCGTCCATCAGGTCCCCCCTTATTGCGGGTGCATAATGTACGCAATGGTCGCTGACGGCTGTGAATGCTTTTACAAAATGACCGTTTAACAGGTTGGCTTTCTCTACACTATCATGAATAACGTCACCCGAGTCATTACGCAGGGAAGGTATTGTAGGCTCTCTACCTTGGACCTCTCTCACATAGGACCAAAACGCTTTAGGGTCCTCCTTCAAATAATTATTTAATACCTTATTCCGGAAGTTAGTAAAAGCCTCGCGCATAGTAGTTCTCGCTTTAGCGCGGGATTCCTTATACGTCTTAACTTTAGTTGCTCTATATTCATCGGATGATGTAGACGGCATATTTTTTATTTTCGCGTGGCATATTCTCTGACGCCTAAGCGCACTCCTAACTTGCTTATTCTACCAACGTGGCTCTTTATTGTCGATCTTCGATTTAATTGGAATGTACTTATCGATACTCTCTAGCATTATATCCTTGAATAGTTTCCATGACGACTCAGCACCTGATCGTTCGGTCATATCACGGAAGCCAGGTAGTATATCTCGTAGGCGCGACCTGAAGCTTGAAAAGTTTGCCCTAGCAAATATATAAAACTTTCTTTGAGGCTTAGGGTGCCTATCGATTTTCAAGTTACACTCTGCATATACGGCCTGATGATCACTTATCCCATCTTCAATGGTGACTTTGTTTATTCTTTCTGGGACGTTAGTTGCTAATAAATCTAATATGTTTCCCGATCGCGTTGGCTTTCTGACTACTTGAAGGAGAGAGTGCTCGCAGAATGTTTCCATTAATGCCTCACAGGATTCGCGTTCTTTACCTCTAGATTCGAAACATAGATTTTCCCAATCAATTGAGTGTAAGTTAAAGTCACCACCGACTATAACGATACCATATTGATTTATCAGCCTAAGCTTTGATAATTGTTTCTCGAGACTTAAAATACAAATACCCTATAGTAATACCTATAGTCTTTACCTGGCTGTTGAAGTGAACGGACGTGCCTTTCACTTGCTCCTGCGAGCTCCTACGTAGCCTCGAGCGACTAGAGTAGCTGTAGCATTAGAGTAGCTGTAGTGTTAAGTAGAACTAACAATTTACTTTATTCTATTGTTATCCTTCGGTAATTTTATTTAACATTCGTTTAAGTTATGTAATTAGTTTTGTTATAACATCCACGTTATAGTTTTTATTTTTCTCTACCGTAATAGTTAACTTTTAAGCCTCGTAGTTTCTTGCTAGAAATTTCATTCTCCCTTTTACAAAATAATATTTATATCATAGTAGTTATTGTGTATTAGCATATTCTCGTTACATTTGTAAGGTTGTTTTAGTTTTACGCTCCATAGTATTTATATTTTTCGTTGTTGTGTACTATCATCTCCTGTGCGTGATCTAACCTTGATTGTGTTGTTTACGCCTTTCACTTTATACCTGCGCTTGACCCTTTCTCGTACGCTACACGAAGAGCGTCTCCGCTTTAAAACAGACCAAATTCTTTAGCCTTATCCCATTTCAGCTTTTGTTTTTATATTGTAACTCTTTTGCGTTAGTATATAAATTAGGCAAGTTTAGGATGGCTTCACCGAGGACTCCCGTTTCCTCCTTCTTGTGCGCCGCTGGTTGCGAGGCCATGAGGGCTCGAATCACGGAGCTGGAGAGGGTGGTTGCGGACCTCCTTCAGAGGGTGGAAAGGTCCGAGGCAGCCTTGGTTCGTGTGGGGGGTGCGGGGTCATCCCTGAAAGCTCGCCGCGCCAAATTGGCGCCCCGGGTTCGCCTGGGTGCGGCAGCCGGTAGAGTGATCGGGGTTGACTCTGACTCCTTACCGCGGGCTGAGGGTCCTCGGGCTGGGAAATCCGATGAGTGGAGAGTGGTGTCCACTCGGGGAGATCGTGGGGTGGTGCTGCGGAGGCAGGGAGTTGGGAATGCTTCGGCGGACTCGCTTCCTGTCAGTAATAGGTTCGAGGTGTTGTCGGAGGACGACTCCACGGCCATTGCGCCCGTACCCACTCCCGTCTCTTCGATGGAGGCCGGGCCCAAGGGGAGTCGGGTTGGGAAGGGAGGGTTGTTAGTGTTAGGTAGCTCTAACGTTCGGCGTGTAATGGCACCCCTGTTATCCAGTGCCCGCCGGGAGGGAGTTGAAGAGCGGGTCTTCTCCAGATGTATATCAGGAGGCACGGTGCCGCAAGTGACCAACACGGTGAGAGAAGCGGTAGTGGCGACAGGTTGCTCTCGGCTGTGGGTGGTGGCCCATGTTGGGACTAACGACGCCTCGAAGCGCGGGTCCGAGGAGATTTTAAGTTCTTTTAAGGACTTGGCCTCTGAGGTTGCTCGTGTCCGAGAGGAGTCGGGTTCCGATGTGCGGCTTACTGTCTGCAGTATAGTCCCTAGGATTGACCGCGGTTCTGAGGTTTGGAGTAGAGTTGAAGGTCTGAACCGAAGGCTGTGGAATTTCTGTCGGGACTTGGGAGTGGACTTCGTCGACCTACGACCGAATATCGAATCGTGCAGGGCACCACTGGATCACTCTGGTGTTCACTACACGCCCGAATCGGCTCAGAGAGTAGCGAGTAGGATTCTCGAGCACAGTAGGGATTTTTTAGGCTAGAGAGTAGGGCAGGGTGTAGGTCAGTTTTGGGTCAGGGGATAATCGATGCATTTGTAGAAAATAAGAATCCCGCAAGATTATCTAATGATAGAATATACACCGAGCGTGACATGCAGCACCAATTTCGCGATAGGTCATTGATAGAATGTTCCGTTAAGGGCGCGACGGGTCGCAATTACAATTTTGATGCGACGCCATACAGTCGTGGGAGTGATTGTGGTGGGAGCGCATGTAGTTTTAGAGTGGAAGAGAAAGTCAAGGGTGAGATTAGCATGCGAAGTGATAGTGAGAAATTAAACGTCGTCGTACTGAACTGTCGCAGCATCCGTAGGAAAATTGCTGAGTTCGAGCATGTTATTCGCAGTCTGCATGCCGACGTCGTGATAGGCACAGAAAGTTGGTTAACGGATGAAATTCAGAGTCAGGAGATATTTCCTAGAGACTATCGTGTCTATAGAAAAGATCGCGCTAATAGATCGGGCGGGGGAGTTTTCATAGCGGTTAGCGATAAGTACGATAGCAGTGAGATTCCGATAAGTGACAAGGATATCGAGAGTGTTTGGTGCCGCATAGGTAAAGATGGCTCCAAAAAGGTGTTCATATGCTCGTTTTACAGGACACCTAACGCTGGTGTAGATTGTATTTTAAGTCTCGAGAAACAATTATCAAACCTTAGACTGATAAATCAAGATGGTATCGTTATAGTCGGTGGTGACTTTAACTTACACTCAATTGATTGGGAAAATCTATGTTTCGAATCTAGAGGTAAAGAACGCGAATCCTGTGAGGCATTAATCGAAACATTCTGCGAGCACTCTCTCCTTCAATTAGTCAGAAAGCCAACGCGATTGGGAAACATATTAGATTTATTAGCAACTAACGTCCCAGAAAGAATAAACAAAGTCACCATTGAAGATGGGATAAGTGATCATCAGGCCGTATATGCAGAGTGTAACTTGAAAATCGATAGGCACCCTAAGCCTCAAAGAAAGTTTTATATATTTGCTAGGGCAAACTTTTCAAGCTTCAGGTCGCGCCTACGAGATATACTACCTGGCTTCCGTGATATGACCGAACGATCAGGTGCTGAGTCGTCATGGAAACTATTCAAGGATATAATGCTAGAGAGTATCGATAAGTACATTCCAATTAAATCGAAGGTCGACAATAAAGAGCCACGTTGGTAGAATAAGCAAGTTAGGAGTGCGCTTAGGCGTCAGAGAATATGCCACGCGAAAATAAAAAATATGCCGTCTACATCATCCGATGAATATAGAGCAACTAAAGTTAAGACGTATAAGGAATCCCGCGCTAAAGCGAGAACTACTATGCGCGAGGCTTTTACTAACTTCCGGAATAAGGTATTAAATAATTATTTGAAGGAGGACCCTAAAGCGTTTTGGTCCTATGTGAGAGAGGTCCAAGGTAGAGAGCCTACAATACCTTCCCTGCGTAATGACTCGGGTGACGTTATTCATGATAGCGTAGAGAAAGCCAACCTGTTAAACGGTCATTTTGTAAAAGCATTCACAGCCGTCAGCGACCATTGCGTACATTATGCACCCGCAATAAGGGGGGACCTGATGGACGATATAGTATTTTCTGAGGTGGGAATAGCAAAGCAATTAAGTTCCATCAGACATAACAAAGCCACTGGCCCCGAAGAAATTCCTGCTCGCGTTTTAAAAGAATTAGCAAAAGTAATAGAACCTTTTCTTCGGATAATCTTCGAGAAATCCATTTCTCGCGCAGAGGTCCCTAGCGACTGGAGGTTAGCGAACGTTACCCCAATTCATAAGGGCGGAGACAAGGAGAACCCAGAAAATTACAGGCCGATTTCTTTAACTTCGATATCGTGTAAGATTCTCGAACATGTACTCGTTAGCAACATAATGCGATTTCTTGATAGTAATTTATTGTTAGATGATTGTCAACACGGCTTCAGGAAAGGTAGGTCATGTGATACTCAGCTCGGTCTTTTTGTTAATTGTTTACTGAGAAGCGGAGAAAAGAATACGCAGGTCGATGCCATCTTCTTAGATTTTAGGAAAGCCTTTGATAAGGTATCTCACAGGAAGTTAATAACGAAATTAGAAACCTTAGGCCTAAATTCTAAAATCGTTAGTTGGATCCGTGAATTTTTAAATCATAGGAAGCAGATGGTTGTTATAGATGGGAAATCTTCGAACTTGGTGGAGGTTGTCTCTGGCGTTCCACAGGGTAGTGTAATTGGTCCGTTATTATTTCTAATTTATATAAACGATATCAGCTCAGTAGTCAGAAGTAAAATTAGGCTTTTCGCGGACGACACCGTCATCTATAGAGAAATAAGCAATACGGTAGACCACCAGTATCTCCAAAATGACCTAGAAGCTATTTCTGCATGGTGTAAGGAATGGCAGTTAGAGATAAACCAAAAGAAAAGCTGCGTCATCAACTTCTGGAGAACCAAGAGTATCTCGTTGAATAATAATTATTCGTTGGACGGAGTAGAGATTCCAGTTTCAGACTCGATTAAATACCTCGGAGGCACGATCCATCGTGATCTCTCGTGGGACACCCACATTCGCCGATTGATAGGTGCCGCTAACAAAAAGCTGGCCTTTATAGGGAGAATAGTTCGAAATAGCTCCGAAAAAGTGAAAGAATTATGCTATTTATCCTTGGTTCGACCGCAGGTCGAATATGCTTCAGCTGTGTGGGATCCTTACGAAAAGGGACTCACTAACGAGATAGAAAAGGTTCAGCGCAGGGCAGCTAGATTTGTAAAGAGGAATTACGATAGTAAACAAAGCGTAACATCATTAATAGAAAATCTGAAATGGACATCGTTAGAGGAACGTAGGCTGCAGGCTAGAATTAAACTACTGGAAAAATTTATGTCGGAGGGACTAGCGAATGAGGTAGTAGGACTTATCAGAAGCCCGACGTATTTCGGAAGGCAGGACAGTGAGGATAAGATTCGCGAGATTGACTGCAGAACGGAGCGATATAGAGGATCGTTTTTCCCTAGGACGATAAGAGAGGAAAAGATAACGTAGGAAAACTATGAACCCTTGGTGCACTGCACCCCCTGCCATCCACCGAAAAGGTGACTTGCAGGGTATAATGTAGATGTACCCTGAGCCTCAATGCGCATTTAGACGAGTTAAGAGCTATACTTCCTTCTATTGACGTGCATGTAATATCCCTGGCCGAAACTTGGCTTAAACCTTCCTCTCCTCTTCTAGTATAGACATACCTGGTTACTGTTTTTATCGCAACGATTGCTTAGGGAAAGGTGGTGGTAATGTGGGTTTTTACGTACGAAATGATTTAAAATGTAAAGTGATAGCTGCAAGTGAACCTCAATACGCAAGAAGGCCTGAATTCCTCTTCTTAGCCAATGCCAAAAAACTTTTACTGGGAATAATTCATCCCAAAATAGCCCATCTATCGGACTTAGACGACAGATTTTCGAATTTTGTTACCAATTACGGACACATTATAGTCACCGGTGATTTTAATGCCAATTTTACAGATATTTCTCATGATACCGATTATTTCAAACATTCTTTTAATGCGCATGGCCTCAACATCGTTCCGCTGAATCCGACCAATAACACTCAATCAGCCTCAACCTGGAACGACTTAGCCGTTACGACTAACCTTGAAAAAATAATAACTCATGGTCAATTGCCAGTCCCGGGAATTTCTTTTCATGGTCTAATCTTCTTAGCTTACTCACTAAATTCGCCGAAATTCAAACAAACTTATATGCGTCACCGAGAAATAAAAGGGATAGATGACTTTGAATTAATGAACGAAGCCTCTACTCTTCCTTGGTATACCATTGAATTTATCGATGATATTGACAAAAAAGTAGAAGCCTTAAACACTAGAAACAAAACAAAACAACTAATCAGAAATTCAAAAATTAGATTCATTCACTCAATAGCTAGTCCGAACGAATCACCTTCGATTATTTGGAAAAAACTTAGGTCGATTGGTATTGGCAAACAAAATGACTTTAAATTGCCTCCATACATATCATTAGACTCGTTGAATTCTAAATTCTCTACATCCCCGAATGTAATTAGCGACAAAATAAAAAGGGAAGTTATTAATTCGATTACTGTCGCAGCGGAAAAATCAAACAAGGATTTTAACCCGTTCAAGTTCATCCCGGTCACTCAATTCCAAGTGCTCCATGCTTTTCGAAAAATTAAATCTAAAGCTCAAGGGTCAGATGGCATACCTACTATCTTCATCAAGAAATTTATTCATACTATTCTACCAATAATAACTAATATATTTAACTGCTCCCTATCTCAAGAAAATTTTCCAGTACAATAGAAACGCGCTTTCATAAGGCCATTACCAAAGAAATCGAAATCGACTGAAATCAACGATATTCGCCCAATTAGCTTTATGCCTACCTTATCAAAAGCCATAGAAAAATTAGTACATGAACAAATCACGCTCTTTCTTAAAAAAATCAATTGTTAGATCCCTTTCAATCTGGTTTTCGTAAATCTCACAGCACCACCACTACTCTTGTAAAAATCACCGACGACATGCGCCGCGCAGTGGACAAAAGGGAAGTAACAATCCTAGTACTACTGGATTTCTGTAGAGCTTTCGACTCGATAGACAAAGATGTCCTGCTGTCTAAACCGCTCGCAATGAATTTCTCGCCTTCGGCCATTAATTGGATATCTTCTTATTTAAGCGATCGTTCCCAACAAGTGATTTCCATTAATTCTTCATCTGACTGGCTTACCAACGGGAGAGGCGTCCCACAGGACTTAATTTTGGGTCCTCTACTATTTTCTTTATACATAAACGACTGCTCCTTGTCACTTAAATACTGCGATCATCATCTTTATGCAGATGACTTGCAAATATACTCAAGTTCTAACGCAAACGATCTCGCGAAAACCCTAAAAAATATCAATAAGGACTTAGAAACGCTCGAGGCCTGGTGCAATAAAAACTTTCGTAGTATTAATCCAGAAAAATCACAGGCTATCTTAATTGGTTACCCTAAGATATATTAGCCGCAATTAATCAATCCCAAAGAATACCGATCAACATAGCAAATTCAACTATACCCTATTGTAAAGTAGTAAAGAATCTTGGATTGCTCATAGATGAAACCCTCTCTTGGGCCCCACATGTTAGAAATGTGTGTAGAACCGTAAACTCATCTCTTCACTCACTTAGGAAGTTAAGTAGTAGTACTCCAGTTTCTCTAAAGAAGCATCTGGTAACTTCACTCATTATTCCGCATGTTGACTATGTCGATATAGCGTACAAAGATTTATCTCAAGAGTTGTCGTTAAAGATTCTGAGAACTCATAACGCGTGCATTAGATATATTTTTAACCTGGAGAAATCAGACCATATTTCAAATTCACTCGCCAAACTAAACTGGCTAAATTTGGAGTCCCGAAGACGCTTCCACTTGCTTTCCTTACTATATCAATTACTTATAACAATCCACATTATCTGGCAACGGAATTCAGGAGTATAGACACTGTACATAACCGTAATACCAAAGGGTGCCATAAAATCCTTATTCCTCATTCAGCAAGTCCTTCATTGCAACTGCTTGCAGACTATGGAACGAACTTCCCCAAACAATAAAAAACTTGCACTCGCTCTCATCATTCAAATGACACTGCTATCTATCTCTCTTATCCTTTCCAAGGAACAGTTAAACACACTTAACGCTTCAATTGTTTCTCAATCTTGATTTTGACAAAACAATACTCATTGTGCATGATTTATACTTTTTTATTAATTTATTTATTTTTTCTCTATTTTTTGTTTAGTCATCACAGTGTTATTATCATTTTGTCATTTTCATATGTTCATTCCATCAATGATGTATTCGTATTGTACCAAATTTTTCCTTTAAGTTTTTCATGTATTCATCTTTTGTTCTAAATATTCAGTTATTAATGTCTTTAGTGAATCTCAGTAGGTTTCGCAGGTTTTTCACACACCCCTTCTTGTGTGGGTGTTTTCCTGCTGTGGGTTTTTTTACATGGATTTCATTATTTCAGCAGTCCTTATTTTTCCCCACAAAATTATATCTTTTCTTTTCCAATTCTTGTATTTTTATTGTTACTTGTATTTACATAAAGTGCTATGTATTATTATATATGTTTCATGGCGAGGGGCTAGGTAGAAGATGGGACTTTTTAGTCTCAATCTCGCCCCAAATAAAGACCACATCAATCTATCAATCAATCTCTCTCCCTCCCTCCTATTCTCCTTCTTTCTCTCTTATTCCTCATCTCTTCCTCCTATTCCCCCTCTCTCCCTCCCTCCTATTCTCCTTCTTTCCCTCTTATTCCCCCTCTCTTCCTCCTATTACCTCTCTCTCCCTCCCTCCCTCCTATTCAGTCTCCATCCCTCCTATTCCCCGTCTCTCCCTCCTACTTTCCCTCTCTTCCTCCTAATCCCCCTCTCTCCCTCCTATTCTCCCTCTCTTCCTCCTTCCCATTCTCGATTACAGTCTTTCATAAATAATTCTCGATCCTCCCGCTCTTTTATAACGGCTTTTTTAAGGGCGGCGCCACAGTTGAGCGTGACAGGTTGAGCTAACTCATTATATGATAACTATATTATATGATTTTCTGTTACTCCCTAACTGTATGAGAAGCCGCTGCGAGTATGAGAACATGAAAATCTAACTACTAATGAAGGAAAAATAGAATTCTGGTTATGAATTCAATATACTTGCAACTTTTTGTAAGTCAAGGCCTATAAATTCAGAAACTGCTAGGAAAATAGTGGGGCCCGGTGCTAAGTGTCAAAAATTTCTTATAGTAAACTTTAATAAAGAAATCAATCAACCTCTCTCCCACTATAAGTGTTTCATATTATTTCTGTTTTAAAATGTTTATACTTAATAAGTACAATAATATTTATTAGAGAGAGCGGGGTCCGATGCAGTCGCACTGTTGGCACCGCCTTCTCTTTATAAATTGACCAACTAATGCTACATATTTAAAAAGCAATGTCTTTCACAAGTAAAAATAATAGAACGAAAAATAGAAGCTTCGATTTCATAAGTGCTTGAGTGATTTTTCTAAATATTAAGATGATTTTATATTAAACCATGACCACTTTCGAAAGTAACATTCTGTAATGCGATGGCAGATCTATTGCCACTCTTAAAGAACATTAGTCAATTCCTGTATCCAGAGGGGCACTTAGAGGGTGCGAGGCCCCTAGGCGATTTGATTTTGGGAGGCCCACGACTTACGATTTCTGAATACGAGTTTATATTTCAATGAAGAAAACATGCAAACGAATTTTGAATTATTTGTTTATATACATATATACTTACAGCTTCTGATTTCGATCGTGGATCAGTCTTCAAATAGATTAGAAGCAGTTGGTTCACTGTAGTAGCAACATTGGGCCATGGTTCTTAATTATACAACTACCAATTTCATATCGAATCCGTCTATAAAATCTTCACTTGTTTTACAACAGCGGTTTTCTACTCTTATGTTTTGAGTGATGCTTTTCACCGTTGCGTAATACACGATTGTAGTAAAGTGAACTAATATGTCGGTTTTCATCATCTAACAGAAAGTCGTCATTTTCTCTTAAGATGCGAATCGGACCTTTCTGAACAATATTGCTCAACTGCTTATGGGTCAAAGGGAAAATCTACTCACCAGGATCACTATAATTGGCGAATACACTAGGCTATTCCCTAACAGCAACCAATTCTGCTGACGTAGAAGTTGACGCAGCACTACTGCCATACTAGTCACACCATTCTGGGCTATTTTGAATAATTACACCTGTTTCAGCTCCAACTTGCACAGTTATGCTGGGGTCTTCAAGATTTTCATTTCTACTTTCACAGCTAACATCAATAAGATTTTCATTTTTCTCACTAATGCTGCACTCTTTCTTGAAAATTTTATTCAAAGATCCTTTTCACTTACGTTGTGATTCTTCCAAAAGAGCACGCTTTTTCCTTTTAAATACTCTTGATTCAAACTTTCTATCTTTATCCCGATCTCTCATTTTAATACTTAAATGGAGTTAATTATTCTTCTGAATGTAATAACGCTAAACTAAATATTTTAGTCAGATTAAAATAACGATGTTAATCTATAATGATTCATTAATACAATAAAATGTCTTGCGATAACGCCAATTACCTATTGGCGATTCACTGGAACTACGAATCAACTATGAGGTACAAGCGAAGACCTACTGATCAAGTCCTTGAAAACGCCAGTTCTCTTTTACAACGATCGTCTTCATCATCTGAAATGCATGACAACTTCATTGTGCTGGGACTTTTCAAACTCTGTAAACATTTCTTTCACTTCTAATATTAAGCCGTTGACTTATTAACGCCGTCCGACGTAGATTGTAGGATACATCTGGCAAGAACTTCACATTCCGCAGTCCGACGTACAATTTACGTCTAGAGAAGAGCAGTGAAATTGAATTTCTTTTTTATTTTGGATTTCCAAGCAAGAGGTGGAGCTGGTTAAGGTCTATTTCTTTTCATCGTTTGACTCGATCTCTATCACATCCGCAAAGCCTTTTAACGTTTACTCTTTTCGCGACGGCATTCCGTGCGTGACCACACAGTTTCTTTATTCCTCTCTCCAGGTGTTTCTTTTAATTGCGCGTCGCTATTCTCCAAATAAACATCCGCGAAAGATTTCTAGAAGGTGTTTCGAGCGCGACTGCTCACGCATCACCAACAACGCGTTTCTTTTCTTGTTTACCTTAAAAGGGGCCAGGCGCGAGGCCCCTATGAGGCGCGAGGCCCTAGACGGTCGCCTAGCCCTGTATTCGTCCCTGCCTGTGTCCCATTTAAAGCTATGATAGCAACAAAATAATGAGACATTATGTTCTCAGTGTTTTATTAGTGTATAAAGGCAGTGCTGTAAATAGGTTGAGCTGAAGGTGTTATTTTCCATATGCGCCGCTCACAAAAGTCGCCGAACGACTCCCATCGAAAATGTCAAAAATATTTTACTTTAAACCAGTGATGGCAAACGAAAAACAACGTTTCGTTTCGGCCAAAAAAATTATATCGTTTTTTGTTACGTTTACCGTTACACTTAAATTTTAATTTCTTTTCATTTAACATTATAACGAAATATTTTAGTACAAATTAATGAAATTGATTTAATTGCTCTTTCATATATATAAATATATATTGTGTATTTTCTTTATGTTTGCTACCTACATCAGATTTCATACAAATACGAACAAAATGAAATTGCTGATCAGTTGTTTAAAAAATAAGATATTTATGACTGAAGAAACATATCCTCTGCAACATTAATGACAACAGAACACTTTTTTACGAGTCCTTGGGGAGTGATATTCAGCACAAACTCTCGTGGGACACCCACGTTCGCCGATTGATAGGTGCCGCTAACAAAAAGCTGGCCTTTATAGGGAGAATAGTTCGAAATAGCTTCGAAAATGTGAAAGAATTATGTTATTTATCCTTGGTTCGACCTCAGGTCGAATATGCTTCAGCTGTGTGGGATCCCTACGAAAAGGGACTTATTAACGAGATAGAAAAGGTTCAGCGCAGGGCAGCTAGATTTGTAAAGAGGAATTACCATAGTAAACAAAGCGTAACATCATTAATAGAAAATTTGAAATGGACATCGTTAGAGGAACGTAGACTGCAGGCTAGATTTAAACTACTGGAAAAATTTATGTCGGAGGGACTAGTGAATGAGGTAGTAGGGCTTATCATAAGCCCGACGTATCTGGGAAGGCAGGACAGTGAGGATAAGATTCGCGAGATCGACTGTAGAACGGAGCGATATAGAGGATCGTTTTTCCCTAGGACGATAAGAGAGCATAATAGGAAAAGATAACGTAGCAAAACTATGGACCCTTGGTGCACTGCACCCCCTGCCATTCACCAAAAAGTTGACTTGCAGGGTATAATGTAGATGTAGATGACATGAGTAATGCCCCCATATCCGGTTTACCACATGAACGGCCTAGTTAAAACATCAATATCAAAATAA
Organism: Tanypteryx hageni; assembly: GCA_028673005.1. Lineage (NCBI taxonomy): Eukaryota > Metazoa > Arthropoda > Insecta > Odonata > Petaluridae > Tanypteryx > Tanypteryx hageni. The sequence goes on from CM054120.1 coordinate 42,766,468, forward strand.
ATGGAAATAATTATAATTTTAGGGTTGCATCGTCGATTGTGCACAGCCAACTACATGCATGCCAATTTTCAGTTTCCCGTCTCGTCTGCGGACTGATGTCTCCTTAACAATACGACTCACAAAATAAATTTCAAACAAATTAGAATGTACAACTTTTACTGATATGACAATTATAAACATGTTAATTCATCCCAACAAAAATTTGAAAAGCTGATAAATTACAAACATATTCTCCTATTTCCATTGGACTTATTACAGCCAAAAACTATTCTTCTCTTGATAATTTAATAAAAATTCTTAATATAAAATTTTTAGTTGATCGTACAATATTTCCAGTACATATAAATACTGACAATGATGAATGTATTGATTTTGGTGTATTAAAAAAATAAAAGAATATACCTAATAAAAGGATTCTACAGGACATTTTTATGCTATAAACACGACATTGAACTAAATAGGTTGAATCCATGACCTGTGTTATCAAAATATGCAGAAAATAATAACACCAAACTGAGGGATGGAAATTTTTACGTTTACAATCTCATTTTATGGACTAACATTATGTAATAAATTTTTAAGTAAAAATATTAATGGAAATGAAGTAATGAACTGTTTGTTGAATTGCCACAGTCTAACAAAAATACAATAAAGTATTAAATACTCAAAATAATATTTACAAAAATGAAATTTATATTATTATATAATCTTGTCCATTTTATATTAACGATTTCGAATAATTAGATACGTCGAATTATCCAATATCGACTTAACGAGATTTTCCTGTAATATAAACGTAAATAAAACTTTTAAATTATAGTGCCATTGTTGAACTCTCTTGTGACGTCGCATTAGTAATTATTAGATTGGCAATTAAATGCGATTGTAATTTGAAATTGACAAAGAGATCAGTATAGATCGAGAAATGGTCGCATTTTTTTGATCGTGTAAAACCGAAACCGACATCAAGTTCGTGTAAATCGAGGTATGGTCGCATTTTCTTGACCCTGTAAATCCGAAACCGTGTACATCAAGTACCGTATAAATCGAGGAATAAGTGTATATATCTACCGCGCAAAGTCAGTATCCATTGATTGCCTATGAACGGTCCTGCGTGGAATCACACCATGAGAATATCGAAATAACAGTATTTGTTATTTCGTTTTTCGGTACACTAATATTGAGAATTTCGTTTACGTTTTTCGTTACGTTAATCAAAAATTATTTCGTTATTTTGTTACGTTACGCGTAACGTTTTCCATCACTGCTTTAAACAAATGTTTATCTGATATTTAGATACTAAACTTATTAAGCTTAGAAATCAATTATTATTCTTATTGCAATGACATTTCCAATGCAATAAAAAGGGGTCAACTCGTTTGTTTTTACACACATATACAGGGCCGGCTAAGTACTTTCGGGGGCCCGGATGCAAGCAAGTTTCTGGGCCCCCCCTATGTAAAAAAAACCTGCCATTTTGTACACTCAATGTTACAGCTTAGAAAGAACATGTACTTATAATTATAAAGTAACTATAATGATACTTAATTTAGTGAAAAAGCAAACATTTGTTTAAAGATGTAAATATATTATATTTGAGGGCCCGGATGCCTTGCATCCGCTGCACCCAGGGGCGCGCCTACCCGGGGTGCAGTGGGTGCAATGCACCCGGGTGCCGACTTGCCGGGGCGCCTTCCCATTAAGGTATTTGTATCTATATATTGCTGCAATTCGAGTTGTGCATTCTGTTTGGGATTGTTTCATCCTTTGGTCAGAGTGAAAAGGGAAAGTGTGAGATACTAAAATGACACGAAATTTTCTAAGCAAAATTTTTCCGATCCCTTGCGATACGAGGACTTAAGGACGCTAGAACACGTATCAGTGGCGACCGAAAATGAGTTCACCGTAGGAGTTGCCAGGAGGTGGGGGCGCTACTCTGCTAATTGCTATCCCGACCCTAGCGAGGAGCTCCAGCTAAGGCGGCGATCCTTTCGCTAAGTACCATCAGGGCCGACCCGAGGTAGGGGCGAGCAGGGCGGCTGCTCGGGGCGCCAATGTATTGTGGGCACTAAATCAACCGTCTATGTACATATTACTTGCAAGTGAATACAATTTGGAAACAAATTTACATCAAATCTACATGGAATTCCTATTTCCTTTCATTATCAAATATTTTACAGAGCAATGGATAAATGAGCAAGTTCTAAAAATATCTATACAAAAATTTACGGACGGGAGCGATGGAGCACTTTCTCGCCCGGGGCGTCAAAATACCTTGGTCCGCCCCTGAGTACCATCGACCTTTACCATAAATCCTTTCGCTGGAAGAATATTTTTTAATTCTCCCTCTTACCGAGTCTTGAAAATCCCAAATCTGTTTTAAATTGATTTGGAATAGCTTTTCCGAAAACTAGCTTTTCTTACTCCTTCATGATCCCCCTCCTACGTTAACGTTCATATTCATTTCAAAATAGTACAAAGCTCTTAAATCTCTTGAGCTTTTGTTGGAGAATGATCACTTTTCCTCAATGGTGTGTGCACAGAAGAGTGTGATACTTGAAGATAGGAAGATAGTACCTATACTTCGTTCAGCGAAAAAAAATTTCTTTTTGGAGCTGAGGAGATCATCGTTCATGCAGAGGAAAACTGCACCTACGTAGTGTTTATTTTCTTTATTTAATCGAGGAGGTATTTCACATAACGTGTTACAGTTTCTACTCGAAAATTCTGTTATTGCTTTCCGCTCATAAGTCCTCAGTTGTTTTGAGTTTTTGATAAAAATATAAGTAAGTAGTTATAAAAGATAGCTTGAATAGGCAGCTAAATCTGTCATGATTATAGCATCATAACAATTTTAACTATTAACCCTATTGAATGTTCACTCATTTTTGAAGAGTGAGTTTACAGTAATGTACTCTTGTATTCGGTCCTTGTATCGAGTCCACATAAATTTATCGATTTAGATACACAAGATAACTTTTGAATACGAAAGAAGGATTCCTTTATTTAGAAAAACGAGGATCGGCAGAATAGCAGGAGGATCATTTTGTCGTAAGCCTGGCACCAGTGTTTTTGCACGACTCTTTATTTGTTAATTATATCCTTATAGAAGATAATGTAGACTAGTTTTACTAGTGGAAATTATTATTATTTAAAACTTTCCAAATAAGTGTGTGTATATTGGGTTACGATTGGTTTCGCACATATTTGTACATCATATAGATCCGCGATGGTCTGCTAATACTCAGAAAGTTATAAAAGCTCGAGAGGTAGGTCGAAAATGTCTTTAAGGGTGGATTGCTAAATAAGATTTGATATGTGTTCTGGTATGTATAATTAAAAGGTGGGGAAAGAGTAAAGTGTTTTGGTAGGAGCGCGAGTTTGAGGATTGTTCTAAACAGTTTTTAAAAATACTTTAATAAAATTCAATAAATAAAATTATACGCAATGGATGTTTAAGTTCTATTCAATAACTAGAAAATTAATCAAGATCTTTTATGACCAAAAACCAAATAAAGTGGGTATATTTGAAATACGATCGAAAAATCAATAAACTCTGGTAAATGGAATTTTTCAGTTATAATGCAAATTATTAGTTGTATTTTTTTTCTTCTTAACCATCTTAGTCTTACAATTTTTTGTTTTATAGTTACATGTATATTAATTTATTTATACATTTATCTATACTATTCCCTATTAAAGTAATCATTTTATCTTATTATTAAACTATAGTTTTAGTAATTTAAAACACCGAAACGCAAAATTAATATAACATGATATTGCGTGAATTTTGCCATATGCTGTATTTCGGTGATCGTATGTAGATGCATCGAATTAAAATTCCATAGCAATTTCTCCAAACGATAATCGAATTATTAACATCTACTTCTTCATTGGATTTTTAAATATATTAAAATGAAAATACGAAGTCGGGACTTCGACGTAGAAATGCAAAAATAATTTGAAGTTTTGTTTTTTATCGTCGAAATAAATAACGCATCTAATTAGGCTTGTAAATTGACAAAATAACCCAAAAATATTGGAATTTCTGATTGTTCAATAAGGTAAGGGGACAGAGTATTGACTTTTAATCAAATGTGCGGCGTTTTATAAGTTTCGTTCAAGCAGATATTATATTATATGTTTATCTTTATATTTATGCAACGAATTATTTCAATCAGTTCGTTCTGGGATACATCGACAGAAATCCACCAGCTTGTCTGCACTCTCTATGAAAAAAGTCGTATTTGTTCATGCCGCAAAATTCGCTAGCATGGGGGCACCACAGAAATATCTTGCACCCGGACTCCAGGCACCCTAGGCGCGGCCCTGGCAATACCCCCCACTTGGCCGGCCCTGCATATAATTCTATATAAACGTTCCTTACAGAGGAGGAGAAGGAGGATATAACATACTAGTAGCTGGTGCTTGCATACAGCAAGCATTTCATCTCACCTTGAAAAAACATTAATTTTTCAGACAGATATTTCATCATTACAAATATTCTATAAATTCTAAAGATTTCACCTCCGCGGCAATTTTCGTTTTTCCCACATGAAATAATAAGAGTTTAAAACAATCCTCAAATGTTGCAATTTTAAAATTTTTACAGTTTCTTCATTATAAGGTACTAATGCTGCACATTTTAGCCAAATTTTAAAGTTGTGGCACTTCCAGAAGTAAAATAATATTTTTCTAATTGTTTAAATTTAAATAATTTTTAACGGCCGCCGCAAGTCATAAATGGTAAAATTGAAATGAAAATTTGTGCAAATTTACTATACTGTAAATAATTTAAAAATTTCATCTTCCTAGCTCATCCCATAGTACCTAAACAGTTATCTATTTGTTTAAATTTTCAGAATTTTTAACTGCCAAACAAATTAAAATATCAAAATTTGTATAATCCCTGTTTCGTTTTTTAAGAATTCTACTTACAAAAAAAAATTCAGCTCCGTAGCACATGCGGAAATACATAAACCTTGAAAATTTGTTTAAACAATTGCGATTTTTAACGGCCGCATTGTTGAACTTTTTCATGATAATATTATTATTATATTATTACATTAGTATCCTCCTGTTATATGTTATCATTATATATCGACGACTCTTACAGAGGAGGAGGATATAACATACTAGTAGTTGGTGCTTGCATACTGCAAGCATTTCATCTCACATTAAAAGAACATTCATTTTTCAGACAGAAATTTCAACATTACAAATAGTCTTTTAATTCTAAAGATTTCATTTCTGCAGCGATTTTCGTTTTTCCTATCTCATCCCATAGTTCCTAAACAGCTATCTATTTGTTTAAAATTTAAGAATTTTTAACTTCCAAACAAATAAAAATATCAAAATTTGTATAATCCCTATTTCGTTTTTTTAAGAATTCTACTTATAAAAAAAATTTCAGCTCCGTAGCACATGCGGAAATATATAAACCTTGAAAATTTGTTTAAACAATTGCGAATTTCTAGCGGCCGCATTGTTGCACTTTTTCAAGATTTTCGCTTTTTCTAGTCGGTTTTGGACAAAATTCTACCTATGAAAAAAATTTCGAATCTCCAGCTTATCTGGAAGTGCCTAAACATTAGTATCCTCCTGTTATCATATGTTATATCCTCCTCCTCTGTAAGAGTCGTCGATATATAATGATAACATATAACATACTAGTAGTTGGTGCTTGCATACTGCAAGCTTTTCATATCACCTTCAAAAAACATTAATTTTTCAGGCAGACATTTCATCATTACAAATATTCTTTTAATTCTGAATATTTCAACTCGGCAGTGATTTTCGTTTTTCCCACATGTAAAAATTATATTTAAAAAAAATCCCCAAATGTTGCAATTTTAAAAATTTTACACTTTCTCCATTATGGGGTACTAATGCTACACATTTCCGCCTAATTTTAAAATTGTAGAACTTCTAGAAGTGAATTAATATTTTTCTAATTATTTAAATTTAAATAATTTTTAACTGCCGCCGCAATTCATATATGGTAAAATTGAAATTCTTATTTGTGCAAATTTACAACTTTGTAAATAATTTGAAAATTTCAGCTTCCTAGCTTATCCCGTAGTACCTAAAAGTTATCAGTTTGTTTAAACTTTAAGAATTTTTAACTGCCAAACTAATTAAAATCTCAAAATTTGTATGATCCTTATTTCTTTTTTTTATAAATTCTACTTATAAAAAAAATTTCAACTCCGTCCTCCTCCTCCTCCTCTGTAAGAAACGTCTATATAGAGTGACTAGTAGTTGGTGCTTGCATACTGCAAGCAGGCCGCTAAAACTTTCTTCATTATAAGGTTCTAATGCTACATATTTTAGCCAAATTTTAAAGTTGTAGCACTTCTAGAAATAAAATAATATTTTTCTAATTGTTTAAATTTAAATAATTTTTAACGGCAGCCGCAATACATATATGGTAAAATTGAAATGTTTATTTGTGTAAATTTACTATGCTGTAAATAATTTGAAAATTTCAGTTTCCTAGCTCATCCCATAGTACCTAAACAGCTATCTATTTGTTTAAACTTTAAGATTTTTTAACTGCCAAACAAATTAAAATATCAAAAATTGTATAATCCCTATTTCGTTTTTTTAAGAATTCTACTTATAAAAAAAATTCAAATCCGTGGCACATTCGGAAATACATAAACCTTGAAAATTTGTTTAAACAATTGCGAATTTTTAGCGGCCGCATTGTTGCACTTTTTCAAGATTTTCGTTTTTCTAGTCGGTTTTGCACTAAAACCTACCTAGGAAAAAAATTTCGAATCTCCAGCACAACTGGAAGTGCCTAAACATTAGTATCCTCCTGTTATATATCTAATATATATCGACGACTCTTACAGAGGAGGATATAACATACTAGTAGTTGGTGCTTGCATACTGCAAGCATTTCATCTCACATTAAAAGAACATTCATTTTTCAGACAGAAATTTCAACATTACAAATAGTCTTTTAATTCTAAAGATTTCATTTCTGCAGCGATTTTCGTTTTTCCCACATGTAAGAATAATAGTTTAAAACAATCTCCAAATGTCAAAATTTTAAAAATTTTACTTTCTTCATTATAAGGTTCTAATGCTACACATTTTAGCCACATTTTAAAGTTGTAGCACTTCTAGGAATATAATAATATTTTTCTAATTGTTTAAATTTAAATAATTTTTAACGGCCGCCGCAATACATATATGGTAAAATTGAAATGTTTATTTGTGCAAATTTACTATACTGTAAATAATTTGAAAATTTCAGTTTCCTAGCTCATCCCATAGTACCTAAACAGCTATCTATTTGTTTAAACTTTAAGAATTTTTAACTACCAAACAAATTAAAATATCAAAATTTGTATAATCCCTATTTCGTTTTTTAAGGAATTCTACTTATAAAAAAATTTCAACTCCGTGGCACATTCGGAAATACATAAACCTTGAAAATTTGTTTAAACAATTGCGAATTATTAGCGGCCGCATTGTTGCACTTTTTCAAGATTTTCGTTTTTTCTAGTCGGTTTTGCACAAAATCCTACCTAAGAAAAAAATTTCGAATCTCCAGCACATCTGGAAGTAAAGATAAAGATTCGAAATTTTTTTCTTAGGTAGGATTTTGTGCAAAACCGACTAGAAAAAACGAAAATCTTGAAAAAGTGCAACAATGCGGCCGCTAATAATTCGCAATTGTTTAAACAAATTTTCAAGGTTTATGTATTTTCGCATGTGCTACGGAGTTGAAATTTTTTTATAAGTAGAATTTCTTAAAAAACGAAATAGGGATTATACAAATTTTGATATTTTAATTTGTTTGGCAGTTAAAAATTCATAAAATTTAAACAAATAGATAACTGTGTAGGTACTACGGTATGAGCTAGTAAGCTGAAATTTTCAAATTATTTACAGAGTAGTTAATTTGCACAAATAAACATTTCAATTTTACCATATATGAATTGCGGCGGCCGTTAAAAACTATTTAAATTTAAACAATTAGAAAAATATTATTTTACTTCTAGAAGTGCCACAACTTAAAAATTTGGCTTAAATGTGTAGCATTAGTACCACTTAATGGAGAAAGTATAAAATATTTAAAATTGCAACATTTGGGAATTGTTTTAAAATATTATTTTTACATGTGGGAAAAACGAAAATCGCTGCGGAGTTGAAATAATTAGAATTAAAAAAATATGTGTAATGATGAAAGATGAATAATGAATGTTTTTTTATGTTGAGATGAAATGCTTGCAGTATGCAAGCACCAACTACTAGTATGTTATATCCTCCTCCTCTGTAAGAGTCGTCGATATATAATAGATATATAACAGGATGATACTAATGTTTAGGCACTTCCAGATGTGCTGGAGATTCGAAATTTTTTTCTTAGGTAGGATTTTGTGCAAAACCGACTAGAAAAAACGAAAATCTTGAAAAAGTGCAACAATGCGGCCGCTAAAAATTCGCAATTGTTTAAACAAATTTTCAGGGTTTAGGCATTTCCGAATGTGCTACTGTGCTAGAATTTTTTTTTATAAGTAGAATTCTTAAAAAAACGAAATAGTGACTATACAAATTTTGATATTTTAATTTGTTTGGCAGTTAACAATTCTTAAAGTTTAAACAAATAGATAACTGTTTAGGTACTATGGGATGAGCTAGGAAGCTGAAATTTTCAAATTATTTACAGTATAGTAAATTTGCACAAATAAACATTTCAATTTTACCATATATGTATTGCGGCGGCCGTTAAAAATTATTTAATTTTAAACAATTAGAAAAATATTATTTTATTTCTAGAAATGCTACAACTTTAAAATTTGGCTAAAATGTGTAGCATTAGAACCTTATAATGAAGAAAGTGTAAAATTTATAAAATTGCGACATTTGGAGATTGTTTTAAACTATTATTCTTACATGTGGGAAAAACGAAAATCGCTGCAGAAATGAAATCTTTAGAATTAAAAGACTATTTGTAATGTTGAAATTTCTGTCTGAAAATTGAATGTTCTTTTAATGTGAGATGAAATGCTTGCAGTATGCAAGCACCAACTACTAGTCATTCTATATAGACGTTTCTTACAGAGGAGGAGGAGGAGGACGGAGTTGAATTTTTTTTTATAAGTAGAATTTATAAAAAAAAGAAATAGGGATCATACAAATTTTGAGATTTTAATTAGTTTGGCAGTTAAAAATTCTTAAAGTTTAAACAAATTGATAACTTTTTAGGTAATAAGGGGATAAGCTAGGAAGCTGAAATTTTCAAATTATTTACAAAGTTGTAAATTTGCACAAATAAGAATTTCAATTTTACCATATATGAATTGCGGCGGCCGTTAAAAATTATTTAAATTTAAATAATTAGAAAAATATTATTTCACATTAGTACCCCATAATGGAGAAAGTGTAAAATTTTTAAAATTGCAACAACCGACTAGAAAAAACGAAAATCATGAAAAAGTTCAACATTGCGGCCGCTAAAATTCGGAATTGTTTAAACAAATTTTCAAGGCTTATGTATTTTCGCATGTGCTACGGCGTTGAAATTTTTTTATAAGTAGAATTCTTAAAAAAACGAAATAGGGATTATACAAATTTTGATATTTTTATTTGTTTGGCAGTTAAAAATTCTTAAAGTTTAAACAAATAGATAATTGTTTATACATTACGGGTTGAGTTAGGAAGCTGAAATTTTCAGGTAATGTACAAAGTAGTACATTTACACAAATAAACATTTTAATTTCTCCATAAACATATTGCGGCGGCCGTTAAAAATGTTTAAAATTTAAACAATTGGTAAAATATTATTTCACTTCTAGGAGAACTACAACTTTAAAATTTGGCAGAAATGTGTTGCATTAGTACCCTATAATGTAGAAAATATAAAATTCTTAAAATTGCAAAGTTTTGGGATTGTTTTAATCTATTATTTGTACATAAGGGAAAAACGAATATCGCTCCGGAGGTGAAATATTTAGAATTAAAAAAATATTTGTAATGATGAAATATGAAAAATGAATGTCTTTTTATCTTGAGATGATATGCTTGCAGAATGCAAGCACCAACTACTCGTATGTTATATCCTCCTCTGTAAGGAACGTCTATATATAATGATATATAACATATAGGAGGATACTAATGTTTAGGCACTTCCAGATAAGCTGGAGATTCGAAATTTTTTTCTTAGGTAGGATATTGTGCAAAACCTACTAGAAAAAACGAAAATCTTGAAAAAGTGCAACAATGAGGCCGCTAAAAATTCGCAATTGTTTAAACAAATTTTCAAGGTTTATGTATTTCCGCATGTGCTATGGAGTTGAAATTTTTTTATAAGTAGAATTCTTAAAAAAACGAAATAGGGATTATACAAATTTTGATATTTTAATTTGTTTGGCAGCTAAAAATTCTTAAATTTTAAACAAATAGATAACTGTTTAGGTACTATGGGATGAGCTAGGAAGCTGAAATTTTCAAATTATTTACAGAGTAGTGAATTTGCACAAATAAATATATTGAATTTTACCATATATGAATTGCGGCGGCCGTTAAAAATTATTTAACTGTAAACAATTAGAAAAATATTATTTTACTCCTAGAATTGCTACAACTTTAAAATTTGGCTAAAATGTGTAGCATTAGTACCCCCATAATGGAGAGAGTGTAAAAAGTTAAAAATTGCAACATTTGGGGATTGTTTTAAACTATTATGTTTTCATGTGGTAAAAACGAAAATCGCTGCGGAAGTGAAATATTTAGAATTAAAAGAATATTTGTATTGATGTAATGTCTGTCTGAAAAATGAATGTTTTTTCAAAGTGAAATGAAATGCTTGCAGTTTGCAAGCACCAACTACTAGTATATATATATATATACATATATATATATATTTATATATATTTGTTTTATAAGGGTAATGATAATGGCACTGGGTAGTATGGCGCAAGATTGCATGTATATACAAATATTTTATACCTGTGACTTAGGTATGAATTTTGAGCTGTAACGAGAATACTAGAATTTCATTCATGCCATTAAATCGCATTTCAACCGGGTGTGTTTTAGTGTAATCATGATAATTAACGCACCAAATATTCATACCTCCTTTCGTCCTATTGTAACGATAAATGAAAGTAAAATTAAATACATAGAATTTTTATATTAACATGCTTCTACTCTTTAGAATTAGTCATTAATGTTCTAATGTAATCCACGCATTAACTTTAAAATTTCGCGCTCTTATAATAATCCGAATTGAGATTTACTATTGGATAAGATGAAAGAAAGTGAAAACATCTTTTGGATTAACTTCTGTATAATTGTTGATTACCTCATTAAAGGTTTGCGAATATTTCTCATTTTACATATATAGACTCAAACCCATTGCCTTCTAAGATATCGAAACCAGACAACGCGCAGGCCTACTGCGCTCCTTCCTTCGTCGTGGTTCCATCCGTGTAATAATCTATCTGTGCAATTATCCGTCGTCGTTCGTGAATACAACTCTGTACAGAAAGTGAGTAGAGCTTCTTTGATTGCATGCAAAGTACCTCAGTAGCCTCATATCGTACACTTTGTTATTACTGATGAATAATATACTTAATTTGTATATTTAGAAAATTTATTGAGAAAGCCGGAGAGGCCATAGGTGATGTCTTCACGACATATTGTCCGTAAAATCGATGCCTTGGTATTTTAATTAACTTTCTTGTATATGCTGGTTTTTCACTAGTTTTTATAAATGTTTTAAAATCCTTCTATGATTTTATCTTAACGAATTCCTTTTATATTATCGGCGAAGAATTTGGATTCAAAGCCGTACGGAATATTTTATTATGTATTTACACCTCGATTAATTTTGTCGTTACCCGCTTTAACAACCAGGACTGCTGAGCATTTTCTTTAGACGGCATGTCCTAGTTCTTACCAGTGATAATGGCTGGTGTGGGAAGGCTTTTGTATCCAGCCATGATACTGGTTTTAAAAAGTGAAAGAATCTTTTTATCTTAATAGTCGTTCATTAAATTATTTTCGCATTATACCTCGTTGAATTTTGTTTTTTTTAAAATTGTTCATCTAGCAGAAGAACGTAAGTATCGCTAATTTTTTCTTTGCAGTCAATGGCTCCTCCTACATACGGCGATTTGGGAAAAGCAGCACGCGATGTATTTGGGAAAGGTTATCATTTTGGTGTGGTGAAATTGGAATTAAAATCAAAGACTGCAGATTCAATTGATATAGCAGCCGGTGGTTCTTTAAATCAAGAAACTGGAAAAGTGTTTGGAACCTTGGAAACTAAATATAAAGTCAAGGATTATGGTATGGGTCTTTTCAATTTGGCATGTTTTAGTAGTTTATGAAAGTATTCCAACTCATTCAAAAAATATTTACAGGAATGGTATTTACTGAGAAATGGAATACGGACAACTCGTTATCAACTGAGATCTCTATTGAAGATAAACTGGCGAAGGGCTTAAAGATGTCTGTGGATACAACACTTTCTCCTCAAAGCGGGTAATTCCACCATTAGATGGCCTTTTCAAATATCTGGTCAGGTCACTGATAGGAAGTAAGAGGACAAATGCAACAAAATAATTCCTGATATAGATCTTTATACGTTAATCGAAGGAAGGCTGCGATTTCCTTCGTATAAATTATTAGTGAAACTTGATATGAAATTGCTTCGAATAAACTATTCTGAGCTGCCTTAATCTGGATAAAGTTTGTATTTTTGTTTAGAGTACTACTAAATATGGTAGTTATGTTTGTAAAGTATGATTTTGCAATTCATTTTTCATTTCCTTTGTAGTTTGATACTTAATATATTATGGACAAAAGTAATAGGTAATTCAATTTTCTAATATATGGAATTGATTTTTCATGTTAGAAAGAAGAATGGACGTTTTAAAAGTCAGTACAAGCATGACAGCATTGCTCTTAATATGGATGTAGATTTAGACGTTGGTGGACCAATCATAAATGGAAGTTCAGTTTTTGGCTACAATGGTAGGTATTGCCAGTGACGTAGTCTTGATTTGCTCATTATTACTTCAGTACTTGAACACCTAAATATAATTTTCTGTTGACTCGGGAATGATTTTATATGCATTCAACTTGATTAGAAATTCATCATGAATTTAACATTTGGGCTCAGCCAATAATAATAACTTAATTAATTGTTTCATTGTTGAGTTTTTTGTGATTTGCAAATATTATTAGCACTAGTTTTTTGAAAAAAAAATATTCATTGATGGAGAAAAATTGTTCTAGGTATAATCCAATTGAACCAGTTAATAATAAATTTTTTATATTAGTGTTTTATAAGCTTGGCACTTTTAAATTTTAGCGATTGCATCTTGTACATTGAAAAATTGGAGATAAATACAGCTATCACATTGTGATATTGTCATTTTTATTTTGCTTACAAACATAATTTTGCTTCTCATTTCATACAAGTCGACTGTAATTCATGTACAACAATTTTTGCAGGTTGGCTGGCTGGGTATCAGATGTCCTTCGATTCCTCTAAGTCTAAGTTTATGAAGAATAATTTTGCCGTTGGTTTTTCCACGGGAGACTTTGTTGTGCACACTAATGTGTGAGTTTATGCTTTGATCTATATCAGTAAAGTTTCAACCTGTTAAGTGAACAAATTAATTTTTTCTGTTGACCAACAGCAATTAATGGACGAGTCTTTTACCATTGATCAGGAATGATGGTCTGGACTATTGTGCCTCCCTGTACCAGAAGGTGAACCCTAAACTAGAGACTGGAATCCAGTTAGCATGGACTGCAGGTTCCAACTTGACCCGTTTTGAAATAGGATGCAAGTATGATCTTGGTGATATTGCTGCAGTTAGAGCCAAGGTGGACAACTCCAGCCGTGTAGGCTTAGGTTTCCAACAAAAATTGCGGGATGGTAAGTAGAATGTTACTGAAAAATATTAGTGTGAATGATTATTGTTTTTATTACATTTTGTTTCATCTTCAGGTATCACTATGACAATGTCTGCACTGATTGATGCCAAAAACTTCACACAAGGAGGAGGGCATAAGCTGGGCATGTCCTTGGATTTGGAAGCTTGAACTTCTTGTTGAGATCCCTCGCCATAGATATGCAGGTGCAGGTAGAGATGAGGGCTTGGCCTCTTGGAATCCATCCACATGAGAAAAGTGTGGTTCTTCCCAGTCTCATGACAGCCAGGGTCTAAAGCATTTCGCTTTCTATCAAGACATTTTTCAGGATTTACATCTGTTATCCTTTGCATGATCCACATTTTCTCATTTTTGGTACTTGTTATTTTTTGAAGCTATTAATTTCATCAGCATATTGTGGATGGTACCAGAGATGTTAGGGTGGCATGAAGCCCAAATCTTGGATACTCCTGGCTTGCTCCAGTGGATCCCATGGCGAGAGGAGATCTTGAGTGTGAATTAGCCATGGGAAGCCAATTTGGCATATTCCTTTGCTTGAGAGGAGAGAAGTTTATGTCCTCATTACTAGTTTGTCATAGTTAAAACTGATTTTGTACGAGTTATGAGTTGTGGAGGCAAAATTCTTATTCCAGTTGTGTGATTACAGAGAAGGATCCAAACTATGTATGGTTAGTCTTAATAAATAACTATATCCAGATGTCGTTAGTGTCTGAATTATTATTTATTGTCATTTAGCTGCTGTGTTGAATAAAAAAATCCAAATGTTCATTGACTTTCATGTTTTAAAAAAGGATATCCTAGTACTTCAGTCCTCTCTCTTAAAATTATACTGTTAAAAGATTTGGGGGGGGGGGGAGGGGCACTTGAAATAAGCATAAATGTACAGATATTGAAACCACCCATATTATTATTTGCATTGTCATGAGGCATGTTAAATTTTTTAACTGGATTCTGTATTTAAATTAACCGTTTTAAAACATTATTTTAGAGCTAGTATGTTACTACTGGCTTAATATATTAGTCTAATTTTTCTGAATTTCTCTTAAATTTTTTCATGCTTTACATCGCTGTTACTATAATTATTAAAAGTGCTAATGGAGATTTGTTTGGCTGAACTTATAACACCACAAAATGTTTCTACAAACTAAAGTAAATACATTGATACCCTCTCACCAGTTTCCATAACTTCTCACAAAAAATAATTTTCATATTGTAACCAAGGGACATTTTCAATGCCTATTCAAACTTATAATAATAGTTATTTGGGTTTTAGCATTAGGTTATCTAGTTATATTGAATGCATTCAAACGTTTATTTTTAAATGACTTGGAGTAGCAAGACTAACTGTAGTTTTGATTTATAATGCAATAAAATCTTGAATTCAGACCATGATGGTCCAGATTCACCACCAGTTTCCATAACTTCTCACAAAAAATAATTTTCATATTGTAACCAGGGGACATTTTCAATGCCTATTCAAACTTATAATAATAGTTATTTGGGTTTTAGCATTAGGTTATCTAGTTATATCGAATGCATTCAAACGTTTATTTTTAAATGACTTGGAGTAGCAAGACTAACTGTAGTTTTGATTTATAATGCAATAAAATCTTGAATTCAGACCATGATGGTCCAGATTCCGATTAATCCAGGTGATGTCTGTCCTGAGCCACCTTTGGCAATACACCACCTTTTAGAACTTCGCGTGCTTGCGGTTCGTGAATTTGGACAACAAAACTTTTTATGACCACTTGTGTTTTGTGCATATTACTTGCAGTTCGGGCCATGCGTTTACAATGCCAACAAGCATGAACTCCCTCTACTTTTTTCTTCATTATTAGCAGGTTTCAAAGTAAACAAATGTGATAACCATGGACTTAATTATTTTGTAGCTCAGTTTAAACCTCACTGCCACTGCGCTATTTTCGATAACAGTCGAAGTTGCTGGCATTTAGCGGTCAAATTAGAAATTATTGGCTAATGGAAAAGTGTCTTGCATGTTTAGTTTTTCACAACTTATACGAGTATGACATTGAAAATATTTGTTCTTCGTGTATGAGGTTGCCGGTTTTTGACTGCAATATTTATTTAATGATTTAATGCTGTTTTGAATGTAATTTAAGGAACTGTTGTTTTGTTAGGTTTTCATTGTTTATTACAAATTTTTTATATAAATCTAAGAATTGCTATCATCTTGTAACGTAAGATTTTCTGCCGCGTATTTTGAATGCGATTACTAAAAGAAATTTTAAAACTTTATTACGCTAGGTTTTGATTTTCTGTTATGCAATTCTAATGTAATTAGTAAAAGAAATGGAACCACTTTTTAATGCTAGTACTTTTTTTTGAGGCTTGGAAACGTTTGTTGCAGAATCCAGGAAAACATTTGTGCATGACATACTCAACATTCCATTTCAGTAGTTCAATTTAAATTAAACCATTTCCTTAGAATGAGCAAAAGAATCATGCGAAATTGTGTTTGTATGTAAACTGTACAAGTGTGGATAGAAGTGTAATTGCTTCGTTATGCGGTGTTTTTATTTGCTATTACACGTTTTGAAGGTAATTAAAAGTATTTTTTTTACTTTATAATGCTAGGTTTTTCATTTGTGGTTACGTTTTCTTTTATTTTCTGTTAAACGGCATTATTTATGATAAAAAAGTGATTTTTTTAGGTTGGCTGGGAACCACTCTCGTAATAACATGGCGTCTTATGGTAAAATAAGACTTGCACTTCACGAATTTGCATTTCGCATCAGTTTTCCAGAACCAATTATTCGCCAAGTTCAAAAAGGTGGTGTATTTGAGTGTGACTCTGAATAAAGTGTTTGGGTAAAAAATTAAAAGGGTGAAAAAATATTTTTTAAATTTAAAACACCCCCTTAAGAGGAGTGACTTAGTCATAGAGCGCAGCCTTCTATAAGGTGGGGAGCATGACTATAGTCACAGTTTGGGGAAAATGGGATATCTCAGTGGAAAAAGTGACTCGAGTCATAGTTCCTTTTTTACCTGAATCATAGTTCCTCCTGCCATCTGCTGTGTTTTTGTTTAACTTGGTTGAGCTAGTATGAAGCTGCTGAGATGGTTTAAATTAGTTAATGGCACAAGTTTTAATTAGTCTTTATTGCTTATCTTTATGTATCGTGTTTTTATTTCTTCAAAATAATAACTACTGTTAATTTACTTAGTAAATTAATTAATAGTGAAAATAAAAAAATGTAATTTAAAAAATCCTAATTGTGCACATATAGGATCGACTCATCACCAGTGGCGTAACTATAGCTTTTGGGCCCCTAGCAAAAATCTCTCAGGTCCCCACTTAATAATTGAATATTTGTTAGTGTGTTCTGAGTGTAATGGATATTAATAGAAATAACAAATATAGAATTTTGATAAACAAAGTTTATATTTATTATGAATAATTAAATTTATAAATTATTATAAACAATGGATGCAAGGGTGAGGGCCCCCTTGGTCTTGGGCCCTTACGCGATCGCGTAACTTGCGTACCCATATTTATGCCACGGCTCATCACTGCTATCTCTTGCTAAGTTTACTAATTTGTTTTATAAAATTTGCTAATTTAAACAAAAAAGAGTTGTATGAAATAATATGTAATTATTAGGCATGCATAGCGATTTTGTTAATAATTATTTTATTTTCAAAATTCATGAAAATTTTAGAAATGTATAATTCGCTGTGGCGCCCCTGTAAGGTATACTACACGGCACAACTTTTAATATTTGTATTTTTGTTAATAATAAAGTAAATGGGAAACGCAATATGAAAATCTTTAACCAATACATAAATATGCACATTTAGTAATATTGGTTTTCATTGAAAATATTGGTAAACTAACCACGAATGAAGTAGAAAAAATATAAAAGTTATAAACTTTAAACTAGTGTAATATCAATAATATTGATATATTTTCACTAAAAACTTCATGGTATAGCATAGATGGTCTATTACAATAAGGAAATAGTAATTTTATATTGTTTGAAAAAACAAATTAATTCCCCACCATGGCAGAGATAAGGAAAATTAATCCCTTGCTTAAGGGGTTAATTAAGTGTAGTCTACTGCTATTAACAACGGCTACAATTGCCAATTTAAAAAATTAAGGAGAATCGCTTCACAGAAAATTGTTTCCCCTCCTGAAATTCCTTGCAAACCTAACATGGTGTAGACTCCCATTTATACGCCCTCCTATAAGCTTTCTAGCCTCTTCCCTAAAGATATAAAACCTGCCTTCTATTCCCCAATCACTTGCGCCAAACTTTTTCTGAACACCAAAGATTCCATACCCAATTTACTGAAAGGTGTGTTTATAGACTCTTGTGCCAACTGTAATGCTGTTTACATAGGACAGACCGGAAGAAGCTTCAAAAAGAGGATCGAGGAACATGAGCGATGCTTTGAGTTATGAAACGTTATCGCACTTCGCTGAGCACCTTTTAGGGAACGGCCACTCCAGTTCTTTCACACCAGAGTTTCTCCATTTCGAAACAAAGTGCAACAGATTAGATGTCTTAGAGCAGTTGAAAATTTTAATCCATGATGCTGCCAACGATTTTGAACTTACTAATAAATATGTTTTTCCAATTCGCTCTCCATTAGTCTCATTACTGCTATCCACAACTAATTGAATTAATGAATTTTCACTTTGTAACTTCAATGCCATTTTTTGTAACTTCTGTTAATGATTTCCATCTTCTAATGACAAACCTTATGTTATACCTTGCTAACATTATTGTTATACACAACTATTGAATTAATGTCATTACTTTGTAACTTTAATTAATTATTGCATTCCAATTATCTCATTAGCAATTGAATATTCTCCCTCATTATTATTTGTCTAACCCTCCTACCCCCACCTCCCTCCATCCTTTTTCGTATATATAGTTCTGCAAAGCTTTCGTCACATGATGCTGTAACAGGCAAAACTGGTTGATTAAATCCATCTTTAGTGTAAATTACAATAATTGTTTTTATATATATTTTCTATATATTTTGGATATTCAGGACTCAGCTAATCTGGCTTCCTCCTCCCCTAATTACTCCATATGAGTAGGGTTTCACCGTATTTTTTAAAGGGATATAGAATATTTAAGAAATAATCTTGTTTTGTGCTGAAAGGATGCTTAATGTTGAACAAACTGCAAAATATTGCCAAAAATATTCAAAAGTGATGTAAATTATTTTCCTATGGTCCAAATAATCCTAGGCCCTAAAAGCAAGACCTATCCAAAGTGGCATTGAGCTGAAAGGGTTCGTCTTGTGTTTGGCTAAAAATTAAAAAAAATAAAAAATACTTAAATATCCCAGAAAGCAATGGCTTTTAGCATAAGACCAGCTTCCAGTCTAAAGATAAACCAAAAAGTCGGATAACTCATAAATGATGGAAACAAATGCTCATTTAGGAACATTGTATTTATTTCCCTCCCCTGCCACACACCCTTGCGGTGGCTTGCAGGGTAAACTGTAGATGTATTTAAGTACTAGTATATTGCCCATCATATGACGGATAAATAATAATATTGTCCCTCCCTCTTTCCCTTAGGGGTTAGGTGGAAGATGGGACTTCTTAGTCTCAATCTCGCCCCTAATAAAGACCACATCAATCAACCCCTTCCTCCCTCTGTCTCTTTTCTCTCACCTCCCCCTCTCGCATTCCCTCCTGTCCCAATCCATAGCTCTCTCTTTTTCTCCATCTCCTTGATCTCTTTTCTTCCATCTTTTTATAATTCTCTATCTCCCTTACTCCCTATGTACCTTCCATTCTATATCCCTTCCTTCCTATCTCCCTCCCCACATCTCCCTCTCTCTTACTCTACATCTATATAGTCGTTTACATAAGCAAAAGAATCCAAACTAAATCCCAGTCCCATTAGGATTACGTATTTTCGCAAAAAATCCTACGATAATTTAAGGCAATCTATATCACATACTCGTGTTATACGTATGCAGGCTGAAACAACAATTGATTCTCGAAGTTTAACAATGACATGGTCGGCAAGGCAACATCCCGTTTAAAAGCCGATATTTTCCCAAAATATGTGATTTAATATGAGAGATTTTGAATGGAAGATGGAAAAAGATGAATAGAATACGAAACTTGATTACTTTTCCTAAAACATAGTTTAAATTCGAAGATCATATGTCAATTTTTTCTAATTTTAATTTCCAAAAGAATAAAAGCCTGCACTTTAAAACGTTGATTTTTACGTGTTATCATATGATAAATGGAAGTTGCCCCCTGGAGTTGAACCCGGGTCTTTTTTTGTATTTTTTGCATTTAATTTTTATATCTGAATCAAACATTCCTTCAAAATTTCAACCTTCCACCTAATCGGGAGATTTGTTAAAAACACATTAAAAAGTGCCGTTGATGACGTAAGCATAAGCACAAACCCCATCATCTTGTAGGTTTTTATTATAATAATTTCACATAAAGCTTCTTGAAGGATCGTTGAACGCATTTACACCCATACCTCTATTCATGAGGAATACATTTGTTATGATCGATATATCCTTTTAATAAAGGAATTCAATGAAGTCATTCAATGCTTCATTTCACAGCTTCCACCAACATATGTTCACTGTTGTAGGTTTCAGCTTGTCAAGTAATTCCTTGATGTTGATGATGGATTCTGCAATGTTGTAATCTTTCCAACATTGCCGAACATCCAGGCTGAGATCCTTTGCCTTGCAAATCCTGCCAAAAGTATAATACACTTTAAAGGTGGCGATCATGCCCTGATCAAGCGGCTGAATGAGAGAAGTGGTGTTGGAGGGCAAGAACATCACTTTGACATTGGGATGGTCAAATTCCAGGCTCATTGGGTGGCTGGGAGGATTGATAAGAATTGAATTCCACACCCTTTTCTTGAAGATATTTTATCCACCCCCATGCAAAGCAATTATGGAACCAATCCAAAAACACTGCTGCAGTTACCCAGGCTTTATATTGGACTTGTAATAGACGAGTGCTTGTTTTTGGCCTTTAGTGCCTGAGAGTTGATGACATGGTAATGCATCATGGACTTCACCATGAAGCTTGCAACATTACCACAAAGGAAAAGGGTTACCTGGTCTTTTGCAGACTTAAACCTGGATGCCCTCTTTTCTTCTTTAGAGATGTATGACCGTGTTGGCATCCTTTTCAACCATAATGCTGTCTCATCAGCATTAAATACTTGTTTGGGCTTGTAATCCTTCTTCTTTATCAATTCAAAGAATTCTGCCGGTATGCCCCTGCTGCTGTGTGGTTGGCAGATGCTGCTTCCCCTTTAAGTTTTACATTGTGCAATGCAAATCTCTTCTTAAAGTTTTCAAACCAGACCTTGCTGGCCTCCCTCACTGCTAGATCCGTCAGCACCTCCAGTCAAGCAAAAGCGTTTGTAAAGGCTTAGGGCCTTCTCGTGAATCATATTCTGATGAACAGGCACATTATTTTGGCATTTGTCCTCGATCCATAAGCTTAAGGCTTTTTCCATATTCATGAGGACTCTTCACATACAGCATGTGACACTTGGGCACTTATTGGGATGCTTTGCACAACACTTTCCCATATTTGTTTATCATTTGTTTTGATGTAACGCACTGTGGATTCCTTCACACCAAAAAGCCTACCCACGCCTGAAACACCTATACCGCTTGCAAGTTTATCAAGAACTTCTACTTTTTGCACAAGAGTCATCACAGCTTTTTCACTTCCACTTAAAGTGCTATCATTGCTAACTTCTTTTGGGAGCCATGAGTGTGCATAAAATATCCAAGAATATAATGCCAACTTCACAAGATGTTGCCATTTTAAAAGCGAGGTGCGGACTGCCGTGATGCAGCACAAGATGGTTAGATGATAGGTTATGCAAAGACAGCACCACAGGGAAACCTTTCAAAGAAAATTCATGATACAATGTATTGTTGGGTACTCGACCGCGAATAAGTGAAATAGTGAATACAGAGGGATGGGTGTATGTTTCTATAAGTTTTAGCAATGAAAAACATCTTTCCCCAGATGCTACAGTGACAGGAACAGCCAGAATAATTCTAAGAGAAATGTACATATTAGAAAAGTATGTATCTATATTATTATTACCGGATCTTGTCTGTTATCTGCCACCCATCCAAGTTAATATGCAAATAGACAAATCTTTTGACTAGCTTTCAGGAAAATATATTTAATTAAATATCTTTGGCAATTAATTATTCCACAAACAATTATTATTATATAATGTTGTTGAAATCACCTTGTAGTTAATAAGGCTGTGGGGCCCCAATAAAGTAAAGTCTCTCAATCGTCCAATTATTCTTTCTATATGAATGCGCAAACTTGCAACTTGCTTTGTCAGCCTAACTTCTGCTGCACTACTTTTCCCATCATTTGATACAGTAGAAGGTCTAACAAATAGTTTTTTTCATTTAATTTAGACTCAATGTGTTAAAAACCCCTATCTGCCATTATAGCCATACCAGAGGAAAATTTGTTCAAGTAACCACAGTCAACAATTTGTGTCTCATTTGTTCTGCCTCCATAGCCTTGTGAGATAAAAGTTATTAACCCATCTGGAGTGCTTGCACTAAGATATTTTAGTGTATTACACTTCTTATATTCAGACCATGTTAATGCCTGGTTCATTGGATTGCTTGGTTTTTCGATTTATTTCCAGGCAGTCTATTACTGACTGAACATGGCTATACCGGGCTCTGAAAGGAATTAGTAAATTTATTTTTACCTCATCATTAGTAGGCCAAATAATAAAATTTTTGAAGCATTTTGCCAATTGAGGAACGAGTTTCTGGAAAATTTGACACACTTTACTTGAACTTATTGCAAAATCATGGCCTAGTACTTCATGTGGGGGATTCATCCTAATTTTTTTTAGTACAATCAAAATATTTTCTTCTTTGCACTTGAGTATTTCGGGAGCTCATCTACTATAAAGAAACATTCTTCAGGCAAACCTATATATAATTTGGGATGTTTTTAATGGTAAAAATTGTGGCTCTTAGGATAAATTGTCTCATTGCTTCTTCATTTCCATCTTCATAATCTGATAACTCATTCTTGCCATCTTCATCTAATATGTAACTCTCATCACTTGATGATTCAATAACAGAGTTACTATGTCCTAAATAATTGTCTTCTATGTCATCACTTTCTTTTGTTATTTCTTGCTGAACAGGCATTGTGTTGGTTGGTTGCACTATTTTTAAGAATTTCTTTCTTTTGGTGAACAACTTTGTTCAACCATTAATGGTCCATGCCTTGCTTATGAAACTAGCTCGAATATTAACCTGTTAACAAAAGAAATTAGATTTATTACTTTCATTATTGTTGGAATGAAGCTATGCTTTTAGTATTTTTTCAAGTTGTGTACCAAAAACCTTTTTCATTTATTCATTTAATACTTTACAAAAATCAGAGCAAGAGCTCCGAATATATTTTTATGATATTTACCTGCATGCTGACATCACGGATATCCACCTTCTGTTGTGTGGGATCTTCAAACATTTTTTCATCAGCAAGTTGATTCGAAATATCAATTCTCAAATTCTGTGCATACAGTGTTCTTCTAAACTTGTTTGTTGTAAGAAATTGCAAAATATTAACTTGGTTTTTGTAAAGCAGTACCAGAATGATAGGTTTCAAAGCTACCATTTCTTCTGAAAGCATGAAGCCATCAAGATCCTGATTTAAAAAAATGATTTTGGTAACACTAGATTGTGTCAAATCAAAAAAATTTAATGTACAATGCTTTTAAGTAGGATAGAAGGTGTCGGCTAGGATATTGCCAAGCGTAAAGATCAGTACACGTACAGTCTGGAGAAAAGTTACATCCTTACTGATAACTCTGTGATAAAACAACCTGAAACCTGAGAAAAATTAAATTAAATATTTAAATTATTTACGGGGAAAATTTTGGTGGGTCCAAAAATGTATTCTGTATTATTACAGACCTCTGAGATCAGAGTTTGAAAAATGCTGGAGTAATCGAATGGATCTGTAAGCATGAGGTAGGCATGTAAAAATGGAATCCGATCGCATTGCAGAAGTATAGTCAAATTTCCATCATTACGTGTTCATAGGAAAATCTGTGACAGACGAATGGCATTATAGACTGCCATTGTCATCTTGCGATTCCATTCTTGATTAGAGACCGGTTGTGTCAAATATCGATGCATGGTAGCAGGTCTGTCTTTATGGGGGAGCTGGGAGGGCAGTCGCCCAGGGCCTCTGCACTTGTAGATAGCATCACTCATAAACCGGGATGGGTACACTGGGGCACTGAATACCCGACGGATTTATATTTTGCATGTGAGAGATGGCAATGCACTTGTCACTTTTAGAGTTCGTTTAGGGTCACTTAAAAATTGTTGATAATTTTTTTGTTTGTCATCACTCTTTTTTGTGCTTTCTGTAGCGTCTTTGGGGCACTGTGTACCGGAATCGTGTTTTTTTCGAACCTGTTTCATTGAACTTTATTATTCGCTGTAATTTCCAAATCTGACGAAAACTATAACTCCACTTATCAGATTAGTACAAAATGCAAAATTGAGACGTTTTTATACATTGCATCGATCTTAAAACTTTTGCCATGGATGCCGATATAACTGATTACCTCTCTGAGTGGATAATATATTTTTTTAATTTTTAAGATATATTCCTAATTAATGTTTTTTATGAGAGTAAAACATATATATAAACAAATTTCACCAAAAAACTTTTAATGTCACAATTTGATGTGTCGGTCTACGGAAAGGGTGGCTAAATAGCCAAACCCACACAGCAATTGGCGTTTAAATTTGTTTCCCAGATGATAAAATCAAAGGAATTATTGAAAGAAAGCAAACTTAAAGTCGTAAGAACTTTGAGAAGAAACAAAAGAGAGATTCCTACAGATATGATCTCACTAAAGGGATGCCCAGCTGAAATAAGTATTTTTGCTTTTGACAGAGACTTGACTCTAGTTTCTTATTCTCCTAAAAGTAATAAAACTTCGTTTATTATCTATGCATGAAGGAATGAATATGTCTCCAGATAGTAAGAAACCTGGGTCTTGTCTGTTATCTGCCACCCACCCTGGTTAATATACGCAGTGCCCTTACGAAATGAAGTGGCGAGATATGGAACTGCGTGGAGGTTAGCTGCAGGAAAAATGAATAAGCGCGCAGGATGCGACTGGGTTGGGTAAGTTAGTTAAAGTGTTTTTGGTGTCTTTCCACATTCACTGTGCCACCCCCCTCATGGGAGCAGGACTGAACGTGGGAAGAAACCAAAACACTTTAACTAGCCTACTCAACCTGGGGAGGCAAGTTGGAGTACGTTGTAGTCCGAGCAGTCGTATCCCACGCTAGTTCTATATCCCACCACCAGAAGGGTACTGCATATATTAACTTGGGTGGGTGGCAGATAACGGACAAGATCTGAAACCTGAAATTATTGAGTATTATTATTCGATGAAGGGGGGTGTAAACATGTTTGATGAACTCTGTCATGCTTACAGTACCTCAGGCAAAAATAGAAGAGGGCCTCTTGCTATCTTTTATGAATGCTGCAGCTATCAATGCGTTTGTTACTTTGTCACACAATAATGGCATGAAAGGCAAATCTAAGCTGACTAGGCATTCTTTCTTGATGAACTTGGGAGATACTATGATCAGGCCCCAGCTCTAAGAACACCTACAAAATACAACCTTGAGAACTTCCCTCCGTAAGTCCATTGCTTAACAGCTTTGACTTCCAGAGGCTTCAACAAGTACTGCAATTAATTTGGAGACAAGGAGTGGAAGATGCCAGCTATGCGACCCCAGCAAGGACTGCAAAACTACAGCATGCTGCAAGAGCTGTCACGAGTTTACTTGCCGGAATCATTTGGGTGTAATTTGCAACAAATGTTTTAAATAATTTCAAAAACTTTCTTTTCACTTTTTGTTTATAAATTAAAAAATAAACATTTGTTTGCTAACAGTTAATGGCTAAATAGATATTTTCTTTATGGGGCACTCTGTGACCCAGTGTACCTGAATAAGGTGCCAAAATCTAGTGTACCTTACCAGGGTTAAAATTAGTAGAATGACATAATGGGCGTGGAACTAGTAAAAATTGGTCTAGATCAACATTTCTCAACTGCAGGTCCGTGAACTGCTGCTGGTCCACAGTCCAGTATTGGCCAGTCGGTGATATTCCATTTTTCTCATAAAAGTTTTATAATGGGTTAATGAAAGGGTTGTATTTTCAGTTGTCACAGTGTAACATTGTCAAATGATTGGTAGTTTAAAACTGATTTTACCGGTCCTTGGTGGATTATTCAGATAATACACTGGTCCTCAGTAAGCTGTTATTATACCAGTCCGCGATAAACTTTCAGTTGAGAGCCACTGGTCTAGATTTTGTTATAAGAAAGTTTACATTGGATGACTGTAGGAATTCATTGTTGTTTTATTCTTCAAGTGGAGAGCAAACAAAACCGCTGAATCTGAGAATGCTTATCATTCTATGCTCTGCATCTCGATTCTCTCTCATAGCGCAAACATAAACATCAATGTCATTAATTTTCTGGAATTTAAGCATCTGAGGATGTTTATGACTCCCTTGGTTGAACATTAATTCGCTGGCAAAAGATTCACTTGTACAGCAGCAGGCGATAGCAAGTTCCTGTTCTCTGGTGGAATAATTTTTACTGTTAAGTGGTTTTTATTAGGAAGTTTTCTAGCAAATAGTCCAACAGTTTTGCAAATTTATTTTAATGGAAACATGTACCACTGAAATACCCAATTTAAATCCGGCCATGGAGGGTATTTAAAACCATACCATAAAGTGTATGCCACATACCCAGTCAAGTGGGTACAGTGTTGAATTGAAGGGGAGCCCGGGGGAGGATTTTCACACCCTGTGGAATAAAATTCTCCCCCCCTCCCCTGGAGAAAATGATTAAAATTTTATCTAATTTATTTAATACTAAAATTATTATTATGTTATTGGTCCCTTAAATAGAGAATATGACGATGGTTGGTTGAAAGTAACATCAAGTATTAATCTAGACCAATCACAAAACGAAAGCAGTGTGGAATGATATTTGTTCATTTAAGTACATAACCAAAGCCAAATGAGACGACAATAAGAAGAACCTTTTGGAATCAATTTTAAAATCTTATATTGTGTATGCGGAACTAAAGATTTTCTGCATAAAGCTATGTTGCATTCCAGTGTCTACTGTGAGTGCTGAATGCTCATTCAGCACAATTGATAGACTCATGATGAAGTTAAGAAACAGAATGGGTGAGGAAACTCCGCAGGACTGCATGAAAATTGGCATCAAGGGACCAATGATTTACCAACTACATAATATTAATAGATGAAGTTACTGACACACACACTCAGAAAAAACAAAGGCAACTAAGGTTAATATAAAGCGTTTACTTATACAATCATATATTTAATTCTGAGAGTTATACTTAAATATTTACATGTGAATTAATCATTTGTTTGATTATTACGCATTCCAAAAACTTTTCTAGTGGTAGTGAAGCTGTTGAAATGTCATGTAAAATTTATAATTATATAATACCGGCTACAATGTGATTTGAATTTAATTTTTATAACTATAATTAAAAACTATATATGTGTCATTCAAACTTCAAACTAATGTTTATTTAAAAATCTCCCCATTTTCATTTTCCCTTCCAGTCAGCAATGTCTGGACTCAACACTGAGTGGCTATGTAAAGAGATTGGAAAACCATTCAACATCAGCAAGTATTCTTTAAAAAAATTCGAGCAATCACAATTCTCAGCATAGAATATATCATTGCCCACAAGAAAACCACAGAACTCTATAATTTATCAAACAACACATTGTGGCATATGATTGAAATATAATGTTGAAAAAATTATGGAAAACTTGCTTAAATAACTTTAAAATTAAGATCAAGTCATAAAATAATGCTTTTACAATAAAGTAATACCTTAGCTATTCGATACTGTACTTGTAATGTTTCCTTTGTATTCCAAAATTCACTCCATTGGAGGAGTTACGTGTTTTTCTTGCATTGGCAAATATACTTTTTAATATAAAAGTCAACAATTATCAATAGATTTGCTCATAATAAAGTTCAAAAAGTAGTTTTAAAAATGCAGTGTGAAATTATTTTATTTTATGGATTTTCTACTCAAATGTATTTCATGCTGTTTTTCAAACTTATTTTATTGCTGTATTTTTATATAATAAAAATACTAATGCAAAAATTATAAATAAATAAAAATAATCAGTTTAAATCTGTATAGTTAGGGTGGGAAATATGTTTGGTCATATAATACAATATGGTTGAACCGTTAACGATATTGGAATAAAAATGAAGCATCGTCATCAGTATCAAACCTTTCGAAAATATAATGAAAAATATCGTAGCCAAATGATATTTATCATAAATCTATGTTTATACCCATGTAGTTAGGGTACTGTGGTAAACAAAATAGTAAAGAATAGTGATATAACTAGGGTAGCCAGATAATAAATTTAGAATTGGGGTATGCAATTAAGACAAGTTGTATTTCTAAAAACTGATTCAATAAATGGGGTATTGTACTCCACAATGGGATATGTCTGGCTACCCTAGAGGTAACTAGCCTCAAAATTAATACTAGTAAAATTTACTTATTACAAATTATAGGAAATATATGATATTTAAATGCTTAATTTCAAGTACTATATCATAATTTATCACTATAAAAATTCAATAGATATATTGTTATCTAGATGGGAAGGAAACATTTTTTTCTCAATTCCTCATTAATCAAAAGCTGAAAAAAATGGAATATGAAGAAACCAAACAGTGTTGGAGATTAGCATTGACATGTATTACACAGTGGTAGATTAACATAAGGGCAAAAGGGCAGTTGCCCCAGGGCCCCCAAGACTTCATAACAAATTTTATGCTGTACATTGAAACATACTTCTTACCATGCTTAATTATTAAGAATAAAACTCTGATTTATATATAACAGCATGTTATTTTGGTGTGTAGCTATACATTAATATTTAAACTGTCTTTGGAACTAAACCACCATTTATAAAAATTTATAAAATTTTATCTATGGGTCATTGAGTTCCAAACACAAGACTTATGAATGAGCATTTGGAATACAATCCATTTTCAACTCTGGGACCTCCTGTATACAAGATTATTTATATAATGGAAATATATATTTAGCATCATAGTTCCAACAATAAAGTAGCCAAGTATCCCATACAGAAATGATATGCTAAATTTTATTTATATAAAAACAAACAAGTTGCTCTTATCATCAAATTTTTATTTATCTAAGAAAGATACAAATTATCATTGAGAAAAAAGTACATCCCATCAACATTTACAATTAAATGCTTTATTTACCTCGAAGTAACCTTTCAATTATGAATTGGAAAAACCCTCTAGAGTTTACATTCATTAAAGCCTCAACTTTGTAGAATTCCATTACACAGGAAAGAAAACAAATATATATATACAGGGCAGTGACGTGCAGTCTGAGTAAGCGGGTAATGCACTGCATGCCTTCATAATAAATGAAGAAAGAAATATTTATAATTATTAAATTAACAAGAACTCTACCACAAAGAAGTAAATGGAATGTAAATAAAAAAGTATTTTGTAAATATCCACTAGACAAATTTATTGCAACCAGTTTCACTGGAAGAGGCAAAACCGGTCACATTAAATGTGTCTAGTGGAAATTTACAAAATTCTTTTTTATTTACATTATGGTATCTTTCCACAATGTTTAGCCTTCCCAAGTAGAACATGTACGTAAATGGAACAAGCTGATTCGCCATTAGTGAAATGCGAGAAGAGGGAGAAAGCTACCATTCTTACAGCCTATACTGCTAACTTGTGAAGTGACAAGCACAGTCAGTGGTAAGAGGGGAAGACTTAAGCTGGCGAGAAATGTAGCCTGCATGTGCAGCTATTCAATCAGTTTTGACCATGTTTTGATCACAATGGCGGCAGAAGGCAAGTCATACTATGTAAATATTAGTTCTTCTGTGCTCCAGTTTGCTAATGACATTTAAAAGCAAGGATTCTTTTTATGAAGAAGTACTGTATTTTTCGGGCTATAAGACGCATCCAGATTTTTAGATTTTTCAGGAAAAAATATTTTGGACCACCAAAACATTTAGGAAGGGCCACGACGTTTATCATTTCTAGCAGTGATTAAATCCAAATCTGGCAACATTAAAAAATATATTATGGCATGATAACAGATAAATATGTAAACTTTTTTATAATTTTATTCCTGAAAGTAAATAGGGATGACCTAAAACAGGGATGGCAAATATGTGGCAAGAGTGTGATTGTACTTGGCATGATTAAGCTTGTATTTTCTGTTTAAAATATGAAGTATCTTAGAGTCAACTTTTGGCATGCGAAAAATTCTGATGGTTCACATTACCTTCTTGGCACGTCACACAAAAATCATTTGCCATCCCTGATATAAAACAAATAAGTATTTTGTAATTTGTATAACTATATGTGCCCATCATGCACTCAGCAGTCCTATAAATTAGGCTGTCAGAGCGGGCCGCAAAAGTCGCACATATAGACATCCCTTATTGATAATACCTAAAAATAAGTGCAAGAAGAGACTTGAATCGTGTGGTTTGAGGAGACCGCGCAAATTCAGCTGTTCCATCCTTCGGAAGGGACATTAAGCCGTTGCCCCCCCTGGTGTTCTTTGTAAGAGCAGGCAAATGCCGGCACCAGGTTTCCCTCCTCCCTCCCCGGTTATTCATTGCACTACCTCTGAGATACCCATTTGTGCTGTAAGAGAGGCGAATTGACTGGGCACTCAAACAAACAAACAATATCTAATTTCCTATTCTACTATCCATTTTCACTTTAAGTTATGGCCAATTACGACCAAGCTCACAAAGGTCATATTCAGGTTTTCCTTCTGTTATCTCCATTCATGGATAATTTTTTTCTGTGAGACATGGACAGAAATGACATTCTGCTCTCGGTTTCCATGCATTTTTATGAATTTAATCACCTGAAGCTTATAGGTAATAGTATAGGCATATCTTTTCATTCTTATTGCCATTAGGAACTAAAACACAAATAGCATTGCATACACACCGAAATTGTAATCACTATGAGGAAACGTATTATATTTCACTCTACAATAGCCTCTCCACTCATCTATTTTATTGTAGTACAAATATGCACAGCATAAGAAACAATGAGAGACTGAATGGTCGCCTAGTGGTGTAGTGGAGAACTATCTTGCATTTGTATTGCACTGGCCACATATGAGAGAATCAAAGAAATAAAAATAAACTGGTAGCAATAAGTTTGCTGCATAATAGCAAATTTGCATAAAGCAAACCTGCATAAAGAAAGGGAAACTTGTACTGTTCTTCCTTAACAATTCTGAGATGAATTGTAACTTTTTATGTTTTTAATGCTTGGATACCATTTTAAACCACTGAATACACAATTTCATGAACACCAAACAGCTTACCCAAAAGAAAATATCACTGCACACCACTGATACAGGGTGTTTGAGAAATAATTCTGGGATTTTAAATGGTTATAAGTTTTTAAAGGAGTAAGTTATGAGTGAAACCAAGTGATGCTAGGAGACCAAATCTGACAGTTTTCTCAATAAAGTGATAACAGCCACAACTGTTGAATCGGAGGTTCTGAGCTCCCTTCTTTCCTCAGGAACAAACCATAACAATGATGCATTCTTAAAAATATCAGAGAAATATGCAGTGCATCAACTTAAAGGAAAACCCTAGAATAGTTTTCAGTTAGATGGTTGCCTGTAATGTCCATAAAACTCTGCCCAGCCATTTCTCATATTGCTGGATAGGAAGGGCTGGACCGATTCCCTGGCCATATAACTCCCCAAACCTCGTAAAATTAGATTTTCACTTGTAGAGGTATGTGAAGGACACTTTGTACTCAATGAGGTTGAACAAAGAATTGAAAGCAAAGATCACTCAAGCAATCACCACTGTTGCTCTGGATACATTGCAGAAAATCTGGCAGGAGCTAGATTATCTACAGGATATCTGTAGAGCAAAAAAGAGATACTAATAAAGAGGTAATTCACCCATAAGTTAAAGTATAGGTTTTTACATTTATACTAAAATTTAGTTCTTTTGTAAACCTTGTATCAAAAATATAATTAAAAATCCCAGCATTGTTTTTCAGACATCCTGTATGTAGCAGCAAATGTATAAAAATCCTCAAAATTGCACAATTCTCTTCGATTTAACAGATGCACAGGAAGTATGCAAGTCTTCCGGTAGACTTTCAACTGGACCAGATGTCATGAAAGTCAAAGAACTTTCTGTTTCTCTGAAACTTTTGTCTACTCTGGGGCAATCCACTTGCAAGTGATCCACTTCACCACATGTTAGGCAAGATCCACCCTTGAAAATTAAATTTGATTAAGATACCTTCAAAGTGAATAACATATCAGTAAATTATAGGAAAAACTGGCTTCATTTGAAGCATTCATTGCAGAAGTGAAAGATTTCTAACAGACAATAGTGACTGGTTGATAAAATCTAGGGCTAATATGCTAAATGCATTTTACAAGTTATATTATAACTTAAATAAATAACTTCTCTTTTAAGTGTAAGGACAACAATTTATGACAGTTTCAAGGAACCTAAATGCATTTTACAGTTATATTAGAACTTAAATAAATAACTTCTCTTTTAAGTGTGAGGACAGCAATTTATGACAGTTTCAAGGAACGGAGTAAAGTTTGGGTCAAGAAAAGCAAACAATGTGATAAATCAAAATGCAAAAAATTACCTAATGACTGAATAGATGAAAAGATAGCAGATTATAATTATGGAAGAAAACTTGGTGTTTGATCTATTGGCTTTCTGAATCAGGTAAATGAAATAGTCTAACATATGCATAATGATGAGCTGCCAGAATTTATGCGAATGGTTCTAAAAAATAAACATTTTTGCTAGAATCATTACAAAAGCTGCAATATTCAAAAAAGCTTAGAATAGAATGGAGTGAATCTGCATTCTGAAGAAATAAAGGTACTTACGTAGTAATGGGACTACCAAAACATAGCGCCATCAAGTGGTGAGATATGGAACTTCATGGAGGTAATGCAGGGGTATTAGTCTTCGGTATATTCCAACTACGTATCGCTCACATCCAAATTTCCACTCAAAAGATGAAACAGTATACGTGACTGTTCACGCACTCAATCTCCGCTGGCATGGAGATGGTGACATTGGTTTAGTAAGGACGCCGTAGGTGTCCAACACTAGTTCAATATCCATTCACGTACTACCGAGACTACCGAAATGCATCTCCCTCAAGCGCTGGGGATTGAACTAGTGTTGGATGCCTATGGCATCCTTACTAAACCTATGTCACCCTCTCCATGCCAGTGGAGATTGGGTGCACGAACAGTCATGTATACTGTTTTATCTTTTGAGTAAAAAATTTGGATGTGATACATAGTTGGAATATACCCAAGACTATTACCCCTATGTTACCTCCACATAGTTCCATATCTTGCCACTTGATGGCACTTGATGATGCTGTGTTTCAGCAGTCCTGTTAATACGTAAATAGGGAAATAAAATTGTAAACAAGTAAAATAAACAAAAAGCTAAGGAATAAATTGGAAGAATCCTGGGAGTGAAGTACCAACTTGTGTAGATCAGAAACATGGATGCATAATAATGCTTTGAAATATGGACAGAGAAGTATTCTTAAAATAAATTAGGTTGATAAAAGAAAATATTTGTATGTACTTAGAAAAATGGGGTAGGAGAATGAATAAAAATCTGAAAAATGAAATATATCCTGTATCGGGTTTTTTCCCAAGAAGATACCTCACAATTAATTATATTCAAAAATGAAAGTTTGAGGTCAGCAGAAGGTAGAGAAGCCGGTTATCTCGGCAAAATTACATAACTATAAACTATAGATAGGTACCTTTGGATATGATCCTTTAGGGTTGTCTGGGCAAAGTCGAGCGAGATGGCCTTCTTCCCCACACACAAAACAATTTGCAAACTTGAAAGTTTTTCTGCCAGTTTTATTGCAATGCGACATCTTATGTTCCGTAGATCCGCAATTATAACAAAAACATCCAGACGGAATTACTACATCCCGTTTAATTTCTGAACCAACATCTGGACAATCAGCCAACTGATGGCCCCACCTGAAAGTGTAAAACAATTACTACAAGAAAAGTATGAGTTACTTTGGATTATATAGATAAATAATGCTCCATAACCTTCGGCAGCAAAAGCACACTTTCTTCTTTTCCCTTTTAATCGCTTTAGCCAGTCTCCTTGAATCCCTTAAACTTTCTGTTAATGAGACTTCTCGGATTGACGACTTTTCAACAGATAAATTATCACTAGGTCTTAAATGTCCGTTAGTAGAAAAAGAACTCTTTTCCATCGTCTCCATTTCTTTTTGTCTAGACGTATGAGCTGATTCGTTGCCTAATTTTGATTTTTGAATTCTAGTGTGACGTATCTTCTTGGCATCATTGCTACCTTCCGATATGACTATATCCTTTCCTTCACCTGATATCTTGGAACTCCCTTCTCCCTTCTGTGATTCCTTAGGCCTACCTTTTCTATTATCATTCCTCTTCCTTTGAAAATTATACTTTTTTGAGATTTTGTCCAAATCTTTACCCTTCAAGTCGGAGTTAGTAATAAAATCGTACCACGCTGCATCAGAATCAATAAATATTGCAATTCCTTTTTCATTGGACTTAATAGTCTCTGCTACATGCTTTCGAGCATTGTTTTCACTCACAACTTGATTTTTGAGAGAATTCCATGGCGTTGCTGTGCAAGTCTGTCTTAAATTACAGGCTTTAGATCCTCTGGCTCTAGAATATCGTGTCATTTCTTATGGTATTATATTATATTATGGTACTCTTTCTCATGCCTTCCCACTAACGAACAAAATCAACAATTTACATTGCATATGGAGCAAAGACGTGAACTTCCAGCTGTAGTATTAGTCACAAAGCGATTTGAAGCGATTGGAAACAATCGACTAGTCGATTGTTCGCCGACTATTGACTAATCGATTGTTTTGCCAAACGAATGGATTTTCAATGTTTTGGAAAAATTCCCCAGGCTTCAGAAATTATTTTATTCCCTTTTGGCGGAAACGACGGTGAAATCATTCGTAGGTATGTATGCAGGGCTGCAGGACCATGCAGGACACTTAGATGGCGCCGTTAGCGGCGAGAAATGGAACTACGTGGAATTTGCTCTGATTTGCGCGCCGAATCTCCGTTGGAGTTTGCTTTGTTTTGTACGCTGAATCTCCGCTGGAATTAGCTATCCCTCGTGCACACAATCTCCGCTGGCATGGAGAGGGTGACATTAATGCCGCAGGCCCCGCACCCCGTCAATCTCCAGCTAACCCAACCCGGGCGGAGGAAATAGAACGAACACACCAAACCACTCTCCGCTGGATAAGGTTGTTTGGTGGGCTCGTTCTAGTTCCTCCTGTGTTAGCTGGGTATATCACTGTTAATGATAAAACTGAATATTATGTAGATTTAAATTCAAATGAATGGCTATATTATTCATAAAGAACCTTAAAATTTATAAAATGTACTTTCTTTATTGATGAAAAATTGGAAATAATTTTGAAATGAGAAAAAAGTCTGCTATTCAAAATTATTCCCAACTTACAGCTTATGCCTGTCTGCATAGGATCTTCGGATCGCTTTATTCCATCAATTTCTATGAAAAATTGATAGAAAAGTTTACCGTAAGTCTGCTTTTTGTTTCTTCAGACTGTGGTTTATAAATGAGCGTGTGTAAAAACCAGCAAATTATAGTCTTAAAAATTAGTTTCTTTAATTCAGGAAATTTTAAAGGTTCTTTTTCGAGTTTTTTTGCTAAATTTCCAAACACTGCTACTAACCCAGCATATTTTTATATTAGAAGATGGTTTTGCAAAGAAAAATTACTTTAAGTGTACTTTTTGTGTTATTTTGTTGACTGTCAGAAAAACAGCGAAAGCTGTGGAAATCGAACGTTGTGTGTGTGTGTGTACAGTGAGTCCTCGATTTAACGTCGATTCGCGTTAACGTTGTTCAAAAATTACTATCCATATTGGAATTCACTTCGCCGATGATTCGAGTTGACATCGTTCTGACTCGGCTCGGAAAAAACGCACGGAAAAAATACTGCGTAGATGACTCACACGGATTTATTACGAAGCACTTCTCCAGTGCCGGCGAATCACCTTATTTCAGTAGAGAAACTTTTGGATTTATGCATCACTCTATAATTAAAAAATCTTTTGAGACGCTGCATCGGCAGACGCTTCACAAAAAGAGGAGCGAGAGTATTTACCGTGGGCAATATGGTTGATGAAGTGGATGAAGTGTTGGGAATAATTCGCGCAACCTTAGGGCAGTGGCTTGAAACCTTTTTTCCGACGGTGGACTGCATTAATATTGCCGAGTACCTCGGTAGGCCGCATTTAAAGTCGCGGCTGTTTCGATGGGCCGCATTTAATATCTCATATGGTTCGATGGTTCGCATCAGACTTTAATCCTTAATTTTGTATTTATTTTGTTACGTAAATTGCGCGCGGTCATTGTTGGAAATTTTTTACCCATTTAAAAAGTAAAATAAATAAAAACAGTTCTCGAGTAGGTATGGGACAAGATGGGGAGGGGTAGTATAATTTTTTGATAAGTGATCCTACCTGTCAGCGATTTTGGGAACTGCTTTCAAATGTCCTTCTGCGAAGTTAGTAGAGAAACCATGTTGCATTCGTTATGTAGATGTGACAAAGGAATGTTGATTTCGCCACTATTTGATGTTATTTTCGTCTATTTTTAACACTGATTCATGTGAGTTTCATATATGATACTGTAATGTCAATATATTATACTTGTAGACATGTCCTTAAATAGTAAGTCCATATGCAACTTAAATTAGTTTCATTGCATGAATTAGGTTAAAGACAATATAAAATTTTGCCATGAGGCAAGACAGGGTAGGTACTCACATGTGGGGAAAGGCGGGGTACTCCCATATGGGAAAAGATGTCTTACCCCACAATGTCCTTGTCTTACTCCATGAATTTATTACTGTTGTGGTTAAAGGTAAAATTTAATAAATAAAATCTATCTGAATATAAATTTATGAGATATGAATAACTCATTAAAAATCTGTCTGGGAAGGTTTATTTTTATAACAGCCTATCTTTATATGCCCATAACCTATTACGGTGAAACATGACTCATCCCAGGAGAAAATCTTTGTTTTTAATAACTTTTTATACCTATATAACTGACAAAGTAAAGTAAAGCTGGCTTCGCGGTTTTTTGAAAAGGCATCCAAATGTATCAATCAGAAAACCTGAGCTAACCTCTAGAGCCAGAGCAATGGGCTTCAACAAAGTACAAGTCTCCAATGTTTTTGAGCTTCTTGGTGCCTTGATCGATAAGTATCAATTCTCCCCTGATATAATCTATAACTGTGATGAGACTGTCATATTATCTGCACCAAAATCATAGTAAAAAATCATCACAACAAATAGCAGGAAACAGGCTGGAGCTATCACCTCTGCAGAAAGAGGACAACCTGTAACTGTTGAAATTTGTTTTAGTGCAGCTGGTTCTTACATGCCTCCTATGTTGGTGTTTCCACACCAGCGAATGAAGCCAGAACTTTTGAACGGCACTCCTCCAGGTGCTTGGGAGAATGTTACATTAGTGGTTGGATACAAAGCGACATTTTTGAATGATAGTTCAAACGGTTCATCAACTTTTGTCATGCTACCAAGGACAAACCAGTTCTGCTGCTCCTAGATGGTCATGCAACTCATATGCAAAACCTGGCTGTCATCGAGTTTGCTAGGGAAAATGGTGTCATCTTCCCATTTTCCACCGCACTGCATGCACCACATGCAGCCCCTTGATGTGGCATTTATGAAACCGCTTAGCACCTTCTATGACCAAGCAATAACCAAATGGTTGCGGAATCATCCAGGTAGTGCAGTTACAACATTCAAGTTGCTGAATTGTTGGGAGATGCATTTGTCCGAGCTTTCACAATGACTACTGCTCTGAACGGATTTAAGGCGACTGGAATTCAGCCGATCAACCCACACTTATTCTCAGACAGTGATTTCATTGCTGCTGCATCTACAGAAATCACAGAAGAGCAAAGAACCCTTAACATAAGTTCAACTCATCAAGAGGAAGCAGGAAATCAGCCTGATGCCCTAAGTTTGCTTCATGATAGGCCTACATCTCCCCAGGATGTTCTTCCTAGGCTACACCACATCAAACCCAGTGAGTGCTTTTGCTGTTTCCCCAGATCAAATGATACCAGGTCCATGAGTGGGAAATACATCATAACAAAAGAATGTGGGTCACCCGCATGGAATAACTGCACTCTTAAAAGATTCACCATACAAAAAAAGCTTGAAAATAAAAAAAAGGAAAGTAACAATTATGTGTAAAAGGAAATTATCAACCACATGTAATAGGAAATTTAACATGGAAGACAGGAAAATGATAAGAAAGTAAAGAAAATGAAGAGCAAGAAGTCTACGGATGCATAGATGGAAATCGGGACCTCCTCAGAAGATGCCGAGTGTTTGTACTGTGGATACCTTTATTCTCAGGCCAATGAAGGATGGGTATTGTATATTGTTTGTTGAAAGTGGGTCCACTGTGCTGGTGAAGAAGACAATGAAGATGAAATCCGTAATGTGTGTTCTTTTTGTGCTTAATAATACATGGCTTCCCCATCTTACCCCACCCATGGGGCATGATGGGGTAATTAACACTTTTTATGTTTTGTTACATAATGAAGGTTAAATTTTAAAAAATGTTACAGATTATAATTTTTAGCAAATGTAGACTGTTCACAGATGTGTTTTAAGAATTTTTGGTTAATTTTGTAAAATAAATGGATATTATAGAATTCTAGGAAACTTAACTTCCCCATCTTACCTAACCTTAGTCATTTCAAGAAATTCTCATACCATAAATACCATTTGTAATTCATAGTTGATCAATGATAGAGAAAAATTGAAAAACAAATTAATACAGCATTATCAGGTTTAAAATACTAAAACAATGTCAAAATCTCTTTCTGAAATTATATTTTGCATGTTTTTTTAAATGAACAAATTAAATAAATGTTACTGTTTATATGCTAATATGTATAGATCAACTGTCCATTGCTGAAGGGTAGTCGAGTGGAAAAGAAAATAACCCATTTGTCTATGCTCAAGTCGAGTTTGGTAATAATCATCTCCATGGCAACAATCCGATAAAATGCAACGTAAAACGCAAAAACGCCGTTTCAGTAGAAATTCATGAAAATATGATCAATTATCAAAATTTTGTGATGAGAATTAGAATCTACATTTTTCCCCTTATTTTAAAGTATTAAAGAAAATATCTCTGCACGATGGATTTGAGACTTTCTATGTAAAACAAATAGGGAAAAAATGTTCCTGGAATCGAACCCGGGACTTCAATCTTCGCCAAATAAATATAGCCCAGTGGTGGATCCTGGCAGCACGAGCCTCAGACCAAGTTTCATGAAAATCGGTCCATTGACGCAAAAGTTGTTAGTGGGAGACACACACACATACACAGCCATTTCATAAGGCTATGTTTCCTTTGTAAACCAGCCTAAAAAAAGCTAAATAACATTACTGTTATTAATCTCTCGCAAACTCAGCTCCTTTTTTTAATCCTTTTTCCATCTTTAGGATTAGTGCTTGTGCGATTGGGTGAATGTGGGAGTGACTTCAGATCCCTGGCGTGGAGTAACACCCCCTAAACCTGTTTGTATTTTTCATTTTCATTGACTTTTCACCTCCTTTTTCTTTTTTCCCCTTTTCCTGTGTGTCTCTAATATCTGAACTTTACGTACGGTTAAGGAGTTAGATTTCTCAATTAACATAAATTTTGACGTAGTCTCAACCTATACTTATATATACCTTAATGATGTAGGTTAGTGGAAGATTTCACTGAACAGAATTCAGTGATGATTTCGCATCATTAAATTAATACTTCGAGAATATATTGATTGAACTATAGTTAGAAATTCGCCGCTTGAATCGAGATATTTTCTATTTTATAACAATGTCCTCCATATGGCCCTGCTTTGCATGATTATCTATTATATATAGACACTTCTTACAGAGGATATATATATAGGAGGATACTAATTTTTAGGTACTTCCAGATGAGTTGGAGACTTGAAATTTGGCACAATTAGAGGATTTTTGCCCACAACCATAGGGGTACTAGTCTTTGTTCACAACCAACCAGAAAAATAAAAAATTTCAAAATTGTTAATTTTTAGAATGTTTAAACAAATTATTATGGTTTATATATTTCCGAATGTGCAACGAAGCTTATTTTTTTTAAAGGTAGAATTTGTAAAAAAACGAAATAGGGATTATAGAAATTTTGGTATTTTAATTTTTTTGGCTGTTAAATATCCTTAAAATTTAAACAAATAGATAAATGTTTATGTAGGTACTACAGGACGAGCTAGGGAGCTGAATTTTTAAAGTTATTTAGAAGTTAGTGCAAGTGCACAAATAAACATTTGAATATCTTCATTAAGTTGTTATTGCGGCCGTTAAATTTTTTAAAAATTTAAACAATTACATAAATAATATTTCACTTCTAGATGCTCTATAACTTGAAAATTTTGCAGAAATGTGTGGCATTAGTACTCCACAATGGAGGTGAAAACTTTTGAATTAAAACAATATTTCTAATAATGAGATACTTCTCTGAAAAATTAACATTTTTTCAAGGTGAGATGAAATGCTTGCAGAATGCAAACACCAACTATTTGTAATGTATATAGATGGTAGTGTAAATAAACAGTAGTTTTAGTAGTATGTCTTTACTTTTTAGCCAGCAGTTTAAACTCAAGGCTCCTTTTTGTAGAATGAAAAAACTATTGGCTTGAGGCGAAAAACTCCAAAACATAATATATCTTACATGTGAGTAGATATGAGCAATGTAGACTAACTATAATTTCACTGGGTATTCTTTTCAATCTAATACCCGTAATATTTCTAATGTAATTTTGCTGTTGGTCACAATAGTACACTTCCCTGTCGACGTAGGTGCTGCCGTAACTGCACGTAACCACGTAACTGGAGCAAAATGTCAACTCTCTCCCGCATTGTTTACTAATAATAGTGAAAATGAGAGGCAGTTCTAAGTGCTTACACAGTAATGTAGGTACACGTTTGTGGAGGACGTAAATTAACATCCCGTTCATGAGTTTGCGATGAATTTTAAAATATAATTTATACCTTTACACTGGAAGTGAAATAATGGTGGAACCACAAGGTATAGTTTATCTTTATGCGTTACCTAGTTTTAATTATACTATCGGTCCGAGTTAAATTACAAATGTATATACCTGTGTGTATATACTGTTATGTATGAACTATATTCCTATTATAGGTGATGAAATTTTGGATAGTGAAAACCAATTTCGTGTCGAGTCTCTCACGCATAAGGTGTCCAGGCTTAAATCTGTGAGTATTGTGCTTTCTCATCGCAGTTATTGGTTAGTGCATATATTTAATCCAATTTACGTGTAAAATTGTCACTTTTTCATTGTTCCGGAATAAGCTGGTGGTTGATATCGAATCTGAGACCAAAGATCATCATATGCTGTTGAACGGTTTGAGCGCAGAATTTGAAGCCGGCCAATCCCTCCTTTCCAACAGTTATGGCAGATTAAAAAAAATGACATCACGACACACTAATAGACGTGCAATGTGTTGTATTATTGTGGTATTACTCGCAACGTTTTTTCTTGTATATTATGGTGTAGTTTTATTCAAACGGTGATTGTTTTAAATAGAGGGATTATATGAAGTTAGTACATAGCCCGAAGCTATCATTTCCATGGATATTCTTTATCAGCTGCTAAGCTATACAGCTACTTGTCAAAAAATTCTTTTTCCCGATCTCCTGTTACTCAAGTATGTTTAGGCATTCAACTGTTGAATTGCAATAAAAACATTGAATGGAAACAGCAGTTCTTAGGGTCTAATTCTGTAAGGCCCTCATACAGGGGTCACTGCAGTAAATAAAATTATTATTATTAAAAATTATCATTAAATGGTAGAATGCTATATTTTATCCTTTTCACTTTAAATACTTTTTCCACCAAAGTTATATTTGTGTAGAGATATTTACAAATTATTTGTTCATTTTATTCAAATACATTGTACTCCGATCAGTTAATTATCATGAATGCTGCATTGTTTTTTGTTCATGTATAATATTGCTATTAAAGTGTAATCACTAATATATCTACATATTTTGTGAGGTAATGTGTAAATTATGAAAAATTATGCTTGTTCCAATGTTAATGATGTTATTTCTTATGGCGGGAATTTTGTACCATAATTCATACAAATTCTTGGAAATATTTTAATTTAGCAATAGGATTCTTCTTGATTTTTGTTACTGGGCACTATGCACTTATTGTTTGCAACTTTAATTTGTGTAACATCTCAGAAACCTCCAACATACTAGTGAGAGTATTAAATAATTCTTTATTTTTGCCATTTGCATCAGTAACAGTTTCTTTTCGATGTATTTATTGGTGTTATAATTTCCTAGCCTTTTTCAGTGAAAGTTACTTTCTGTCTGAAAGTGAGAGCTAATAATTGATGTGTGTGACCTGTAGCCCTAAAGCATTTTTGTAGACCAAACACTGCTCAGCTACAGAATAGATATACTCAGTGGTAATTCATCAATTTTCATTTCTATATATTCTGAGATGCCATTAAGTGAAAATCATGTCTAAATAAGGTTTTCATGGCTAACATTTCAATATTTAAAGTTTTATTATGAAAATTTTTAAAAAATGTATGAATTTGTTTGTTAAATTTTTAGAATTGATTTTTCGCCTTAGCTTCGCGGGCCGAACAAAAACCCTTCATGGGCCGCATTTGGACCGCGGGCCATAGTTTGGGCACGGCTGCTATAAACTATAAATACTAGTAAGATATAATGTTATTCAAAATTTGAAATAAAGATGATAGAGGTTGAGAGTCTACTGTCTGTAAAGTACAGAGATAGAATATATATGATCATCATCCTGATATTTGTGTATAGAACAATCATGAGGTTGGAAAATAAATTTTTATTTTTACCATTTCAAAACTTTTACTCGGAAAAAAGTTAGAACTTCACATTCATTCCATATCTGCTGTTTATGTATTGTGACTCATTGATTGAATAATCCTTTCAATCACTGACATGTTATATTTGTAATATTCATTCTAGTTGTTTGAAAAGTATCTTGCTAGTTATTGGTTAAAAGCATTTAATTTTATAATTGTTGATATTCATTTTATTAATTAATGCAGGAAATATTTTATCATGTAGAAAATTATTTAAAATTCATCTTAATAAAAATATGCCATCTTTAATAACATAATAAAACATTTTCTTTAGTTATAAATCAGGGAAACAGAGGAACAAAGTATTGATCCACATAAAAGGTTTTAATTTCAACTGTTTTGGTTACAAAGTAACATTCTCAGGTGACCAGAAAACAGGCCTGTT
This sequence comes from Tanypteryx hageni, assembly GCA_028673005.1. Lineage (NCBI taxonomy): Eukaryota > Metazoa > Arthropoda > Insecta > Odonata > Petaluridae > Tanypteryx > Tanypteryx hageni. Next base: position 42,810,034 of record CM054120.1, read on the forward strand.
TTCTGGTCACCTGAGGATGATATCTTGTAACAACCTGTCGAAATTAAAACTTTTTTATGTGGATCAATACGTTGTTCTTCCGTTTCCCTGATTTATAATCATGGAATCATTCCACAAAGTTACGCTTAAGACTATCAACTTCATATTTTCTTTACTATATGAAAACAAAAACTTTTAAGCAAGTAGTTCATGCTAAGTAGTGGATTTGGTAGGATATATGACTGATGATCAAATTGGAAAATATTCAAGGTGTATTGTGGCTAAAATTAACTTCATTTGGGTAAAGAATTCTATTTTTTACATGAACTTACCTTATTATCTGACATTCATTATAGTTCATTTATTACAAACATAGATGCAGAATTTAACATTTTATATTTAACTAGTGTAATAGCCCATCAAAAATGAGGGATATTCATGAAGTATTACATTAAAATTTTAACACTTCTTTCTCCCACTCATTCACCCTTCCTCTCCTCTCTCACCCTCCCTCTCCTCTCTCACCCCCTCTCACTCTTCTCTCTCACCCCCTCTCACTCTTCTCTCTCACCCTCCCTCTCCTCTCTCTCACCCTCCCTCTCCTCTCTCTCACCCTCCCTCTTTCTCTCAGCTTCCCTCTCTCTCTCACCCTCCCCTAAAAATGTAGCTATCTCTCTCTGCTTGATACAGACAGTGTCTGCTTAATCTAATACATGTTAAGTAGACTGCAATTTACCATATAAACATGACAAAAATGTAGATGTGTTCTTGTACAAGTCCATGAATTATTTCACCCAATATTTAGGTGGAATATTATACCACTACATTTATAAAGTAACAAACATTAAATACAGGTTTCCCTCTTTGCTATTATGCAACAAACTTATTGCTACCAGTTTCTTTTTATGTGTCTTTGATTTTCTCTTATGTGGCCAGTGCAATACAAATGCAGGAAAGTTCTCCACTACATCACAAGGTGGCCAATCAGTCTCACATTGTCTCTTATGCTGTGCATATTAGTACTACAGTAAAAGAGATGAGAGTGGAGAGGATATTGTAGAGAAGATGAGATGAAGATTTCGAGTGATACTGTTTGAACACACTTGAGAGGTTTTGTCTCCTTGCCCGCAGAACTTGGGTTGGGCCAAGACAACCCTCCAGCACTTTAAACCTCCACTATTATGTCACCCACAACAGCCACCACTTGTGATCATCTGCTTCCTTTTATATTATACAGTGTTAATTGTTTTAAGTTTGTATTTAGTGCATAAGAAGTTGTTATGGAATGAAAGAAAAGTGTCTTGGAAGAAAGTTAGGATTGCTTGTGGAATGTATTCCTATCTTTTGCATGTAAATATGGGATCCATTTATGCGAATTCACTTTTTGCGTCACTTTCATGGAACGCAGCCCCTGCATAAAGAGAGGGAAACCTGCATAAGCATGTAAACAAATTAAAGCATCGAAACATCATGAATATATATAAATACGGATTTAAAAACAATTCCATGTATGACACTATATTTTCCATTTTCTTGCTATAGTTGATGAGTTGTTATAGTGAAGAAGAAAAAGTTATTAGTAGGAGGAAAGGAGGCTGTTAACGGAGGATTTTGAAAGGGATTTAACTGGAGATTCAGGAGGATACATGGGCTGATTTTGCTGGCAATTTGGGAGATGTCCAACATTATTATTTAAAATTTCCCACAAATTGTTTAAATTTTAACAGCATAAGCAAAAATCCAAGAAGTCAAGGTAACCGACATTAAAACTCGAAGCAACAATGTACATCTGGCAGAATACCAAACAACCACACCATGAATGTATAGTCGCTAGCCATCAAACCAATCTAAGGATTTGCAGGACATACAGACAATTATCAATATTTTTAAAATGAAAATAAAAAATATGGCTGCCATCCCTAGGTTAACCTTTAAATGCCGAATGTGACTGTATGGGGGCACAAAATAGCTCATGGACATTTTTTATAATATTTTTTTGACGTTTCTTTCCCCTATAAAACAAGTATGCAATTCTTCATTATTTTTACAATAAAATGCTTTTTATTTGAACATTTTAGTAACAATAATTCATGAGATACATAATTTTTTCATAAAATGAACAAAATTCTCCAAAATAAATCTGGCATTTAAAAGTTAATCAAATGCAGAAATAAAACGCTCTTGGAATCAAACCCAAGATGATACTGATGCAGTGCATCTGCCATTGTTGTCTGGGCCAGCCTTACTCCTTATACAGGAGTAATTAATCTGAAATATACAGATATTGTAATCAGTAGCATATAATCACAGCTTTAAGGGTTCAGAGATCCATCTAAAAGAAGTTAGTGCTTGACCAGTCGATCGTGATCAACATCTTGAGCATCTCTGAGATAAGCATTTTATGTGAAGGATAACACCATTCTGACATGGAAAATGGATTTCTTCTTCTCTAAAGTGAGAATGATGCTGTCATTCATTGAGTAAACGGGAGGTGATGAAGGATCTTCATTCATAAACAATCGTCATTTTATTGATTACAAACATTCACCATATTTTATATTTAATAACACCGTTCTGACATGAAAAATATATTTCTACTTCTCTGTGTTAAGAATGAAGCTGTGTCATTTTCTTCATTTTGGCTACAGTAGATGGTTAAGAAGAGTCAAGGAAACAAGAACAATGTATTGATCCACATATAAAAAGTTTTAATTTCGATTCTAAAGGTTACCTATTGTAAAATGCTGCTCTGAGATTTTCTTTAGGCAATAAATTACTAATTTTATATGATAGTCTTCCTACAAATGGAATTTTATACCAGGGGATGGTTTATTAAGGGAAATGGGTGGGGAAGAGTAAATTGCTAATAACTCTAATTTTAATTGTTCTTTTTTTAAAATATTATCTATGATGTTACTATTACATCTGTTATTCACCGCAATTGGTTTTATTACAATTAATTCATTGTTGAAAATTATCTCGGGCATTGTGATTGTTAGTAATCTGTGGACCAGCTTGTGGGAAATATGGTAAGTGGAATTAGAGTGAATTGCATTATCAGTGAATGCTTATGAAAAATCAAGAATACATGCTTGCCATATTCAATTGATATTTTTAAATCCAGAAAATTAATGGCAGCATTGACTTCTTTTTCACAATTGAATTTTAGGGCACAACATCTGGAATTTTAAAATGATTAAAACATCCAATTGCCTCATTGTACCTGTCCAAAGACAATATATCAACAACATACCAATATCAATAACACAACCTAGCAGTGCGTGATTGGGGTTGAAAGGTTTCACTTCGAAATAATTCATAAAGATGTCAGCCAGAATTGGAGATAATGGTGCCCCCATCACCAAGCCTTCAGTTTGTTGAAAAAACTGTCAATTGAATCTAAAGTAATTTTGGTCAACACACAATTTAATGAGGAGGCACAATTCCTTCACTATGTTCTGAGGGGCACCTCCTCCCAGGAGGATATCTTCAGTTATTGTTAAGTTTTCCAATGTTGAAAAACTGGTGAAGAGGTTGCGCACATCAAATTGAAATTAGCAATTTACTCTTCCCATCCTGTTTGGTATCAAATTCCATCTTTAGGAAGACTATTGTATAAAATTGGTAATTTATTGCCTAAAGAAAATCTCAGAGCAGCATTTTACAATAGGTGTAACCTTTGGAATCTTCTCTCTTCTCCTAATGATAAAACTGACGTTAATTTTAGAAGCAGTATTTATAAATTTAAGTGCAACAATTGTAATGGTGTGTTTGGCCAAACTGGCAGAAACTTCAAAATTAGGATCAAAGAACTTAAAAGTTGTTATGTAGAGAATCAGACTCAGTCCCACTGTGCTAAACATATGTTTTATTTTAAACATGTTAGTGATTTTTTACCTACTATATTACATTTTATGACTAAAGGTCCAAAACTGTATGTATGGGAACCATTAGAAATTTTAACATGTTTTTCTGATAATGATTGTCATGTGGTCTATACCGTTCCCATTCCCCCCTACTGGTTATCCCTTACCTATACCTCTCCCACTACCACCGTCCCTCCTCACAATCCCATACTCCTGCTATTACCCCTCCCTTCCTTAACCAATGAGCAATCAACCCTATAATTCCTTTCCCCCTTCTCTCCCTCTAGCCTTCCTATGTTCGTATTTGGTTGGTCTCTGTATTCTGGTCACCTTATAACAAAACTGGTGGAAATTAAAACTTTTTATGTGTGGATCAATATGCTGTTCTTCAGTTTCCCTGATTTATAATTATGGAATCATTCTACAAAGTTATGCTTAAGACTATCAATTTGATTAAGGAAAGGTAAATTAAAGTGATGTATTTTGTAATTTTTAAAATGAGAAAATAACTGATCAATCATGTGAAAGTACGTATTGCTTGAAGTGAACGCATATAGGGGAGGTCGTTTCTGTCCGTCTGTCTGCATGTTTCAACTCGGGAATTGCTGGTCGTATTTTGATGAAATTTGGTATTGGGGAGTTTTAGTAAAACCCCATTGTGCCACGGCACACACTTTGGGAAGCACTGTGTTAGAATACAGCTCTTGATGAGCGATTCGAGGAACTAGCAAACAACGGAGGGCTACTGCACTAACTCCAACCAACCCAACTGATGTGAAGATAAAATCCTGCCGATTTTCAAATATTAGGAATATCCCCAAAATATACCATTACCACCCGTCCAGATATTCCCTAGGGTTTTTATACAGCTTTTGCTCCATGTAACTTCGCGAAATAAATTTTTCCACCCCCGATTCAGTGGCTTATTGGGATTAGTAGTTTTGCAAACAACACAAAGGGGAACTATCTGCACAATGGAGAGAAGAGAGGCCAATGCACGCTGTTGGCAGTCAAAACATTGGTGTAGGGTGTGGGCAAGGTAAACAAGACTAAGCTTTTCTTAACAAGATAGTCCAATCTTTACTTGATGAGAAAATTATCCCCATGGAGATTCCCCAGTAGCGTAATGATAGCCTCTGCAACCCCCGCAATGCAGGGTGGGGGAGGCCGAAAAATGTAATTGCGACTTCTACAATACTGCTTTATAACACTGAGAAGAGGCATTTCTCGACATGAAAACCAGTGCAAGATATAGGCCACGATTATATGCCTTCTGACATCTCTTGCTCTTAGGCCAATGTATTTTCTCGTGTCAACATTTCTTAAATGTTATATATAGCTAGGGAAGATAATTGTGCTTATTTGTGTGTATTTACTTTTTAAGTGAAGCATGAGGTCCGCGTCCACTGTTCAGGCTATAAAGTATGACGACTTGATTTCAATTACCGGTCGGTTCAGTAGTCACTGCTTTAGGCCTCCAATATCATCATGAAGTGTTTGCTTTTATATATAGTTACATAGGTAGATTCTGGTTGACGGGAAGCCCCCATTCTTTTCGACACCATGACCCACTGCTGATGGCACATAGGATTTTATGAATCGCATTTATTTACTAGAGTACCGTTCATGTATTACAACAGCAAATGCTTATCTATTTTGGACCTCATCCCTCCATGCCAGCAATCGTTAGCATTTGTGTGAACCTCTCCCCCTTCGTTGTAATCCCCTTTTTAATAAAAATTAGAAAATGCATAGTTATGCATGGCAATACTTTCTGGTGTCTTCTTATAGCGTTGCAATGCATTTTAATGCTCTTTAAAGCACACGAGAAAAACGAAAGCGATGTTGACGTCGATTCTGAACCGTGTCGCTCGGCGAACATATGACACATGCGTAAGAACGAACGGACTGAGCGATAAGTGTCTTTAACGTTTACATATTCAACTCCTGCCACAACTTACAGAGATTCAGACAGTCCCTAATGTTTAAAAAGGTAACTTGGCACTCTTGAATTGCTAGTCCCCATTTGTCGTGAATTCGTTCGATGCAGTCATCAAGAATTACCATTCATCGATAGTGGCAAATAGTGCCGATAAGCTGGAAGAAACATATCATTTCTTTGATTTGTCCCAGATTTGAATACACTTCGCGTGAATGGAACCAGCAAAAGGAAAGCCACAGTTTTGAGTTATAATTATAGGGTTTCAGGCCGGCTACAGGCAGTAAGCAAGTGAGGCAATTGCCTCCGGGCGCAGGGTCGAGGGGGCGGCCTCATGCCTCGTACTGACGGCGCGCCGTTCCCTCTTGCCAAGTTTGGTCTTACAGCATGGGCGGCAACCCTGCTCAAAGAGACACATATGCAAAAACTGGAGGGAGATAAGGGAAACACACGCAATGCACCCTTTGCGACTTTTTTACACAGTCCATACGGCTTCGGAAAAGAAAGAAAACAATAAACGGAGATCCAATATATGTAGTTAACATATCTCTTATCATTATAAATAGCTGCTTCTTACATATAAAGAGCTGAAATTTTGAAAGAAGATAGGTCACTGGGTACAACTTCTGGAAAAAATCAGAAATTCCAGAAAAAGTTATATTTAAGGGGTGTTGTGGACCCCAAAGTAGTTCAACACCCATAAGAAAAGCATTGAAAACTGTGCAAGGCTAAATAAAATTGCTTTTATAAATTATTTACAATTAAGATACAAAATCGGGATATAAACTGTTCTCTGGATGAATGTGTGATAATTTTAGATATTATTGATTCAGTAAAATTCTTGATCATCCGAGACCCACGGAGCATGAGGGGGGAGGGGGCGGTCATAAGTTTCCTGCCTCAGGGCGGCGAAATGTCTGAAGCCGGCCCTGCTTGTAAAGAAGTCAGATGCGAGAAAAATGTATTATTTTACATGTAAAGTCTTACTTCGTTGTTAGAGAATTGGGAGAGTAAGTTGATTGTATTGATGCTTAAGGTTCGTCCACAATATTATCATTAACGCCTGAAGATTAACTCTCTATTACCATGATACAACAAAAAATCATAAAATTCTCTAGGGCCATAAATTAGCCCAAAAAGAAGGATAACAAACGCCGAAATAATGATAGGTCAAAAATTTGAGAGTGATGTAGTTTGGAAGGCCTAGCTGAAGTTACGGAGATAAACCGCTATAGAAAGACACGACCAAGATGATGAAATACATACGTGAAACCAATTGGAGCACAGACATTAATAAGGTTAGTGCAATTGAGTGAGTGTTGCGGAGGGAGGTGCGGAGATAAGATCGGGCTTGCGCAATTAAGGTTTGTTCAGGGAGACCGTTGTTAAAACCACAAGTAAAAATACATTTTTGAAATAATTATTAAAATAAAAGGCGCTAGGATAGTGCGAATGAACTTTGCCAGTCCTCTATACTCTGGAAGAAATCCACTTGCAATGCGAACAAATTACACAAAATAACCGGCACTAATTCGACCCAATGAAAATCTCCTTCGTTAGGCCATTTTTACCCCCACACCACAATTATGTATAGCGAGTCTATTGTCAGCTAATTGGAAGCTCACCCCTAGATTGATTATTTTTCGAAGAATCATTAGGGATTATAATATAAAATTGAAAGTAATTACTAAATTATTGACCTTGTCCCATGAAATGCATATTTCTAGCTGTGGGCGAATTCCGTCCTCTGCTGCTACTTTCACCACCCGCAATGCAATACACTTCAAGCTCCGAGGCTAAGCATGAGTCGGTCAAGAGGTGTTTTGGGCATTGAGGGGTGTTTTAGAGGGGAAGGAGTATAAGAGGGAGAGGGTTGGGAATACGTGTGTTGGTTTACGACAGCCGCGAAATTTCTGAGAAATTTCAGGTAACAGGGAAATCTATATAGTGAAGTATGACAGGAAATATTTCTTCTTGAATGACCTTGAATATTGAAAATGTAATGATCGGTGTAGTTATTATTTCTTAATTTACTCATTTATCGAAATGTCTTAGTTTTAAATTGGCAATTTATGTCTTTCCGATATCCAAGAAAGTAGTTACGAAAAGCAGATAGGCAAGTGTTTCGGATACAAAGCAGGAGCTATCAGTGGTGATTCATTTAATATCTACAACAACTTATTTTTCCAAACCATTGAGTTTATTTGTCAAAATCTTAATGATTGCACAAATGTCTTAGTTTTAAATTGGCAAATTATGTCTTTCCGATATCCAAGAAAGTAGTTACGAAAAGCAGATAGGCAAGTGTTTCGGATACAAAGCAGGCGCTATCAGTGGTGATTCATTTAATATCTACAACAACTTATTTTTCCAAACCATTGAGTTTATTTGTCAAAATCTTAATGATTGCACAAATCTGGAAATATTTACCAGACATTCAAAATGATTTTATTCATATATCAGTCACGGAAAGAAATTTCTATATGAAAGTTTATTTTACACTTTTCTTTGGATGAATACACTTAAGTATGCGAGCAAGTGTATCTTATACAGTCATCGCTGTAAATATTTCTAGCTCGTATGAAAAATGTTCAAGTTCTTGGACGCCAAAGTTCTTTTTTTTAATGAATGGCGAATACAGAAAGACGTCGATTTTCATATTGTACGCGAAAGTAAATCATTATTACCCCGAGAATCGGAATGTAACACGAGGTCAACGTCATGAATAGAGTTTTGGGTTCCCGGCGATATTTTTTTCCCCGGGTAACGGGAATTAGATTTTTTAAATATCCCGGGAACACGGAATAAGAATGATTTCGAATATTTGATATTTAATTCACCATTTTTCATTTAAACATGATATTTATTATTGACACAATGTAACTACATAAATCTTTATTAAATCCCAATGACATGCGATACATTATTCGCGACAAATTGTTAGCAGATTCAATATTCAGACGCACTTTGACTTGCGCAACCGATCTATCTTCGATGTTGACGATGTGGAGATAACAAGAGACCAACGACTAATGTAACCTATTTTGCAATTACCTCAAAGTTAGAATTGAGGGTAGAAAATGTATGAAAAAGGTTTAAAAACAATCAAAAATCTATACGAGCCTTCTTCTGTCCCTTTGTGGCTCTCTCTGCTACGCTATAAAAATGCAAATAAGTCGTTCAATGATCGAAATTTTTTTAACTTGGCAGGAATGCTCGATTTACATATTGTAAGGTGATGACGAAAAAAACTCGAACAAAGTCCTGGGTTCGATTCCAAAGAAGACATTCCTTGTTCCCATAAAATAACACGTAAACATCGACTTTTCGACGTGCAGACACTATTTTTAGATCTAAATTAGAAAGAATTAACCTAAGATCTTCGACTTAAACTATTTTAAAGAAAAAATTATAAAGTTTCTTATTCCGCTCATCTTTTTCCGCCTACAGTTCGAAATTCCTCATGTTAAACAATATATTTTGGGGAAATCTCGCCATTTTAACGGGATTTTGCCTTGCCAACCAATTACATTGTTAAATCTCGAAATCCTATTGCCATTTTATTCCTTGAAAGCGTGTTTTGAATCTTTTTAATACTAGAGAAAGAGAAGGAAGGAGAGGGAAATTATTTTGATAGTAACTAATGTAAACAACATTCGTTATTTATGAGAAGGAATACATTATAATGTAGAACATTAATCATTCGCATATTAAAATCACTTAGAATCATCGTAGGAGTTCAAGACTTAATACAACCAAGTGGTTAGTGTCTTGGATGAAGGAAAGTGATTGACGAATGAGAGGTTGTAGGTGGGAGTCAATGAAGGCAGAGATGCGTTCTGTAGGGGAATTAAAGCTGGCAACAATGGGGCGGCCGGGGATGTTGGGTTGATGGATTTTAGGGAGAAGGTAGAATGTGGGTGTGCGGGGTTTGTTGGGGGATCAATAGAGCAATGGCGGAATCGGAAAGGCTTTCCTGTTTTCCTGAGGAATAAAGATAGGACAAAATTGGGTAGGAGTGGTGGTCTGTGAGGTTGGAAGTAAGGTGATGGTAAAAGGTTTCGTCAGAAAGTTGGCGCTCGGCTTCCTCGTTATAATTGGCGCGATCCATCACAACCGTGGTGGTGCCCTTGTCGGCAGGGAGGATGATGATATTGTCAAGATGTTTAAGTGTAGAAATGGCATGCCTTTCACGTCTGGTAAGATTGTCTGTATGGTCGATAAGATTGGAAAAGTTAGGTTGGGAGCTTCTGGAAAGGATATGATTGAGGTATTGTTTGACCGGGTGTAGGGAAGGAAGGGTGGGTGGAATGTATTGATCATTTCGTTTTATATATATAATGAAATGAAATTACGTCTTTTCTTTATTTATAGTATCAACCAAGACATCAGTAATAAAGAATTCAATTTGAGTCATCTCAGAGCTTAATAATTTGTATTTCTTAGGATGAGATCTAAGATAGGGCTCATCAACTCAGGAAAACAATTACAACAACATTTTAAGACAATAACCAAAAATATTGTAGAAAATTGTGTTAGGAGACAATTTTCACATGTTGCAAAGGTGACATTTACATTTGTATCATATTGATTATACATCTTAAAAGGTGTTGAAGCTGTTGTAAACATTATCAGCTTTTAAGAGAACTTTCAAGGACCACTTAAACTTCTAAGTTTCCTGACAGTTTTGCAGTCTATTAGATTTTTCATTTTGGGCTGTCCATGAACTTCAAGTTCCATTACAGCTAAATGTATTTTGGGTTAGGATGTCCTTGATAACATTCATTGACCAAACTCAATGTTAGCTAATATTGGACAATTTGGACTTCCACTTTACAAGAAGCTCTAAGTTAAGCACAGTGCTGCCATTGCCAGATGCACTTTGATGAAGTTTAGAGGATGGAACATAAATAGATGGTTAAAATGATATTTTTAACTGAACCAACAAATGAGGCCTGTTGTTTAAGAACAAACAAGAGTGGTCTTACAACTCTGAGATGATCTTATATCAAACAAAACATTTTACACATGAATGTATCAGAGCAAAAAAGTAAGTACTTTATACACAATAAATGTTTTTTTTATTGAGTCATTCGGTCTATAAAAAGAAGATACCCAATTTTTTATCCAATAAAGATTTTCTATGTTCTTAGAAGTTTTCATTGGTAATTAGAATTTACTGCAGACCTTATCTTTAGTGCACCAGCTTCACATATTGTGATAACATTCACAAAAGCTGATGCAGCTACAGTTAATGAGACTCAAGAGCCATCCACCTTATTTAAGACTATAGATAATTGTTATTCCTTTTGCTGTAGTAGCAACATTTCCCATAAGGAAATATGTATATGTTACAGTAAAGGTACATAGTTGGGAAATGAGTGCATTTACCGGTTAATGTGCACATTTATCACCAAGCTCGGTAAATGTAAGTTTAAGTTTCTAGAAATACATATTATCCATACATTTCTCGGTAAATGTGCACTTTTACCGATGTGCCTTGGTAAATATGGAAATAAGTAAGAATGAGAAATGCTACACTTTAATAATTACATTAATTTATAACAAAAATCATTGAGGGTTCGGCTCCACTGGTATATATTAAGATGAACACTTCCCAACCCGAGGGGGGAACACAGTGAAGAGGAGGAACCAAAAACACTTCGACTAACTTACCCAACCTGGTGCGGTCAAGTAAAATTTTCCTTTATGTTCAAATTTAGTTTAGTTGTGCACATTTACCAGGAAATCTACACATTTATCAGACAATGAACATTTACTGTACTTCTAAACTGCAACAGATGTTCACAACGCCGCCATGTTGTGACGTTTATCCACATTTACCAGTGTCTCTAGATAAATGTGTACATTTCCCCAATCCAATTGGTAAAAGTCTTTTATACTTACATTTACAGAACTTGGTGGTAAATGTGCACATTAACCAGGAAATGTACACATTTACCAGACTATGCACATTTACCGTGACATATACAACTCAATCAAGAAGAAATAACTTCATGGTTTCTGAATATCGATTCAGACCATTTAGCAGCTACTAAGGTGTTCTTCATGAGCATGGCCACAGTAACTGGTCCAACTCCACCTGGTACTGGGGTGATATATCCAGCAACCTTTTTGACACCTGTTGGAAGGTTGAAGTCAGCTTTTGTATTTATCATGACAGATAAAAATGATTCTGCAGAAATATGCAGAGTTTATCCAAAATAAGATACTATATTTCAAATGATAAAATATACAACCATAATAAATCATTAGGAGTAAATAAATTGAAACTGATCCATTGAGGCAACTGACTTGATAACTACAAGCAGTGTTGCCAATCTAGCGAATTTGTAGCTAGATCTAGCTACTTTACATTCACACTAGCTCCTAAAAAAAGGCCCTAGTGACTTCTTACAAATCTAGCGAATTGATTAAAAAAATCTAGCTATTTCTAGCAACTTCTTACAAATCTAGTGAATTGATAAAATAATCTAGCTATTTCTAGCAACTACCCAAAAAAATCTTGTTTAAGTTGGAAATATGTAATCCCAGATAAATTTTTGTTAGACTTAATGGTCAAAATGTTCTTTGTCCGCATTCATTCCTTACAGACAACCCTAAGAAAGTGTCCCTTTGTAATATTACGTACACAATCAACTTGCAAGATGGGTACATGAATAATGTCTGTTTTTCGTCTTCGTACCATATAATGATTTGAAAACAACAATAGGAAATTTACATTTTACTCCTACACATTATAAGCATTGCAATGTGTAGATTAAAAGATTTATTTGGACGGAGGAGATCACCAAAAAAGTCTGCGAAAGCAGATAATTACGACATTGTTTTACGAGTTAAAAATTGGAGTATGCTCTGCTAGATACCTTCCATGCAATTCTTATGGGGATAACTGGAGTAGTGTTGGGAAAAAGTCTTAAAAAATAAAGTCTTTTTAATTAACCATTGAAATTGGTTCAGACGAAGTTTCCATCTTTTTAATAGTGTATCAAAGACAATAATAGCTTTAAAAATAGTGTAGTTATATGCTGTGCACACAAAAACAATACTTTTATTATATGGAGACACCTTTTGATTAGTTTCCTTATGCAGTCATGATTATCATTGGTAATTATATATTCTAGCTACAAAGGAGTCCTGAATGGGCTGGGCCTAGCCTGCAGGCCTCAGCCCATGGGCTGGGTACAGACCGATCCTTTGGAATTCATTATGGGCCCGGGCCAGGCTTTAAAAATTGCTGGATATATCATGTATTGTTATAAAAATTTTTCGTCTTTGACAGGTCGAAATAATTTAGTCACTGTCTTAAATTTACGTGTATGATTTGCGTAGTTTTTATTTAATCCATTCAGTACGGAGGAGTCACACTAGTCCTCTGTACAGGATGGGTTCAAGCAAAAAAGTGGCATGGTGTTTTTTAAGTAAACTAACCCAGAGTTGGTGAAGAATGAGTGTGACTTGTCCTTCATACTGAATTGGTCAATATATTTTTTTGACAATAACATTATACATATTTGTATATTTTGTATAGTAATTTATTTTGTTTGTGGTCTCTCAAGTTATACAAATATGTGGGTTAAAAACAGTCCTTTTCAAATCATTGAACAGCCTACATGTTGGTAGAAAATTTGGAATACAATAATTACATTTTTCGAGCTGAGGGGCTTTAAATGGGCCACGGACTGGGCTTACAATTTCTTCGACAACTTACGGGCTGGGCTGGCATTAGCCTACTCTTTATGAAGAGCACCAAGGGGGCCAACTGCTTAACATCCCTTCCTAAGGATGGAACGCTGACTTTGCGCACTCTCCTCAAACCACACAAACAGGAGGCCGAGCAACCTCGGAAAAAATCCTACTTGTGCAGGATAAAGATGCAACTGTGATTTCAATTTAGGAAAATAAGTATGAATGCCTTAATTTGTAAATAGAAAAGTGTACAATGATTTGGAGACCAATTAAACTCTTTTATTCTTTACTTTTTATGCTTCTTTAATATATGATAAGTATATTCTAAGCTAAAAACCCAAAATCTGGAAAATCCCCAAATCCTGCAAATGTCTTGTCCTAAGCATGACAGATAAGAGGTCCTATACAGCATTAGAACATATGGTTCTTTAGAGTTAACTGGTCACATTCCGCTTTTATTTCTTAAAATTTTTCAGCATTTTGTGCCTCCCTCAGTTTCCGTGTCTGCCCAAGTTTGACGTGTCCGAACTCTAGCATCACTGCTATATTGGACTTTAAACCCAGTGTGAGCTGTGCTTCGAAATGATGCACCTGTGAACTCTCAAGTGATACTATTGTTCGAAAAACGCATGTCAGGCCGGACCAATCTGGAGTGAGTGAACTCAAAAGTGAGAGGATGCAGCATTTTGTGCTCCCTTAAGTTTCCGTGTCCGCCGAAATTTGACGTGTCCAAACTCGAGCATCACACGAACAACAGCATCTGCACAAACTATAGCATCATGCATCAATTCCCGCAATCTTCTTATATAGCCGACAGACATTAGGCCAGAAGATAATGCTGTGATATCCGAAATTAGCCAATAAACTTTCGCGAAAGATACATTCTCATGTCAAGAGAATTCTCAACCTCTGAGTTTTTCTAGCAATGCTGAAAGAAGAGTGGAATGTGAGAGGAAGGGCAGAGTAAGACCAGAGAGAGAGCCGAGCAGAGCCACGATCGGCAATCGCTAGAGAAGCCACAAACGACAGAGTGCAGGAGAAAGAGGTGATCTGAAAAGATCGCAGCCATCAAGATTCATCCTATCCTGCAACCACCTCTGTTTTCGTATCATTTATTATTCCTCCCAAGTGGAGTATTTCTATTGTGTATTATTCTTGTTACAATATATTTGCCAGTATTCTGCCTTCGACATTACAATTATCTTATATTTGTCTTGAGTCAGCAACAGTGTTCTCTAAAAGGGTCATATAATTTCTGTAATATGTTAAGTATCTTGTAAATTATGAGCAAGTAATTTGAATGAGATAGTATGTCTCAATGTTTAATACCGAATGAAGACATAAGTGCTGGCTCTAATGCAGGAGAAATTTGGCACCTGTGTGGGGCCATAGTCTTCTAAAGGGGAAAAGAACATTGAGGATTGAATTGGTGAGAGGAAGAGGAGGAATAGAACATATCTTTGGTTATGATTATAAGGTAAGTATGAAATTTTTTGCTTAAATTTTAGAAAAAATATCACCTTATAATCGGGTAAATACGATAATTCAAATAAGAGGAAGAAAGCAACTCAATATGTGCTGACAGAGTGCAATGAGATAAAATGAGTTATTGCCTCCAGTGCATTGCTAGTAGAAGGGGATGAAAAGGCTGAAATATGTCATGAAACTTCCAAGCTCACCTTTCCCAATAATGTGCCAATTTTAATTTTCAACCAATAATCCTAAAATTATTTGTATTATTTTGGAGATCCATCTTACCTATTGCTTAAAAGTGTAAAATAATGATCATTGAAATTACTGAATAATAAAATAGAAGGAAAATATAACTAGTGAGCCCAACAGACTCACCTTGCCTGGATAAGGACTAATGGGACACTATTGGGTAATTTATAGTTTATTCATTGGATTTTGGACAATAACAAAATGGTTGATAAATATATTAACAATTAAAGTTGGGTCATTTATGGTGCTGCTCTCATTACTCAGTGAGTAATCTGTGTATGGGGTTTTATCTGAACTAGTGGAATCTGTTATAATTTTCAATCATCAATAAAATATATCGACTAATCGAATTTTTCTGAACAATCTGTTTTGGAAAACATATCCAGGGCAGTAAAAATTATATTTCTTCATTCAAAAAATTAAAATACTCATCTAATATTATTTACGAGTTTTGTATACAATTCCTTAAGTCATTTTTGATGGCCAAATACTGTAGTAAACAGAATAACTCATTTTGTCCTATATCCGTGCCGGTGACCTAATTCCGGAGCAGTATAGGTCCATAAGACAACGGCATGCATCCATAAAATGAAGTGTGTTTGATGGCGAATCAGTCTCTTGGACTATTATCAGCCATAAAATGAAGATTTTTGGAAATTGGGAACAGAGCCACTCAATGTAGCTCACTTTTCATCTCCACTTTGATGATTCGATGGAAAAAGACACTCGGTTTGACTTTGGGTCGCTGGGTCATTTGCAGCTGAAAAAATATTCTTGCTGAAGTTAAACCACTGGTATAAGGTTTCCCATAGCGCTTAGCCCTGGATAGAGACACAGGTGGCCCTACCCTTCAACTGTCTCAGACATATCTGATTTTATTTTAAGGTCAACCAGAAATTTATACTTGTTCCTTGTATGGCAGTAAGGTAAAAATGCATGAAATGAATATTTTCTATCAAAATTTTCAAATTAGGTTTTATGACAAATGCTACTATTAGATATGTACTCGTACTTTTCTATTTTAATGTTTTATGTGATATTTGCGACCAAAATAGCGACTATAAATACTTTTAATAATGTAGTTAACAGAAAATGGATCAGTGTAGTCCAATAGCTATTCAGGGACAAAAGCTAATGTTAATTTGTCACAGTGGGGTCAATCCTGATCACAATGACAAATGATGAATGTGTACAGCATAAACAGGTTGAATGAAATGTATAGTCAAATTTTCATCACAGTTTGACGACGTGAACATTTTTGTAAAATCGCTCGACTACAATCCAAATCTATTTCTTTGTTCTATTACTGACACACATACAAAACACACTTAATATTTAGATGCCCAGTGGAATCGCTACATAATGCTTTTCAGTGAATCAACCAAAATTGACTTTAGATAAAAAAACATTGGATTGAAAACCAATCAAAATCAAAACAATGAATTAAAATCTACAATATTAAGTGACATTCCTTTGAATCAGGTTATTTATCAGAAAGAAAATAATATTATCAAAGAGATTAAATAGATGGAGAAAAATTATTTTATGCTTTGACTTTTAGTCCAGGATTAACATATTCAATGTTAGATCCCAACCACAGTGTAATTATGAAATTTGTATCATCTAATTAAGACCATAAAACCAAATTCAACATACTATTGTGTAGAAATTTTGTGTCTTGAACAAATCATAACATTATTTCATGCATTATTATGGGAAATTGATTTTGATTATTTTCTAATAGCATGGCGTATAATGAAAGATTCTACTGCACTAAATGAGAGATAGATATATTAACAAAAAAGTTATTGTAACCAAAAGTTCATGATGAAAAATAGGTGCAAAAATTAATGTTTCATAACTACATTTGCACTGATTCTTGAGGAATTATTACAATAATTACACAAAAGTAAAATGACTATTGAAATAGATAGAACAAAACAGCCTTCATGATTAAAGACAAAATATTACCATCAAAGTCAACATCTCCAACAAGCTTCGATAATCCGGTTACAGGGTTCATTATTCTGGTTATCCCAACATCAATCACACATGCCCCAGCCTTTACCATATCTGGTCTGATTAAGTTAGGCACTCCTGAAATTAAAATCTTAGTTTAATTTATACAAAATTAAAAATATTATATGGATAACAACACAGAGCTTATAGACACTTTTGCATGGAGAAAATTTCTAACACTTGCTCACAAAAGTTTAGCATCAGAAGTGCTCTTCATATAACAAAACCAATCAATCTTCAACAGCATTTACTATATCTGTGGTTTCTGGTTCATATTCACATGACAAAAACTGATCAAGGGTTTCATGTGAACAAATACTGGCTACTGTTTGAAAAATGCTTCGGAAAAAAGGAATTCCTATTTTTTAGCAATAAAGAAGCATATGGATGTATCAACTCTTTCCAAACTATCTACACATGAAATATCCTAAAATGCAAACAAAGAAATCTTTAAAAAATAGGAACAACTTTCTTTGTGGCAATAAAGCCAAAAGCATATATGCACAGAGAAGCTTTCAGAAAATGAATTTTTAGGTAATAACTTTCTTTGTTAAACAGAGATTATAAACAGACCAAGATACTGCTTATTTTATTTCAAAAGTTGTTCAACACAAATATAAATATTAAAAACACCTAAACAAGATCAGTTTCACCTATAAATTAACAGCATTACTTAAGCTAGCCATTTTTTACTTTGAAATGGGAGGAAATGCCAAAAAGGAACCTAAAAAATTTCTTAATATGCTTTAAAAATATTTTTATCAAATATGCACACAGATTTTCAGCTCTGCAGGTCATTATCTCCTAGCTCCTGCAGACGGTTTAGGAGTTTACAGCCCCAATTGGATGGCTTTCAGCTCTAACCTATAGCGTCTAACCCAGTGGTGGCTGCTGGCATAGGGCCATGGCCCTACCAAAATTCACAGAAAGAAAAAAAACCCTATGAATAATTGTTTTTGAACAGATTGATGTCATTTTTGAGTCTTTAATAAGTTTAATTTGTCATGAATCACCACAATACTCTGGTCAGTAAGAGAATTTACAGGAGAAGTGGGTGGTGAGTCCGGCAGGGAGTTCCCCCACTCCAATGGGCAGCATCGTGCCACCGCCTAGATGGCTTGGCCACAAGACGTGGAACGCATGCGCATTGTATGCTTTTCTCCCCTTCTCACGCTTGAGAATATCAACCGTTGGGGCCAAGTTCAGTTTGGCTTGGCCGGTCTTCAAGCTAGCAGATCAGTATACTAGGTGAGCATAAATGTTTCAATTCTCCGCAATGAATACGATAAGTGCTTGATTAACACAGCCATTTTCATTATAGTCTTACGATGATAAACTCTAAATAAAATGAATGGGAAGACCCCTGCCTAATTTGAATTTAGTTAAAAAGCAACAGTATGTCAACAAACAGGATAGGTGTCATAAATTTAATGCCAATATTTATTCGAAGAATAATTGGCTGTGCGGGTGTGATGAAAAAAATGCATTTTTTTTGTTTTCCTTGTGTTCTTTTCCAAGGAGATGTCAGCTGGTCAAAAAACGGGATTTCGGACTTGATACACATTTGGGAAAAAATGAGGGAACACGAAAAATCTAAACAACATATGAACAATGTTTCGAGTTTATCGTTGTTGGGTAAAACAAATATTCAAAGTCAGTTTAACTCACAGTATCGACTAGCTATATCTAAACATGATGAACAAGTAGATAAAAATAGGAACGTATTAAATTTGATTATAAATCGTATACGTTTTTGTGGGGCATTAGAATTAGCATTGAGAGGGCATGATGAATCGGATGAGTCACAAAATAAGGAAGTTTTTCGTGAGTTAATCCAGTTTAGTTCTGAGTTATATAAAGACTTAAAAGTTCACCTTAGTCAATCAGCTGTGTTTAAAGGTACGTCTAAAACTATACAGAATGAGTTGCTGGAATGTATGTTCGAAGTATACCACGAAGAAGTTCACAAAGAAATTCCAAAAGCAGATTATGTAGTAATGATAGCCGATGAAACTACTGACGTGTCATGTTAATTTCAGTTAGTCATTGTGTTATGTTACATTGTAGGCGGAAAATCGGTAGAATGGTTCTGGAATTTCGTTAATCCTGATGGGCATGATGCTCGTGCAATCGCAGATTGTATTTTAAAACAACTCGACCTCCTAATTGGTGACAGTCCGAATAAACTTATAGCACAAAGTTTTGATGGTGCTTCTGTTATGAGTGTATGTTTAAATGATGTTCAGCAACTGATCCACTTGCTAATTTCGTCCACTGTTACGCCCACCAGCTGAATCTCATTATGTCCATCAACCGCCAAACCCATATCTTTTTTGCACATTTGTCTGGAATCCGTTCATTTTTTTCTAATTCAACCCAAAGAACAAAAGTGTTGGATGACGTTGTACAGAGAAGATTGCCCCGGGTATCACAGACCAGATGGAATTTCCATTCTCGTGGAGTCAGCACTGTTTATGAATATAGGAAGAATTCATAACAGTTATGGAAATTATTGAAAACAGTGATGATATAAAGTTGCAGTCTACTATAACACAAGCAGGTGCATATAAACTTAGGCTGAAAGAAAATAACTTTGTCTTTTGGTTAATGCATTTTCACCGGATAATGCCCCACGTGGAGATAATTTTTAGTCAGGTTCAAAAATGAATCACCTATCCAGTCAAAGTACAGCAAGTGATGCAGCATTTCGAGAATAGCATACACAGTCAGAAACCAAGTAATGTGATTACCGAACAGGTTGAAGTCGAGATAGAAAATGAAGATGAAGAAGTTCGACCAAAAGACAACGGATAACTGACAACGACTCTGCCTGCAGGAAGAGAGAAGGTAAAGAAGTTTGTGACACCATAATCACAGAAATAAAAGATATATTTCAATTTACTGGACATCTTGTGGCTACGAATCCATTTGTGGTCGAAGAATTTGATAATTAAAAATTCCCTGACACATATCTCAGTGAAATAATTGAAAAGTATCCTTTTTTGGAAAAAAAGAGACTGAAGAGTGAACTTCAAGTTTTTTATGAAAGAAAGGAATTGAGAGCAGTTTCTGGTGTGGTACCATTTCTGTCGCTAATTTTGGGTGATGATTTGTGTGAAACATTTCAAGAGACAATAAAGCTTTTAAAAGTGTTGATCATGATACCAATGTTGACATCAGAATGGTGTTTTTCAATGATGAAAAGAATAAAGACTTTTCTTAGAAATAGTATGAAAGAAGACTAAGTGCTTTTGGAATGTTATCGTGTGAAAAACTTTTGTAAATAACATAGATAGCTTAAACAGAAAAGTTATTGATTTATTTTCTAACAAGAAAGATCATCGAATGGACTTTGTTTACTGCTCATTTTAGCTGCAAGACACTTTTTCATCTACTCACTACTATACATTTTTCGGTAAGTAAAAAATTAAATACTTTTTGTATTATAATTTTAGGTTTTCTAAACATATGTTGGCCCTACCAATTGAAACAACCACCAGATGCCACTGGTCTAACCACAGCTACTCATATGCAATAGTAAAATCTAAACTACTCTTAAGTAAAAAAATGAGTAGACAATAACATCGTTTTAAAGGAGGAAGAGCATTCAATGGCATTTGGCTACAGCATGCTGTTTTGGATTTTTCTTCCCATTTGTAGATTTGGCATTGACAGCACTGATCAATCACCTTACAAACATTTTGCTTGTAAAAGACATGGTGCTCAGGGAAATATTTTTCATTGAAAAGTTCTTATCAATGGCTCTTTTAGCATTCAAAGTAGCTTGACCACTTTGAGTCTTTTCATTTTTGCACTGATTTGTCATTGTTTGCCAATGTCTTTGCAACTAGGCTTGATCCTGCTCTTCCCTTTCACTTTTTTGACTTTGTTCTATGAATTAGTGCACTTGTTCCAACCAACCATTAATATGTTGTGTAGCTTTGGCTTGCTGATCATTTTCCAAGCAAGTTCATCTTTGCTCTTCTATTCCTTTGATAATGTTTCAACTGGCTTTGACATTCAGACTGGTTCTCATTAATTCTCAGTTGCCACTTTACCAACATACCTTTTTTCCAGCCTTGCTTTACCAACATACGATATTTGCCAACCTTGCTTCACATTCTTCTTCAGTTTTATTAGCCCGAGCCAAGGTTTTTCTTTGTGTTTTCAAGCTTTTATTCTTGTGTTTGAGCATTTCAAACTTTAAGGATTTGAAAAATAAATGACTAATAATTGCTTAAGACACAGTGTTGAAGCCATCCAGCTAACCTGAAACTTTATTAAAAAAAGACCATCTCTTGACCTCAAGTTTCAAATAGTTAGGAAGGGTAAAAACGTTTTTAGTAGTTCGAGAGATTTTATGAAATATCAAAGAAAACGAACTTTAAAGAAACAAAACATATAACAATGTTTAAATTAGAAAACACTCTAGGAAAAGATATGGATAATTATCATTTATATTTTTTGGTTTTTTAATGCATTTTACATAAAATTATCCTTCAGCAACATCTGGCATTAAAATCTTTCCTAATGTGCAGAATACCACAAGCTATCTAAAATGATACATTTAACAATTATCATGCTGTAATATTTTCTGTAAATGTTGCCAGGAATGGACTTAATCGTGGCTGGAAATGATACACGACGTGGCCCTTCCTAAATGCTTTGGTGAACCAAAATACTTTTTTCTGAAAAATCTTCTTATACCCCAGTGCGTCTCATATGCTGAAAAGTACAGTAACATTTAGCATTCTTTAGAAATTCTACTGGTACAACATGTATAAAATCAAAAAAATCAAAACTAATATTGATAGCTTAACATTTGGGGCTGAAATTATAAGGAATATCTTTTAAAAAATGCAGCTATGAAGGCATTTCTGGAAAAGCTTGACTGCACAAAAATCAAATGAACAATTCCCGGGAATCATTAAAAATTTTCCCGGGAATCGAAAATAAGAAATATTGAGTAAATTCCCAGGAACCAGGAATGAGAATTCTCGGTTCCAAAGCTCTGGTGGCATGTGCCCTCCCCACTGGTTGCATTTCATAAATAGCATACAGGTATCGCCCGATGTATGCAAAGGTTGCATTTCTGGAAATCATTGCATAAATCGAAAATATTTTTCGCATTGAAAATAATGTAATAGACATTGTTTACATTCCTGAGCAAATATGCTCTACTTAGAAATGTCTTTAAATTTGATTTAATGAGTGTTTTAACCACTCAAGCCTGTACAAAGACATGGCGTCCAGTGCAGCATCCACTTTTACAATTCCTTATTTTTTGTGCATTGAGTTTCTTCCTATACAAATATATTCTCCTCACCCAACTCAATGAATCTTTTTGCGAGGGTTTTCCCCCTTAGAGTTCTTGACTGCTAACAGTGCATCACTTTCTAGAAGAAAACCCCTCTGAAGGACAAAAAGCATGGGTTCAAGTGCATTGTTTGCTTAAAGATGGGAATAAGAAAAGAGACTTTCTACCACCACAGTAACTCCCGGAAAATGCTGCTCTGTCATACAATGCAATGAATGGTATCACCGCACATATGAATAACGGGCAAGAATCTATGAAATATTTAATACATAATAAAGATATTAGTCGTACATACTGTGTGCATAATGATGCCTATATTGAAAAATGGTTGTATGAATAAAATCACATTAATGCATATATCAAAAAATTATGGTAAAATAAAATTGCACATGTGCAAAAACATGTAAACCGAACATGAGAATATCAAGGGATACCTGTATTTAAATGACAAATAAAACAAATTATGCAACAATTCCACTATATTATATTTACATAGTTAGTTGTTTTATTTGTTCCAAAGTATGAAATTCCCCAAAATTAACGCTTCCATAGTGAATTATATATTTAAATAAACCATATAAAAGTTTAAGGTATAATTAACTCTTTCAACGCCACACCTTGGGTGATAAAATGCTGGACCTTTCTTTAAAATACATCCTATGAATAAAGATATTTATATTATAGTGTTATGTTTAAATTTTAAAATTATTTTGGCAGAAATAATATTTTTTATTTGGAACAGAACTACCATATTATTCATTCACTCTTGATAAATATAAGATATGCAGCAGTTCCTCACCAACTCTGGTTTTGTCAATTGCAATTTTGGGTATCTGTACTTAATAAATTGTATACTGTATTATGAACTGTAGTATCCAGTCTTAAAGTATCCATGGTTCTCTGCAGGGCAGTGGCTAATTTTATTAATATTAAAATTTATGTTAATGAAGATGATACTACTACTACTACTACTAACTTCTTCCAAAGAGGTAGTGATACAGAAAAGAGGAAATTAGCAGCTCCCAATAAGACAAGGTGTTAATTGTAAGTAGGTGAAGGTTAGAGGTATTTTATGGAAGTGTTGGTTTTACTAGCATTCTTTGAATTTTGGAGTGGGTTTCCTGTAGCATAACCATATGATATTAAAACAATTGCACAAACCCCCCTACTTTCCACCACTCACCATAGGATTAGATCAAATATTCCACAGTACCAATATTTCATTACTTATACTAGCAAAATCAGCATTAAAAATATATTAATAAACAAAAAAGATACGCTTCTAAATTTGGAGAAGTCCAGAATCTACTAATCGATTGAACACAGTATCACAAATAATACACAGGGCAATCAAAAATAAAACTTAAAAACTGGCTTCAAAGAAAACATTTCACATTTGGTAGAGTTGAAAATCTACAATGTGAATTTATCAACATCTACACATCGAAAATTAAGCGCACTTGAATGCTTAAAAATTTTTAAAAAATCAAACTAAGACAGGACTGCCACAAATGTTTTCTAAATCCTGTTACTGCCATCAAAATATTCTGTAATATGTGGTCTTGGTTTATTGATGCAAAATGCACAAATCGATGCTTTCAAAATTTTGAGTAAAATTATTAACAACTGTTTATGCATAGTCTTGTAAATTAAACTTAATTGTACTTTTTTGATGGATTTTAAATTTATCCTGCTTTACGAATTAAATGTACATCACAGAAAGTTTATAAAAATTCATCGTTTTAAATGTCCAGTAAATAGCACAAATGCATTGAAAAAAATAAGTAGGTGAAGGCCTGGTTTACAGGACAGGCCTTACATTAGGAAAAGTGTTAACAGAGGCTACATGAAATAATTTTAATGGTAGCAACATAATGGTTCAACAAAATTAGACAAAATGAACAAATTTCTACTTCTTTAATTTCATTGTCTTTTTCTTCAATCTGTTGGCTCAAAATCTGCAAGATGTTTTCTAAATGAACACTGCATCAGAACATTTAGCATTGGTGGTTCGAGTGCCGACTTGTGTGTATTTGTAATAAGATTCAAGTAACTAAGAACTCTCTCCACTTCAGTATTGCTTTGAGGAAGTATAATCATCACCTTTGCAAGTTTGTAAAGTAATGGAAATTGTGGTTTTCCATCTTCTTTATAGTGTGACACCTTGTACCAATATGTGTCAATATAGTCTGAACAGACAATGGATTGGGGCTGTTTCCATAGAGTGTAGGCAATGAATTCAGCATTAAGATAGTCTAGGTCACCACTATCAATAATATTTGGAAATCTTTTAGCCAGCAATTGAACTTTTCCCCAATCTACCAATGTTTTTTTGTGGGGTCAAAAATATCTACATTCTTCAAAACTATATCATTCAAAAGTAAGAGACAGTATAGCTCTTTTGTTGCCATCTCTTACATTGCTGAAAAAAGCTTTTTTGACAACTAAGCTGATATTGTTTTCTTCTAAGAGTTTCTGTGATATATGACCTGTGAAAAGTGCAGAATCTTGAAGTTGTTTTCTCGTTTGAAGTCAACGGTTGTTATGTCACATTTTTGAATTATGTGTAAATGAACAAAGCTTGCAATAAATTGGCCAATCAGAGAGCACATTTTTGAATGAAGTTTATGCCTATATGGTCTCTCTTGCTGAAACATTAGATTGAACTTTGTAAAACATAACAAAGGTGAAATACTCCTTTAACCAAAACAACTAGAGGGCTACAAAACCCAATGCATTTCACCCACAAGGTGGGCATCGTCAGGGGTAAAACCTGTTTCAACAGTGACTGAAAGCCAACGTTGGCTTTCAGTCACTGTTGAAACAGGTTTCACCCCTGACGATGTCCACCTTGTGGGCGAAATGCATTGGATTTTGTAGCCCTCTAGTTGTTTTGGCTAAAGGAGTATTTCACCTTTGTTAGTTTTGGCCAAATTTATTGAGCTACTATCAATTATCTTTTGTAAAACATGGCAAAACAGTTTAAAATCCTTTTTATATGTTGAACTGTCATCCTTTACATCAATTTTTGTTATATGAGAGAAAGGTGACTAGGGTGAAAAATTGAAATTTACAATTAAAATTTTTTTTTAAAATTCTTTATAACAAACTCCTTAACCATACCAATCAAAAAACATTTTTTAGAGGCAAACAGTTAAAAATATATCAAGTGTATGGAAAAATTGATTCACTCTTGACATGTGTATATAGAATAACTTTTTTTATTAAAAAAACTTTTTTTTAGAGATGTGTGGTTAAGTTTGAGTGCACGTGTGTTTGATCTTAGTCTTTTTGGTCCTTGTGAGATGTATAAACCATCATACATTTGTTTGAGATATAAAGTCCCTGAATCAATTTTTCCATAAACTTGATATATTTTTAATGTTTAGCCTCTAAAAATTTCTTTTTGATTCATATGGTTTAGGAGTTTGTTTTAAAGAATTAAAAAAAATTTAATTGTAAATATCAATTTTTGTATCAAAGCATACTGTCAAAGTGGGTCACTGTACCAGAAGGCGCTCAACACACTGCAGCATGGCTAACTGCCTTGTAAAGTATGTTCTTAAAATTATGTGGCACTCAACTTCAAGGCACTCTTCAACTTACTTATATTGGTCCTGTCATTTTTCTGATGTTTTATAAAAATGTATAAACATCCCTAGGCAGCTGTTCACATATATCTGGCAGTTTTCTGCAGACATGTGATGCCACTAGGTGAGCTACTTGGCAAGTGCAGTGAATGAACCATAAAAGCAATTCTCCTAAGGAATATGATCCTCTTTAAATGCATCGTGGACAACATTAAAAGGGTTTTCTCCAGTTGCCTTTCCATTAAATGCAGCCACTTTATAAAAGTAAGCTTCAACTTTCCTTGCTCGAAGTCATTATAACCATTTGCCTGGTCACACTGGTGTCGGTGGATTCATCTATCATTAAGCTGAAAGTTGATGCCCTTATTGCAGAAACAACGTTTTCTTGAACAGACTGAGGGATTGCACAATTAGTTGGCTCGCTTTAGTACGAGAAAAATGAAAATACTTAGGGGTTTTACTATCAGAAAACATTTTTGGAACTATTTTCATCGAGTTGTCACACAGTTTCACTGGCAAGTTATTTTCAAAAACAAAATTGGCCCATCTTAGTACAATTTTCCATGAGTAAAATGGCTTTTCTGTTTTTACGTATTCTTCATTAACTCCTCAGACCAGTTCAACATAAATAATATGGCAAACATGCTCTGACTCCAGGAGGTTTCACGTAACCCATACAGACTCAAACCTAGGTTGTGATATTTATTTTTACTTTACTGCAGGTCTCCCCAAATTAAGAGATTCAAATGCTGCTGCTCTCTATTACCTTTATTTCTTAAAATAAATATTTTTCTTGGTTTACATTTCAGTCTTTAAAAAAAATTTCAATGTATTGACTAACAATAGCAGATTCTTCTTCAAGCTATAGTCCTTTGATCAGGATCTTTAGTGTTCATCTGATAAAAGTAAATCAGACATTGATTTGGATGAATCACAAAATGATACAATGAGTCTGATGAAGAATATTGTTGTTAGTTTGCTCCAATCAAAGAAGAAAATGAGAATCAACCTTTTGAGGCGAATGACAATCTTCATGCACAATGTGGTCTGTATTTAAGCGATACCAATGACACTTTGTGCAGAGATTTAAGCATATTTAAGAAATATTTTGAGACAAATTTATAGGAATAGTTTTTGAAAAACAAAAACATAAGTAAAACAGGGTAATTTTCATACCCCTGAGGCAAAATAAATACTGGCTTGAGGGGTTAAATAACATGTTTTAAATCTATTTTTAAACTGACATATATATTGCACTTATTGTTTCTTGTTTTCTGTATCAATGGTCCACCTAATCCCCTTTTTCCCAGTTTAAGGTATCAAGATTCATGGTGATTTCGTGCGTCACCCCCACGAATCTTGAGGGCCTACTGTATAATATAATCTATATTTTACAATAGGGCCATAACATTCCACCACTATTTTAGAACCAAAAGGAAATCATTGAGTTTTAAAAACAGATTTCACTGTCATTATTTAAAGAATAAATAAAACACTACCTCATTCACTATCGTCGCAGTCGCAGTGCTCTACTGATGCTACATGACTTGGAATTCCTAGGTTGGGTCTGTCATTTTCAGGTGGGGTGCATTCAAAACCTTCCTTTGAATTCTTGTCAGGAAATCACATTCTGGTAATAAATACCATCAAAAAATGATGGATAAAAACCAACAACTCCATTGCATAGATTGCCAACTATCACAATACCCCTCATTCTTTCTGTGGACTTCTTTTCAAGGATCAGGATTTGAAAAATTTATTTTCTGTAATAATGCAAGGAAAAATAAAATAATACTTTCTTCCATTTGTTGATTTGTTTTAGATGGCTGCAGGGCTGGCGCGAAGCGCTTTGCTGCCCTGTGCAAATGCTGATTTTGTTGCCCCCATTTTCCACCTTCTCTTTCTCTCCTCCTGTTTTCTGTCATTTTGGGGCTTAAGTAGGTAAGTCTTAAATATCTTGAGCTTCAACAAACTGCATTCACCACAAGCTACTGTAATGGGAAACAACAAAATTCTCAATGCAATTGCTAGGTTCAGCTCTCAGTAAGTCATTTTCAGTGATGTATTTTAATACATCTAATGGGGAACTATCACTGTGGATTATTTTTGAAAACACTCATCTCATCAATGAGCTCTAGTGCATCAATATCCTTCCATTGAGTACTTTTATCTGCGAGAATATCTAGAATATATTTGCAATATTTTAAAATGATGTTAGATGGAACATCTTTAAGTTTACTGATATTATATAGAAACTGAAAATATGAGCTGTGTTTTTAAGTTTGCTCGAGTATCTCCTTTACTGAATTGATAGTTGCATTTAATACACAGTAGAAAAAATCAGCTTTGTATCACAGCTCTGGGTCTCTGGTAGATTCATTTCCAGATGCAACAGAATGCCTATTTTGCCGGATTCATGGTTGCACATTTGAAAATTTGGTGACAATTTTTGATTCTATTCCAATTTCTTCTGCCAATTCCTTAGCATCAACTATTGTACTGAAAAACCCTTTATCAGATCTATAACTCTTTAAATACTTAAGCCCACTGTCTAGTGCATCTGTGCTGACTGAAAGGTGAAATTATGGTATCTGAAACAGTTTGCTGGTGAAGCTAATATTTTGAAGTATATTGTGCTAAACCACAAGTGAACACAAAAATATGAATTTTTTGATAGTATTTTCATCTCATGTCTTGCCATTCTATCCATCATTTATCCTTTATTAGATCGAACAAAATGTCATGAATTTCACCCACTTGATAGTGTAGTGGTTGAATTGCATCAATTACACTTTTTGTTTTTAGTGTTAAACTAGTAGTGCATTTCTTTAATGTATCCCAGCAACTTGTATATGAAGAAATGAAAACGAACACATTCTGAATAACTGAAAATAAATACACTTCTCTAGATGTCATTGCAGCATTTAATACTAGGTTGAGGAAATGAAAACTGTAAGAACATAGAAAGTTTTTGGGTTTATGTAGCGAATGCACTATGGATTCCAGAATGTTTTGCCTTCATGTTTGAACTACAGGGTGGTACACAAAATGTCTACCCATTTAAATGTTGCACAAAATCTAAATTTATTTAAAAACGCTACATGTTATATACACACTGAAGCATAAAGTTTTGGAAATTTATTCTCAGTATAAGTCATGTTCCTATTCTGTCTTCTGACCTCCTCAAAACAAACGTGTACATTTGTGATGACCTTATGGCACAAGTCTTCTGAAACTGCATGGCACAGTTGGATGACCCTGGCTCTGAGTTCCATTAATGACCAGGTTTCCTCATGCACAGTTTTTCCTTCATGAAGCCCCACAGAAAGAAATTGCATGGATTGTCTGGGCTGTGAAGTGGCCAGATATGTCTACAATCATGGCATCCCAGGTAACAGTGAGAAATCACTCGGGGAGCAAAGGTTTCATGTAGGAAATATTGTATATATATATACAAAATAAAACTAAATCTTAATCATAGGCTTGTTTCACATCCCCTTGCAGAGTTAACAATTTAAGTATTATTTATTATATTTTATTTTTAACCATTAGTTGTTTTCAAAATAAGATCTTATTTACTTTAATCTCATTTCAACAAATTTTGTAGAACGGGTAGGCAACCTACGGCCGGCGGAATGGATCCAGCCCATTGCTCAGTTTAATCCAGCCTGCAGTAAGACTTCTAAGAATATACTTCTATGATATTAGGATTTTTAAATGTTTATCACACAAAGGGATAAAATTCTGCCTTTTTCTCGAGTTTCAAATGTTTGCTGCATTATTCTATGGAAAATGAATCTCAAGATTTTTTCATATTTATGTTTGATGTGGGCCAATGAAGCTGTAGGTTGTTTAAATGCAGCCAACTGAAAGTCTTACGACTGCTAATGTGCCCGACTATTAACTAAAGGTTGTTCTCCCCTGTTGTATTTGCATTTCTTTCTGATTATGGGTAAATATAAAAACTATTCTGCGGGCTTCAAGCTGTAAGTGATTGTGCTTGCTGAACAGCATGGAAACAGAGCTGCAGAAAGACAGTTTTCAGCGAGTGAAAAGTTGGTGCGAGACTTGCGGAAACTAAAAAAAAGCTAAAAAACACAAACCTTTCTAGACGCGCGTTTAGAGGTCCTAAAACAGGCAAATTTCCACAAATCGATGAAGAAGTGTTTGTGCATGTTAACAAAATGCGTTACAATGGCTGCAATGTATCGTATGAGATGTTGCAAATGAAGGCACGGGAGGTAGCGCGCAAACACAACAATCTTACAACTCAGTTTAAGGCGAGTCGTGGCTGGGTTATGAGGTTCATGCGACAACGCAATCTGTCTGTGCGAAGGAGAACCACAATATGCCAAAAGTTGCCACTTGATTACACTGACAAGGTTGAAAGCTTTCATCCATTTGTCTTGCGTATGCGCCAGGAAACTTCATACTCACTTTCTCAAATCGGTAATGCTGATCAGACTCGTGTTTTTCGATATGCCTCGCAACAGCACTATTGCGCTAAAAGGATCATCGAGTGTATCTATGAAAACCAGTGGTAATGAGAAATTACGGTGCATGGTAATGCTTGCCATTACAGCTGATGGAAGGAAGTTACCGGCTTACATAATTTTCAAGAGGAAAACAATGCCTAAGGGAATACAATTTCCCCGCGGAATTCATGTACGAGTGCAACCAAAGGGTTGTATGGACTTAGAACTCATGGTGGACTGGATTAAAACTGTGTGGAACAGAGGACCGGGCGCACTACTGAAACAGCCATCTCTGCTCGTTTTAGATAGTTTCCGAAGTCACATCGTGAACGAAGTGAAGCAACTTCTCCATGAAAATAAGACACAACAGATAATCATTCCCAGTGGCCTAACATCTATCTTGCAGCCACTGGATGTATGTGTAAACAAACCATTTAAAGACCACTTGCACCGTTTCTACGAGTGGATGATGAGCGGTGATCACCAAATGACGCCCGCTGGAAATATTAAGTGCCCGTCCTTGGAACTGATATGCACGTGGGTAATTAAGAGTTGGGACCTTATACCACACGGAACAGTCGTCAAAAGCTTCAAAAAGATGGGAATTTGGAATGCGCTAGATGGATCCGAAGATGACGCACTGTGGCAGAGCGTCAACGAAGTAAACACATCTGATATGAGTGGCACTGAGGACGGCGCGTCAGATAAGGAAACCAATGGTAGCGGCGCAGAATCTTCGGACACAAGATTAAATTTTGTAAGCCCGTACTTCACAACACTGTAGTAAATTTTCTCAAGTGTAATATTTCGACTATAATGCACAAATCAATAACAACTAATGTGTTAACTTTTTTCAGACCGGAAAAGTGTTCGCTAAACTGTCACGAAGAAATGATGTGCGTCGATTTGGACTATTCAATTTTAACGTATATTCACGTGTATTCTGTGCATTCTAATCTTGCACCAAAGACAGTTTAGTAATAAATGATTTTTAAGTAATACCGGCACAATTAAAAAAAAAAGCTTCACATAATGGCCGTACCCCACTATTTTGCAAAAAAATTTGGCACAAAATCTGCGACGATTATGCGGTGAAATACGGTATTAGCATCGTTGGATGAATAAAGAAATTGAAAGCATAAAAATGCAATTTCAATATGTGGAACCTAAAAAAATAGGACAAGAAGAAAGACAAAAAAAGAGAGGAAAAAAATTTTAATTATGAAAGAAAATGTTTTTTTAAAAAAATGACCTTTGGTCACATTACTTATAAGAAACTTTCATAACAACTTAAATTGAAAAAGATGTAATTCATGTAAAATTTTATCAATAAAAAGCATATTTCTTTAAAACTTTCTATCACTCGGAACCGAGAATATAGTTCGTCCTTTAAAGTTGGTGCAAACTTCTCATTACTGGAAGAATTGAGACAATCCAGCAACTGGCCGAGCGGTGTAAGCGTTAAACGATTTGATTTCCGTATCACACAGAAATCGGGCTCTTCCAACATAATTGAACAAGAACTTTTTGGCAATCAAACTTCCTCAGAAAATAGTGCCTATGAAGTTTCGAAAACTCACTCAAGTGAAAAAAGAGTAACTCGAGGTCAATGTGGTATCAAAAAGCCAAAAACTCTATGACTATCAAATTCTAATAATCCTGGTGTAACTTCTGCTTCCAAATCCCATCCTGACCACAGTTCTGACAAGTGCCTGTTCTTAATTTTTTAAATGTAAATATTCAGTCCCTAAGAAATAAGACTTATTTTCTTGAATTACTTTTGCAAGATCTTTTTATTTATTTATTTTATATTAGCTCATAAACAACCGTTAATGGCCTTTTACAATGAGCGTAATAACATTAACAAAGACGAACACATACAACCATGCCCTCGGCAGGATTCGAACCTGCGACCCTACCATTGAGAGCCAGACACGCTAACCACCCATCTCCCAAGGAGGTTGATATTCTATTATTATCTGAGCATTGGCTTATGGAAGATGAGATTTGTCTCCTTAATATCAATGGCTTTACTCTGATTTCCCACTTCTGTCGCAACCAACATAAGTGTGGAGGTGTGGCAATCTATGGAAGACCAAATGTAAAAATCAAATGTCTAAATTTTAAGGGAAGTAATGAGAAGGTATATGAATGCTCTGCTTCCTTGTTAAGTGTTAATTCTTTATCCTATGGTATACTCTCAATTTATCGCCCTCCAAATAGCAAAATATGTGATTTTCTGCATAGTCTCAGTGATACTCTTTTGTTTATATCCCTTAAAAATGTTGATGGTATTATAATATTCGGTGATCTAAATATTGATATGTTAAAAGACTCTGCAGATAAAACAGATCTAGTGAACCTTCTGCTAACTTATGGGCTTCATGTTATTAATAATGAACCAACCAGAATAATGTTTTACTCATATTCTCAAATAGACTATGTAATATCTAATATGAATCTCCCTCTTAATTCCTGTAAAACTATTAATACTGGTCTCTCTGATCATCTTGGCCTGTATTTAACTGCTAGTTTTCAAAAAACACCTGGTTGTCCTAATAATTCTTCTTTATATACATCCAAACGATTTTTTACATCTGAAGCCATTGACAAATTTCTTTTCCTACTGTCACATGAGTTATGGTCTGATGTTTTTGATGCTGTTTCTGTTGATGGTAAATTCAATGCATTTTTGAACAGTTTTTTGATGTACTTTAACCATGCTTTTCCTCTAAAAACCATCAAACAGAGAATATATAATTTTAAAAGTAAATTGTATTCCCAGGAACTAAGTGTGAAGGCTGACTATGTACGTAAACTTCATTTTAGAAGTAAGTTTATAGATCCTGATCTCCTCCCCCTTTATAAGATAGCTCATAAAGAGTTTAAGTCATGTTTACTAGAGGAAAGGCGAGCCACTATAGAGGCATACTTAAACAAATCTGCAAATGGAATCAAATCTTCATGGGAAATCATCAAACAGAACACAACTGCCACCACCTGTAATTTAAGTCCGGCACATATAAATTTTGGCGACAGTGACATTTCTGATCCTGCAGAAATAGCTGAGAGTTTTAATATCCAATTTTGTAGCTTGCCAAACATTATTCCTAATGCTCCTACCTACACTTCTAAAACCAGCAGCCAGTGTCCCTCTTCTCGTTCTATCTTTTTATTCCCTACTGATGCTGCTGAAATCATATCCACTATTAAATCATTTGATAACTCCTATTCCTCTGGTCCTGATAATATCCCGATGCCTGCTTTCAAAACTTGCTCCACTCTTATTGCACCTTGCTTATCTGATATAATAAACCTATCTTTCCTTACTGGTCAATTTCCATCTGTTCTTAAATATGTGCGGGTGATTCCAGTCCCTAAAAAATCTTGTCTTTCCAATTCTGAAAACGACCTATTTCTATCCTTTCAGCCTTCTCAAAAATAATTGAAAAGATATTTTATAAATGCCTAACTGACTATCTTAAATCGCATGAACTTTTAACCAATAATCAACATGGTTTCAAGCAAGGAATGTCAACTTCCACGGCTGCCTTCCAACTCATTAACCATATTCATCTTGCCTTCAACAAGAAACAGCTTGCTATGGGAATATTTTATGACTTTAGTAAAGCATTTGATAGCAGTAACCATAACGTACTTCACCACAAATTAAATAGCATTGGCATCACAGGCAATGCGCTAAACTGGATCGATTCTTACTTGGCAAATCGACATCAAATTGATGGAATGATGTGATCCGAAGATCCTATGCAGACAGGCATAAGCTGTGAAAGTTGGAACAATTTTTGAAACGAGAAAAAAGTCTGCTATGACCGGGAATTGAACCCGGGTCTTCCACTTGCCAGGTGGATATTCTACCCCTGAACTATCGTAGCAGAACATTTTCTCTCGTTTCTGAACACGGATGTTTTCCTTGGTAGGACGGGAACTAGCCAAGCAGTTTGATACTAGCTTGGCTAGTTCCCGTCCTACCAAGGAAAACATCCGTGTTCAGAAACGAGAGAAAATGTTCTGCTACGATAGTTCAGGGGTAGAATATCCGCCCGGCAAGTGGAAGACCCGGGTTCAATTCCCGGTCATAGCAGACTTTTTTCTCGTTTCAAAAATTGTTCCAAATCGACATCATATTGTAAGTTATTCTCAAAAGACAACTGTTGGAACAACAACCGTATAATCTAAACCCAGGAAAATAGTATGTGGTGTTCCTCAGGGATCAATCCTTGGGCCCCTACTTTTCATTGTTTTTATTGATGATCTGCCAAACCATTTCTCTAGAAGTTTCCCAATTCTATAAGCTGACGACACTTCTTGTTAATAACTGCGGACAATCCTACTGAGCTTATTAACTATGCCATAGCATCTGTAAAAGAAATGGCTGAATGGTGTGATTCCAACAATCTAAAGATAAACTGTAGTAAAACCTTATATTTACAATTTCATCCAAGGAGTTCCTCGCCATCCGGCAGTCCACTGCTTAAACTGAATAACTCCAGCATACGCAGATCAGAGGCTACGAAGTTTCTTGGCCTAAATATCACCGAAAGACTTGATTGGTCAAATCACATTAATGCCATAGTAAAGAAAGCTGCAATTGGCATTTTCATGATTAGAAAACTAGCACCCATAGCATCTATCTCCATTCTGAAATCAATTTATTATGCTAAAGTAAATTCACACCTAGCATATGCAATAATATTTTGGGGTAATTCTGGTATGTTTAAAAAAGCTTTCTCCACATAAAAACGAGCCATCAAGGCAATACTTAGAGTTTCTTACCGCACTCCTGGTAGGCCTCTATTCCGCTCACTCAATATACTTACCCTTCCCTCAGTGTACATATTACAATGTGCTACTTTTGTAAAAAATAACCACAACCAATTCCTCACAAACACTGAATACCACAACTATGGTACTCACTCAAGGGATAATGTTCATATTAATGGCTACTCCTACTCCTCGGCATCTCTAATTTTTAATCATCTGCCCACTGACATTAAATCACTTTCCTCTCCAAACACCTTCAAAAACAAGGTGAAAAATCTATTACTGGCTAAATGCTATTACAGTGTGGATGAATTTATGGCCGACTAGCTGATACAGCTGAAATTTTGTAATGAAATTTGTGTACATAATTTTGATATTTTGTTAGTATTTCTGTGAAAATGTGTGTGTAGTGAAATTTCATTATCTTGAACATTGTATTTTGATGACTTCCATGTCATTATTTGTGATCTCAACGGAACAATAAATATATTATTATTATTATGATAAATTACATTAACATTTAAATTATCCAATCTTTTTATCCATTTAAATCCCTTATATTACCAATAATTTGCAATAAATCACTTTTC
Source organism: Tanypteryx hageni (assembly GCA_028673005.1). Classification (NCBI taxonomy): domain Eukaryota; kingdom Metazoa; phylum Arthropoda; class Insecta; order Odonata; family Petaluridae; genus Tanypteryx; species Tanypteryx hageni. Next base: position 42,846,026 of record CM054120.1, read on the forward strand.
AACTCAGTCTATTTCCTCTGTTGATTTTGCAGAGTATCAGTATCTTGTACATGATATATTAAATATAAGTTCAGAGATATTTAACTCCTCAGTGCGGAAGTAACCAATTCATGGTTACCCAGGAGTCAGGCCCTCTTCATGGTTCTTTTGCCACACCATGGCTCCAGCACATTCTGTAAGAAAATAATTTCTTACGGCTCTCCCATCTGGTCTTATGAGTAATAAAGAACACCATTGCCTTCTAGAAGGATTCTTCTTCATAGTAATTTTTTAAGAGTACATGATATACCACTCTCAATACAAAAAAAGGAATGAAACTTTTGTTCCTCCCTCTTTGTGAGTTGGTCAGAGTGTGCAGAGTGAGTGTGCATGGTCATCACTTTAGGATGTTGTTTCAATTTTGCTTTGTTTATATTTCATTGGCAGCTGGTTTGTGTTACTCTTAATGAAACTCGGAGTCAGCCAGTATGAACTACACCACATCTTTCCCCATAGGCTTCAGTTGAAAAATTTCTTTCGAGAGATTAAGTCGACACACGATTGCTATCAGTCACTATTTGCACAGCAATGGATTTGAGTGCATGCGGTTCTTTTGACTGAAGAAGAAATTAAAAATCTACTTGAAGATGAAGAAGACAGTGAATTAAATGCAGGAAGTGACGGCTCAAGTGAAGATGAAATTGATTTTGCTGCCCTTCCCCAAATTCCTGAGAGCGAAGGTGAAAATGACAGTGGTTCATCAGGTAGGTCTGAAACTTTTCATTCATCATGGAATTTGGCAGATATTGACGAATGTAATATTCCAAAAAAAATTCTTTTTACTGGTAAATATGGTTCAACTATGTCTATTACTAATGTTCTCGAGTCTTTCACAAATTTTTTCGATACAGCCTTAATTGAGATAATCAATATAGGTGAAATTTGTTTATTTGGGAATTATAATGTTCATGGGTATTGTATAAAAGCCTACAATCCATTCTTATTTTTCAAGAAATCCACTTTTGGAAACAAGCATTTTCCCCAAAACAATGTCTCAAGATAGATTTGAAAGCATCTCAAAATTTTTTCATTTTATTGGTAACTCAAAAATCAGCAATTACTCCAGAAACAAAAAACTTCAAAATTCAACCTATCATTGATTATTTTCAGAACAAATTTCAAAATATCTATTTGCCAAACAAAAATATTGCTGTGGATGAATTTCCTACATTTTGGAAGGGAGTTTGTCATTTAAGCAATATATTCCTTAGAAATCATCAAAATTTGGCATAAAAATATTTGAGCTTTGCGAAACTTACACTGGTTACTTATGGAATTTCATTGTTTACTCTGGCTCAGACATGACAATGTCTAATTCAGAAACTCAAGATCGAGTCAAAACATCAGCAATAGTGATTAAATTACTTAAACCTTTATTTAGAAAAGGTTATACATTATGGACGGACAATTATTACAACTCACCTGATTTGGCTAAATGTTTGATGAATCGAGGAACAAATGTAGCTGGAACTTTACATTTACATAGAAAAAATGTTCTGAAAGATGTCAAAGCTGCCAAGCTGAGGAAGGGAGAACATATTTCAAAGGCGAGTGATGGCATAATAGACATGAAATGGAAGGATAAAAATATGTATCATTTATTACAACTTTCCATTGCAATAATTTTCAGGAAAAGATGGAAAATTTAAAACTATTTGTATTTTAGAATAAAAGGGGGAGTGGATTTGAAAGATCAAAAGCTTTAGCCCTATCTATTAGAATGTAAAAGAAGTAACAAATGGTACATAAAATTATTTAGAGACCTATTAAATGTTTTGGTGCATAATGCATTGGTAACATTCAATAGTTGTCAAAATAAGATGGACCAATCTAAGTCTTCATCTTCTTTTAATTCAACAACTGTTGGAAAAGTACAGGAGGTTTTTAGAGTCACCATGTGCCAAGCGACCATCCATACATCCATCACCATGCCATCTAGTCGAGAAGCACTTCGTCGAAAACATACCAGCAATGGGGAAAAAATATAGGCTCAAAAGAAGATGCCAAGTGTGCTCTGCTAAAGGAAAAAAAAGAGTACTGTGTATTGGTGCCCTGAAAGTGATGTAGGTTTGTGTTTAAGAGATTGTTTTAAAACATACCACACGAAACTGCATTTTTAGGAAACTAGTGTAATCAGAAGTGTGTTTGTTGGATAAAACACCAACTATGACATAATTTTTTTATATTTACTAAACATTGCTCCATAACTAAATTTTTATGATATTTGATCTGTATTTCATAAAGTTATAAAATATTGTTTTCAAAATTGCGCCAACAGTGATTTATGCTAAATTTAGTACCACGAATAGGGCCTGCCAGCATTAAAATTTTGACCAGCTCAAAGGGTATATGGAAAGTGAAAGCCATCATCAAACAAACTGGGGAAGGAATGCAAGAAATTTCAAACTTAGTCACCACTTCTCATGTCATGTTGATGCAGGGGCTCCCTCATTTTTCTTTGTTTGAATTCCCTGTAAACACTTCTTCAGTTTGTTCAAGGCAGTGATGTAGGCCTCTGAGTTATTGTTTGTCCTTTTGGCATGATGTTGACAAAAATGACTCCTTCAACATTCCAAAAAGTGGCGGCCATGACTTTGCCTGAATCAAACTTCTTTTTTCATGGAGAGTTAAGGGTGATGCCACTCCATAGATTGTCACTTTTTCTCCTGCTCAAAGTGATAGATTCTGGAATCCTCATCAGAGACAGTTTGTGACAAAAAGGCTTCCCCTTCTGCTTCATATCATCTCCACAACTTTGTACAAAATTCCTTTTTGCTAGGTATTGTATTTAACTGTCACAGCTGTCAGGGAACCCATCTTGTGAACACCTTTGAATAACCAAGATGATCGAAAATTATGTTTACATTTCCTTTGGCGATTTCACTTTGGAGCACTGATTCCTTGGTCAAGATGTGCCATTCCCTACAAATCATGTCATCAGTGCATTGCACATTGTTGGCAGTGACAGCTATGGCAGAATGACCCGAGCACGGTGTATTGCAAAGATCATCTTCTCTTTGCCCTTCTGATGTCTTTACTCACTTTGCTCAGTGACTAGTAGTGCTTCTGTCAACAATATCATCTCCAAAGACAGCTTTTAGCCTTTTGTAAATGTTGCCTACTAACTCATTCTCCTACGTCAGCAACTCAATTACAGCTGTTTTGTTTGTGACACACATTACTGTTAGCTGACACTTTGATGACTAATTGTTGAGGAGCTATCTGTAGGAATATTTTGAAACCTTGTAACCAAAAGCAAGAAAATTAAATCTTATAGTATCATTAAGTTCCACCATTTTCTTAAAGGAATTAATTAAAAAAATGTTGTGCATTACATTCTGGATGACATTATAGTTGAGATTTTAAATAAAACAAAGGATTGAGATACTGCTGACATTGAAAACACATGAGAGAAGTTTGAAATACATGATACTGAGTTATGTACGGAATGAAAATTGACTACAGAATCATTGGATGAATACTATACCAGGAAAATTAAACACACAGAGCAATGAAGAAGAAAGTGAACTGATTCCAGAAAATCATTTTACCAGGTGTCTGCTTTTCATTTGAGTGAAAATTTCTCAAAGAGACTCTAGAACAGCAGGCTGACTCACTTTTGTCTGACAAATTAGTGTAATGTTGGCTCCAAACCACCATTAGAAGGAAAAAATCACTGAAATGAAACAAAAACCATTGAAGGATTTCATATAAAAATTTTTTTACAAGATTATTCAGTGCCAAAAAAAGCATCAGTATTCATGTTGATTAAAATACTAATTTTACTTTTCCATTTCATATTTAATATCTATAAGAATAGTAAACTCCAATAATACTTGACACATTGACATTCATGCATATGTACAGAAAAGCACACCATAGTTGCATTTAACCCTTTAACTGCTGTGAACACGTTTACGTGTTCAATGTTTTTGTGCTTTCAATACCACTCACGCATTATATCACAACAAAAAAATTCTTTAAAATGACTTACAAAGAAAAATATACCATTTTGTATGAAATAAAGTTAGATGTATTGTTATAATTTAATATTGTTAAATATTGATTTTCTATTTTTAAAAACTCGGCATATCCCTAATTCTCCCATTTCATACAGTTAGCAGTTAAAGGGTTAAATGATATGGTCTCATCCACCATATCATCATCCACCCTACTGATTCCCATCATGACCACATTATTGAGAGTCGAACCTAAAAGGTTATTTTTTGAGTATTTTTACAAATTAATAAGGAGTGGAGACTACGTCAAAGACAATGTACAGAAAGGAGACAATTCCAATGCTCTAATTTAAAATTACAGCAGTGGAGTTGATTCCTTTCTGTATATTTTAAATAAATTATCTGAAATATTAAAAAGGAAATGAGAACTAAAAAATATTACTTTCCTATCAACTATCCAATGGTATAAAATATTTGAACCCTGGAAATGAAACAATCATTCCAGAAAATGCACCTAAAATGCCAATATTAATGATTTACTTTCAGTAAAATTCTAAAAATAACCATTTGTATAGACAACAAATTTTTGAAGTTGTTGTTATAACCAACACATTTCATTAAGTATTAATGCAAGGAAGAGATAATTCAGCAAAACTATAGTATTCTTAACATGTTTCACTTCCAGGTATATTTTTTGAAGAGCAGTTTACACATCCTAAGCATTTAGAGTAGGCTCATTGCATGGACACCAGATATTTCAAAAAGTGAATGAAATTAAACGTTAAATGTAATAATTTCAGGCAAAAGCATTTCTATCAAAAACAAGTAATATAGGGAATAGGGTTACAAATTAAAATTGCTATGACCCAAGAAAATGTGAACTTGCCTGCCGCAGCAACAATAATGTCTGCAGTTTTAGTAAGTGCTGCTAGTAGATCTGGAGGAGTATATCTGTGGCAAATTGTAGTAGTTGCATCCATAGCCAATGTTTCTCCTATAAATATATAAACTTAATGAAGAATAAACATTCATCAACATAGACTGTGATAATTTAAGATGACACAGTTAAAAATGAGGAATTTTTAGAGTAAACATACCTGATCCATCAGCATGCAGAAGAACAGCAATAGGCATTCCAACATTTTTAGACCTTCCACAGACAACAGCATGCTTACCAAAAGTATCTACACCTGAAAATTATAAGAAAAATAAGTAAGAGTACAATAGATGAAAAAAGCAAAGGGAAAAAAGTAATTCAACAGGGAATTAAGAAAGTTAATTTTATGGCTGAAAATTTTCAAGAACAAGCACATAAAAAATCCTTGTTTCAGGTAAAAAACCAGATGTGCATTTTGGCTATAATCTGAAATTATCTATTTTCAGTGAATTACCATTGAAGATGGATGTTTTGTAGCCAAAATGCACAAGTTTTTTTATAACCTTGTTGTGGTTAGTGGAGATACCAGACAAATATTTTTTAAGTGCTTGTTCATGAGGAAAAGTAACTAAACCTTGGCAAGGACAGATTATGTAATGTTAGAAATATTTTCTTTCATATGTAAATATTTTGTAATGTGATAATTTACATCAAAACTCTTTGAGTCCCATTCTTTTATAAACTATTACTGAACTCCACCTATTTCAGTGGAATCATTGGTTATATTTTTCAGGACTATCATTTTGTACATAGTCAAAGAAATACTAAAAGATGGTTATACTAAATTCAAAACTAAAATATATCTATCTGGTTTAATTACTACACTACAGAAAATTTTGCTATTCAACAATCGAGCATAGCCAAACACATAGTCGAGACAGGACATGGTATAAACTTGAATGACATTAAATTAATTATTTCGTCAAACAACTCACTTAATGCTTTAGAAAATTTATGTTTACAAAAACCGTCAAACAATTATGAATACATACATTGACTTCAAAACAACACCTTATATAAACTAACAGATAAATATAACATCGCCGCTTAATTTTTTTTTCATAATTCATTTGTTTTTCGTTCCCCTATGGCAATTCTGAGGAATTTGGTTGACCTGGCTGAAGAAACATGTTTGATGATATTCTTTGTAAGTGTTGCGGGATGGAAAATATAATAAAAAAATTACAAGACGTGTGATTTGATTTTATTGCATATTTTCAATGTGTAGCAGAAAATTTTCAATCAAAGTAACTGAAGAAAACAGCAGAAATCATTGAAAGAACCACAGCAGAAACACCATGTTCTCAAACTGCAGAGCAACCTATGGTTTTGTTTACATATCTCATGAAATTGGACACCTATTGGTGATATTGGGCACTGATTATTAAGGGAGAGGGTGTGTGGAATCTGTTACATTGTGAGAAAATGGCAAAAAAGCTGTGAGAGTTACTATATTGGAGGATTTATAGTGTGTAGCAGATTGCTACATTGCGCATGGATTAATTATTTACAGTGCATTTTTTAGAGTATCGGAAGGAAGAGCGGATATATTACTAATATTTTGAAAACAGGTAATAAATTACGATTGTAGGAATGCATCTCAACAAGTACTGTACCAAATGACCCAGCATAATGCTAATTTAGTTAGCGCTCTCATTTTCAGGGATGCATCCCCAGCATTAAATGAGGTATGACTGTAGAAGTAGTTCCATTTTTTGTTGCTGCCAGTGTCACTGTCAGCACTGGCGTCACTGTCAGCACTGGCATCACTGTCAGCACTGGCATCGCTGTTGTGACCTTCTCCTGGTTATTACAAAAGTACCATTTTCTCGAGCGAGTTGGTTACAGATCATGATTATGTAATCATTCCATGATAGTGTAGGGTCAAGACTAAAACCCAGGAGTTTAATAGAGTTCATTGTATCATAATTACATGGTAGATCACACAACGAGAAGATAATGATCTGAGTTTTATTTACATTAATTAAAATCAGACTAAACCTTATGGCCCAGTGCTTGTTAGGAAACAGACAATCTCATGTCTCTCAACAAATACCTCCAACCATCTTGTCAAAATAGAGGGCAGAGTGAAGACGTGTAATGTATAGTTTAGTGTTTCTCAACTGCCGGTCCGCGGCCGATTACTTGCCGGTCCGCGAAACTTTGTGGAAAGTTTAAGGAAAGCCTTAATATTTTTTATATTGCTACAACTCTGAAGTCCTGTAAAAACAGTTTTCTACTTGCTGCAGGATGAAAATCTGCGAAGTTGTGGCTAAATATTAATGCTTAGAGTGCTATAACCGTGCATAACCCGAATGGAGAAGAGGTATTTCGGAATGTGGATTCTATGAAAAATAAGGACCACGGACATCGGATGTGATTTTTCTGGCAATTTTACTGCTGCATGGGTTTCGTATAAACATTTGCATAGGAGAAAGCAAAACGAAGGAATGCAAGATTTCCCTACGGCCAGGAGACTCGCCTCATCTTGCATTCATCCCTATAACCACGCAGCATGGTCATGGGGTCCAAATGCAGCAGTAAAGAACAAAAGAAATAGAAAGGTCTACTTTTAGCTGTGCCACTAATCCTCAACAGCTTGTCCTTCACCATTTCCTTAAGATATCGCAAGCCAAAAAGACCCCCTCCAATGGCAGGATTGACCCTTTTGAGAATTCCTGCAGAGCGCTTAGAGTGAGAAGGCAATGTTGGCAGCCTCTACTAAAGATAACATTTTGTCCACCAAGCGCCATATGAAGGGTCATTTCTGAATTGCTTTAAAGAGGTTTTTCCAGTGTGACGTTTTCTCTTGAGGTTATTGGCCATAACCTTTCATCGCCAGTCCAAGTAAACGTATTTTGTGCACCCTCCGCCAGTCTTGTCTTACTAGTTACAGAAGAAGGAACACTCCACGGTTTTGTATTGTGCTTTTTTACATTCATCTTTGGCGCAGGTTAGTAGTGTTTTATGACGATCTATTCAAACATCTAACATTAGATGTTATATTTGATAAACATCATTTCTAAAAGTGGACAAGAATTATATATTCTTATGTTATTTTTATTTTTATCTCAAAATATTTAGCCATCAGCGTGAAATACTAATTGTTCCCGACATCAGAAGAAAGAGATAATTCGGCGTGGAATAAGTAAGTAGTAAAAAAGATTTAATTTCGACAGTATATTAGTATAGTTAGTATATGAAAGATTAGTTCAAAATAATTCATTTTAAAGTTTTGATGCTCATGCTAGCATACAGTGTAAAGACATCATTGAAGTTGAAAATTTTCTAGATAAATTATTTTTGTTAGGTATAAAAATCACAACCACTGTGGAAAATAAATAGCGATGTAAACACATTCTTTTTGTTTCTTTAATGTGATTTTTACGATTCATATAATGGGAAATGAATTCGTCATCTGTAGTATTTAAATATTTGTGATTTGTAAATATATGGCTAATAGCTTACCTTTTAAATGATAATACTAATACGAGTTTTCGATGCTTGCATATTGCAAGAGCATCATTGTTTTCATTTTTCAAGTTCATTGATTCGGATCGCCCTGCATCAGGAATATAAATAAACATCATTAAGACAATAGCCTATATTTTACACAAAAAATTTGAAAACATGGAATATTTTGTGTGTTAGGATTATCGATGCCTTTTAGAATGTTTCCAGATGAAAATAAATCCCGAAATACCCATGACTTCATATTTTTCTGTTGATAGTAATATAAGGTTGTAGCATTAATGTTTCCATGATTTTGACAAACCAAGTTTCAAATATGTTCACTTTCTTCAATAATTACATTTATAAATTTATAGGAAAACTTAACAAAATATGATATTAATTTTGTTCCTGTTTGCTAAAATTTCGTATTTTAGGATTATGATTTCGTCAAAAGTTGGCGTCGTAATTTTAAACCAATGGCATTACAATAAAATCCAGTTATTCTCGTTAGAAGCTCTAAATCAAATATTGGCTTGATTGTGTGATAATTATAGATATTAATAATTTAGTAAAATAAAATTCTTGACCATCGAATACCCACAGAACATGACGTGGGGAGGGAGGGTGGCAAAATTTTTAAGGGCGGCGAAATGTCTGAAGCTGCTACGTATGCCAAGTCAATGGATGTCAAGATATTTAAATTGCCTATAAAATCATACTCTATAATTTAATTTACTGTAAATATTTCTTATTTACTACAAAACCATTCTTTTGATTTTACTTATAATAAATTTTAATGATAGGCTTGTTTGTTTTCAGTTTCGGAACTGTGCGTCAAAACGCAGAATTGTCAAATTATTGATAATTACATGCTGATAAGTGGGGTTGTTTAAAAATGAGTGACAAACGAAGAAAAGGAACATTGCTCAGTTTATTTTGTAAAGAAGAGGCAAACACTAAAAGTCCATCAACCAGTAACATTAATAATGAATCGGATGCTGCAGATGAAATTGCCTGTCCGCCCGAGAAAAAGAAAAAGACTGGTTTTGTTCGGATATATAGCAGTGAATATTTAAAACTAGGTTTCATCGTATGTCCAGGATCAGAAATGTTTTTACCAAAACCACAGTGTATAATCTGTGGGGATATTCTGTCAAACGAACGTTTTAAACCTGCAAAGCTTTCTCGTCATTTGAATTCAAAACACCCAGAATTACAAAATAAACCAGTAGTATTTTTCCAACGAAAATTGCAGGAGGTGAAATCACGAAATAATGTATTTAAAAAGTTTTTTTTTGCGGTAGACAAGTCCTTATTAAAATCTTCTTATTTGGTGGCCTTTCAAATGGCTAAATGCAAGAAACCAAATTCAATTGGTGAAGAATTGATAAAACCTTGTTTGGTAGAAGTTTGTAATGAAGTTTTAGGTCCAACAGCCGGAGACAAAATGAAAACCATACCACTTTCCAATGATACTGTTGAGCGCAGAATTTCAGAATTATCCTTGGACATTGAAGATCTGTTGATCCAAAATATCAAAATGTCTAAATGGTTTGCAATACAGTTAGATGAGTCAGCAGATGTTTCTAATAGAGCAATACTTTTATGCTATGTACGTTTCATTGATTTTGATGCAGGAGATATGAAGGTAGAATTATTATGTTGCCTTGAACGGCCTTCTCAAACCACAAGATCGGAAGTATTCAACCCAATAAATGAGTAAATTGAGAGTAAAGGTCTTGAATGGAAAAATTGTGTCGGTATATGCACAGATGGAGCAGCAAGCATGACTGGCAGGCATTCTGGAGTAGTAACAAGAATAAGAAAATTGGGTTACGCTAGAATGGTAGTTACTCACTGCCTCATACACCGCGAGCATTTAGCAAAGAAAAAAATGTCTCCAGACCTAAATGATGTTCTCATGCAATCAGTAAAAATTGTAAACTTTATAAAGGGCAGTGCATTGAATTCACGACTTTTTTCTATCTTGTGGGAAGATCACGTGCACTTACTACTTCATGCAGAAGTTCGGTGGCTATCGAGTGGAAAAGTTTTGAAAAGGTTATTTGAACTAAGGTGAGAAGTTGAATTATTTTTACATGAAAAAAAAAATCGACATTTGCTGACTGTTTCTGTTGCAAAGAATGGATAGCAAAACTAGCATATTTAGGTGATACATTTACCTTGTTAACGAGTTGAATTTGAGTCTTCAGGGGCACATGACAACTATTTTTAACTTGAACAATAAAATGGACACATTTAAAAGAAAGTTAACACTTTGGTGCAAGCGGGTACATGATAGAAATTACGAAATGTTTCCTTTGTTTTCTGATTTCGTGGGTTCAGTGAAGTTGGATATTGCAAGCATCACGAGAATTATTTGTGAACATCTTGAAGCACTTTCTCAAGCATTCGATGCCTATTACCCACCAGAGGAAGATCTATGATTAGGAAATTTATGGGTTATAGACCCGTTTGTAGTACATGAAAACAACAGCCTGACGGACACTGAAGAGGAACAACTAATTGAACTGTCTTCAGATTTAGGATTAAAATCAGCCTTTAACTCGACGAGTGTGACAAAATTTTGGCTAAATGTCAAGACTGAGTATCCAGAATTGTATGAAAACGCAGTCAAGTTTTTATTACCATTTTCAACCACTTACTTGTGCAAAATCGCCTTTTCAGCCATGACTGCCATGAAGACAAAAGAAAGAAATCGACTTGCTGTTAGCCGCGCACTATGTTTAGCAGTTACTTCTCTCAGTCCAAGAATAGAAAAATTGATTAGCGAGAAGGAGCAGCAGCAATCGCACTATCTGATAAAACTGTGATATTTTCAAAAATGTAATGTTATTAAAAGTGTTTTATTTTCATGTTTTAATGAAATTTAATTGAATAAAAATACTGAATGTAGATTGCTAAATTTTACTGGGCCTCGGTGGAATGTTCATAACTTTTACCGGTCCGCTATTGGTTTTCGGTTGAGAAACACTGGTATAGTTCATGGAAACAGAGAATGCCTTCAGGAAGGACACTGCAATCGATGTTTAAGTGTCAACAATGTGACTCTCAATGCCTCATTGGCTGTTTCCTGCAATTTCATCAAGAGGAAAAAGTTTCTGTTTGAAATTAAGTAAGTACAATATTGGGTCGAGTGAATAAAAAATAAGCAAATGATTATGCTTAAGATTTCTCTCACTTTTTAAGGAAATGCTTCATTTGGGGTGAATAAAAAATAGCATTGGCTTTTGCTAGAAAGAATAAGCATTTGCTTATTTTTAGGAATTTTATTAAGCATTTGCTTAAAATTGTGTGAATAAAACCGAGCTTTTGCTTAATGCTTTAAGCATATGCTTAAACTTTTTTAAGTGAGGTAAAGGGCTTGCTAAAATATTTCTAAGTACTCTAATTTCATGATAATTGATCCTAAATATAAATATATTAATTTATGGTGAAACCAAAGGTTAAAAAATATGAGAAAAGTTTCAGCAACCAATGGTTATAAAAATTTATATCGTTTCTCTGAAGAAAATGTTAAGTACCTATATTTCAAATCTGTTACTCGGAGAATATCAAGAGAGACATGGCAGGGTACTGTCTTCCAAACAGAAGATAGAAATATTTTTAAGGTATGTAAGTGATCCCGGATTTCAAATAGGTGTCGGGGAAGATCACCACGTACAATGCACAACTGTATGTAAGACAGAAAAATTTGTGGCGTCCAAAATCACTATAAAGGCAAATGACTGGATAAAATTACTATAACTAATTGAATAAAAATTCACCCATGATTTGTGATATTATCAAATTCAGTTATAAAAGAAATAGTCTTAAAAAATTATTAATTAACTTTTTAAAAATATTACCCAATATATTTATGTTTTTAGTTTGAAATTCAACTATGTAAAACTTTAAATGTAAACAAAAACAAGTGAAGGAAGAGTTGCAATGAGCTTTCTTCCGTAAAATTTAAGCATTTGCTTAAAACTGAGTAGCAAATGCTTATAAGCAAAAGCAAACTTTTATTCACTCAATATGAAGCAAATGCTTTTAGCATTTGCTTATGCTTTTAGCAAATGCTTTTGCTTTTACTGTTTGCTTTAAGCATTTGCTTAATTTTTATTCACTTGACCCATTATTTTCAAAATAATATAGTTTCAGGGTTCTATCATAAACAATTCATGGAAATCTGATGAGAAGACAAGAAGCTACCAAATTTTAATCAAATTTAGTTTAGTATTCCAACAGATCTGAAAATTAAATATGTTAAATTCCCAGAGAATCGAGTGTTAAAATTCTGTAGGAGAAAGTTAAACAAATTTTCTATCAATTTTACAAAATTCATTTTCAAGATTCAATTTAGGTTCTTTTTTTAGTGCTCAATTATTGTATTTGCTGTCCTGTAAGCATACTTAAATAAATATTTTTAATCAATGTATTTACACTCATATTGTTAATGAGATAAAAACAGAAATTCAACCAAATAAAGTAGCCAAATAAAATGAAAGTAACTCATAATAGAACTCTACTAAGTTCTTAAATGCACATCAAAAAACAAATTACTGCATTATCTGTGCAACGCACAAAAGTAAAGCATTGACTTATGTGGCATTGAATTGCCAGATCAAGGAATCACTGGGCAGGCCATACACCCAAGGTGCAACATTTGTAATAGCGATCAATAAGGGACAGTTTTTACATTTAATTATAACTCCTAAGACAATGCCAAAATTTCATTTACAAGCTACCAATATATAACTAGGTTATAAAGAAACCAACTTCTTCCTTTACCATGATGATGGTTATTTTACAAATTAAAATACATATTGTATACAGTTAACCTTGATTAACTGACTAATATGGGATGAAGGGCGGGTTGGATATGCGAAGTTGGATATATGAGAGGAAAAGCACATGGTTATACACAGTTAAGAAAAGTTGGAAATAAGAAATAAATAAAAATAGAATTTTTAAGTTAATAACTTTTATAAAGCGCACAAAAAGTGAAAAAATAAAAATTTAATATTTTTTTATTAATAACTTATATAAAATGCACTGAATGAAAAAATTAAATTATTGAATTAATAGAGATATTGAATATATAAAAGTTGTTGCATTTTTATGACATCTGAACTAATTATTAAAATTGCAACATAACTTTTATATATTCAATATCTCTATTAATTCAATAATTTAAATTATTTTTTTATTCAGTGCGTTTTATATAAGGTTATCTTGTACCTTATTTTTTCTTAAAAGGTGGCATTCCTAATACATAACACGCACTAAGAAATTCTGAAAATTTTACATAAAAACTTGTATAGCACGAGCATTATACATGGAAATTTAGGGTAGTACAAAGTTTATAAAACTGATTGCAATTTGTTTCATTTTTGCAAAAGTTTTTATACTGACTTAGGAGTTCTTTCTTCTTTTTCTCCTTCTATTAATGGAATGCCATGAAATATTGACTAATTTAGCACATCATATTATTTATCCATAATTTTCACAAAATCTAGTTGAATCATTTGCATCAAGAATGTGATTTTGTGTTGTGTAACCTACAAATACAGACCAGCCATTATTTCTCCTACTAGCATTCATACTCCTTAGACATAAACTGTTATTATTATAGTCGAGCTGGCCAGAGTTGGCACCTGAAGAGCTAGTTGCCTACCCACTGATGGGAAGGTGACATTGCCAAATACTGTTACGATCATCGGTTTATCCCAACCTGCTTAGTCACTGTTCATTATGCATGTGAGACTAGTGAAACAGGAGGGATAAGAGAAAATGATAACAGCACACCATTGCCATGGTAAAGGCTTGCTCTTTACACTGTCTAATTGACTAAAGCTCTCTCCCTCCTTTCTTCCGAGCAGCCAAGTGCTAACTCTGGCTGGCTCAACTATAAGACTTTACAACCTGGTTCCTGGATACCTTTGGCTGATATGGCACAAGTCAATTTCTGCATCCTTTTTTCAAAAAGCATTGTAAACCCATGAACATATGGTAGTTATTTACTAAAATCAAGCAACTGTAAGTAATATGCAAAGACACCATCAACATTATAATTGTGTCAGATACAGAACCCACCAGCAAAAGGGCATGCAACATATTGTAATATATTAATTTGATGAAAGATAAGACTGAAGTAACCAGAGAAATAACTAACCTGTTCTTTTAAGGATTTCTCGCACTCCAAAAGGGGTGCAAGGAATCAATGACTTCATGTCTAAGCAAAGTCTTCCCACATTAACTAAGTGGAACCCATCCACGTCCTTATTAGGAACAATGGCATTGCAAACAGCCCTTTCTGATATGTGTTTTGGTAATGGAAGCTGAAAATATACAGGTAAATATTATGCATAGAATGCAGTCTTGCTTCAGTTTTCAGTTTAAGACACTTACTTGAACTAATATGCCATGAACACTTCTATCACTATTTAGAACTTCCACCTCGTCCAACAGCTGTGATTCAGTTATGGATGATGGATACCTTTCAGTGGTACTATCAATGCCTAAATAATATCAAGAATAAGAATAAAATGATCATTCTATGCAACAAGTTATTTTGAAATCAAGTTGCTCACCAACACTTTTGGCTGCTTTCATTTTGTTCCTAACATAAATTTCACTAGCTTCATTTTCTCCCACAAGTATAGCTTTCAGCACTGGTCTTCTATGACCAAATTTGATCCATTCATCTATTTCAGCATTCAGTTCTTTATGAATATCCTTGGCTATTTTCCTCCCATCAATAATTTTTGCATCCAGCCTGAGGAAAATATATATCAAAACAATTACAATCCCATAACACTTAAGAGACATAATTACAAAATAAGATAGTTACTGTATCATAGGTTTATTGAGAAACAGTTGCTTTGACAGAAATTTTTAAAAATGGATGCATTGGGAAAATTTATGAAATTCACCTAATGAAAACCTAACATTTAATAATAATTCCACAACGTGATATCTACAATGATTTAAAAAATAATTATTGGAAATACATCAGGAAATCAAGATTTATTATAAGATTGCTTTCCATGGATGTTTTCTCTATAAACTCAAATGCTGCCATAATTATTACAACCAATTAATTCACAAATTGTTAAATATAGAAATGATGAGTTTTTAAAATATGCATAAAATTCTAAGTTTTCAAATTCAATTATTCCCAATATGATCTAAATTTCAGTAACTAACACTACATAATAAGTACAAAGTACATAAAATATAATACAGTGAACCCTCCACATTCGTGAGGGTTACGTTCCTGTGAACCCTCGAGAATGTGGAATTCGCGGATGTTGAGACCATAACTCAATGGGAAAGATGGGGTTAGGTTCATGGCCTGACAAAAAATAGCGAGTGAAAAGGTAAATATATAAGAACATAGACAAAAATCACTAACTATTAGTATACTGTTTATTATATAGTAATAATATAATAATATGGTGATGAGGTCAATCCAAATCCTCCAAAGAGGGTGATTGAGGCAGGTTGGTGCTGGTCGAGGTAGAAAGTTTGGATTGAAAAAACTGGTGATGGTAATTTGTTTTTCTGTTTTCTGCAGTTCCTTTTGAATTTCGAGGTAGGGGCTGGATGTAGCATCAATCTCCATCTTAAATTTGAGGCTCCTCTCAATTATAGGATCGCATTCCACCACTTTGTCTATCAATGCCCGCTGCAGTTTCATTATTTCAGCAAGAGCTTTGAGGTTGAGAGTAGACGTTGTAGTATCCTCCTCTTCCTCACTGTTGCCCTCATTGATGAGCTTGTCTAGGTCCTCTTCAGTCAACTCCTCGGTGTGGGACTCGATCAGCTCCTTCATCTCTTGTGGTTGCATATCTTCAAAGCCTTCTCCTCCAATTTGTTGTGCTAGCTAAGCGATGTCTTGAAGATCATCACTAATGGGATGGAGCCCAGTGAATTCATTCACAACCTCTGGCCACACTTTCCTCCAGCAGGCATTGATGGTAAATGGCTTCATCTCGTTTAGCTGCTCTTGGATGTCAGTGATGCAGCCCATGATGTTGAACATCTTCCAGCAGGTTGCAACATCCAGTTTTGGGTCTTCCTCGATTGCTTTCAAAATGTGCTTGAATGTGTCTTGTGTAGTTGGCTTTGAATGCCTCAATAACACCTTGATCTAAGGGTTGGATGAGAGAGGTTGTATTAGGAGGAAGGAAAACGAACTCCATATTGGTATGTGCAAACTTAATGTGAAGTGGATGCCCTGGAGCATTATCAATGAGGAGTAGCACTTTGAAGGCAAGGTTCTTGAATATCAAGTATTTTTCTACTTCATGGATGAGACAGTCATGGAACCACTCCAAGAACATTGCTACCATTACCCATGCCTTCTTGTTTGCACACCAAAACACGGGCATCCGATTCTTATTCTTACCCTTCAGCGCATGGGGGTTCAAGGAGTGGTACAACAGCATAGGCTTCACCATGTAGTCTCCTAAGCATTGGCACAGATGAGAAGTTATAAACAGTCCTTTGCTGCCTTAAATCCAAGGGCAGTCTATTCCCTTTCTGAAAGAAACGTTCTTTTGGGCATTTTTTTCCAAAATAACATGGTCTCATCTGCATTAAAGACACATTGTGGCACATAACCCTTCTCCTCAATAAGCTTATGTAGTTCCTCAGGATATCTCTGTGCTGTCTTATGGTCTGCTGATGCTGACTCACCAACTAGCTTCTTGGTATGCAAACTCTGCCTGTTCTTAAATTTGTCAAACCATCTCTTACTGGCTTGAAAATCACTGGATGGCCCCGAGTCCTCACTCCTCTGCCCCTTAATATGATCAAATAGCCTCTTTGCCTTAGTACGAATGATAGAGCCACTCAGGGGAATATTCTTCTGGGTTTGGTCTTCAATCCACAGATTGTGTTTTTTGCATATGTTCTACTGTTTTATCTTGCACTTGCGACACCATTTTTGCACTTATCAGAGCACCTGCAATACTATCCGTGATCGTCTTTCATTTTTCTTCATTGACCTTACTGTAGACTCATTTATTCCAAAATGTTGGCCAACTGCGGATGCACTCTCACCTGTACTCCATCTAACAATGCCAATTTCTCACTTAAGTACATCACTTTCTTCAGCCTTTTTGGAGTATAAGCACTTGTAGCAATTTGCTTTAGCTTAGGCATGATTAAGGGCAAGTAAGGGAAAATAAACAAAATAAATGACAAAATTGAGAAGAAATGTGCAATGAGGTCTTTAGATTGCGAGGGGCACTCTGACACTGAGATCTGGGCAGTGTTGCCAGAATGATATGAGGGTTTAGCGCTTCCCCGGTCACCAGATTGCACTATGCGGCCAACACCATCAAGTGCTTGCTCAATTCAATGACAAACCTATTCCATGTCGGTGCAGCGCTTCTTATGTCCACATTCGTTCAATTTGTATATGTATGCTATAACTAGCAGTGAATTTGTGAAATAACAATAAATGTGGGTCTGTCAGTCACATTTCAAGCCATTTTGAAAACATAATGGTAGGAAACATTTAACATTGGAATCAAGAACACGTAAAAATGCATAAATTATGATGTAAAAAATAAGACCACAAAATGTGATATGTACTTTATAAGAAATTCAATACGCTACACTGAGCATGTTCGCGCTATATCTGGCAACAATGGATGAGACTGAAATAGAGAGGAGCAGAGCACACCTGCACAACTATGTACCAGTGTACCAAGCTATCATCTTGTGAAACCAAGGGGTCATGAATGTTGACTACGCATATATCGAGTACATCGTGAATTTGAGAATTTCATGAATGATGAAGTCACTATATTTTAAAATGCTTAGTAAAATAATGATTTTTGTCATATATGCCAACTATCAATGTTTTTCAAGGTCATCCTCAATGTAATGAATGATGATTGATGACTTTTCATTAGTCTTTTTAGATTCACAAAACTGGGATATCACTTGGATTGCTTGCAAAGGTTCATTAAAAGTGGGAACTTGTTCATCTGGATGCTCTTCCATTTCTTTGTCTTCATCATCACCACGCTTTCCCTGCTGTCCTACCATGACCCCCATCATGATGTCTACATTCATTGGAGCTACTGTTGTTATCTTATTTTGGTCAAATTCTGGATATGAAATGATGTCTTCACAACTTATAAATTTTTCTACATTAATTTTGACCAACCATTTTGTAATTTGTGTTTCATTAAAATTGATGCATACTGAAATGGTTTTAAAAAGACCAGCATGATTAAAACAGTGTAGTAGTTGTAATTGATTTTTTAAGTGCGTCATCAATTGGACATATGTACACACAGGGAAACCTGGTGCCAGAATTAGCCTACTCATGAAAAGCACCAAGGAGGCCAACTGCTTAATGTCCCTTCCAAAGGATGGAATGCTGAATTTGCATGGTCTCCTCAAACTACACAAATGGGGCCAGGCGACCTTGGAAAAAACCCTGCTTTGCCAAGGATTGGTGCCCGCTGCCTTTTCGAGCAGCAGATGAGTAGCAGCCAACATCCTAATCACTGCTTTACTGGCACCCCTGACTAAAAGTTCTTAATAGTTTCCGGTGTCACTCATCTCCGTACTTTTCTTGTGTCTAATGATGAAAGTTTGTGGTCTTCTTTATTCTCAATGCATTCAATCATTTGAAGGAGAATTAATTTTCGAAAATTTAGACTTTTTATTATTCCTTGGTCCATTGGCTGAAGAACACTTGTAGTGTTAAAAGGCAATAATCAAGCCTAACTTTGATCCAAATTTCAGATGAATTGGATAATTATAAATTAATAACAGAATCTTACTGTTTTGAAAATTAAGTTTACAATTTCAACTTAATATAACTTCTTCATTCAAGCTTGCAAAGTTTAAATTCTTTGCACCCTTCATTTTTAGTTGAGCCACTCTCAACTCATCTATTTCAACTTTTTCTTGTCTTCTTTTTTAAAGTCACCATGTTTTCAACTCATGATTCAGGGTATTAATGGTAAGTGTAGAGAAACAAGACTTCCTATGAAGGAATTACACCACAGTGTCAGGGAAAATTAGGAAGCTAAATCATACAAAATTTTGTAGCAGTAATATCAATATAACCTTATAGTGTTTCTCAGTAAGGGATGGGAGAGCAATTATTGGCAGTTAGAATTACATGGAAGTGACCTGTACCAATTTTCAGTGCACTGACATGTATTTTGATTACAATTTATAAATCTCCAGGATAGAGTCGAAAGAACAACCATTACTTACTTTTGAGTAAAGGTGATGCCATTTACTATGTTTTATCATGACAACGTTTATGAAAATAGCTGTTACTGACTAACCTGAAAGAACGTTTGAGTTTATTACAGTGTGTAAAATATACTTTAACTTTCTGATTGATTTTTTATTAAAAAATGCATAATATATACATGGAAAACTGCAGTATTTACCAACATTTATTGTTGTTATAACTGAGTTGGTTAATATGTTAAAACCGAGGTGAATATAATGCATTATTATGGAATCAAGGATGGGACTTGTAGAAGATGCTGTTAAATCAAAGTGGTTGTGTTAAATGAGGTCGTTATAACGAAATTCTACTGTAAAAGTTTTATAACAAATCTTCAATTAAGTGAGCCAAAACATTTATTATACAGATATATTTACCAAAAGAGATATAATTAGTCTCAATACGACACCAAGAATCACAATAAAGACAAATAAGAAAAATAATTGAAAATAAATTTGGATCAAGAGCATATTAACTTGTTTTATGACAAATGCCTAAATGCATGTGAAAAGGAAGTTTGGGAAAGACAACTGCTGATTCCAAATGAAAGCTTCTTGTACCCATAGAAACTTCCTATATCATCCAGAGAATCGGAAAGATGTGGAGCAATGCAAAGCAGAAAAATTAAATAAACTAAAAATTTAAAATATCTGGAAGCTAAATACTTCATAAAAAAGATGTCCAAATCTCATGTACAAGATACTACACATTAACAATAAAAGACAAACACTCGAATAGTATTTCTAAAATAGCTATATTCAAGCATTAAAGCCATTAAATTGCAATATCAAAATCTCCAAAACCATTAGTTAGGAATAAGGATTTGTAAAGTTCTGACAGGAGGAAAGGATAATTTTTATAGCTCACATACAAAGTAGTTACCATAATAACTATATTTCATAATAATAATAGTTTTATTAGCTTAGGACATTATACACTGTGGCTTCACCAATAAAATAATACAAGAGATAGGATGAGCATTTTTGTATCTTCTGCATATATAGATTCGTCTTATCCTATGTTTGGATTGGGATCATTTAATACACCTTTAGCATAGTAAGAAGAAGCAAGTTAGGTGGTGAGGTTGCATTATGAAAGAGGAACTGCGATAATTAATGTAAATTGAGTACATAATTATTAATGTACCTATGTAACTGTTAAAATGCATTATATAAGAAATTCATTAACCTTGTATTATCCGAATAATAAAACAAAAAACACATGATTATTAACAACTTGTACAATTAAATGGCATTCCTTTTAAGCATCACAATTTCAGGATGGTGTTCAATAAAAGGATGGTTTTAAATATTTTGCCATAAAAACCAAATTATATTAGGATTAAATTGATGCATGGAATATTTAAGAACTTTATTTAATTACTGAATAGCGGATCCAAAATTTTATAAATTACAGACGTAACAGATACACACGAAAAATATAATCAACATGCATTAAAAATTCTTGCCGAGGATTCCACGGATGAACTTAAAACTACACGAGATGTTTCACAGGATCTCTTTCAATTATAGGGTATTTCTAGAATCAACGCAAAAAATATCCGGATCCACGTTGATTCATACCATACATTACCAAGAATAAGGACAAATTAAAAACTTGAACACAGTTCCCGAGATAGCTTACTTGTAAAAGCAGCTAAATATTAAGATTTTAAACGTACACTTAAAATTAACCCCATAATTCACTCAAGGAAGCAAGGCAAGATAACTGAGAGGAACCTAATTAAGCTGTAAAGCATAATTTAGAGCAAATTTTAATGAAATCATGGCCCAAGTACTAATTATAGGATAATATGATTCATAACTCGCCAGAATCGAAAGTTAATCCTACCAGCATGTAAAACTGATAATTGCTGAAATTAATGCTTAAACCATTCAATCAACGAGGCAGCTATGAACATAATGCCGTCAATGAAGAAAATGAAAATAATATCACGGCTGATTAATAAGTGTGAGCTCAATGAAAATACGTGGAACTATCATTGACATACTTATCTCCGAGATTAATTTGGGAGAAATTCGTTCATCAAAATAATCTAAGCATACCTTGAAATTGTCAAATGAAAAGCTCTTAAATTGCTGCAGTCCTCTATTAAATTAAATTTAGACAAACAGGACAATAGGTTTCTACAACAAGATGTGAACATATTCGACTTCTTCAGAGACACGAACGATATTGAACTTTATTGCTTTATTTAATGTTCGAATTTTTTTTCTTCGTTGCCGTTAGTCAGTTGTTCGTGCAACGGTGTAAGAATCAATATCGTCAAATACTGACCAAAGAAATTTTCCAATTAAAAGTTTTTCACAAAGCATAAATTACTTATTACAGCAAAATAGGATCTCTGTACTTAGTGGTACCTAAAACATCAATGGCGGAATTTTGGGCTGTGCAGGTAGCTTAAGGGATTTTTTCCATAACTACAATGAACGCTAAAACCAGTGGTCCCCAATAATTTTGCAGACGCAGCATCCTTTCAAATAATAAATAAAGGTTCATGGCACTCTGACCTAATGACTCGGCTCTATGTTTTCATGGTAATTATTTACATACGTTCATTCAACATGTTTAACCTTAGGAAAATCAATTCCTATATGGTATTTTATTTATTTAGTACTAACGCAAAAACTTTAGGTGGGGTAGATGTCATTTTAGGGTTGGTGAACTCTGATTTCGATGTGACATATCGTCATATCGTCGGAAATTCAAATACGTTTATCGATCTCATGGTGACGATCTAGTTTCAAATCTTTGGCAGCACTCGACCTAGTGCAAGATGAAACAGTTGAGTTAATCGAGTTAGCCGGAAACGTTTCTTTTGGACATTTAGCGAGCACGTTTTACAGAAGACTCAATTTTGAAAACGTTACGTTTTAAGGATCGAGATAGCAGCAAGGAATCGAAAACGTGAGTTCTATTCTGCCTTGATATTTTTCTTATTTGCTTAATAATTTATCCTATTGACGTGGTTGACTGTAACTTGTCCTAAAAGATTATATAGTTTTCATGCCCTTTATATTAGGTGCGTATGAGCAAAAAATATGGAGTATGGAAATTTTTATAATTAATACTAGGTACTGTATTTCTTATTTGTCATATTTTATCACATAATCCTATATCCCAGTGGATCTTTGGGCTAATAAAGATGATTTATTTACTAAACTACAGAAGTAACTATAATTTACAGCAGGAAACGTGTAAAATTAGGATACCTGATCGTAGAGTTCAGGAATTTCTTTTTACGTTAAAACGTCGCCTTGGATGTTGTATTACATTAATAACAATACTTTTTCAGCATAAATACACAGTAATATATACTTAGTGTACTCAGTGTCACGGATAAAATACATAATATATTCAATCAAGATTGATGTCATCACACATGGTATCTTATAAAAATAATATCATTATATATAGACGTTCCTTACAGAGGAGGAGGATTATGAAATGTTCAATGGAATTACAGAATTTGTGCCTATAGCTCAGGCTTTCTTACAGCATACTTGTCATTTTTCAAACTTCTTGTTTACCTGCAGAACTAGGGTAAAATATTATTTTGATAGATTGGAATTAACAGAAATGCTCTGGTATACAGCTTTTTTACCTGATAGAGCCTGTCATCATGTGGCACAGTCTGCGGTTCCTCTTAATTATCAAGGCATCATTTAATGTAACGACTAAGTAGGTGCACCATTAACCTCGTATAGTATTTTTAAAGCCTAATATCAAATCTGAAAAAAGTTTTAAGAAGAATCATATTATGGGTGTATGTAAGAGGGCATTGGGGGAGGGGGAGAGCTGGTCTGACCCCCTTGGCCGCCCTGCTGAGTATTATTTTTTTTTAATTAAGAAAGTATTTCATGTTTTCATTCTTAATAGAAAATTACATTTCAATTATATGACTACAGTCTGAACGAAATTACTTTGGGATTGACACTTTGGGCAAGAGAAGGTATTGGGGCTTGGTGGGAAAGACTCTCCTACCTCACAGCTAATCACAGGCGGAGGGTAGGGAAGCGCTGTGCTTTGCTTCCCTCCCCTCTGCCTTGGATTGTCTGTGAGGGAGAAGAGTTTCCCACCAAGCCCCCACACCTCCTCTAGCCCGAAGTGTCAATCCCAAAGTAATTTTGTCCAGACTATAGTGCTGTAAGAATTAGTTGATATTATTTGCCAAAATTTTAAAAATACAATAAAATTTTCCTTATTTTAAGTTTTTGTGTGACCTTCCAAATATTTTTGACAATCCTGTTGCCACTCCTCCCCCCACAGTTGGGAGGTTAGTTACCTCCCTGGAGCATCAAAGTGAAATTCATGTAAAATGGCGAGCATTTTGCAGCAGTTATTATGGGATTTTATGTCAGCTCATCAGCTGCTCTTATTAAAAATTATGATTATTACCATCCTGAATGTCATTTCTTTTTTAAGTCCCTAAAACATCTTGCATGTGACAACTAGATTTTCATATCTGTGCATATTGATACACTTTAAAATTGATCTTCCAAAGAATGCATTTGCATTATTCTAGCAAATATTTTGGTTTTGAATGGTTTTCATTCTTTTAAATTTTAGTTATACGAAACAAAATCCGGCATCATGCATAAAATGAAGCTCTATGTAAAGTCTCCTGATGTAATTTACAGCCAGGGATCCATTCAATCCACATACCTTTATCAATCTACAAAAGTAATCAAAGGTGCAGATCGAATAACGGTAAGAGAAAGAAAGTTTTTATCAATGCATGTTAACTTAAGCATGATATTTTATGTTAAAAATCTTTTTTATATTTTAATTTTGCTTGTGACTGGCTGAGGTGAGTTAATTATGAATTAGTTTAGTAATGTCGTTTAAATTACTCAGTCACTTTCTCTTTTTAGTGATATTAAATCATGATTTCATGTTTTAACTGAAATGATTTCAATTAATTGCACAATTATACAAAGCTTTGTGGGCGAATTAATTTGTTTGAATTTTTAAAAAATATTTCTCTGAGGGAGAAATTTTTGGCATTATCACATTTGTTGATCCTGCTTTGATTCTGGTTTTGTTAAACTGATATTCCTTGAGCTTTTCCAAGTAAGGATTTAATACTTACTTTTTGTTAATAAGGTTATTAAAATTGTTGGTTATTGAAAGGAAACAGGAAATGTTATTTTATTGTAATGGAATTAATTATAGAAGGAATTTATTAGTCATAGTAAATACCGTTACAGAATTTTAACTTGCAAACTTATAAAATTTCCTTGGTAAAAATTCAATAGTAGTTCTAGTTTATATATTTCTTCTCAAGAATTTTACATACACATTTCATTCTGAACTGGCTACCCAACTCCACTTTTCATGGTGCCTAAGCTAAGATTTTCTTAATCATACTTAGTATTGTGATCTTCAGAAATTTCTCAAATCATTAAAAGCAAATCAAAATGCCTGTAGTGATACCTTTTGTGCAAGTGAAAATAGGTATGCAAAAAATTGTCCTTTTTTCATATTTAAATTAAATATTATGGTATTTTTTATGTAGATGAAAAACTTGAATTGATTGTTAATGGAGTGAGAATTGATGAATGAACATGGCATTTGTTCTTTTGGGAACTTTTGTTCAGTGTGGTACACTGAATATGCCTGGTGTGTTTTCTTGAAACAATCTTTTACAAATTGCAACAATTCATCCTTGGATGAAACATAGAGCTCATCGGAGTCGCTGTACAGGAGATTTCATAATCTAAAATAAACAGTGATTTTAATTGATAATGAAGAAAGTGAAGATGATTTGATGATGTAGAGATGTGAACATCATCACAAACTTTCCTTATTGTTATTCTAAGAAAAAAAATATAAAGGGTGATTATGAAATCTTTGCTTAAGTTTTAGAATTAGGTTTTTTAATTTTTGAAATATGAGAATATCTTTATAGGAAAGAAAACAGCATAAATCTTTTTCCAAAACAAAGTTGCCATCAGTCTATCATAAAGGCCATGTAAGAACAGGCTAGGTGTAATGACTGACATCACTATAGTCTGTTTCAAATGACTTTGCGATTGATGTTTCCTTCATACTCGGGACTGCTTGTATGTCTCCGCTGCTAGGGGATGAGGCAACGTCTCCGAGCAGAAGTACTCTAACTCAGCATTGTTGTATCTACTACACTGGGATTCACCTTGAAGTGGGCTCGTGAGGCAAAGGGAACTGCATTACTTCACAGGCATAAGCACTTGATAACACAGCATCCACAGACAATGTTTCCATGGGAGAAACCTGAGAGGGAATGAATTTGTCTGTGGAGGCTCCACCTACTTCATTTTTATTGGTTCCCTCAAGGTCACTTTCAGAAGCTTTCTCTTCTCTCTCTCTAAACCTCCAAGTTATTTAAAACACACTATAGTAGAAGAAATAGTGGCATTTGCTCTAGGTAGGTTGCACTGCACATAAATTTATCAATGCAGATGCTTCAAATGGATATTGTGAAGAGCACATTGAAATAATGCAATGTGTCTTAGAGTTCCATTAAAAGAAAAGAACTCCTTAGCCAATACTAAATTTGTTTAACAAAAATTACAAAACAGTTGCGAAATATTCATCATCATGGTTAAGAATGGAAATGATCTCATTGCTGATGTAATATGTATAGATGTTTTTCTCAAGTGCTTTTTGCATTGGCAGGAGTTAAAAGAGTTACATCAAACTTTTCAATATTGAATCTTGATATTTAACGTTACATTTCAGGTGTATGGGCAGAATTGTCCCCTCTTGATTTTTCTCCATGTTGGCAGTGCAATATCATGTCTTACGGAAAATTCATCAACCACAATTCATCAAAACATACTTCATCGACCACAATCCACCAAACCACAATTCATCGAATGTAATATTCATTGAAATTTCCACTTCTCCTTATGAAGATGGCGAAGAGGGAGAGCGGAAGTAATATAAACAGAATGTTGGCAACATGGACGTCTTTTGACTGATTATAACAAGGATAAATAACTCGTACATGAATAATAAACAATATATAAACAAATTAAGCTCACAGGTTTGGGGAAGGGGGAGGAAAGGGGGACGGTTAAACATTTCAAAACGAAATACTGGCATCATGGGTGTCTTTCAACTACCAATAAATCGTAGATACATGTTAAACAATTGAATCTCATGGGGGTAGGGGGAGGAAAGGGGGAAGGTTAAACATTTCAAAATGAAATACTGACATCATGGATGTCTTTCGAATGCAAATAACTTGTAGATGAATAATAAACAATAAATAAATAAATTAAGCTCATGGGGGTGGGGAAGGTAGAGCTTCCCCACCCCCGTGAGCTTAATCTGTTTATATATTGTTTATAATTCATGTACGAGTTATTTTCAGTGGAAAGACATTTAGTTTTGTTATATTTAATCTCCCTTCTTTCCTCCCCATACCCACGCCTCCTTAAATGGTAATGTTATATTCTTACTTATTATTTTTTCAATTGTTATAATCAGTCGAAAGACATCCATGTTGTCAACATTCCATTTATATTACTTCTGCTCTGCCCCATCTCCCGTCTCCATAAGAATACATTCGATGAATTGTGGT
This sequence comes from Tanypteryx hageni, assembly GCA_028673005.1. Classification (NCBI taxonomy): domain Eukaryota; kingdom Metazoa; phylum Arthropoda; class Insecta; order Odonata; family Petaluridae; genus Tanypteryx; species Tanypteryx hageni. The sequence continues at coordinate 42,873,280 of CM054120.1, forward strand.
TTGGTGAATTTACATTTCGGTGAATTGTGTTTCGATGACCTGTTTCAATGAATTGCTTTTCGATGAATTGTGATTCGGTGAATTGTAGTCGATGAATTGTGTTTCGATGAATTGTGGTCGCTGAATTTTCCTAGACCCCAATATCATATAAGTGCATATTTCATTGATGTGTGCCTCACGATTAATAAGATGAGAAGTTTTTTATGTGTGTTTGAGAACTATGTGGAGTTCTATGAGGAATAAGCTTCATTTTACTTGGCTATTTCGTATGCTGCATTGCCATTTTTTGTTCCCCTAAATAACCTAAGAATAAATTAATGCATTGAAACCTTTTACTGATCAAGTTCTTTTGAAGTCAATGTGCCTTATTGGTCAGCAAATAGAGTAGATTTTTAATCGCTAATTTTGAAGTTATTCTAACTTTTGCAACATTGAATTTTCACTGAATTGGAAATGTTATCAATTTATATGTAAGTAATAAAATCTTAATAAATTTATGGCCTTGTTTTTAAATGCACTTCTACTGATAAAGTATCTATGGTGATGATCATAATGATGTAATCGTTAAATTTATTGATACTGAAAATGTTCTGACATTGTTAAAAAAAATTTTAACCTGTCATAGATGGAAAACCTTCCAAAGCTTGAAATACAATTATTCCCTTGGGGTTCTGCCTAACATGTTTTTCTGTAGATTATAGTAATAGTTAAATATCTTTTGTACTAGATTTTTGAATTCAATTATATATGATGTCTTTCACAGGCTTATCCTTGGAACGTTCAGCTGAAATTTCTTTTACAAATGATTGAAACTCGTGTTGGAGTGATGCTAGTTGGATGGGGAGGTAACAATGGTACTACTTTCACTGCAGCTGTTTATGCTGATAAAATGAATATGATGTGGGAAGGCCCACGGGGAGAAATGAAGGTACCAAATTGGCTGGGATCATTTACTCAGTCATCCACGACATACCTGGGCTTGGGAGAAGATGGGAAAGAAGTATACATTCCGTGGACGTCCTTAGTACCATTACTGGATGTAAAGAAGTTAGAGATAGGTGGCTGGGACATCTCAGGTTATAATTTGTCTGATGCTATGGGCCGTGCCCATGTACTAGATATTGATCTTCAGAGGAAGTTGAATGATACACTAAAGGTAATCTAGAATGCTTTTTTGTATTGAGAATACTAATGCATCTCAAATGGTGGATCCACTGTATTTGCTCAATAAATAGCTACTGTCTAAGTAACGTCAAACTCTTAATATGAATGTGAAAAAACATGTGCTATTGATAACTTCCATATGCCATGGTACAATTCTTTCTGGGGAAGTAAATTATTCCATAAAACTACTTCTAACTTCAATCACCTCTCTTGCTGTTCTTTGTTTAGATCTCAGATGTCTTTGAAAAGCACTATTGCTTATATTTCCATCATCTTCTATGTCTGTGCTCCCTTCTCCTTGTAATTCTGATGAGTATTCTGTATTATTTCTTAAATACTTGTGGAGAACATAAGTTGCTTTCACAATTTTATCTACTGATAGAATTTAGCATCATAAAGACCTTCCAAACACTCCCCAAAGAGGTCCCAAAGACATTATCATCTGAACTGTCTTCACAGCATGACAATTTGCCGCCAACTACTGCATATATGGGGTCTGATAATTAAATAATGAGACTGTCAGCACTGTAAAGTCTGTGTCATTTTTATTCTAGTCTGCATGCATAGGTTATGCCTTCTTATTAATGTCTGGCTGTAAGATGTTTTTCCGACAAACTTAGATAAAATACTTCTTTTCAGTGCTGCTCTTGCCTAAAAAATTGTCATTTTGTTGATGCAGAAATTCCATTTTCTTTTGATCTAGTTACCAATTTTTTACTTATTACAGTTTTGACTATTTTGCAATAGACTCACTAAGTCTCCCAGCCTCTCTCCTCATTCTATACCATTCTGTCTGCCCTGCCCTTTGGCCTTGTGAATAAATCGTAAGGGGAAGTTTGAGGTTAACCTCCAGTATTGACAGGAGCTGAGGTATTAGAGCTGGTAAGCTCTCAAAAAACTATCTGATGTATTATTATTATAAAACATATTACTGGGCCTCTATTAGCTGTTTATTAATAATTTTATCCCAATAAACATTGACCTGGGATGATTCTCCACGTATAACATCCATTCTTATAAAAAAAAGTAGCTCTGCTATTCAATGCATTGTCCAGGGATACATTCTATCAAGGAATGGTTTATGATGTACATTACCATATTATCATTTCATGCACTTCCCAAAATTACACCAATTTTTACAATTGCCGTTCTTATTGCAGTCATTGATTCCACTTCCTTCTATATATGACCCTACATTTGTTGCTTCTAACCAACAAAGAAGAGCTGACCATGTAATCAAAGGATCTAGATTTGAGCAAATGAACCAAGTTTACACAGATATGATTAATTTCAAGAAAAATCGTAATCTTGATACTGTGATAATAGTATGGACTGCAAATACTGAGAGATACTGTGAAGTTTTGCCTGGAGTACATGACACTGCTGATAATCTTTTAGCTGCTATTGAACATAATCACCCTGAAGTATCCCCATCAACATTATTCGCTGTTGCAGCTATCAAGGCAGGCGTAAGATAAACTCTTTTTTGATGTTATTATAAATAAGTAAAGATACGGCAAAATTGATGTTAAATAGAAATTAACTCCTTAACCGTAAAATATTTGTTAATATTTAACATATTTTGTAATGATTTATTCTGTTTTTCCCAGTTTCCTTTCATCAATGGCTCGCCACAAAATACTATTGTTCCTGGTTGTTTAGAATTGGCTGAGCAACGTGGTGTATTTGTTGCTGGTGATGATTTTAAATCTGGCCAAACAAAATTAAAATCAGTATTGGTCGAATTTTTGATAGGAGCTGGTATAAAGCCCATGTCTATTGTTAGTTACAATCACCTTGGGAACAATGATGGGAAAAATCTCTCAGCCCCACAACAATTGAAGTCTAAAGAGGTAAAGTTATCAGCTAAGTTTTTATTTTTTTATTTCAAAATTTCCATTTATTGTAAAGTAAATATTATTTGTCAACTTTCCTTATATGGGGGGTCGTCAATTTTAAATTTATTCAAACTCGGCTAAAAAAAACAACACAGGAAGAGTTAAAATAATGAAACGCAACTGTCTCATTTAACATTAATCTCTCGTAATTCGCAAAATACTTAGAATAGAAAAATGATACGATACCTCTTAGGTGACACTACTGCTGCCAACAGGAAATCAAATATAACACAATGGTAAAGTGACAAGGAAATGCTTACAACTATATTGGAGTGACGTTATACAAAGCAGAAATATACAAATGTACTTAGTAGAATTGTCCACTTGGAGGGATAACAAACGATACGAAAAGTAGTGGAATAACAGGGAAATCTTCCACTGGCCGGTATAAGGCTGCTCTCTCGCTGCTTGCTCATCCTTTCTCTCTGTCGGAAGTCTGCTTGTTCGATCTGTTCTCGAGAAGACGGCTCACCACTCGCGAAAGTCTATTGGTTAAATCACACTATGGTAGCGTTCTCTTCTGGGCTAATGTCTGTTGCTTATGAAAATAGGGACTCTGTACGTACGTGCAAAGCCGAAGTACTCGCATAGCCGGAGTACGAGCGTATGCTGAAGTGCATGCATTTGCAGGGGTGTGTTGTTTGCTGGAGTGATATTTATATAAGTCAGGCACCCCACAATTAGTTGTCCTTAATAAATAAAACCCATACATTCATATGGAAGCTATTAATTTTTATTGTAACACTGGCAGAATATCCTGTTCTTCGCCCAGAGTAATTATAATTAATATCTTCTAAAGTCCCTTTGGCAGGTACCCATGATCTTTTATGGTTTTGAATTAATAATTCCTATTTCTTGAACTCAATTATCTTGAATAGGGTACTTAAAACCTTTTACAATAATTCTTTATAGACTATATTGAGGATCTTTCTACTCTGTGAAAGAATATACGAATTATTTCTACTACTTTTGAGCATGCTGCATAAAAATGACCATGAGAAAGGCATTGTTCACATAAGTCAGTTGATTTCAACAGAGAATTCCCCATAATGTGGACTTCTTCTATAAGTAGGATATCCATCTTCCCCAGTTTTCATTTCTTTATTAAATGCTTTAGAATATTTTGTTGAACACTAAGTACAGTAGAACTTCCAGATGTCAATAGGGAAAAATCTCGCTTTTTAAAATAATCCTGTAATGTTTAACATTAACTTTCAATCCATGTTAATAGCAGAAAATGTGTAAATGCTGCATCAAAAAATTCACAACTCTATGATTTTAATAATTTATACATTAAACCATTTTTGTCAACGCATGAAATGATTATTATACATAAGGAATATACAACGTACACTTAATCTTTCGAAATTTCTACACAAACTTTTATTAACACCATCAAGCGTTGAGAAACTGAACTAAAGTCATTTTCCAAGATTAAAAATTTTTTTGTCCTAGTTAAATTAACCCGTCAAACGAGACTTTAATCTACGGCATTTAAATCGCTCAGCGTGACTTTTTTTCGCAAGCACAAAATACTAAAATGCATGCATTCACTTTAATATTTTTTGTACTTTAATTATCATTTCAAAAATTTCCAAAAAATTATGTCGTATTTAAAATTGTTCATTTTATATAATAAAAAATAAATACATACATTTATTTCAATCCAATTTCTACTATGTGCTGCTCCTCCGACGTTTAGTAGTTCAGCTGCGTCTGGTACACATACTTCTTTACCTGTTATATAAATTTTATGGAATTTATTTTTCAAATAATCACTGATAGGTAGAATTTTATACAATAGGATCTCTATTTACAATGTCTTTATCGGTATTATCTACAAAATGCAAAAATTTGCTCAACAAATAAAATCTTTCTTCACTCATTACATTTGGAATAAATGACATTTCTAATATATGTTTTCTACTAAAATACATTCTGAGAGTTGGTTTTTGAATTATTCCCATCAACATTAGCAAAGCAAACCACTTTTGATAGCGCAATTTTTTAAAGACGTGATCTTATTTTTCTCGCGGGCAAGGAATTGTTCCACGTAACGATTAGTTTCAACCACTATGAGGGCAATTAGATCATCAAAAAATAACTCAAAATATCTAAAGGGATAATCTGTTGATAAAACCTGCACTATTTGTTTTCCAACTAAATCACACGCAAAAGGCCGAGGAGGGTTAGCACTGTCGACATCTCCCCAAATATTCTCTTGAATATTCACAGTTGAGTGAGTTATTTCTTCCAATTCCTCTTCGGAACTGGAATCAATAGAGTATCCGTTCGAATCTTCAGAATATATATCTACACTACTTTCACTATATTTCTCCAAAACACTTCCCAATCCGCCAACTCACGAGAGCTCCAAGCCATGGTGAACTAAAGAGGGGTTCGGTTAAAGGACAGACCCAAGATGAAAAAAAAAATAAAAAAAATGCCCGATGCAAACGCAGGCACTAAGAAACCTCGACCATCAGCTCGAAGCATCGTAAACAAGATCCAGGAAGATGAGAGCTCTTTTGAAAGTCTGAGACGCAACGCACGAAAGATAAGAGGCCTGAGGAACCTTAGTAAGCACTGCTACGACCAGGTCCGAGATAGAAAAAAAAAATACTAACACGTAAACACAGACAACGAGGAACCACAGAACAAAAGCAGACAGCATTGGCTTGCATATTCACTCTCTGAAAGCACATAAATCAGAGCCGTAGCGATAACAAAACTTAATGAAATTTTCGCGCTAGAGGCATGGGAAAGAGAGGACGTGAATGCTACGTCGCACACGCTGGAGGCATGGGAAAGAGAGGACGTGAATGCTACGTTGCACACGCCGGGGGGGTTAATAAATATGGAGTTCTCGGATTTTTTCCTTGGATGAATTTCAGAAACGTAGCCACATTCAAAATTTCAACCTTCTAGGTAAAGCAGAAGTGCCCTAGACCAGTGTTTCTCAACCGCCGGTCTGCAGCCGATTACTTGATGGTCTGCGAAACTTTGGAAAGTTTAAGGGAATCCTCAATATTTTTTATATTTCTACGACTCTGAAGTCCTGTAAAAACAGTTTTCTACTTGCTGCGGAATGAAAATCTGCGAAGTTGTGGCTAAATATTAATGCTTTGAGTGCTATAACCATGCATATCCCGAATGGAGAAGAGTTGTTTCGGAATGCGGATTCTATGAAAAATAAGGACCACGGATATCGGATGTGATTTTTCTGGCGTTTTTACTGCTGCATGGGTTTTGTATAAACATTTGCGTAGGAGAAAGCAAAACGAAGGAAGGCAAGATTTCCCTACGGCCAGGAGACTCGCCCCATCTTGCATTCATCTCTCGCTATAACCACGCAGCATGGTCACGGGGTCCAAATGCACCAGTAAAGAACAAAAGAAATAGAAAGGTCTACTTTTAGCCGTGACACTAATCCTCAACAGCTTCGGGTCGCTACCCGAATGTGTCCTTCACCATTTCCTTAAGATATCGCATGCCGAAAAGACCCCCTCCAATGGCAGGATTGGCCCTTTCGAGAATTCCTGCAGAGCGCTTAGAGTGAGAAGGGAATGTTGGCAGCCTCTACTAAAGATAACACTCTCCACCAAGCGCCATATGAAGGGTCATTTCTGAATTGCTTTAAAGAGTTTTTTCCAGTGTGATGTTTTCTCTCGAGGTTATTGGCCATAACCTTTCATCGCCAGTCCAAGTAAATGTATTTTGTGCACCCTCTGCCAGTCTTGTCTTACTAGTTACATAAGAAGGAGCACTCCACGGTTTTGTATTGTGCTTTTTAATATTCGTCTTTGGCGCAGGTTAGTAGTGTTTTATGACGATCTATTCAAACATCTAACATTAGATGTTATATTTGATAAACATTTCTAAAAGTGGACAAGAATTGTATATTCTTATGTTATTTTCATTTTATGTCAAAATATTTAGCCATCGGAGTGAAATACTAATTGTTCCCGACATCAGAGGAAAGAGATATAATTCGGCGTGGAATAAGTAAGTAGTAAAATAGATTTAATTTGTTCCCGTTTGCTAAAAGTTCGTATTTTAGGATTATGATGTCGTCAAAAGTTAGCGTTGGAAAAGTTAAACCAATGGCATTACAATAAAATCCACTAATTCTCGTTAGAAGCTCTAAATCAAAGCTATTATAAATATACATTTATCAATTGAAAGGAGTAATGTTTTTTATTTAATAAGATATATCGTGTTTTATAATTATGACATCGTCACACGCATGTGTTTGGTTGAGATCAATTGGACTATAAGAATGTCCCAATTAAAAAGCATTACATCGATGCTATTATGAAACAGATTGCGAATTCCCATTGAAAAGCATTGTCCTGGTTGCTAAGGTAGCTTCTTTATTGTTGAAACCCTCCTTTTTTTGATTAAAAATATATTTCTTCGCCAATTCAGCACCAATTTGAATGCTATTGTCTTAATGATGATTATTGTAATTGCTGATGCAGATCTATCGGAGCCACAAAATTTTAAATACGAAAACTAACGCGCTTTTAGTATCCAAGCACTGACAACTCGTAACAGATATACATGTTTATTATTGAGGTGACGTCTTATACAGATTGAAGTTTTTCTATAAATACTTATGTTAATAAATAAAATAAAATAAATATTGGCTCGATTGTGTGATAATTATAGATATAAATAATTTAGTAAAATAAAATTCTTGACCATCGAATACCCACAGAATATGACGTGGGGAGGGAGGGCGGCAAATTTTTAAGGGCGGCGAAATGTCTGAAGCTGCTACGTATGCCAAGTCAATGGATGTCAAGATATTTAAATTACCTATAAAATCATACTCTATAATTTAATTTACTGTAAATATTTCTTATTTACTACAAAACCATTCATTTGATTTTACTTATAATAAATTTTAATGATAGGCTTGTTTGTTTTCAGTTTCGGAACTGTGCGTCAAAACACAGAATTGTCAAATTATTGATAATTACATGCTGATAAGTGGGGTTGTTTAAAAATTAGTGACAAACGATGAAAAGGAACATTGCTCAGTTTATTTTGTAAAGAAGAGGCAAACATTAAAAGTCCATCAACCAGTAACATTAATAATGAATCGTATGCTGCAGATAAAATTGACTGTCTGCACGAGAAAAAGAAAGACTGGTTTTGTTCGGAGATATAGCAGTGAATATTTAAAATTAGGATTCATCGTATGTCCGGTATCAGAAATGTTTTTACCAAAACCACAGTGTATAATTTGTGGGGATATTCTGTCAAACAAATGTTTGAAACCTGCAAAGCTTTCTCGTCATTTTAACTCAAAACACCCAGAATTACAAAATAAACCAGTAGAATTTTTCCAACGAAAATTGCAGGAGGTGAAATCACGAAATAATGTATTTAAAAAGTTTTTTGCAGTAGAAAAGTCCTTATTAAGATCTTCTTATTTGGTGGCCGTTCAAATAGCTAAATGCAAGAAACCAAATTCAATTGGTGAAGAATTGATAAAACCTTGTTCGGTAGAAGCTTATAATGAAGTTTTAGGTCAAACAGCCGGAGACAAAATGAAAACCATTCCACTTTCCAATGATACTGTTGAGTGCAGGATTTCAGAATTATCCTTGGACGTTGAAGATCTGTTGATCCAAAATATCAAAATGTCTAAATGGTTTGCAATACAGTTAGATGAGTCAACAGATGTTTCTAATAGAGCAATACTTTTATGCTATGTACGTTTCATTGATTTTGATGCAGGAGATATGAAGGTTGAATTATTATGTTGCCTTGAACTGCCTTCTCAAACCACAAGATCGGAAGTATTCAACTCAATAAATGAGTAAATTGAGAGTAAAGGTCTTGAATGGAAAAATTGTCGGAATATGCACAGATGGAGCAGCAAGCATGACAGGCAGGCATTCTGGAGTAGTAACAAGGATAAGAAAATTGGGTTACGCTAGAATGGTAGTTACTCACTGCTTCATACACCGCGAGCATTTAGCATAGAAAAAAATGTCTCCAGACCTGAATAATGTTCTCATGCAATCAGTAAAAATTGTAAACTTTATAAAGGGCAGTGCATCGAATTCACGACTTTTTTCTATCTTGTGCGAAGAAATGGGCGCTGATCACGTGCACTTACTACTTCATGCAGAAGTTTGATGGCTATCGAGAGGAAAAGTTTTGAAAAGGTTGTTTGAATTATTTTTACATGAAAATAATCGGCATTTGCTGAATGTTTCTGTTGCAAAGAATGGATAGCAAAACTAGCATATTTAGGTGATATATTTACCTTGTTAATGAGTTGAATTTGAGTCTTCAGGGGCACATGACAACTATTTTTAACTTGAACAATAAAATGGACGCATTAAAAAGAAAGTTAACACTTTGGTGCAAGCGGGTACGTGATAGAAATTACGAAATGTTTCTTTTGTTTTCTGATTTCGTGGGTTCAGTGAAGTTGGATATTGCAAGCATCACGAGAATTATTTGTGAACATCTTGAAGCACTTTCTCAAGCATTCGATGCCTATTACTCACCAGAAGAAGATCTACGATTAGGAAATTTATGGGTTATAGACCCATTTGTAGTACATGAAAACAACAGCCTGACGAACACTGAAGAGGAACAACTAATTGAACTGTCTTCAGATTTAGGATTAAAATCAGCCTTGAACTCGACGAGTGTGACTAAATTTTGGCTAAATGTCAAGACTGAGTATCCAGAATTCTATGAAAATGCAGTCATGTTTTTATTACCATTTTCAACCACTTGTGCAAAATCGCCTTTTCAGCCATGACTGTCATAAAGACAAAAGAAAGAAATCGACTTGCTGTTAGCCACGCACTACGTTTAGCAGTTACCTTATAATACCTTATACTCTTATAATCCTTCCTCCAATTTTGAAATCTCTTGTGCCTTCTAACGCTTGTTGCATTAGACTTTCTCCATATATAAGGAATAGGGTTGGCGACAGGTAGCAGCCCTGTCTTACTCCTCTACCGACATTTACTCCGCAGGTGTCCGCATTTTCCAACCTGACCTTTACAACTTGATTCATATATAGATTCCTGATCAGTCTCCTGTATTTTGAGTCTACACCTATATCCTTTAATGTCTTCATCAACATTACACAATTTACTCTATCAAAGGCCTGCCAGTCTACGAAACATATGCAGTTATATTGATTGGACTCTATTGCCCTTTCTGGTATGATTCTAACTACCCCTATCGCATCTCTAGTTCCTTGTCCTTTTCTGAAACTGAATTGATCTTCCCCTAGCATTTCTTCTGCCTTTTTCTTCAGCCTTTTATTAAGAATCCTCGTGATAATCTTCAAAGTGTGTGACGGCAGGCTTATTGTTTTGTAGTCTTTACACTGCATTGCCTTTGGCTTCTTTAGAGGGATCATTGTTACTTCTAGGAAATCCTGAGGCGGCTTTCCCATGTTGTAAATCTTATTAATTAATTTCGTGGTCGCTTTTAGTCCTTCTGATCCTATGACTTGAAGTATCTCAGCCGGTATTCCATCGCTCCCTGTGGTTTTCCCTTTAGTTCCACTATCGCTTTTTCTACTTCACTCTCAATAATACTTGGTCCTAAGTTGTCTTCTTCAATGTTTTCCTCATCTTCTAGTTCTATTTTTGCTGATCCTGCCTGCTTGCTGTATAGTTCCTTAATGTATTCTTCCCATACTTGTGCTACATCCTTTGTTTCTGAGACTATCTTCATAAATCCTTGACCATGAATTCCATTATACTTCTTATCTTCTAATTCCATTGCCCTAGCGTACATCATATTGTACCGTCCTAACTTTTCCATTTGTTGTATTTCATCACAGTTTTCTTTTATCCAATATTCACTAGCTTTATCTGTTACCCTTCTCAAATCATTGTTTATATGTCTATAGTTGGCTCTACCTTCTTCACTGTTAACGTTTTTCCATTTTCATCTCTCATCCATTATCTCCAGCATTTCCTTAGTGATCCATGACTTTCTGATTTCCTTCTCTTGTTTTCCAATCTCTTTATCCAAGGTATCCTTGATACTGGTTTTAATTCTTCCCATTCTATATCCACGGTCTTTGGTTTGTTTTCCAAATTTCTTAGGTGATCTTTCAATTTTATGCTGACTACATTCTGCCTTTCTTTCAGTTTTTGTAGGTTCCAAGTCTGTCTTTCTCTTCTCGTTTTTCTTATTTGTTTGAGCTTTGTACTTACATCAACTATTAGAAGGCTGTGATCTGAATCAATGTCTGCTCCTGGTAATGCCTTGGCAGTCTTTATGCTGTTCCTGAATCGTTGTTTTACTAGGATGTAATCTATTTGCCATCTCATTCTATCTCCTGGGCTTTTACATATGTATAACCTTCGTTTATGGTTTTTGAACCATGTATTAGTCACTACAAAGTCATTATTGATGCAGAATTCTACCAGTTTTTCTCCTCCTTGGTTTCTCTTCCCAAGTCCATATTGCCTGACATCATTTTCTTCCTGTCCTTCTCCGACTATGCTGTTCCAATCTCCCATTATTATGCAGTTTATCTTTCCTCTTCCGTCTTCTTTGTAAATGGCATTAATTTGCTCATAAATCTTGATTTCTTCATCTTCATGAGCTGACGTTGGCATATATACGTGGATTATCAGCATGTCCACTGGGACTGTCTTTAGCTTTATTGCTATCAGTCTATCATTCGTTGCTATTATCTTTGTCACGCTTTTCATCATATCTTTCCTAAGTACCAGAGCTACTCCCTTTTCCTCATTATTTCCGCCAGAGTTAACTACCGTGAACTCATCCGAGTTGAACTGTCCTTCTCCTTCCCATCTAGTTTCACTCAGTCCTATAATGTCAACTCTATTTCTTCTCATTTCTTCTTTCAAGTTCTCTAGTTTTCCTGTCTTTTTCATAGTTCTTATGTTCCAAGTGCCTATTTGTAACTTACTTTAGACAAATGTTTTCCTCATGGCAGTCCCCTCCCGGAGATCCGATTGGGAGACTATTTTACCTCCGGATTGTTTTACCTCGAGAGAACTCATATTGTCCAACCATATAATCATTACTAGGGATTTTAATGTGGTAGTTTCTCTCTTGCTTTCCACATTGCAGTAATGTAATCATTCAAATCGTCCCAATCACGCCTACAGCTGTATAGATCCAGCCAACATCATTTGTTTTCGGTTCTATACCATACTGACAGTACTACTGCCTACTACCAGGCACCGATGATAGTTTTTTAAAAATAAACCTCCATTCGCGGAGTTTGAATCCCAGAACTTTGTCATGGGAAGTCGACACGCTAACCACTACACCACCAGTAAATAAATAATACTAAAAATACTAAAATAATGAACAACTGACTTTTTTAAGCTGATCCCAAAAAAGCTAACATTGAAGGGGTTAATCCTTAAAAATGAGTATAATGCAGAGGTCGGCAACCTGCAGCTCCGAAGCTGCTTATGGCTTCTTGAGTACATACTTGACTCTTTAGAAGTTAGTTAAGCTCCCTAATCTTCATCACTCTTGAAACATGCTTATTGCAATACTTGAATATCTAAAAAACAAAAAAGGTTGTACATGTTGTCACTGCAGCTCCCATGTATTTTGGAATGAGATGGGAAAAAACAAAAAAAATTGCTATTTTACTTTGAAAGGTTGCTAACCCGTTACTTGTGTTCAAATTACTTTATGATGATATATGGTGTTGTCTTATACCATAAAAGCAGCTAAATACCTCTGGATGCCTGTCTGTTAGTTCCTTGGCATTTATATAACACCCCAGGCTTGTGATGTTGGCTGAGGTTAAACAGCAACCTCTTTCTCCTCTTCATCACTGACTTGGCTGTCATGTAAGAGACCAGCAGCAATGTTATCCTTTGTTAATTGGGAAACAATAGTTGTATTTTTATCGATCTGTATCCATTCCCCGAGTTCATTGTCTATAACCACTTCTTGGATGGATTCTTATGGATCAGCCTATAGTTTAAAAAGTGACTTTTCTAAAGCTGTTTCTATTAACCAGTGATTCTTAAAAGCAGAATTCATTGTATATATATTTTTTAAAAAGCTTAAAAAAATTTTCTTCAGTTACTGCTAATAATAAGAACTTACATACTTAAAGGATGTCTTACAAAAAATAATAAGATCATAACTGAAGATTCCAGGCATTTAAATTTGGACTAGTGTGCATTGAGTACTTAACCCTTCAGCGCCGGGATCAGTACCACGTACCGACCCTTGCCGCGACTCTTTTAATTTGCCGTATTTCGATTATAAACATTTCTTATAGAATGATATTTTTGTTTAACAATGAGGAATGATTTATTATTTGAATTTTATAAATAGAATACGTTTTGTGAACTCTTAAATTGACTTATATAATTTTTTTTTAGTGTACATGAATGGAAAACTGCAAAAAAACTTTCTCACATCTCTTTTTTATTTACTTTATCAGTTCGTAATATTTTCTTTTATTATAAATTAATCACACGGATAATTTCTTATTTTTAGGAATTTAAACAATTTCTGTTGTTCATCTGGCTCTTATTAACATTATAAATTTTTTTTCGAAAGTTACGATTTTAACATCCAATTTTTGGTCTACTTTAAAATATATTGTATATTAAAATATAACTGTACTTTCTAAAAACTAAATGGACAGATTATGCAAGTAACTAAATAAAGATGTGTATATTCTTGGAACACAGCTGCACTGGAGTAGGCTAGTATCGTAAAGAGGCAAGAGACGAAATGAAAACGGATCGTTCTAGAGCGTCTCTTTCTCAGTGATGGAAGGGACCCTCCCTGTTTTCTTCATGATATATCTTCTCATATCTCATCGTGCGTGCTCTCATTCGAAGGAACACTTCATATTCTCAAGACTAAACGAACTCGAGAGGCAATAAATCATTGTATATTGGTGCCGTCTCGGTGAGACCTCGAGGAAGTAATTTCAGTGAAGATTTTGTGAGCTAAGCTAAGTGGCGACGTAATGGACGATAGGAATGCAATACTTCTCTTTGTTAGGCATCCAAATGCGATAACATTCTCTCTCTCTGAGAGCGAGAGAGAGAGTTAATAACCAGGCATAGGCTCCAAGGAGTCGGTGTTTACAAGAAGCCAAGGAAGCGAACACAGTAGACCATTGAGTAGACCAGAGAAGCGCAAGCTAAGACTATTCAGAGAACTTCAGCATGTGATATCACAATACATCGAATATATCAATACATTGAGGACTATTTCCGAAAAAATTGCATTCAGGAATCTGTAACACATTTCAATTGGCATGGTCTTTCATCTTCAGAGGTTATTAACGTAAAAGAATATTAAGATATTATATTGTAAATTTAATATTAAATGCAGAACACTATACAGCTGTTGGTTTCAAGATTTCATTCATCTAACCTATATAGATGAAAATTTATATTTTTTTAAAGATGGTACTTACAAAATCTGATATTCTGTTTAAATACCAGCCGGCCGTACGATGCCATTGGATTTAAATGCCTCCCGTCGCTGAAGGGTTAACTGCATTTTCAAATATTTGTTCTGAAACTCTTCCAGATTTTGGATGGCTGAGTTTAGATGTTCATTCTGTAAGTTTTGTCCATTTATCCCTATGAACTAACCTTCAGTGATTCAAAACAATGTCCACAATGGGTAGTGTGATAATTTTTCAGCTCCCAAGAAAGCCAGTTGCTGTAGATGCAGAAAGCCAAATCTATCTACCAAACTTTTACATATTTCAAAATACCACATATTGAATCAAGACTAGAAATTTGTCTTTATTTTATGTTATTGATAAAAGGTTTTTATTTGCAAGCATAAAACTGTTGGAAATAGCATCCATCCTACCTTAAAGCAAATAGAATCTGTTGAAATTTGCTGATTCCTGAAAAGTACCGTATTTACCCAAATTCAAGACAATCCTAAATCTAAGAAAACCCCCTTTTAGCAAACTGTCAAAACAGAAAAAAGATTTGATGACCTAATGTGTCACTGAACATATATGGTGGATATTTCGAACACAGGTATTCATTATAGGTATTACTAGTTCGTTCATTCATTGAAATGGTTTGTTACAAATGTTTATTTGAGAAAAAGCAATTTTGAAATGTATTTTAAAAAATTAATACTGTATTAATTGAAATCTGTATCGTAAGGTTGAAATGAAAATTTTCTGTAGATACAATTATTTTATCTTGTTTCATTTGTTTAAAAAAACATTGATTAAACCAGGGCCATAGTGATCACCTTTGGCACCCTGGGCAGAGGAGTTTTTGTCACCCTAAAATGATCTATTAAAATTATAAGTTCATATTTTTAAAGGGTATTTAACTAAAAAATATACAATCATTTCTTTAAAGTTTTATTTTTTGAACTTTATTTGCAGCAAACATAATGATTGTGTCATTGAAATCTATATTTTTACCAGTGTCATATTCAATAGATAAGATGGCCAGACCAGAAAGTCTCTTGGTTCATTGTTGACCGTAGGTAATTTTTTATCAATTTCAGTTTACTAAAAGAATGCTCTCCAGTTGAAATTAATGTGGCAAATGTCAGAAAAATTCTCAATAAAATTTCCACATTGGGAAATGAACTTAAAAGTTTGTATTCGTGAAGAAATCCTAAAATTTCTTTCTGCATAATTTTTACACTTTATATCGAAGGCAGGTGTTTCAACCTGCCAACTTCTTCGATTAACTCGCGTTCAACCACATCATTTTATACATACTAGCAGCATTTTTACAGGAATTTATAATTTCATCTTCGTTCATGTTATATACAGCACAACTTAAAAATTTAAAAGCGATATTAATTTCATATAAAGACGTAAATTGTACCGACAGCTGCATTTGAAGAGAATTTATTGCTTTATGTTGCATCGTAGAGAGTATTTTCTGTTGTTTCAGGTATTGAGGGCGCTTCAATTTCCATCTTGTCAAGAAATTTCCTTTTCCTTCCTCCTATTTTCGTGTAACTCACATTTTATTTAGTGTATAATTAGACTTCCATTTGGCACCCCCTTATGAAGCTGTGCCCTGGTTGCCCCACCATCACTACAGCTCTGCGCGTAACCATACTTCCTACAATTCTACGACAACCAGTGCTGGAAAACGTTACGCATAATGTAATAAAATAATGGCTTTATTATGGATTAACATAACGAAAAACACTAGCAAAATTTTTCAAATAGCTGTAACAGAAAATGCAACGAAAATGAAAAAATAAATTTTATTTCGTTAACAGATGGTAAAGGTTTATGTTCTAGTGGCTTTCGTCCCAGGCGCCTCTTACTTTGAGAAGCTATGCAATACCACCTTATTGAGCCATTCCCGAAAGAGGACCATAGAACATTTTTTCTATGCATGTGCAGACTGTGGCGTTTCTTGTGTTTTCAAATAGTGGAAAGGGAACATTTCTGTCTTCATAATATAAATAGGAGGTAAACAGAGTCACTGAACTCAGGAAAACCGATTCTTTTAGGTCAAGGCCACTGATGAGAAAAATCTGGCAAATTCCCTCACCACTTCCTTGCAAACAACCCTTTCCCCCTTCACCCTCAGAAACAAAGGAGACAGCAACATTTTAACCTGCCTATCGCTGAAATATTTTCCCGTGTTCTTAAACTCCCATAAAGTTTTTTGATTGCCTCCCTCAAAGTCTATCGTCCCCTAATGCCCCCTCAGAATCTACCGCCCTCCTGAATTTCATAAATTCCCCCTGGGGGGCGGTACCGCCCAGTTTGGGAACACTGGTCTAACTTAACAAGGTATTTGAGAAAGGTCGAAGTGAATCTACAATTCGAACGTGTTGTCATCGTTCATTAGAGGTCAATACTGCTTCATATCTATTATTATTATTATGAGACATTTATGGTAACAGTGGATAGTTATTGTTCCCTGGAAATGAAGACTAATCAGAGCTTAATCCAATTTCAGTTTATTTCAAATTACCGAAGACACTCACAGGTAGACTTTTTGCCAGCCATAAGAGAAACAAAGTTCATTCAGTGTTGAAGAAATAAGTCCCATTTTCATACATATTTCAATTTTGTTTAGTATTAATTAAAGTCAAGTAATTTAGTGTGGTGGTTTCATCATTATATTAAAAATGCCGTTTTATATACCATTGGGTACTGGGTTCGATTCTGAAGATAGCAATGTCCACCATCTGCATAGGAAGGGAGTATCTGATTTTATAATGAATTAGGATAAACTCAGCTGTGCCTAATGGAATGTTATTTTATTTTCTTATCCCTTATTTGCAAACTAGTGCTCATAAATTTTAATATATTTTAAAATTTAATTCTATTTTATGAAATTTCATACAATGTCTAAACTTTTACGCTTCTGCTTGTTTTTCATTTCTCTCTAACCCACGCATCTTCTTCCTGCTCTCTTACTCCCTCAGTTTACATCACACTTGTTTGCTTCCCTCCACATGCCATCCCTTTCCCCCTCTCCCCCTATCCATTTCCTCTATCTTTCTTCCCATTCATCCATCCTGTTTTTTATTTCAAACTTTTTCATATTTCTTGCTCTTGCTGTAAATAAAGAAAATTTTGGTCATTTTAGTTTTCAAAGCTAGCATCACAATAATGCTCTGAAAAGCATTGAATTGTGCATTTTACCATACTTTCCAGAATGGAAAATAGGCTTATTGTTTCGTCGTTCAGTTTTTCTGTTCTATTAACTTTTGAACCGATTGACCGATTTTCATGATATTTGGTGTAAATCTTTGACCACTGGGGACGATCTGTTGAGGAAATTTTTTTCTGATATTTGAGGGCTCATGTTCGATTCCAGAAATTTTCCTCTCATTCTGTTTACATAAGAAATGTGAAATCCACCATGCATTGCCTTTTTCTTTAAGTGTTAAAAGAAGGCAATCATACTATTGGCATGGGATTTGTACTATTTTCTGTGGAAATCAATAAAGATTTCAATTTTTATCATAGAATTTTACTTATCGAACGTATTTATTCAAATTTTACGTAAGCAAGCACACGTAGGAGCTAGCCATTTCAGAAGAAAATGTTTCAATTTTAACATGTATTTCTATTCAAATGCCAAATAAAAGAAGTATTAAAAACTAATATATAAAGTATATTACATGTGACGTTGAGATATGACGTTCGTGACATAATATTAAACATCTTTTAGTTATAGTGGGAGCGAGAGAGACATTTCTATTGCTTAAACACGGTGAGTGATCAAGAGATCACGATCGTGCTGGTGAAAGCAAAGAGAGATCATGTTGGGATTCGCGATTTATGGTGAGGTTGCGGCGGTATGGAACAATATCCTTTATCCTCATTTTGTTAAATATTATATATTTTCCGATCCTAAAAATTTTTATTCATAACTATCGAGCATGTCTTATCAAAATGATAAACCCTAATCAACTGAAACTAAAGAATTTTTAAAATTGGTTCTTCATTTTTATCAACTGTGCTGGAAATCTACAAACTAAAAAATTCATATGAAGGTAGTTAGATCCCACTGAATACATTAAATTAAAGATTTCACAATAATTGTTAAAGATTCCAAATTTTTCTATTTTATCCAAAAAATTACCTTCATTCATGGTAATTTGGAGTGGTTTCAAATTTCATCTTACAAATAATTTACTTTATTCTTTCAAATACAAAATACAGCTATTCTCAAATCTAATTAATCTTGAAATGTAGTATTGTAAACCCATGCATGATTTCCATGTATTTCTTATGGGGGATATGAAAAGAAAGAACGACAAAAAAGGAATCCCAAAGAGGACAAATATTGGAATTTGGATAATTCTCTTTAGTTTTATCTGATGACCAATCATTCTACCAAATTTTTTGTCTGTAGCAGGAGTATGTTCTCAGAGTTACAATCAGTGCAACCGACAGATGGGTGCTTTTATTATCATTATTATTATCACAGGTCCCTGGGTCCTCAATGTACTTTTTGTGTTACCGATAAAAAATTCTAATATAGAGCATAACCGTTACAACACTAATATTTTAGTCTTAAATATGTGGTAAGTTTATTTATTAACTTGGATATAAAATTTTTAATATGAAAATCCAAATTATCATACACGATCATCAAAAACGAAAGATGTGCTGAATACTTGGAAATCTTAAAAACGTTCCTAATCTGCAGCATATATTTAGAAGTGTCTATAAATTAGTATTCTAAATAAGAAGCATGTATTTTAGGTGCATACGTAACCTCTAAAAATAAAAAAATAAAAGACTAACTGCACTTCATTATTTTTTACCGAATTATTTCGTTATAATGTTAAATGTAATGGAAAACGAAATGTAAATTTTAGTTTAACGAAAAACAAAATAGCTTTTTTGTCTGTAATAAAAAATTTAACGAATCATTTTTTTTTCCGTTTGCCAGCACTGGCGACAACTCGTCAAGGTTAGTTCATAATGCATCATTTTGTCACATTTTACAATTCATAGCTTGATAAATTAGTTGGGAGACACTTTTCCACAAAAAAAAATTTTCTTCATATTTTGATAATACCAGGATGAATCGCAATTCTCTTTGCAAATTACGCAAGGCAAGACACATTGGATGACGTATGGCAGGGGTTGACTCCCAACCCAACAAGTGTATTCCCCTGCCGTACATCAGTCATTCTCTCTCGCCTTCCAATTTGTTGAGCAATGAGTTTGTTGTGCGATTTATTGACTCATGATGAGTTTGTCATGTGACGAACTGATGCACGATGTATTGACGGTATAACACTACATACTCGAATTTAAGATGACCCTCGGTTTTTGCAACCTGAAATTTGGAGAAAAACCTCGTCTTGGATTTGGGTAAATACAGCAATACCCATTGAGTCATGAATGAACATGTCTTTCTCTCTCTCCCTGCTACTTTAGATTTCCACCACCAGAAATTCACAATCATGTCCATGCATGCCTTCATCCAGGGGTGTTGCCAAGAGGGGTATTTAAGTGTAGTATTGCATCAAAAAGACAAAAGTGTAAGGACAAATGTAAAAAAGGAAAATAATTTATGAAAAAATTTTGCTTATTAAAATTCAACTGTTTAAAAGTTGGGTAGTAAAAATGGCAAAAATTTAAAATTAAAATTTCTGGTGATGTTAACCGTGAAGATTAAAGTTATGATCAATGCATCTCAAGAAATCCAATATCTCAGTTCTCATAGTTTTTAACAAAATCTTCAACCGGTTGTGATGTATCTCAGTCAGCTTTTCATCTTAGAGAGAGCATTGACCTAAGATACTCATGGGAGTACATGAAAAATATTATATAAATTAGAATGAATGCTTGCATATGTTAGTACAGGTTAATGATGTCTAAGAAGGATTAAAAGAAAATATGAATTGGTTAGGGGGTGGTATTTTTTGAAAAAGATGAGGAAAACGTTTATTAAGTAAACTCTTAAAAATCTAACAAAATTATAATCCATCATTCAAACATGGCTCCAAGAAATCACTGTGAACTTCAAATCTGAAAATATCAAGTAATAAGAATGTTGGGAAATTACATTTAATTTTTTATCATGTCATGAACTCTCTTTGCTGATTTATGCTTTCTACAATAAAAGAAATATTCTTGTGTTTAGATATCCAAAAGCAATGTTGTGGACGACATGGTTGCATCCAACCCTGTAATGTACCGAGCGGGAGAGAAGCCTGACCATTGTGTCGTAATAAAATACCTTCCTTATGTTGGTAAGCATAATCAGTAATTACTAAAAACACATCCTTACAGATTTACTGTTCATTTTTGTGGTTATTTTCACCCGTACATATTGTTAATCATTTTATATAAGATATTGAGCTTGCATATTTTTTATTTTATTATACACCTATCTTGTACTGCT
The DNA here is from genome assembly GCA_028673005.1 of Tanypteryx hageni. Classification (NCBI taxonomy): domain Eukaryota; kingdom Metazoa; phylum Arthropoda; class Insecta; order Odonata; family Petaluridae; genus Tanypteryx; species Tanypteryx hageni. The sequence goes on from CM054120.1 coordinate 42,894,194, forward strand.
TGTCAGTAGATATTGTTTGAAACCTACATCAAACAGTTCCTTGATGAATATGATTAAATACTGATAGTTCCCTGTAGAAACTTGAATCTTTGTTTGAGTTAGTGGGAAGAATTGATTTATTGCAATGTTTTGTTTATGGTAAAATTAACTCCTATTGGCATCTATTACTTAGGAAATTGCAGGAATAATAAAAATTTTAAGAAGTATTGTTCCTTGGCAGAACTTGCATATACATTTATGTACCGTATCTGCCCGAACATAAGCCGATGTTTTTTGTCAAAATCTATCATGAGAAAACCATCCCTCGACTTAAATGCGAGTCCGAGAAAATATTTTGGGTTAGGGTTAAGTTTTGAAGTCACCCATAGATGGCAGCACGTTTCTCATTGCCGTCGTGTTCAAATGACAGTACTATATTTTTTGTAAAGTAAATATTTGACCTACAATGAATATTAATGAATAAATAATAAAGATAGAATATTGAATTTAGCAGTACCTGTGTTTTGTTGCAGTTGTTACCTGTTCTTTCGTTTCTAAATGCTATCAGATATTTTCTTTCGTTTCTCAGGGCTCTGTATATGTATCATTAAGAATAGTTAGCAGTTTGTATTATTTTTCATTATGCATTAAAAGAAGTTCCTATTAATTTTACTTGGCTATTGTAGTTATTTCTATAGCCATTGTAATGTTTGTATGCATGTTAAAACCTCATTCAAGGAATATATTGAAATTGGGTACATTGACTACGCAGACGATTATGCAAAATGGGATGACTGCTTTTGATGCTCAACTGTTTGAATTTTGGTAAAACTTGACATGTAATGTGTATAACTATAAAAATGCAATTTCTTAAGGCAATGTAAGTACTAATTTCATTGGAAACCGACTTGGATTAAAAATTATCTTGGCAAGGTCACCATTGCTTTATTTGACCTTTTGTGAAAATGAAGATGAATGAAATTACCCTCACTGAATGTGGAACATTATTCAACAACGCAAAATTATTAATTGAAGTAATATTTCAAATGTCAACAACTAAACCATTTCCCACTCTTTTCTTCGATCTCGAATAATGTATTCTAGGCCGTGCATGCATGCCCAGCACACTTCAGCATAAAATCTACGAATTTACTTTTTTGTCAAAAAATGTTGGAAATTTTTGGCAGGTCAGCTTAAGTCCGGGGCCGGCTTCTATTTGGTCAGATAAGGTATTTCCATTCTGAAATTTATACAAAAATGTAATTTTGATTGAGAAAGTATAATGAAAATATTGTGGGATCGAATTAACTTGTATTATATATGTATTTTAAACTATTAATTGGTAAGATTTATAGGAAATCCTCCATTTATAAGAGACTAGCAGAAACACCCGGCTTTGCTCGGGAAAGTTTATTTTAAAGTTGCAAACGATTTTTATTATTTTTATTGATATATTACTTTTGATGTCATATTACAATAAAAATAATACAATAAATTTTGAAATTTACTTACTTTCGCTGGTTCAGGGGTTTGGTGGCGGAGCCTCCACAAAAAAATATCCAAACTTTACCAAATGTTCCCCATTCCTTAATTATGCAAGTGATGTTTACATTAACATTTGCTATTTTATGTATTGTATTGTAAAGTTTTACCATTAATATAATTACACATTAATATCTTACTTAATATTCACATGGCTAGATGCACCGAAGCCTTTAAAGCAGCAATAAAATTATGTGGATTATGTCAATACTATTAGCCGAAACATAAACAACATCTTGGTTACCGAACAAATGTAAATAGATGAATCGATTTATGTTGTGATAAATCTTTCAATGTTAATGGCAAAAGATAACAATGTTCTAATATTCCTGAAAAATCATTTGACTCGGTTTAAAAGTATTCATAGACTATATTTAGGCATGAATCCATTTGTACCCTTTACCTTGGCGTTGGCTGTTCTTCCTCTACGGCGCGCCACGGCATGGATTTTAAAATTTATGTAGCCAAGAAAAATGCATTTCTTTGACATCTTGACTGTAAAATAACATTTGTTTTGTATATACTATTTCAGCCTGTATCCTTGTGAGTAGCGAGGCATCTAGGGAACAGTTTTTAAGGGCCTATGATAATTTTAAGATAGTCATAACCTAAAATATTAAGAATTTTTAAGAGCTCTTTGTTCCCTGATTTCTTTAAAATAGTATTTGTCTGTTAATAATGCATTTGGATAGCATATGTTTGTAGTTGTATATTCATTTGCAAGATTTGAATCATTATTGGCCAGTCAGACTGCTCCCAGCAGTCTACAAAGTATTCAAAAAGATTCTCACTAAATGCCTTCATAATCATCTTGATTTTACCCAACCCAGAGAACAAGCTGGATTTCGCAGTGGGTATACTGCATTGGACCATATTCAGGTTGTCAGAAAGATAATCAGTCAGACTAACGAGTATGACTTGCCCCTCTGTATGTACTTCATCGACTACGAGAAAGCACTATTAAAAATTCTTCCATGTTAAATGCACTGAAGAAACAAGGTGTAGTACATTACTTTAATCAAGAATATATATAAAAATGCGACATCGTCTGTCCAGCTTCTAAATTATTCACATCAGCTCTAGAGGAAGTATGCAAAACACTCGACTGGGAAGAAAAGGATATAAAGGTAAATGGAGAATATCTGAATAACTTGCAACATCATACTGTTTGCAGGAAGCCCAGAAGAGTTCCATAGAAGAACTGAGATACTGGAGCAGGCTAGCCAAGAAGCTGGGCTTAGAATGAATCTTAATAAAACAAAGGCCATATACAACTCCTTCACAAATCCCAAGAAGATCTATCAACAGAGCAGAACTCAAACAAGTAGCAAATTATGTTTACTCGGGTCAACTCATCACTACAGATCACATCACTTCTTGGAGAAATCAAATGGAGAGTGAAGATGGTATGGAGTGCCTTTGGCATGAATGCAAATACCTTCAAATCAAATATCCCAGTCTTTCTGAAAAGGAGATTGTATGGCCAATGTGTTCTGCCTGTTTTGATCTATGGATGCGAAACATGGACTATGAATGTCAGAATAGTCCAACATCTGCAACAACGCAGAGGAGTATGGAGAGATGTATTTATATTTTATAAAGGCATCTGATTAATATTATGTATTTATCGTTTATATAATCATCATAAACAATCTTTCAAGAGGCATGACAAAATAATTTGCTCTTATTGGATAGAAGCAGAGATATGATGTTGCATGTTTCAAGATTGATAAAAAACTTACTGTGTCCACATTTTTAGTTTCTCTTACTTTTAATAATTTTTCCAAATTTTTAGAAAATTATAATACAGATAATTGATTCAGCATAAAATTTACTATGATTGAGCCTCTTAATTTCACTTAAATAACAAAATCACCATAATCAGGACAAATTTGGCAACTGTGTAGGATTAACAGACAGAGCTATAGAGAAAACCAATGAAAAAGAGAGAGACCATACTGTCAACTAAGTGTGAAATGCAGTATAGGAGAAATGATTGACGTTTGACATCTAGTGTTCCAATGGATCCCAAGAAACATCAAGAGACCAAAAAGAAGACCGAAAGACGGACGGGACAGTGCTTGTGAAATTCTTAGAGCCAACTTGAGGAGGGGGGCAGTTGACAGGGAAAATTGGAAGTCTAGGGGAGGCTTTCATCCTACAATGGATTAAAAAGGGATGATATATGCATAAAGTAATATCCATTAGTTATTAAAAACTTCTCCCAACAGCTTGGTGATTCCTGACATAAACGAATGAAACCTTGCATATTAAATCTCAAAAAATGTACCTATGTATCTTCTGTAGATATGGAATTTTTTCTTGGACATTTGGCTTAAATTAGATACAAATTTTGGGAAAGGGTAAATTATATTAAACAATTTAAATGTGATTTCCTTAATATTTATTTTTGAGTGGTGTTTAGGCTCAGGTATTATGCAATCATATATATTATTAAATAACATATTTTGCAATGAGATCCTATTTTAACTTGTCACTTTTTCTTTCTATAGGTGATAGCAAAAGAGCCATGGATGAATACATATCTGAAATATTGTTTGGAGGGCATAACACTCTAGCTATCCACAATATATGTGAAGATTCCCTTCTAGCAGCACCTCTCATCCTGGATTTGGTGGTTTTAACCGAATTTTTCGGAAGATTGGAAATCGGTGCCTATCCAATAGAGTCACCCTGTCCAATGCATTCTGCCCTCTCTGTTTTAGGGTACTTTCTCAAAGCACCACTTACAACACCTGGTACTCCAGTGATCAATGCCCTGTCTAAGCAGCGTGCCTGTCTAGAAAACTTGCTTCGTGCAAGTGTGGGACTGTGTCCTGTAAATCACATGCATTTGGAGCACAAAGTTATGAGACCAGAATCATGGGATATACTGTTTGAGGATAGTTCATAATTCTTCAATAAAGTCAATTCCCTGAATTAAAAACTATGGTATGCTGTGTCTCTGTGATGACAGACATGTCTGAGAATTTATCGATGGTGTATTCTGATTAAGGTTTATTATAGTATAGGCTATTCAAGTTCCTTAAATCAAAATGTGTGTAGCTTTTCATGTCTGATATGACTACAGTATTATGTTTTTTTATTTGTCAAGATTATTTACCTATGAAGCCATGACAGACAAATAATGAAGTGCATGTTCTTATGATCGCTGTTAATTGAGTCTTTTAATTTAACAAATTTTATTTATCTGAATCCAGGATGACCTCGAATCTAGGATGACCCCCTTTTAGCAGACTCAAAACAGAAAGAAGATTTTGACCTAAGTTCTCACAATGTATTTGGTGTACATTTCCAAGCACATGTATTGAGTTTAGGTATACTAGTTTATTCAGTAATTTAAATAATTTTTTCAAATTTTTGTTTGAAGAAAAAAATTTAAAAAATATATTTTTAAAATTAAGACTTTTTAATTGAATTCAGCATCCAAAGTTTGCAATGAAAATTTTCATTAGATACGATTATTTTATCATGTGTTTTATTTTTTTTAAAACATTGATTAAAAGTGTTGTAGGAATTTACCAAGTCATTTTTATCTCCGAATTTTAAATTGCTATCAAGATTAAGGAAAAAAATTTCCATTCTGGTAAATGTGATATACACTGCAGGCAGTAAGTGCTATTTGGACTAAAGTAACTTATTAAGACATTTTATCAACATGTACAATTGGTTCATGTTTAACATAGTCCTGCACTTTATTCATTCCAGCAACCTTGACTTGTTATTATGTAGCCTACTATGTGATATGTTTATAGACTGATGTTTTAAAGTTTTCAATTGTTTGATATGATTTGTGGAAATGATTAAATTTTTTAGATGTTTCTGAAATAACTGCATTTTTTTCTTTAACAGTTATAAGGATTAATATATGTGCTTCAATTATTATCCTTAGTTCACACTTAACATTGGTAGTTAATTATGCTTTTCCTACAAATATAAAAAGTGAGGCAAGGTATAAGGTGCTTTTTTCAAAGACTGCTATCTTTCCATCAGAATAACAAATTGCAGATGTGACGTGTTGTTGGTTGCCTACTTTTTAGTTATTTTTTCTGATTACTTCCCGGCAGCTTATTGTAGATTCACTAAATTTACCATGTCTAGCTCTCATATTGATCAACCTATCATGAAAATTTGGCTTCTCCAGGATTTCACCGATATTGTCTGTACAGACAGTCTGATGGACAAAGACCAACCAAATATATAAGCGATTTTTTTTTAGAAAAAGCACTGGTTTATTATTGGGCAATCTTCATGTTTGAGCCTTGCTTAAAATTTATTAAAACTATTAAGTGCAGAGAGGAGAGATAGAGGGGAGGTAATAAAACCAGTTTTTGTTTATTAGGCAAAGGCAATATGAGTGATTCCTTGCGTTTCAGTTTTGTTCTTGGCTAGGTCAGAAACAATTTTCAACTTGAATTTTTTGCTCCCCTCTCCTCCCCTCGCAATTAATTAATTAATGCAATTAAGCTACTTGAGCAAACAGTGCCACTGGGAAAGTACAGCTTTTAATGATTCACATTGAATCCACTCTCTTGCTTTTAATCCAAAAGTTACACCCAGAGGAATCGTTGAGAAGGCTATTTTACCATACAGGATAAGGTAGGTTTTAATAAATAACCCAGGTAAAATATTGCAATAATATTGTCTCCTGTGAATTCATAACAAGATAAACATAGATTAGACCTTTAGACATTGTAAGTAATGATTATACAGCCAAAGAACAAACATTTTTCCCACTTGCCCATCAAACTTCTCGATTTTTAGGGGCCATGGGCATAAAATATTCCAAGCAAATGGCATTGCTACATACATCTGTTGCTCTTTTGTATAGAATAATTAGGATTACTGCTGTTTTTGAAGTTAGAACAGTTGCCATAAGTTCCTATTTCCAATTAGCATATTGCTGACTAATCAAGCAACATTTATTAGATAAAAACAGCTGAACAGGAAGTCTATGCATTTTCCTTAAATTGTTTATCATTTATAGAATTATATAATTATGAAAGATTTATTATTTTAATGCAATTACAAAAATCTCTTCCTTTGACCTCAAGATCAAATACTTGTCAATACACATTTATCTATATATAATACTCTACATGTACAATTAATAAAATTGTGCAATTAACACATGAACATTAACAACATATATAGAAGTGTTTCGTTATCTTTGGTAATTGGAATAAAATAAATAACTATAAAATATAACTCATGGAACTTAAAATATTCACAGCCTCCGAAGTATTGAAAATCCTTTTAGGTGGAATCTCAAGCCAAATTTCAGAAACATTATGTTATCAATGGCTCAGCTTCTTCATCAGCAAATCTGAAAAAATAAAAATTTTATTTGCTTTGAAGAGTTTTTAATTTACCCAATATATTGTTGTGAATCAAATTTTTTATAGTTTTTACTATCATTCTTACATTCATAACTATCACATACCATAAATCAGGGGTCTGCAACCTTTTCAAAGTGGCGAGCACCAACTCTCACCCAACGAGCACCACTCTACTTTTATAAAATTGGAATGGTGATAAATAAAATCAAACCAATATCAGAGTGAATAGAAATCTTTTTGTACGTATAAAAAGAAAACAAGTGAGCAAATTACATTACTGGTGCTAGGAAAGCTGATTTTTACCAACTTAAAAGTGGACGGTGAGATTGTCAAAGAGCACGGTAGTGCTCTCGAGCACTATGTTGCAGACCCCTGCCATACATCTTTAAAAATCTTTCATACATAAAAGGGGTATCTTAAATATGGCATTTTCATTAACCCCCTGTACATTTTATTCAGAATGTCAATATAATAATGATGGCATCTTTTCAAAATATATTTTGGAGATAGAATTCTTTATTCGTCCATCAAATTTTGTAGTATTTGATATAATACCACATCAGCAACAGTTCAAGGTAATTGACCGCAAAAACAATATTACACCCGACACAGGTATGAGAAAAAATATTAACTTAATAAATAATCCACTTTCTTTATTAGAGTTCAGAAGATTTAGCTAGATTTTGTTAAATTAATTTATCATAAATGAAAATCATATAACACTAATTACATGTTTGTAATGCAAACTGACAAACCCTATTTTCCAAAGCATCATGAACAAAACTGGCAGTGTTTTATGATACTTCCCTTTGTCTTCTACCATTATTGAAATTCCAAAGAATTAGGGCATATTATTTATGAACAAGAATTTATACAGTATATATTTCAACATTAATCAGCACAACAGCCATAAAAGTTTTAATCTGGCCTTAGAAGTTTCCCAATATGGAAGGATTAGGTTCAATGTATATTTATTGCAGTGGTGCACCTAGAAATTTACTTGAGTTGATGGTATCAAAGATATTAGAAGCTTTAATAAAAAGTGTTTTTGGCTTCTCAGTCTAATGATTGCAGGCACTTTGCAAATATATTAGGTTCAAAATGTACTAATATAACAGCTTTTATAAAACATCAATATAATTCAACATGCCTGCATAAAAAGTTAGCATTAATAACTGGTAAAATATTTTAGTAGCTAGTTGTAGCTAATCTTCAAAGAAAGAAAATAAAAAGACATTGGTAATGGAATATATTTTTAATTGCATCAATCCCAATCAAGTTTCTCAAACTATTTTGACAATGTTAAATTTCACTCTCTTACATGGTGATTTATAAAATTCATAGTGGATAGAAGTGAAGAAGACACAAGCAATCCATTCAGACTATAAAAGTGTGAAAAGTCAACAGAATTATGAATGGTGTGACCAAGCCTAGATTCACAAGACAAAATCTCCCCAGCCCTTCCTGATTTGCTTCAATCCAACTCCAGCATGGTACTACTAAGTATAATAAAAATGCTCAAACGTGACGGTGCACAATAGGCACATTTACGGAAGGACAAGTCCATCCTCGAGGCAGGACCGCGTATAGGGGAGGTGGTGTTTAGGTGTGGGCATTTGATGCGCGAACTTGGACTCATGTGAACCAAAATTGTGTTACTGGGCATAGGCTCGGACGTCAGCTCCCCCTTAAAGTTTTTCCTTCCCTTCCACTTTTATGCATCTTCATCTGCCACCTTAGAGCACGTGAGCAATACATCAGCTAACTAAGAATGAAAATGAATGCATTTTTAGAACAGATCACCCATGAACAAGAAGACAAAGAATCAAATATTTGGCAATTAATAATGATGAATATTACTTTTGCTCACCAAATTATGTGAATAATCAGCTCACATGATACTGCTAGAAGTTTAACTACACATTGTTATATGTAGAAACAACGTAGCCCATACTTTCACTGCATAATCAGGGGAACTTATTATATAAAGAATGAATTAATAGCAACAAAGATGATGGGTCTGAACCTTGCCAAAGATTGTAGACAACATCTAGCCATGGCAAACATTCGACCAAGCCTTGAGCGCAGTTAAAGGGTTCTTTGTTCAACCATAACACTTATCTACCTTGTCCTACACCATTCATCAAAACTACTAGTTCCTGCAGACATTTTTTTAGCTTTGCTTCCATTAAGGGAAAGAAAAGCCATCCTTTCTTTGACCCACTGCATTTTTGCAGAATGCATAACACAGCTATGAGATTGATGTCTCAGAATTCTTCTCATGAGTTTTGTTTAATGGTTGGTGAGATGGACAACAACAATCATGAATACATGATGAGTGGCATCAATAAAGTGGCCCTGGGAAAAATTCTGGAGAGCAGGAGAAAACTCTCCCTCGACTTGGAATCAATCCAGGGCCTTCCACTTGCCTGGCAGACCCAGGTTTGATTCCCAGTCAAGGCAGAAATTTTCTCCTTTTCAGAATTTTTTCTAGTCCAGCATATGTCTGCATATGGAGAATTCAATACCAACATATTTCTTTGTTTAGCTAGGCCCTGGGAATTTTATAAATTATGTTTGATAGATTGTAATTTCATAATCAGCTTATTAAATTTTACAAATCATAATATTTCATATTGTTTTACATCCCCCAGACACTGATGCACAATGCAATATAATGCCAAGTAGTGCTGGCCCCATCATGATTGCCATGTTCAACCAATTTGGATTGGATGCTATGAGAAACCTTTGCACATTGCACTAATCAAAACATTTTCCAAGCTTTCCAAAAATAACCATTAATTTAATAGATCAGCTCATACATAATGAGATTAACAATATTTTTTTTTCATTTAACAAAAATCACTCATATTTACAAATAATATGCAGATTACTTAAATGCACACAGATTCATTTCCAACATGCTTTAACTGCCTTGGCATAGACTTCCATTTAAACTTACACAGCCTCCTGAAAAAGCAACATTTATATTATATTTATGAACAATATTTTCACAGGACTACCCAATTTAAGAAACAAAATCAAGCTATGTACCTGACTATAGCAGAAAGCATTAAAAAACACTGAAGCTAAAAATGTGACGTCTTTTCATAGTAAGTACGCCCATATTTTTTTCAAAATTAAGAAGTGGTCATTGGTTATAATGAGAATTCTAAAATGCAAGAGCATATTACGTGAAATTTTCATATTCCATAATTACACAAGAATTGGTTAAAAAGATCCTGTGATACCTTATGATATACAGTTAACCCTTTGTACCGCACATTTTTGACGAGATTTTTGAAATTTTTAATTAAAATATTTTTAGATGTAAACAGTTAAAAATATATATCAAATTTACAGAAAAAAAAACAAAATACAACAACAAAATCAAGGTATGACTATGGAAAAGACTTCTCACAAACATAATTATGACATTTTGAAAAACAATTTTAAAAACTTTTACCTATTTCCCCACGACATGGCTTAGATATGTAGATTACATTTTTACCATTTTCCACTTATCAACAAGAGAGGAAAGATGCACACATCATGTGTGCATACATGCGAGGCAAAGGTTATTTATGAGTTAGACAATCATGCCAAAAAATATAAATATTAATGGCTTACTATAATATCTAAGAACTGAAAAATGATATGCCAGTAGTGATGACAAGAAATATCCAATTTTTGATTCACGGATTTACTTCCTAATCGTTTTAATTAAAAAACAATCAACAATTAATTAAAACATACCTCACACAAATAGTAGTAATATAATCTTTATGTTCACGTTCAATCCTTTGTCGTAAATTACCCATTTATTTTCACTTACAAACGTGTATATGTAAAGAAAACAGACGTATTTACGTTCATTTCTTCATCGTAGATAATCCATTTCCTTTTATTTTCCAAACATTGTGCATACGAAAGAAAATTAAACTAATTAGGTATTTACAGCAAATATTGATTTCTTAAGTTGTCACGAAGATTGTTTTCATTGACAACAGTTAAAAAACAATGGAAAATTTTTCTAACTTCAAAGTGATTTACGACTCTCATTTTCTTGGAATCGGATACTCCTTCAATAAAAATGTACTGAACAAAACATGCTACTAGACAAGTTCCACAAAGTCGTTTGAAGACTTTTTTGTAGAGATGTGCAAACTGCGAAATTTCGAACCAAGTCGAGTTTCATTTTGAAACGACTCAGTTCGGACTGAAATAAAAAGTTCAAAAATTTCGAACTATCAAAAAAATGTGGTATTTTAAAAAATATGCCTACATGATCATTAAAAAATTATTTCACAAGATTTATTAAATTACAACTATTGAAGTTGCATTCAAATTTAATCCTTTATCATTGGTTTATTTAGATCAGTGGTTTAAAACCTTTTTCTATCAAGGAGCCAGAGTATTTATTTTTCCAAGCTTGAGATTGGCTTTGTCGATTATACAGATTCTGTCGGGCTTACTAGATAAAATTAACATATGTACATTACGAAAATGCAAATTATGAGTTTTTATTAAGAATAAATTTCAGTGGATATAAAAACTTCAACCATAACAACAAAACCATGCAATGTTTTGCAAAATATTGCATATTTTGTTTACATCGATCGCTAAAACTTCTCTCAGCAAACAACAATTAAAAATCCATAAATTTCTCTCTCTAGCTCTTATAGGATCTATAAGGTATAGATTAAAAAATATTTGGATATTTACCACAAAGAAGTCTGGGAGACCATATAATTACGAGTTATAGTTTCAGAGAAAGTAAGTTGAGAAATTCCCGAGCAAAACATCTAATATATTGAGAATTTATAAAAAAATCCTAAACCATGGATTTGTATGGTTTAGGAGTTTGTTATAGATTCTCAATTTTTTGCCATAGTCTCCTTTCTCTCACATATCGCATTTTGTTTACTTCGACTGCTAAGACGGTTCTCTCGGCAAGCAACAATTAAACACCATATTTTTCTCTTCCTAGGACTTATATGATCTGTACGTTATATATTTTTAAAGAAATATTTGGATATAGGACAACACTTGCTGCAAAACAGTCCATGAGACCACATAAATACGACTAATTTTGAGTATAAAAATTCAAGAATCTTTCAATGCTGTTTTGTACGTATTTCCTATAATGAATGCCTTTGAAATCTCTGTGTATTCCATTTATGGAGTATACTTTTCCATCTTTTATATATTAATGCATTCCCAAATAAAATCATACAACAGTTTTATCAATATGCTATAAAAATATTTTTATAGTAAAAAAATATTGAGTATAATTTTTGTTTTCTTCTTTTCCCACTTCAACCTCCAGTTTAACATCTCTTTGATGAAATATATATTAACCTGTAAAATTTAACACTTTTATTTATTTCATTAGTAACAAAATATAAAAATGTTGAAATTAAAAAATGCTTTTAAAGTATAATTAATAAAATCTAAACCTGCGATCTTCCTCATATTGTAGAAATAGATTTTTTAAACTCTTTCATCCATCTGGCTTAATTTTTCAATTCAAGGTTTTGTATTCTTTGTTATGGATCAATAAAAATTAAGAATAATTAACATTGAGTTTAAAAAGGCATTTCAAGCACTTTTATTCTACCTAATAAAATCATTAAATATATCTTTAAACATAAGACTTGAACTCGACTCAAAACTCCAATTTTTCAACAATGTTCGACTCGAGTTGAAAATTTTGTTTACACATCCCTACTTTTTTGTTATAAGTGATATTGTACGAGATACAAAAAGTTCATTTTCTGTCACCAGTAAAGTGGCACTCCCGATTAGGCCATATAAACCTTTTATATCATTTTCTTAGTTTCTCTGCCCCTGTGCCCTAAATACCAAATTTCATCAACATCCACCCAGCAGTTTCTGAGATGAAACATGCAGACAGATGGGCACAGGATTTCTTTTTTTTCCTATTGCAAAGAATGCCTAAAAAGCAACATAACAGACTTCTTACAAAATCTTAACCGACAATATGAATCCATTAAATTCACACTTGAACAAGAAAAAGATAAAATCCTTCCTTTGCTCGACTTATTAGCAAAAAGACAACATCACAGACTAAAATTCAACACCTACCAAATACATACCAAATGATTCTCACCAACATATCTCACATAAAATAGACTATTACACAATCCTCTTTCCAAACCAGATTTTGATAAAGAACGCATTAAGAACAGCATTTCTCTGAATGGTTATGATCTGCAAATAATCCAAAACATTCTGCAGAAACATAAAAACAATTTACGCATTAAAAATCATACTACACTCACAAACATCCCCAACACAAAAATACCTTCCGCGCCCAGCCTCACAAACAAGCTTAGTAACATTGTTTCTAAATATGAATTTAACGCTGTACATGTTAACCAAAAGAAACTTGCTGATCTTCTCCACAATCCTAAAGATGCAGTTCCATTTTTACACAAATTAGGTATCTACAAAATATCTTGTGGTAATGGTGAAAATGTAAACATTGGACAAACAAAACACAAATTAGAAACACGCTTCAAAGAACATCTTGAAAATATTAACCCTTCCATCCCGATGCCAAAAATGTTAAGTCTGTCCCTAAAGGGGTTAATTCCTGACCCCAAAAAGTTTTCCTAATTTAGCATAAACAAAATATTAACTGTCACTCATTGTGTATTTTGAGTACAAAAGTGCACATTCCTCAATTACAAAAACATTCATTGCTATTTTTTTAAATGAAGCAAAATATTACAAAATAAAATCACATTGTTTTTACTTGACAACGGATTCTTACAAATTAAAAGATTCATATTGAACCAACTTTTCACGAAACAATTGCAAGAAATTTTAATAGATATCATGTTGGTAACAAAGCCTTTATCGCAGTATTAAATGGACGTATGTTTACAAATGTCTGAATAGAGAAATCTTAAAATAAGTGACTCTCAAAGGACGACTATATTAGAAATCAAGACTTGCACTACTGTTCAGATTCTTATACTGTAGTGTAGTAAAAGAAATCTAAGTCATAATAGTGATCATTTAAAGTGATAACATTGATTACAAGCTCCAAGTCCACACAAAGTTACCGTAAACATCAATCCCGTGGCTAATTCTTAGGATTAAAATTCGGTGGCATGCATCCCGATGAGGGGTATTTTTGACCTCCATTGTAGAAATTTTTTTATAAATAAATGAATGAAAAATTTTCTGGTATTACAACTGAAAAATAAAAATTTGAAACGTTGCTAAACAATAAAAAAATATTAAACTTTAGGAGCATTCGAGATGAAAGTTATTAGAACATTTAATTGCATGGGGTATAAAAACACCCTGCATCAGGACAGAAGGGTTAAGAGGCTACCGGACAGAGGGTTTTCCACCCGAATATTCGTAGACTGATTTCTCGGAATCTGTTCAACATAAAGAGCGGAAATTTTGTATTTAGAATCCTTAAACTAATATAAATCCGGCACATTTCTTACATTTAAAAATTTGGTAATTTATTTTTCAAAGGCTTTATATTGTTAAATATCTTTTAAGGGAAAACAAATTTAAAAAATCTCTCACACGCCGGAAAGTTCATATTTTTCCTTTTAAATTATGTATAAATTGTAAATGTAGCTTAATTTTCAACAAAGAAATCAGTAGAAGTTGTAAATAATGTCATTTTTGCTTCTAATAGTTCATGGATCTGTAGACAGATCGCACCACCATAGTTCTGATGTCACTCTCACAGCCCGCCCGCTTGGGTTCAAGTCCCTACTAGGAGACGTGGAGGACTTTTAACTTGACCGTCTAGAGAAGAGCGAGGAATCATCTGTTCTCCAGATGGACCTATTCGATCTCGTTTTGTCTTAGTTACATATTTCGCTTTTTTACTTTCTCATATCCGTAGTATATTGAGACAGTATTGTAATCATGTTCTACGTTGTATTTGTCTTCTTCACAATCATTATGGATAGTAAAGATCGCAAGCACGGGCTAAGGATTTCCGATAAAAGAAGAAAAAACCATGGTGGTGAGTGACTACAATTGTGGCGCAAATGTCAGCGTGCGTCAAGAATTGAGTCCGCTTCGGAACCCTCAACACCGTGCATATCACCTCTTGAGAACATAGAAACGGAAACGACTCAAGAAAAAACCAAACGACTTCCCCCTCACCAACATCGGGTGGATCGTACACATTAGATAGTTCATCCAAACAAGGTGCCTCACAGGACGAAGGATCGTGGACCTACAATATTTTTTGCAACAATTGCAGGCAATGGAAAACCATGGACCATTTGGTTGAAGATTGGTGGACATGGTAGTAACGGGTGAAAAAATTGAAGGTCTTTGAAGTTGTCTCACCTTTGAATGTGAGATGTGTCAATTCAAAGGATTAATATGGACCGATGAAAAGAAAGAAACCATCGAAGATCAACATAAATACAGCAGTCCAGGTTTCTGAGCACTGGCGGTGGTCATGCTCAACTGGAGGAAGTTTTCGGTTTCGGAGCGATGAATATTCCTCCAATGTCATCCAAAACTTACATTCGATACGAGCACAAATTGTTAAAAGGAATAGCTGGACCATTTGATGTGTCAAGTGTTATACGTGGGAGAAAGTGAATGACTCCAGCCATAGACCCAGTAATGATTTCCACCTTTATCACATTTGGTTGAAATCTATGGACTATCATGCAAGTTCCATTGCAGAGTTCCTTTGATATTGAAAAATTACGTAAAAGCATAACAACTGATCCAATTTTCAAGTTTAAGGAATAAGGTGGTAGGCCAGCTGGATTCAAACTATTTAATATTTCAACAGGGAAATTAACTTGAACATCTGTGTCTTCCTCTCCATTATCATTTTTTGCAACATCAATTGCGTATTAGGTTATATGTTCCTCTGGTAACCAAGACAGCACTTTTTCATTGATTGTCCTAGAATGCTTGTTTTTTGGGAAAAGGATAGCATGATTATGTAATCTTTGAACATCGTTGATTGTAAATTGTTCCCCAAATATTTCAGTTAGACAATCACGTGGTATTTCAATAGAAGAATCGGTTTTAGTATTTCATGTTATTCTTCTGATGTTCTAAATTTCTCTTCGTGTGCTCAAGTGAAGAGACCATGTAAATGTGGGAGTCCCCTTTTTTGTTCTTCAATAATATAAACCCATGAGATTATTTTTCCGAATATTTCTCTTTTTGTTATATCATTGATCAACTCTCACTTTCAACCGAAAAAATGTTGCCATTATATTGGGTCTATCTGCTGCAGATTGTCCTTGCAGCAGGCTATTAGTCATTTCAGGCCATCTCAGATTCATTGTAAAAGTTATGAATAAGTCAGGTCATCCAAATTTCCTCACCAGCGCCATGTAATCTTGATACAATCTACTCATAAATCTTGGACCTCCTACAAATGATGAAGGAAGTATAACCACATTGCCAACTTTAGCGGTTTGTTCAGCAGCAAAGTTGTTGACATGATCTAATAACCCTTGATATGACTCCACACTGAGATGTGTTTGATTGTTTCTTATATAATTTAGTCCGTTTGCTTCGCACATAACATACACATGACTGATATACTGTTGGAAAAGTTTCCTGCCATAATGCAATGGATTGAAAACATTTTGCCGTTTTACTAGTTTATAAGAATAAAACTGTTGTGTTTTAACTGTTTTTCTTATGACCATTGCATGTTCTGGATTATGAGACATTCCTGTGGTCCATCCTGGTTCACCTCTCAGAAAAAATAATGGGAACACCATGGGATCGATGTTTTGATAAATTATCAATTCTAATTGAACTTCTTGTATATTTTGGGAAAAAACTGCAAAATCGACATTTCCTGTTAAATTTCCATCTTGATCTGCTACATACATCATTGTCACTTCTTCAGAACTCGTCAGGGCATTATAATCTTCGCTTGTCATCATTAGCATTTCTTGTAAATAAAAGTTTCAACTCTTGCATTACTCCACCTTCATTCATAACCCAAGATTGCTCTTCAAGGAATGCGTCGTGCAATTTTCTTTAACTTGCTGCATAAGGTGAGCAATTGGTAAGAACAGTACAAATTGTTTCCATTATAATTCACAAACACTCCTGATTCCTTGGATCGTTCATTCTGATATCAATAGACTCATCAGAGTCATAAACATAAAGTTCTGCAAATTGGGGTGATGGAACTGAATTTGGATTGTTTATTCATACAGCAGCTGATGTGTGATAGATTTCTCCAGATATTTTGAAACAATAAGGACCCTGACCAGGAAAATCTACAACATTAGCACCAAGTGATGCAAATGCATTTGAATATATTGCCTAATGAACTGTCTGAAATTTCGCCCATATTGATCTCTCTGGGTGAACAAATCCTTTAACTCATTCAGAAATTCTCCTCCAACAGTTAAAGTAACTTTTCCAGAACTGCAACAACTGCTTAATAGATGCCTTGAATTGGCTTTGTTTTCAACAGGAAAATGAACAGCATGACAAAATTGACATTCTAAGTTTTGTTCACCAAGAAAATGTCTAGCTGGCTGAATAGCATTTGCTGATCTAGAGACAGCAGCTCTGGCTGTTGGAGGGCATAGATGTCGATTTTGTTCTCGGTGTGCATTTTGACGACTTCTAATTTCAGGGCAATGAATCTCTCTGTATCTTACATTATGTTCATTTCTCCTCTGTTTTCGTTCAATTAATTCAGTGTCATTAGTTGAATTATTTATTTTAAAGTTATCCATTTATTTTGATAAATGAGCAGGGGATATACAATATTATGAAAATGCAAACGGAAAAATATCAATCCCAAAATTCCAACTGTTATCAGGAAGTTTTTTGTGTAAGTGGGAAGTTCAAAAAGGAAAGGAACGTGAGAGAAACAGCTATGAGTAGATAAGAATAAAGAATCGATAACTACAACAAAGAGAAGAACAAAGAACTAAGTTAAACATGAGAGAAGCAGCAATGAGAAGCGAACAAAGAACTGCAAAGAGAAAACCAACACACTGAATCGCAGAATGAAGAATTGAGAATGATGACAAATACAAAACGAAGATAAATTAAGAACAACAACAGAGAACTATGCTAATTGTAGAATGAACAACAAACTACCAACGCTGGATGTAAACTACAGTATGCTGCAGACTTCTAGGTTGCAGCACTCACACTGTTACTTCACATCCTTTACAAGAGGTTTTGAGAACTAACTGTGCTTGGAGACGACTACATTTAGTTATTAAGCATCCCCCCAGGTGGTAGCACTCAAACTGTTACTCCAAACCCTCTACAGGAGGTTTTGAGAACTAACTGAGCTTGGCAAAGCATCACTTCAGTTTGTAGAATAGAGATTTTTGCAATATTTAATATTTTTATTTGTCAATAGGGGATTCCTTGATCCTGGAGGCCCAGGACTGAAGCCCTGTTAGTCCATCTGTATATCTGCCCGACTCGTACCGTTGTTTTACATAGTACTCAAGATTTAATGTAGCATTTAATTGAAATTAAATCTGAATCTCATGAGAAAAATTACACAAAAATAGTTGATTGAAACATGTGTTTCCCTTCATCTACCACTAAATGAATGGAAACTTTTGTTCAAAAATTGATCATTTTTATCATATTTATTGACAATTGGTTGTGAAAACAACTGGTTTTGCTCATAACAACACGTTTAACCATACACGATATCAATCATGACTATGTCAACAACTAGTAGTTGTATGTAGAACATTTCTGCACCGAATATGTCATTAGAGCATGTTTGCTGATAGATCGGGTGGTAGAACAGGCTTTTAATGTACAAGAAAAAAGTTGGAATCAAAAACATTAAAATTTATCTCACCTTCTGCCACAGCATGTGCGCTTCACTGTACCCAGGAAAGAAGAAGAGTCATCACTATGAAACATTGTACTGGGATCCTCTTCAGCTCCAGTGTAAATAAACTCCTGCAGGTCACTCTTAGGAAACCCCTCCCTGTAACACATCTGGAGAAAAGACTCTCTTTAGCCAACATCATCAGTTCAGCATGACTTCTAATCAGTAAAACTTAAAATTATGACAGAAGGTGCAAATTTTGTTTATATTTGTCAATGGAAAAGTACTTAAGCCTTTACACAGACATTAATTATTACAATAAAATAAAATAGGATATTTATTTAATAAAATAATTCAAGAGATTAATATACATAATGGAGAAGTGAAGGATAAACAAAAATCAATACATCAGTATTTTATAAATAATTTAATAAAAACTTTCACATGATTTAATTAGCCATTTTTAGAGAGTAAAACAATATTTCAAGCTTTTTATTTGTTATGACTTGCACAGTCTCCTCAAATCACAAAAGTAGGGAAAGGTTGAAAAATACGAGCTCAGCCAGATTCGAACCTGGGACCAGTGTGTAGAAGCCCAACACACTAACCACTCCGCCAACGCAAATTACTTTCCTGTTACAAATGATCCAAGTAGATGTTGTGACTAGCATACTGAATAATGATGGAATATCAGTTAGTAGTATTCCATCATTAGGAGGAAAATGAGAGAAATAATTCCTAAGACATCAAAATAATTCATGAAACTCATAATACATCTTTTGGTCACATTAGCCACAATAAAGGAACAAGAATTTTCAATGAAGTCCTAAAGCAATTTTGGCATTGGCCTCATAGTTATCAGTGTAACGTAAAAAGTTTAGCAATTAAGTCTTGAACTTAACCAATTCCCTGCAAGTGAGCTAGCTACATTCCCCACCGTGTTTCCCCATAATAGCATTGCAATATCTCATTAGTGGATACCTCTTTGGTGGGCGTGTCATAATTAACACAGTAATTAGTTGTGCCATGTGAGTTTAGGTAAATCATCTGGTTCTTGATAAATAAACTTCATTTTGGTAGGTAACGTTAGCATGTTTTGTTATTCTTGTAAACAACATATAGGCATTGAAAACTTCAAAAATTTTGATTTAAAACCTTGGTGCACCCTATTAACTAGTGTGTCTTATCAGCCAAAATATTTGGTAATCTTCTAACAATTTAAATAAATCTATATATAACTATAGTATTAAACATGTGACTACATTATAGCTCTCCTTAAAGTTTCAAACAATCACATTTCAAGAAGCCAATTGATCTTACCTTTATAGTTTCATAGGCATCCATTATTACAGAAATAAATAAACTAAGTACAACATATATAAATAAACTGATGAAGGAGTAGAGATACAATCTGCTGTACCACCAAAGCATGGGCGATTTTTTTGACATGATAAAAAATGTAGCAAACATATCATCTCCATTTATCAGGGAAAAAAGACATTCTGATGTACTTGAAAGTGACCGAAACTGAAAAGCAAAAAATCAGTAAATTCAGTTTTGCATAAAAGTCATAATTTGCATTAACTGATTTATTGAAGAGATATTCTACTTACCTTTAAATGATAAGGTCCTAATACAAGCCAACCACAGAAAGTGTACCCTGCATAAAGTAACAGGGTGCATAATAAAAATCTAGCTACTTTTGGAGCAGCCTTTTTCAATGTTAATATAAGTACCTAAAATGAGATATACATGATTAATAAAATAATGTACATAAAAATAAAACAAAAGCAATATTATTTGCTGAAGCATATCCAATTAGCTTACATTGTAAGTTTTAAAAAAACCAAGGTATCTGAGGAGTCCAAACCAAACAAGTAAATTTCCTGTTCCAAGAAGCACACTGCAAGCATTCCACTGGTCACCAACAAATTGCTATGGAAGAAAAACCACTTAGAAATCCAAAAATTTCTGTACCCTATTTCTATTTGAAAAAGGTTAAATGCGATAATATTCAGTAACTTTATATTATAAAAAATTAAAACAAAAAATGCAATAAGAGTAAAATTCAACGCACAAAAAGATGAATTAATAATATTGCAATGATATTTTTCTGTTAAACTAACTGTGAAGTAATCAGTTGTCAATTTTAAACATTTTATATCGTTATTCATCTGAGGTGTGAATTGCTTGCTAGTTTCTGCTAAAACATAATTGTTAATTAATTAATTAATTGTTTTCTACTAAAAAAAACAGGATAGAATTTTCACATTTTGTGCCTCTAAGACTTCACAATAATGAAATATTATTGCACTTTACCTTTAAAAAACGTTTATTTCTCTGTTGTGCTTCAATGCGCAGGGAATAAAACTGATACATCTGCACATTATAGAGTGCAGCTTACTTTTTGGAGTCTTATTTTAGCAGATCATTTTTCAGACCAACTTAGTATTTTGCAGACTAACATAGTGCTAACAACATCTAAACTTATGTATACAAACTAATGGGAAGCATTGCCTTTTCAAATGTTGGAAATTCTTTGTAGCATGTAGGAGTGCTGCTGTTGCATGACAATGCCCATCTGCACATTGCCCAAACCACAGTGGCCCTTTTGAACACTTGATACTGGGATACTTCCCTAACCTCCCTATAGTCCCAACTTGACGCAGTCGGATTTCCACCTTTTTCCACACTTGAAAAGTGATCTGCAGGGATGACGCTTCCTATCTGATCAGGCCATCCAAGAGGACATAAGGCGATGGCTACTGGACACATCATTTTACCACTATGGCTTCAACACTTTGATCAACTGCTACGATACATGCCTAAATAAGCATAAAGATTAAGTCAAAAAATAGCCTATGGATGTGCCTATATCTACCACATGTGCACTTGCAATAAAAAATTAGGGAACCTTACTTTTTGACTTCCACTCATACAAAGCGATAATTGGAGCTTCCCTGTATTTCCACAAATAGTTTTAGTGCCCTGGTTCATTATTCGATGGGGGCTACCAGCCACCCAAATCGAAAAAAATCTAAATATCTTTTCTATCAAGAAAATGTTACATTTGCTACATAATATAGTGGACACACATGAAGAAAATGCAGTTTGATCAATCTATGAGGAAACAGTAATGCTACAAAAACAAAGCCGCAGGTAGAACTACTCAATTTCAAATTGTTACCCAGGGCACGAGCTCCGATTATAGGCAGATTTCAGGAAGCTGAATACAGGGCCGAGAACTGTATAGATAACAATAAGCTTAATCAGGGATGCTGTAATTTGAAATAAAACAAATTGCAAATGATATTATAAATAAATTATTAATTTCCAAAGCATTTTCCATATATGATGATGGATTCATTTCTGTTATTCATAAAACATTTTTATCCATTTAGATAGGTCAATTAAAAAAATTCCAAGATTTCAATTTCTGTCTACTCTGATGGCAGAAAAACTGTGTAGAGAATTTTTTGCTCATTTTTCTTGAATCAGGTGCATTTTTACATAGATCCTGAGATTTTCATTGGAAGAAAATGAATTTTGTTATTTTTGCCTATCTAAATACATAGCAATAATTGGAATTCAATATAAAATGAAGTTATATGTAGAGAATTAAATCCACTGGGGAAGGCTCTACTTTGCAGCAAGATTCCATAATAGTAATGAAACACTCGTTGTAATTTTCACTAAAAATATTTACTCAACCATTTTCCCTTTTTACAGCATCATCATCAACTGATAGTGCTGTAAAAGGTTAAACTGGTCGAGTCAATCTTTTATTAGTGGAAATTACAATACGTCTTTCATTACTATTATATTTAGCAGGTTTTGTGGGAAGAGGAAAAAGACAATCGCAACTTAAATTTTAAGAAAGTGGTCTTCATTTATAAATATTAAGGTGTACATTTACTTGGAAACAAATTCTTTACTTTTAATGATTCTTTAACAAATGAAAAGTACTGTATTGGTCCAAATATAAGGCAGCACCAAATATAAGGTGAGAGAAATTTGAGAAATCAAATCTAGGAATTTGCAAAATAAAATTAAGTAAATGTTTTTATTTTTTTGGCAAATTGTATTTTTTATCTTATATTCTCTTTATCCTCACTTGTAAATGCCATGCACAAAATCTGGCTTCATCGTCTTCTTCGCATCATTGCCAGTCGAGTTTTGGAACCAGAAATTCTTGTTCCTGATTCCCAGGAATTTACTCAATATTTCTTATTCTCGATTCTCAGGAAAATTATTGATGATTACCAGGCAATGTTCACTTGAATTTTGTACCAAGTCAAGCTTTTCCAGAATTGCCTTAATAGCAGGATTTTTAAAAATATTTTTCTCCGAATTTCAGTCCCAAATGTTAAGCTATCAGAATTAGTTTTGATTTGCGCTTCAGCAGTTTTTTGGGCGTTTCTCCATGTTGTCATCTTGGATGCTTGACGATGTTTCTCCATTATAGTTGGCTTTTTCAGTTCAAAGAATCAACCTGAAGAAGCCAACTATAGCACTGGAGAAATGTTGTAAAGTATCCAAGATGACAATGTGGTGGAACAACCGAGAAACCAATGAATTACACCACCCATGCTGCAAAAGCCTTCGAATTAGTTTTCATCTTATTTTATACATGTTATACCAATAGAATTTCTGATTAATTCTAAATATTATTTCAGAGAATGCTATTTAGTAACCGAGTTATTAGGAAAGTAAAAGAGAGCGAGCTACACTGGCAAATATATAAAATGTAAGCGAAGGAAATTCTCCAAAGCCAGTCAAACTGATAAAACCCGGTTAAAAGGCCGGATAAAAACAGATGAACCCGGATAAAAACCGGATAAAAACCCAATACGTATTTCGGCTACAAAGTAACCATCATCAGGGGTTAAAAAACGGGGGAAGGGGGACTTGAGAGAGGGCGACCGAAACCAAGACTTGAGAGCGTGCCACTGGTCTTGGTTTCAGTCGCCCTCTCTCAAGTCCCCCTTCCCCCGTTTTTTAACCCCTGATGATGGTTACTTTGTAGCCGAAATACGTATTGGGTTTTTATCCGGTTTTTATCCGGGTTCATCTGTTTTTATCCGGCCTTTTAACCGGGTTTTATCAGTTTGACTGGCTTTGGAGAATTTCCTTCGCTTACGAGTTATTAGGAGTTAGAGAGTAAGGATCAGGTTGCGTTTCTCGCTATTAATTCAATTTAACGGAACACCTATACAAAGACAAAATGACTTCTTCTAACACTCATGAATGTCATCAGTAAACAAAAATTCCAGAAAGTAATGTTTGCATGTTGCATGAATCAAACTAGGCGCTGAAGCAAATGACCTTCCCCTCCTTATCTTCTTCCTTCCCCCCTCCCTCTGCCCCTAATTGACCAAATAGCTACTCTGACCAAATGAATTACATACACACTAGTATATTGAACATCAAAAATTATGGGTTCAAATTAATAAGGAACAGAATTTAAATTTTTAATTCTAAATAAATTATTTTAACTATCACTATTTATATATATTTTGTTTCTTGCAGCAGTTGGCTGTCAAGATAAACAAATTTTGAGGTAGGGGACGGGAAGGCATTTAGTCTTGCGACAACAATCTGAGCTTGCGTTTTGATAATTACATTTTCATCAAAACAGTTGTTAAAATGAAAATATTATGTGATTTAAAAAAATGAGAAATTTTGATCTGTAGGCAGAAGAAGATGAATAGAAAAAGATCGTAGATAGAATATGATGATCTAAGGCCAGTTTTTTCTAATTTTAATTTCCAAAAGAATAAAATCCTGCACGTTGAAAAGCTGGCAACAATATGAGCTTGGGTTTTGACAATTAGTGCATCGTCATCAAAGCATTTATCGTTAAAATGGCAATATTTCCCCTAAATATGTAACCTAAACGTTCGATATGGGCGATTTCGAAAAAAGAAGAAACGAATGAGCGACTTTATTGATTTTTCTTTAAAATTGTTAGAATCAGACAATTGTAGATCAAGTTTTTCCAGTTTTAATTTCCAAAAGAAGAAAAGCCTGCATGACAGAAAGTTAATTATACAAAAAATGGAAATAATCCCCTTGAGTCAAATTGGACATTTTTCATGAATTTTCTTTCGGAAAAGCATTTTTATATTTGAATAGATTATTTGCGATTCTTTGATTCTCTTTCTCTCCCTATTTCCCAAACCTTCCTCAAGTACTCCATTCTTCTACATAACTCCTGTAAGCTATCGCACAATCCTTCACTCCATAAATTTTTTACATGCTTGGTTGTTTACTAAAAGGTTCAGCATATTCCTCAGATTTTCACACCATTTCTATTTCAATAATATTGAATTTAGCTCATTACAATTTTGAATCTTTTTGAACAGTATTTCAGCTTTTTAGGTATCCCTTCTCGTAAATAATGCAACAAACGTTTACACCGATTGCTATGAAAATCATTTTCCCATCCTTCCATCTTTCTCTCCTTCTCGCATTATAAGCATTCAAAGCCTAGATTTCGAGGTTTAACAAAGTAACTAATAGGTAGGCAATGCTATATTCCATTAAAATGGTAAAATTTTTCCAAAATATACCATTCAAATTATTAACATGTGAAATTACAAGCTGAAGGCGAAAAAAGACAAATAGAATAAGAAACATCAAAATGTTTTCTTTTGAATGGTCCAGATTTGAAGATTTTACCTCAATTTTTTCTAATAATTTCCAAAAGAAAAAAGCATGCACGTCGAAAAGTCTTTTTTACGTCTTTACTTGTGAGAAAAACTGAAATAATTCCCTGGAGTCGAACCTGGGTTGTTTTACCAAATATTTTTTGTCAATCGCTTTTAATATGCGAATCAAGCAATCCTGGAAAATTTCCAACCATTATCTCCAACTGTTTTTGAGATATAAACGATTTAAAATTATTACCAACCAACATTTGTCTATTATTATGGTGGATTTGATGGAATGAAGTGATCTGAAGATCCTATGCAGACAGGCATAAGCTGTAATGTTGGGAATATTTTTGAAATGAGAAAAAAGTCTGCTATGACCGAAAATAGAACCCGAGTCTTCCACTTGCTGGGCAGATATTCTACCACTGAACTATCGTAGCAGATCAATCCATGTTCAGAAATGAGAAAATTGATCTGCTACAACAGTTCAGTGGTAGAATATCCGCCTGGCAAGTGGAAGACCCAGGTTCAATTCCCAGTCATAGCAGACTTTCTCATTTAAAAAATATTCCCATTATGGTAGATTGTTTAAAACTCTTTCATACATTTTCTACCCTCAATTTTAACTTGGAGAGAATTTAAATATAGGATACATTAGTAGTTAGTCTCTTGTCATCTCCACATCGTCAACATCGAGGAAAAATCGGTTACGCAAGTCAAAGTGTATCTGAACATTGAATCTTCTAACAATTTGTCGCAAATAATGTTTCACATGTTATTTGGGTTCATTAAAGACTTATTTACATTATATCAATAATAAATATCATGTTTAAATGAAAAATGATGTAGTAAATATTAAAAATGCTAAGTCATGCCTTTTAACTTTCACCTTTTTTAATCAGTCTCCAGTTTCATCCATTATGAATTTGTAAGCACAAAAAAACCCAAATAAAAAATCCAATGGATGTGATAGAAGCAACCAATACAACAACCTTACAGAATGTTAATAATATTGGTTGTTTTGCTTAGTCTGCCAATGTAAGACAAGTTTTAATTGAGAAATAATTTATTGTAAAAAACACCTAGCCTTATAGTTAATGGTTTCAGGCATCACTTGGTGGAATTTCTTCATATTGTAGAAGAGATGTATTTGGTGACTCCATTTGATTGACAGACTACATGAGAGAAAACGATCCCAACTAGCCATAAAACAGATATACGGTACCATCCCTGTTGACGAATTGAAACCACAATGGCGAAGACTCTCATTTCTTGGTAATATATCCTTAAAATTAATAGATTAATTCCCAAACAAAATTAGAGCAGCTTTTTACAATAGATCGAACTTAAAAAAACCTTTTATGCCATACTAAAGACAAGATTAAAAATTTGGAAAAAAGTGGAATTTATAAATTACATTGTGGAGATTGTACAGCGGTTTATATAGAACAAGCAGGACAGAAATTCAAAGAAAGAATTAAAGAACATCATTCCTGCTTCATAAATAGTAAAACAACCTCTCTTTTCGCCAAACATCTAATAGAACATGGACACAACAGTGACTTTATTTCCAAAATCCTGCATTATGAAAGAAAGGGACCCAGGCTTAATATTCTGGAACAATTGGAAATTATACAGTGTGGGGCCTCAAAAAACTGTGAAGTCGTAAATAAAATTTTGTATCCTTTTCATTCCCCACTTCTCGACCTCCCATTAATCTAATTATTCTTACCAATTATTCCGATTGTCTTCCCATTACCCAACTTACTGGACTTCACTTAGCTCAACCGATTTCCTCCCTCCCCTTCCCACAAACATACGTTCACTCCTTTCCTCCAATGATCGTTCGCTCCAATATCCCTTTCATTATCCTCCCCCAACTCACCCTCCCCCACCCACCCATTGAACCTATTACATACTATAAATTGCTGCCTGCTTTGAGTTTACTTCACCTGATGATGTTGCATTGCAATGAAACCTAGGTCGTATATAATAAAGTTTATGAGGAATTATTAAATAAGTCTCTTTATTTCTACCTATCCTTACATTCAAGACAAGGTGGTCTAAACTTAGCTCAGGACCCAAAACCCAGAAAAATCCCATAATCTGGCAAACGTCTGGCCCGGAGTGTGCCAGATAAGGGGTCCTGTAGTGTAATAAAATAATCTTAACCCAACCATTTTTTTCTAATTTGATCATCCTTACCTTTTTCTCTATTTTTTCCTTTATAGCTGACCCAATTATAATCATTATGTCATTAGTAATTATCATTATGTACCACATATTCAAAAACTCTAAATGGCCTTTCATACTCAAGCTTTTTCCATATGTTCTCTTGAAAAACTGTACAGTTTCCTGAAAAATACAAAACATTTATTAGAAGTTAATTTCTTATAATTTCTTTATTATAAGATATTGTACAGATAAAAAATAATTACCCATTTTAACTGTTGAGCCCTGTATATTGCCCGTGAACACAGAGCCAATGACACAATGCAGATTATTATGACTAGATAATTCAACAAGCTCCGTAAAACAGAATCCAGTTTGTAGTCCGCTATAACAAGGATTGAAAATACCATTTACAATTACTATTTTGTATGTAACTTTTATTTTGGAATTATATTTTTAATAATTGAATGGTTAATAAATTTAATGATAGGATTAATTGATAAGTAATATTATTTACTTTGTCTCATTAATTACTGAATACATGCATTTAAACCAAAACAATTAACCTACAAAATTTTGATCACAGACATCTGGCAACCCTAGGTATAAGCAAACTAACTTACAGCTTAAGAGCCTCAAAATTCAATAAAACCTCTACCCCGTGAACCTCTTTTTATTGTAGACCTCCATATATCATACTTATGTATTAATATTACCAGATATTTCAATATTATAAACAAAAATGTAAATGAGACAATACAATTCTGAGTAATTTATGAAATATGTACTGGGCTCCTAATTTCAGTAACAATTTTGACAATATCTATGATTGATTCTTTATGTTATAATTTTTAATACAGTGGAATCCCCATTTAATGTTTGCCTGGGGGACAAGTTTTTTGTATCTTAAATTGAGTAATACCTTAAATGGGGAGTCTAAAATTGAAAGATTAAACAAGTTTATTGATATAAAATTATTATTAATTGAAACAAATATTAAGAGTACAGATTAATTGAAAGATAAGCTTCATGTCAAGTTACAGGCTTTTTATATGGAATAAACAAGTATGGAAAGGTGTACTCCATGTTGGAGTACACAGTTTCCAAATTCGTTCTTTGAGATCGACAAATTTTGGTAAAATTCCCAATACCAAATTTAATCAAAATCAGGCCTGCGCTTCCTAAGTTGAAACATATTGTAGGCTACATGTAGCTCTTCATGTCAAGTGGTTTTAATTATCGTTCTATTTGAACCAAAATTGGAATCCGTCAACAAATTTTAGTAATACTTCCAAATACCAAATTTCATCAAAATACATCCAGTGGTTTCCGAGTTGAAAAAGAGGCTGTAAAATACATGTAGGTCTTCATGTAAAGTGGTCGGTATTGTAGTCCGAATTTAACCAAAATTGGAATTGGCTGACCAATTTTTGTAAAACTTCCCAATACCAAATTTCATCAAAATATGTCCAGCAGTTCCCGAGTTGAAACAGAAGTACATCGTAAGCTACATGAAGGTCTTCATGTAAAGTGCTCATTACTGTAATCCCCAATATCAAATTTCATTCAAATATCTTCTGAGGTTCCTGAGTTGTAAAATTTTTAAATAATATTTTTTGAATGGTCAAAAGAACAAAAAATCAAAATTACATAAACATGCTAATTTCTTTTTCTTTAAATTTATCGTTTTATGGGAAAAGTTATTTGACAAAAAATGTACTTAATTACTTTATTGAACTTTTGTTCGCTCAGATGAGTATTTAGCAAGATGCAAAATACATATAGGTCTTCATGTAATGTGGTCGTTATTATATTTCGATTTTAACCAAAATACATGTAGGTCTTCACGTAATGTGGTCGTTATTATATTTCGATTTTAACCAAAATTGGAATCTGTCAACTCCCAAATACCAAATTTCATTGAAGTACCTCCAGCAGTTACCCGAGTTTAAACATGTGGATGAATGGACGGAAATGACCTCCCCTATATGCATTTACTTTATGCAAAGAATGCATAAAAAATGGAAATTTCATATGCATGTTGTAGATTCCAGTTGGAAAATCTGAAAAAGAAGAATTTGGAACCGAAGCGTACACAAATCCATGTTCACGTAATGACATCACGACAACTTTTGTAATGTACGTAACAGATGACTTAAAGACTACAGGCGGATTGAGAAAACACGGCACGACAAAATATTAATTATTTGAGTTCATTTAGTGTACAATGCTAGTATGTGTTGCATCGTTGATGGATAGTGTGAATTATTACATTACAACTCCACTAAATATATTTTTGCATCGCATAATGCAAACGCACCTTAAATCGAGGCAATGTCTGTCTGGGGCAAGAATTTTCTCCCTTAAATGCGGGCAACTCACAAAATCGAGAAACACTAAATCGGGTAATATACCATATGTTCACGTGTACCACGTGCACCTTTTTTCCCTTAAATCCCCGTCATAAAACTGGGTGCATGTCTTACACGAGTATTTCATCTTAAGCATTGAAATGCGATGTATTATACACACTTAGCTGAAATCGTGTTTCGGTATGACAATGATGCAGTTGGTGTTGATTACTACTTAAAATACCGGAGAAAAGGTACCAATGAAATAGCTACAAAATTCAGACTTCGTCGATTTCATTGAAACAGAATACATAAAAGCTGGATTGAGTATGTTATACGATACGTTGAAAGCACGTACCTACATAGTAGTTATCTTTTGAATGTTTGGCACTGCCAGATCAAATTTCTAAACGATAATGCCTATCCTCTGAAACAGTATACGTATCAGTTACAGTTTTTTCTAAGACGACAAAATCTCTGTTCCAGATTCCTTTGCACCCTTCAGTCCTTTTACTTCGTATTTGGTTAGTGCATGCGCATACTATTTGCTTTTGCTGGTGGCCACAAATTCTGGTTATCTCCTCTTGCCTTATAGCCCCTAAAATGAATAGTAATAAAAGATTGTGATCTTTTACTGAAAGCAAAAAGCTGAAAGTGATCAGAGATGCAAAAGATATAGGAAACCGTGCTGCAGGATGAAAGTATGATGTGTCAGAATCATGCATACGGGATTGGAGGAAGAAAATGGATAAACTTCTCACTACAAACAGGGACAGAAGAGCCTTTAGGAGAAAATCCACCAGATATCCTGTCATAGAAGAACAGCAAGGCGAGTACATATGTTGTTGCTGGACAGTTTTCATGGCCATCTGACTGAAGATGTGAAGGAACGCCTTAAAAAGAGAAAAACTGACCAGGTGATCATTCCAGCAAGAATGATGTCCGTGCTTCAGCCACTGGATGTTTGCATCAATCGTCCTTTCAAAAATCATATGAAGAGGCAATACACGGAATGGATGGCGAGTACTGTTCATGAAACTATGCCGACGGTTAGGATAAGGAAGTCAGGATTGAAGCAGATATGTGAATGGATCATCACATCTTGGAACCTAATTGAAGGAGGTGATAGTTAAAAGCTTCAAGAAATGCTGCATCACAAATAAATTGGACGGTAGCAAAGACAGCAATGTTTGGGAAACTAGCGAGGAGGAAGGCGCGAGTTCGGCCGAAAATGTTAATAGCATGAATGACGAAGATTAAAACTCGGTATAAAAAGCTTTCTTAAATATATTTATTTATTCTTCTGCATTTATATCAATTTGTTTAATTTCTAAATCACGTATAATTTCTTCTACCACATGGGAAATCTCGAAATTTACCAGACAGTGACAGCTAATTTCGCTGTTTTAGTGTCAAAAAATTGACCCTCCCTATGGACTGCATAACCTTATTGAGGTGGGAGAATCTGTGTACTCTTATGAACCAAAGAGCTATGTCAGCGGGAGATAATTCTCCTAGTAGGACCACCCAAGCCAGAAAGGTCTGAGGGGAAGAGTCAGACTAAGAAGCAGTCTTGGGGGTTTTACATCCCACTGTGCAAGGGCAGCAGCTTCCACAGTACCTCTGTAGGTGGTGATAATGTGGATCTGAACAGCTACATATGGGTAATCATTCTTATGAAACTGCGATGAGGAAAGCAAAGGGAAACTATCTCATTATATTTCCCATGACAGGTCTGAAAAGCTGCAAATACTTCTATGGATCTCTCTGGGGTAAAATTTTCCAGAGGTAAAATAGTCCTCCAATTGGATCTCCAGGTAAGGACTACACTAGGAGATGCACAGAGGAAATGTAACATTAATATGAAGAAAGCAAGTAGTGAGAAATTTAGAATAGGCATATGGAATGTTAGGACTATGAATTTATGGAGGAAACTAGAGAATTTAAAAACGGAAATGAAAAGGAACAATGTAAGTATAGTAGGACTTAGTGAAGTTTGGAGGGAAGGAGAAGGCTAGATAAATTCAAAAGAATTGAAGATTATTTACTTGGGAGGAGAGAAAAAGGAAAGGGGAGTGGGGATTATGATGAGAAGAGAGAGCTGAAAGAATTAGCATGGTAGTGACAGTTAATGATAGATTAATAGCCGTAAAACTTCAGATGGAGCCAGTGGAAATGCTTATAATTCAAGTGTATATGCCAACAACTAATGCTGGTGACGACGAAGTTGATGAAATGTATGAACAGATTACAGAGATATTAGAAGAGGAAGGAAAAGGATGGATCACCACCATAGTAATGGGAGACTGGAACAGTATAGTCAGAGAGGGCCAGGAAGAAAACATAGAGGGAAAATATGGGCTAGGGAATAGAAATGAAAGAGGGGAGAAACTTGTGGAATTCTGCCATAGAAATAGATTGATTGTAACTAATACATGGTTTAAGCATCACCAGCAGAGACTTTACACATGGAGAAGTTCAGAAGACCAGAAACCATACCAGATAGATTACATACTAGTCAATGAAAGATTTAGAAATAGCATTAAAAATGTGAAAACACCACCACGGGGAGATATCAATTCTGACTACAGCCTTTTGGTGGCAAATACACAATGTAGACTGAAGAGTGTTAAGAGAAACATAACATAAGAGTTAAAAAGAAATTGAACTAAGAGGAACTCTTTAAGAACAAGGAGGCCATGACAACTGAGCTGGAGGAAAGGTTGGGGGAGAGAGCTGAAGAAAATAGGAACAATGTAGAGTGGTGATAGATCCATGGCAACATTAAAGATGTTATGAAAAAGAAGGTAGGAAAGATAATGGGCGATAGAAATAAAATACCCTGGGTCACAGCAGCAATGCTGCAAAAAATGTAAGAGAAAGTAGAAGAACATAAACACTGAAGAAGGCCAAAGAAAGTACAAGGAAATTATCAAGTGTGAAAGAATTTGTAGAACAGACCTCATGTATAGCAAAGCAAGGGAACTATTCAAGAAAAAGGCCAGAAAGATAGGATGCAAAGGAATCATAAACAAAAGTGGTAAAATAGTCATGAAGCCAGACAATGTAAAGAGTGTCTGGAAAGAATACATTGAGGTGCTGTATGACAAAGAAGGCAAGCCAAAAAATATTTAATTAGATGAAAAAGAGAATGTGGAAATATTCTCGAGTCTGAAGTTAAAAGAGTAATTGAGACATGAAAAGAAGGAAGGCTGTTGGGAGTGATGATATACCAGTGGACGTTCTTAAGGTTTTGGGGTCGAAAACAGTTAAGCCACTAACAAAATTTTTTTACCAAGTATATGATACTGGCATATGGCCTGAAGACTTTTTAGATGTTGTTATGATACCACTGGAGAAAAAGAACAATGCAAAAAGTTGTAAGGATTACAGAACTATTAGTTTAATTTCTCATACAGCTAAAGTTCTAACCAGAATAATAACCAAAAGAATTGAAGGTAAAATAGAAAAGGAGCTGCAAGATAATCAGTTTGGTTTCAGAAGAGGAAGAGGGACTAGAGATGCTATAGGATGTATGTGGATGATGATAGAAAGAGCGCTAGAAGTCAATAAAGGTATGTATTTTTGTTTTGTAGATTGGGAGAAAGCTTTTGATCGAGTGAAATGGGATAAAATGCTGGGTATTTTAAACAAAATAGGAATAGATTGGAAAGATAGAAGACTGCTTAAAAACCTTTACTTTGATCAAAAGATTAGAGTCAGGGTTAAAGGAGAAGAAACAAAGTACTTCAATAGGGAGAGGAGTGAGGCAGGGGTGTCCTATTTCACCAACGATATTTAATATTTATGCAGAAACAATAACAGAAGAAGCGTTGATGGAAGAGAAAGGATTTAAGATAGGAGGTGAAAGTATTACCACCATTAAATACGCAGATGATCAGGGCTTAATAGAAGAAGACGAGAAAGAGCTTCAGAGGATGACAGACAGACTATTGGAGGTTGGCCAACAATATGGAATGAAGATCAATGCAGAAAAAACGAAAGTCATGGTGGTTTCAAAGGAACATAAAGAATTAAATATAATGGTAAATGGCCAAAAATTGGAACAAGTAAGTAGTTTCAAATATCTTGGCACTATTTTAGCGCAGGATGGATAGATAGATAGATAGATAATCATCTTTATTTGGGCGAAATTTAGACCATATGGTCCATTCTTACATTTAACCCTTCGTCAATATAATAAATATAAAAAATGGTAAAGTAAGATATTACAATACGCATAACATAAACAGTATATACCTAAATCATACAGAGTAAAATATATATATATATATATATATATATATATATATATATATATATATATATAAAATTGAAGACAGATTAGAGATTGTGGGGAAAACCTAGGTAAAACAGGCATGTCCTCCCTAGTAAAACCCACGCAGGAAAACACCCACTGAGAAGGGGGGGTGTGAAAAACCTGCGAAAACCCTGGATAGTGTACATATTATAATATAGTAATACAACATTAAATAGAAAGGAGTATGTACAGTAAGTGTTCGTATATACAGCATCGTTGTATACCATCATAAAAAATACATATATAGGTATTAACATAATGCAAACCAAGAAATATAATACAATAATTAGGCAGAATAAGATGAAATATACTTGAAATATATACAATGAATATGGAGATTGTTGTTGGATCATGCATAACATAAGAAAGAAGGAAATGATATAAAATTACACATATGATATAAAACAATACATAATAAAATAAAGTAATACGAAATAGTATTAAACAATACAAAATGATATAAATCAGTATAAAATAGTATAAAACAATACAAAATGATATAAATCAGTATAAAACAATACAGATTGATATAAAACAATGAAAGTTAGTATAAACATTATAACTTAGTAGACACTAGACAATGAAAAGGTAACAGTCGAAGGAGGCGTACATTTTGAGAACTCGATAACCTAAGAAGAAATTAATTAATGTTCATTAAGTAAGGAAGAGTGAAGGAAGCCGTCTTGCAATAGGTAAGAAGAAAATGTTAAAGCTGACCTGAATTTTGGGCAGAGAACAGCAATTTAAAGTATTTATGTTTGAATATGTGGAGAGATGTTGCGTTTTGGAGGTCAGTAGGTAGGGCGTTACAAAGTCTACAAGCTGTAACATGGAAGGATTTATTATAAATTTCCGTCCTGTGATGTGGGATCTGGAAGAGATTGGTGCCCCTAGTGTTGGCGTTGTGTACAGAGTTCATTTGGGAAAATTTCGAGTTTAGATACTGTGGGATGGAAGTAGTACACAGGATATCAGGAGTAGGATTGCAATGGCAAAAGCAGCATTTAACGAGAAGAAGGAGCTTCTCACAAGCAAGAAAATAAATTTAGAAACAAGGAAGAAATTAGCAAAATGCTACATATGGAGCATAGCTCTTTATGGTGCAGAGATGTGGACGGTAAGGAGAAAGGAGGAAAAATATTTCGAAAGTTTTGAGATGTGGGTATGGAGGAAAAAGATGAAAGTGAAATGGACAGAGAGGAAGAGAAATGAAGAAGTATTAGAAATGGTTGAAGATGATAGTATACATGTAAAGACAATTAGGAAAAGAAAACCAATTGGATAGGGCACATATTGAGAAGACAGTGTTTACCAAGGACAATCTTAGAAGGAAAAATTAGTGTAAGAAGAGGAAGAGGGAGAAAAAGAATAGGAATATTAGAGAATATAAAGCAGAGATATAATAGGTACTTATAGAGGCATAAAAGAGGCTTCTAGGGAAAGAGAGAAATGGAGGCAGCGATTCAGTTAAAACCTGTCTTCGGACAGAGCATGATGATGATGATGATATATCCGAGTTTAGATGAAATAGGTGGAAATTCCCTTTTATGAATAAGATAGATTCAAAAATCATTATACAAGGAAGGATTAGCATTTTATTTTCAATAAATGAATTTTTAAATGATGTTCGTCTTTTTAGGTTAAACATCAGCCTTAGAGGTCCGTTTTGTAAGTTAAATGGTGTAGCTAATTGGGATGATGTTCCCCAAATACCACACCATATCTAAGATGCTAATATATAAATATATATGTATATACAGTCAAACTCGGCTATAACGAGCGCCACGGGACCGTTTAGTTTTGCTCGTTATAGCCGTTAAACTTAATATCCGTGAAGGCAAAAGCATGCATGCGTATGGTGAAATAAGACATAAGAAGTAAAAGTGAATATATAAACAGAAAGGTTATTTAGTAAATTTATGAAAAAACCTAAAAATGAGAATAAACTAGAAAATTTAAAGTAAACATACGTACATATAAAATTTACTCACAGCTGCATCCTTAATCACTACCCAAGTCACACTTCCTCATTTTCTTGTTCGTTATTAGGTTGTTCTCTAGTGCATATAAAATCGCTTCTTTGTTTTTCCATAAGGTTGAAACCGTAGACGATGATAAATTAAATTTTTTACACACTTCAACATTTTTTTACCACGTTCTAACTCTCGAATAATATCAACCTTTTCGCGAATAGACAAACACTTCCTTTTATGTACGGACATGTTACTCGTTCAAGGGCAAAATCTCAACTGATTTTTGTGATCAACGCTACGAACTTTCTTTGCAAACTGTGAGCATACCAATTCCAGGAAGAGTTAATGAGGAGACGGATTAAACGTGGGATTTCCCATCTTTACGTGGGAAAGGGTGTTGGGTGCATTCGGCTGAGCAACGGGGGTGGGCGCCATTGTACATGCCCTCAGCCCCTTACCCCCTTCCAAACACCTCCTGGCTGTAAAAGAGCTGGGGGTTGGGAGGAGAGGACAAAGGACCTCCGCGAGTGCCACTGTACCTGTAAGTTGGGAATTCTTGGTTTGGACGAAGGGATTATTTTTTAACAACAACGCCGCGGTCTTTAACCTCCCCGATGGATAGGGTGTAGAGGCTGGACTCAAGAACACCGCATTTGAGACAGTGAGAAGTGGTCAAAGTTTGCTCGATATATCCGTGAAGCGTGCTCGTTATATACGTGAAATATTTGTATGTAAATGCTCATAAACTTATCTTGGAGGTAGCATTTGCTCACTATAGCCGTGAACTCGTTACAACCGTGCTCGTTATGAGTTTGACTGTATATTTATATGCGTAATATATTGCTAAAAGGACTGAGAGAAAAACCTTCCATTTCAGACTTCGGGAAACAATATGACAGGGTTGAGAGTGACAATTGCAACTACTAATGGGTAATGGTGAGTGTAGCCCTTCTTTCCTAAATGAATATAAAACCAGACAGTACAAAGAAATTCAAGAGTTAACTTTAATGTTATAACAACAATCATCCTTCTTAACACAAATGTCCATAATTAACACATCCCAAAGTTTGAATTAAAGAAATATAACTTGAGTATTATTAATTTAAAATATATTCACATAAAACAAACTCACTCAAATACTTCACATTTCCTTTGCAACAAAGCCTTATTGCATCTGCCTCAAGAGCTATCAACATTTGCCCATCATGGTCTTGGTTGTCAAAACTTATCTGTAATGCGATTACAAATAATGTTATAAGAAGAAATATTACAGAAGGGTACAGATGGGGTTAAACCATATCATAATGAAAATTTCCTGTGCCCATATTAACAGGTTGGCAGACTATTAATTACATAATAGTTTCAATAACAAAGCAATAAGCTACTCGGTTATATTGTATTGAACGGGCATGAACATGGAAAAAAATGTAACTACGTAATGTGCATGTTTGTTTCTTAAAGATCTTTAGTTTTACAGTGTTTGCTCTGCTTCAGACACCCAATCTCCACTGGCATCAAGAGAGTACGCCACAAGCACCCAGCATGACTCCAGCATGATGGATAAAATATTTTGTTTTGTTTAATTTTGTGTTGAATGGGAGTATATTATTCTGTTAATTTGTTTAAGAATATTTCAATTAAAAAGTTTAATTCAATGGACACAAATCCTATTTTACGCCCGACATACTTAAGATTGAAGTTGTGCAGGGCACCTGCGGCACCCTCACTAAATGAATGGCACCCCCTCGATGTCAGTGGAGATTGGATGCCTGAAGCAGAGCAAATGCCATAAAACTAAAGTTCTATGAGAAACAACCATGCACACTATGTAGTTCCGTTTCTCGCCACTCAAGGCCACGTTCATGCCCATTCAATATAAGATAACCAACTAACCTAAACACATTTATAAAGCTATCTGTGTACAAGATTAGATCTGTTCAAACACCTAATGCAACTTAGTTCTCATGAATTTTCATCACACCTATACACAGTCACTTAAAAAAGAATGCTTTATTCCGAGGCAAAATTTAACTGCTTTTGTTGGAGCAATTTTGGGTCAATATCTTAGAAGAAGCAGAGCAAACCAAAATGTTCTCAATATGGGCCATACTAACAATCATGCAGGAAGAGCAGGAGATTTGAGAAACTCAGGAAGAGGAAAGTATCTTCACTGGCATTTCTAGAGAGATGCAGAGATACCGACACCATTCCACCGTTTGTCCTCGTCAAACATCAAATCCAATACAGAAAAGCGAAGAGAATTCTCTGCCGAACAAGTAAGGACTTACTCAAAGAAAGAGTGCAGTACACCCGCAGTGCTCTCCACCAGTGCTTCTCTGAGCTCCTGGAGCTTCACTTAGAAATTAGCAACACCTTGAACCCAGTGGACTGGGAAACGTTGGACCACATAACGTTCAACTCCTCCCTGTCAACGCGAGGAACACAAATAAAGAAGTTTGAACACCTGGACAACAAGCAGCACCCACCGTGGGAATCCACAGGCCTCAAAAAGGGCCGGTGGTGAATCTTACTGAGCACCACCTCAGCGAAGCTGCTCTCGCCGTGCTATCCAAGGGACTGAACTACGCCATTGCCCCTACCGCAATTCCCAAGGAGAAGATTGTCACCGGCGTGGAAGACTCATTCTGAAAACTTTGAAGACCAGTGGCTGACGAAATCAGAGAGGAAGTTAGTCGTATCCTACAAAAGACAAAACCTCCAAAACCCAATACAATTGATGCGGAGAGACGTGCCATCAAAGAACTTCGAGAAAATGACGAACTGCTGATACTCCCAGTTGATAAAGGAAACGCGACGGTTATCATCGAGAAAAAAGAATATGAGAACAAAATCTCCAGCCTCATCAACGACACGACATACCAAGAGTTGAAGCTGGACCCGACGGCCAAGTTAGACCAGAAGACCAGAGGTCTCATCAAGGAGTCTTCGATTCCACCAGAAGAGCAACGGTGGCTAATCCAACCAGCACCCAAACCACCACGCCTGTATGGACTCCCCAAAATTCATAAAGAAGGGATCCTGCTACGACCCATCGTTAGCGCCATCGACGCAGAAGCTTGCGAGATACTTAGCCCGGGCTCTCCAACCTTATTCGGGAAAAACTAATACCTTCGTAAGAAATTCGGCGCATTTAATTGAAATCATCCAGAAGGCAACAGTCACTGAAGGAGATCTACTTGTCAGCTTTGACGTAGTGTCTCTGTTCACTAATATCCCCACCGAAGATGCCGTCAACATCACCAGATCGCTCACAAATCAAGGATTTCCAGAAGATTTTCCAGACCTGGTGGAATTCTGCCTTAACAACGCCTACTTCATGTGGAATGGGAAGGTTTACCAGCTAACCAGGGGTGCAGCCATGGGCTCCCCACTCTCGCCTGTCATCGCAAACCAGTTCATGGAAGAATTCAAACGGAAAGCCATAGACTCGTACGACAAGAAACCAAAACTCTTTGTCAGATATGTGGATGACACCTTCGCGATTTGGCCCCATGGAATGGAAGAATTAAATAAGTTCCTGCAACACCTGAACAACCAGAATGCCGCCATTCAGTTCACGACGGAGACAGAAGAGAACCAGCGTCTGCCCTTCCTTGATGTCCAAGTAACCAAGAAGCCAGATGGAAGTCTGGGACATGCTGTTTACCGGAAGAAGACACACCGATCGGTATCTGAAGGCCACCTCACATCACCATCCGCAGCAGAAAGCCTCCGTCATTAAGACACTATACCACAGGGCGCATTCCATCTCCGACGCCGACTCCATAGTGTCCAAAAAGAAACACCTACTTCCCACCCTCCAAGGAAACTGATATCGTCGGGATCTTATACTCAATACCATCAAAAAGGAAGACCAGAAGCAGGAAATGGCCCTGAAAAGGGCCGCCGAGGACACAGCTTAGAACAAGCCGAAACCTGCTGCCTACGCCATGATACCTTACGTGGCGGGGACCTCGGAGAGGGTCGCACGTATTCTCGCCAAACACAACGTGGTAATGAGATTCAACTGCGTGACGAAGACAGCCGACCTCCTCCACACCGCCAAAGACCACTTACCCAAAAATATCTATGAGGGTGTGTACGAAGTCAAGTGCAGCTGCGGGAAGTCATACATCGGCCAAACCTCAGGATCTCTCAAGTGCCGCCAGAAAGAACACCAGAGGGCAACTACAAACAAACAACTCCGCCTTTCCGCCAAAGCAGAACACGAGTGGACCGATCCCGGACACGACAACGACTTCGACAACGCACAAATTATAGTAAAAGAAAATCGTTATTTCCCGAGACTCATCAGGGAGGCAATCGAGATTACAAAACAGCCAAACAATTTTAACCAAGAGGACGGCTACATGGTCCAACACGTGGAAGAGAGTCTTCCGTAAGACCAACCCAACAACAGCCAATACGAATGCACCAGATTCGGCGGCCAACCAGAGCGCACCGAATTTGGCGACCAACCAGAATGCACCGGATTAGACGGAACCTTCATATATAAAGACGACCAGAAATCTGCACTGACACTTCAGACCTGAA
Source organism: Tanypteryx hageni (assembly GCA_028673005.1). Lineage (NCBI taxonomy): Eukaryota > Metazoa > Arthropoda > Insecta > Odonata > Petaluridae > Tanypteryx > Tanypteryx hageni. The sequence continues at coordinate 42,934,923 of CM054120.1, forward strand.
GAAGCCGACTGGAACGCCGGCGAAATATCGTCCAGGAAATGGATCAACACGGCAGAATCCCGGAAATCACCACCATGTCAAACATGCAATGCCATATTCTTCCCTTTGTTACAATAACTACTCTTCATTTGGAATATTTACATCTTCCTTTAGTACTATAAATCTAGATTTGGAAAACAAAATTCATGGAATTAAGTTAAATTCAAAAACACAATATAAATGTTCAACCCACAAAACATTAAAACAACATCCAATTCATGAAAAATATTTACAAGGGCCTGAAAGTATTTTTAAATTTCAGGCAAGCTGTTTATCAAAAATGGAAATGCATAAAACTGAAAATAAACACTATGAGGAACAGGAGATTAATAAATATAATACCGTATCTGCCCAAATAGAAACCGACCCCAAATAAAGCTAATCCCTCCAAAAATTTCCACCATATTTTGGCAAGAAAGTAAATTTCATAGATTTTATGAAGTGTGCCAGGCATGCATGCACAGCCTAGAATACATTACCGGCATGCTCCACTCTAACGTACAGATGCATTCCAGAGTTTCAGCACATAAAGCAAAAATACATTAAGCACATATAGGAATTACATATTAAGGGTGGGGTTAGGTTCCAGACTCAAGACTAAACATTATTGATTTATATCACAGGAAAAGCACAATGGAACCCCTAGGCCTGATCAATTTCTACAACAGGTGCCGATTCTTTAATATTTTACAAAATAATGACTTTCTTCATGAAAAAAATAACTTAGTCACTTCCACAAATTTAATTTAATTAAGTTCTTTTTTTCATGATGAGTAAATTCCACAGGGTTGAGCATGACCTCATTATTGATAATGTCTTTCTGTTTCAATATTGTGTTCACAGTTGATTTAGAAAAGTTCATAGAACTTCCAATTTCAGTTATCGAAATGTCTCTAATATTTTTAATCATACATAGTTTATCCTCTCAAGTAATTGCTTTCTGCACTTTCTTCTCAAAATAAGAGGCATCACCAACACTTTTACTATTATCAGAAGACTCTTAATTATTTAATGGCTTAAATATGCAAAATATATTCAGAAATCACAACTTGACCTGCAACGAACTGAAAACAATGCATTGTAAACAGAATCTTCTAGAGCAAGAGTGTGCAACCTTTTTAATGGCAGGCCACATTTGTAGATGCAACTCGGGATCAGTGTACACATGAGTGAAGTTGGCGTCCTGTATGTACGTTGTACCGGGATCTAGGATCAATGTTATAAGTATGTAATAGTGAAAGTACGTTGGGCAAGCCTACATAAAGCAGGATATACCTGTATTTGAGATTGATGAAAAGTGGGAAATGGTCTAGTTTGTTGACATTTTGAAATATTACTCTGATTAATAATTTTGGTTTGTTAAATAATGTTCCACATTCAGTGACGATAATTTCATCCATCTTTATTTTCACAATAGGTCAAATAAGGCAATAGTGACCTCGCCAAGATAATTTTTCATCCAAGTCTATTTCAAATGAAATGAGCATTTACAATGCCTTAAGAAATCGCATTTTTATAATTATACATGTTCCATGTAAAGTTTTACTGTTCATTATAAACAGTTTAACAGTTCACGCTGTTGCTCATACCCTTGGAGCAGATGTCTCTTTACTTACTGAAATTCAAACAGTTGAGCATTCAAAGCCTTCATAGCATTTTGCATAATCATCTGCGTAGTCAATGTATGCAATTTCAATAGATTCTATGATTGGGGCTTTAACATGCATATAAACATTACAATGGTTATAGCAATAACTACAATAGCCAATTAAAACTAATAGGAATTTCTTAAAATGGCTAATAAAAATAATACAAATTGCTATCTATTCTTAATGACACATACGCATAACCCTGAGAAACGAAAGAAAATATCCAATAGCATTTAGAAACAAAGGAAAAGGTAAGAACAGTAACAAAGCACAGCTTTAGTATTTATTCATTAATATTCCTTGTAGGTCAAATATTTACTTTATGAAAAATATAGTACTAACATTTGAACACGATGGCAATGAGAGACATGCTGCCATCTATGAGTGACTACGAGATTTAATCCTAACCCCAAATTATTTCTTGGACTCACATTTAAACCAAGGGGTAATTTTTTCACGATAGAATTTGACAAAAAACATCAGCTTGTATTCAGGCAGATACAGTACATAGATAATTATGGGAAAAGGTGTACATTATCTATTAACAATTATTGATAAAGTCTCAAGTATTAACCTTACCTCAATATCAAATCTGTAGCAATCTGGAGGTGTTAGAGGGCCAGCAGCCTTCAAGTTAACAGTTTTTAAAGAAAAAGCAAGAGTAGCTTTCACTAGTGCAGAAAAGTCAATTCTCCCCAAAAGTGATAAACTAGAGAAATTTCTTTCCTTGATGATGGATATGTTGTGACAAGCTGGAATGTAATTATAGCAAATTATTCCTCAACTATTAAAAAATCAACTCTAAAATCCAACCAGCTTTCACTTACTTTTGATTATTTCACTGTTGAAGACATAACTTTCATTAAATCCATAAATAGTTCCTTCTTTATATTCATAGAGGCACACAATAGGCAAATCCATTACATTCTTTTCACCCGTATAAAAATATGGACCAATAGCATTTTCTAGATGCACATACTGGTGTATAAATAAAAATATGTAGATATAGATTTAGTAGGAAAAATGTTTGAAACAATGAGATCAAATGGTTACAGTAACAAATAGAGAAAGCTATTTTACAAAAATTCATGAATAACTACGTTTTATGAGACAAAATATGAACACATATGTACCAGAAATAGAGTATTTAAATTAACGACGACTGTTTAATGCTCCGTTGCTCTCATGCACTTTTCTAAATAGTTACCATTTGTAGTCACTCGTAATAAAATACAAGTAAATGACAAATTAAGTTAATCTAATGATAAAGATACATTTCATCCAGAGCATAATATGATAGTTACCCCGTTGAGTGCATAATCGATAGTCTCGTAGAATTCGCCAATTTCATATAGGGCAAGAGGCCCTGTTGCTGGAGGGTAGGCATCCACCTCCCTTGTTGCATCCCAGCCTCTCAGGAACAGGTGAGAAAATGCAATTCTATTATCCCACGAGTAATTTACATGAATGTAGCGGCTTGTAGCAAATAAACCAAGCTTAAAATGAAAAACCAAAAAGTTACAAGTTAGTTATTTTTTACGTAATATTTGAAATTTTTTGGAACCATCAACAATTAATAATTTTCTCAAAAATATTCCAGAAACAAATTGACCAAAACAGCTTCAATTTCAGTTACCTGAACGGTTACTAAAGCAATTTTTATGACCTGGACTATAAATTTGTAGGGGAATCTCCTCTTTGCTTGCCATTTCTCAATCGGATTCATGAAGAAAAATTTCAATTTTCTTCTCATGTTTTCTTCCAGCTTTTCTTGAGTTGTGGTGCCATATCCTCCAGAAGGTGCCGATCGCTCTCTCTCTTGTGAGTCTGCATTAATTGTCAAAGTATCACCTAAAAAATGCGAATCATGACTTCCTTGACGAAAAACTTCGTTAAAACGCATTTAATGCTGATTAGTTAGGACTACATTTCGAACTTACTTGAATTCCTGTTAATTATTTTCCACCAATATGGCTTAATAGCGGGCTGCCTCCCATCAACACTGCAACTGCATACCGATGGAAGATTGTCACCATTACTGGGATTACTTCCCATGTCTTCGTTTTGCGTGGTATCCATTCAACTATCGCACTTCCAGTATAACAAATGATTAAGATCAACGCACAGCAAATGATTTCATATGTCCGAAACGTTTAACTGAAATATCTTTTAACGAGACATTTCCATGTGATTTGAAAGAAAAGAAATATCAGCAGCTCCTAAAAAACAACTCCGACAACCAATGATTCAACCAGTCGAACCTCTATAATCAATTCGGTTTGATATAGTAGAAAACATATGATAGTTGATTTTACAATCATACCAATGGTCATGTTCGATACAGTCGAAGATATTATTCACTGCTTCAAAGTGATATTTTAATCGGAAGTTTGAAAACTCACTGCAACTAATTTTTGATAAATATTATTTTAAATTAAGCTTATGAAAACAGCTGTTACTTCCTTATTGCATAGTTATCTTCGGTTGCGTCGTTGCGTATAGTATTTTTTCGGAGTACCAACATCTGCAAGATTAAAGTACTCAAGTGTGGTTTCTTATACATATGAATTTACATTTTGGTACTTTGGTATTAACGATGCTACACCTCCGCTGCGCTTCTCTGGGGGCGAGATATGGAACTACAGAGCGCTGAAAGTGGCGAGATTAGGAATTACGTGGAGGTAACGTTTTGACAGCGAATCTTAGTGTCATTTTATTTAGATGAACGCTTCCCAACCCGAGGGGGGAACACTGTGAACGTGAGAAGGACCGAAAACACTTCCACCAACCTACCCAACCCGGTGGGGACGCGTAAAATGTTCAAATTTCCCTTCCATGGCCCATCCGAGTTCCAATGGAGCACTGCTCCACGTAATTCCTAATATCGCCGCTTTCAGCGTTCTATAGTTTTTTTTATATCTCGCCCCCAGATATGCGCTGCGGAGGTGGAGGAAAGTACCTACCAAGCACTAGTACCCCTACATTTTTAACATTATATTTACTTTACTAGAGAATTATCGAGCTCGGCTAATGGCTGAAAATTTTAAAGAATAAGAATAAATATAAAAAACTAAAAATTACTTACCTATTTCAGATATCTCCAATAGCCACAACAAGTATTTATACTTGAATTAGTATATTTATTAGAAACAATACCTGAATCGGTTTTGGTACTCTTTTATTTTTGGGCGTGCTTTCATTCAATTTACGTTCTTTTGTTGGTCGGGCTGTCAATGTCAGAGCCACATTAAACATTGTGCCAACTTCTGACAATGAGACCTTTTTTATATATTTATTAATAAGCAATCGGCTTATAGCATAAGGCCAATTACAGATGATCGATTAACATTGAATAAATAAAATAACAGACAATAAGAATATTAACAAAGTACAACAATACAATGAAACTACAAAGACAAAAACAAGAGTGAAATAATAACAACAGAGCGGAAGAAATGCCAATAAACTGAACAGGAGGAAATTTTATGGAAAATAGAGAATAGGAAGATACTTCCTTAATTCGGAACTTGAGGCAATGTTGAGAACAGTTCTGAGAGGGATATGAAGGGGGTCAATATTGTTGTTGGTGGAAAGAGAGTTTAACAAAAGTAGGACAGGGAAGAAAAGGGAATGTTTTATGAGAGATAGATGTGGATCATTTACAGAAAAGGGGACAGAAAGGCAGGTTCTTCTAGATGGTACTCTGAAGTAAAGAAAGCAGTAAAGAACAATCAATTTTGCCATTCAGGAGATTATAGATGAAGATAATATCGGTAAAAGTTCATAGAAAATGAAGAGTATGGAGCTTAAGAGAGGCTAAAATTTGCATTTTAGAGGAGTTGTGAAGAGCGGGGACATGAATTTTAACAATTTGTATGAAAAATTTGAGAACATGGTCAAGGAGAGGAAGATTTGTGGAGGAGACATGAGCAAAATTAGTGGGCAGTACATCAGGAGTGGGAGCAAACAGCTACAAAAATAGGTACTGAGTGCAATGGGATCTTCGATATCAGTAAATCTGTATATACCTAACCCTTGGTTTACGAATGTTATTCGTTTCCTGAAAACCCTTCGTAATGCAAAAATTCGCAAATCAACAACCCTATTTGCATTAATTTATATGGGAAAAGTTACGATAGGTTCTTGAGCCCAAAAAATCACCATTTAAAATAAAATCTCAAATATAATTTATTTTTTATTTATCATAAAATCACTCAAGCAAACATTATTACAGTAGTTTGTGCAAATTTTCATAAGCAACTTAATTTATAAACTTTATAAAAGTTATGGTAATGAAGATGAACTGCTGTCATCAACTTCTATCGGACCGTTGATATCTTCGTCTTCTGAAATTGCAGAATGTTAAATTCCTGAGGTTGAAAAGACGAAGAGGTTGATAGATGAAAAAACGAGAGAATGGAAGTTTGTTTTGCTTCTTGTTTCTTAGAAACATAGAGCACATGATAACATTGGATTGCTTCATCAATGTGAGTTTTACACTGCCTACTCCTTTCCAGATTTGGGTCATTCTCATCCAAAATTGTAGTAACAGCATCAACAGCTGCAAAGAGCTTCTCCAATTTCTTCATGTCAAATGTTTTTGATGGCATCACATCTTCTTCCTCTTGCACTTCCTGGGACAAATGTACGTCGAGATGAATCAACTCTTCATTGGTTAGCTCTTCACTGTGCAATTGTAATAAATCTTCCACATCATTGTCATCTACTCCTTAAAGACCTACTTTGTTTGACAGATCCATGATGTACTTTCAAATGTTTTTTATGATCACCTCAACACCTTCAAAATTATGAACATAATTGGGCAATAGCTTCTTCCAAACTCCATTTATATTTTCCCATGTTACTTTATCCCATGCTCTTCCAAAGTTTTCGATTGCCATTTTTGTGTTGTATTGCTTCCATAATTCTTTCACTGTTGTGGTTTCGGAGAGTCTCTCAGAGATTGGAAATTCTTTCCTCCACTTACTAATGACACCCGCACAGAATGTGTAAACGTACATACGTACAACCAGTAAACCTCACGGCCTTCCTTCCCTGCTGTCTCTCTTGTTCTTCCGCTTTGCTCCCAATCTCTCTGCTGCTCCAAGTAAACCCTCGGAGGGGTCTTTTGCCTATCCCTTGCTTAGTTAAATATATGAATTTCTCTTCTGCGTCATGACATAGTGCGTCTTTGGTTTTCCAAAAATTTTTTTGTATAATTGAAAAATATTGTTTGTAAATAGAAAAATAGGTATAAATATCCGTTCTTCATAAAATCGAAAATTCGTAAATCGAGCATTCGTAAACTGAGGGATAGGTGTATTTCCATATTGACTTTTCACCAAGTTAAGAATAAAGCAAATTCATACTTTTATACAATTAATTTAAAGCAACAACTTACACGCCTGTTGGCTGACAAATGTTTGAATACTGTCTGTGTGATCAAAACTGTGAAGCAAGTGCACTTTTGCACTCATTATGGAGAGAATTGTCAGATGACTTTAGGTCATACTCGGGACCGCTGTTGAAGTCAGGAACCACTACGACTCCAGGAAGTCATTTCTGTCTAGCGCTAATAGTTTTGATGCTTTGTGCAAAACAAAATTTGGAGTCCCTATCAAGTAAATGCATTTTTGTTTTGATAAATACATTTTTATTTAGTTTTGAAATTGGATATTACACATTATAAGTAATATGAATTCTTTGTAAGACATATTTCCCCAAGTGGCTTCTTTATTAAATAATCATTTATCCCACCAGCCATTCTGTTCTCAATCTATAACGTAAATCATGGCTGCTTTTCCCATAAGAATAGATGGCAAGAGGAGAGGGATGTGCAGCATTTTCCTACTTTTGACAGTTTATCGAGTTCCCCATCAGTTTTTCGTGTTCGCCAGAAGTTTTTGTGTTCGAACTCTTTCCAATGGCGAATTTTCCGGTGCCTACTTCACTGAAACAGGTTGTCTCCTTCCTTGGGATGTCAGGTTTTTATTCCAAATTTATTCCTAATTTTGCTAAATTGGCCGCTCATCTGAATGCCTTGAGGAGAAAGAATGCCACCTTTCAATGGACTGATTTCCATTCTGATTCCTTTATGAAACTTAAAAATGTCTTGTCCTCTCCTCCAGTTCTTCACTTGCCTGATTTTAATTCAGATTTCCATCTCTTTGTGGATGCTAGCAATATTGCTTTGGGAGCCACTCTCAATCAGCTGATTGATGGTAATTTTAAACCGGTGGCTTATGCTAGCAAAACATTCAATACTCAAGAGTCTCGTTTGTCCACTTATGAATTGGAATGTATGGCCTGTTGCTTTGCAACTCAAAAATTTAAGCCATACCTGCAGGCAAGACCATTTCATTTGTATACTGATAATGCTGCTTTCACCTGGCTGTTTAATCACCCTAAACAATTAGGGAAAATTGGTCGCATGGTTTTAAAGCTGTCTTGTTTTTGTTTCACAATTCACCATGTTTCTGCTTCTAAAAATATGGCTGCTGATTACTTGTCACGGGTTAGAATCTTGGATCATCATTCTGATCCAACCCCCGTTGAAATTTCCTGTCTATTGCAACATGTTCCATTGTCCTTCACTAATATTCGCCATCATCAGGCTTCGGACAGAGACTTGTGCAAAATAATAGAGCAAATCAGATCAGGGAAAACCATTCCGAATTATTCTGTGCAAGGTTGTAATTCCTCTTGCTTTAAGAGAGATGATCTTCCAATATTTTCATTCTTCTCCTATTGGTGGACATCTAGGCAGTGCAAAGACTTGTGATAAAATCTCCCGTGAATTTTGGTGGTTGGATATGAGAGCAGATATTTCAAAAAAAGTCAAAAGCTGTCATGATTGTCAAATAACCAAACCCAGAAATTGTTTACCTCCTGGTCATCATTCAGCTATATTCTCGACTTATCCCTGGGAAAGAATATTTATTGATTTTGTCAGTCCATTGCCTAGGAGTAAATTTGGTCATGCCTATGCCTTAACCATAATTGATGGTTTTAGTAAATTTGTAATTATTCAACTGGTTAGAAGCTCAACAAGTAAAGCTGTTGTTGATATCCTAACCAGGCTTGTATTTTCTAAATTTGGGGTTCCCAAATATATTGTTTCAGATAACGCTTCCTCTTTCAAATCCAAATTATTTTATGACATGTGTTTTAGCATAGGGATTAAACATATTTATACTGCCCCCTATTATCCCAGGCCCAACCATGCAGAAAGAGTTCATAGAAATCTGAAGTACGCCTTATCTGCTTTCACACGTGATGCCCATGATAAATGGGATGCATTTTTGCCCGCGCTGACTTTTGCCTTTAATTCTGCTAAACACTCTTCTACAGGTGTTTCACCTGCTAAGGTATTTTTGGGTCGTGAGCTTCCACACCCATTATCACTTCAATGGGATCAGCTGATTGTAATTCAGCTTCAGGGCAGCAACTTTGGAATAAGGTGCTAAGTAATTTAGCCAAGTCACAACAGCGCGTTGCTAGCAAACATAACGCTAGACATTCTCCACAAGCCTTTTCACCAGGTGAACAGGTTATGTTCAGAGCTGTGCTGAAAGTTTCCAAACTTAATAAAATGTCTGCCAAAATTTCCCCTCTATGGGAAGGACCCTTCGTGGTAAACAGGATAATCACTCCTGTAATCCTGTCTTTAAGGAAGCCAGACAACCCAAATTATTTTCGAATAGCAAATCTTAGTCAAGTTAAGAAATATTTTTCTTCTGGTAGGAAATAATTGATTATTTTTAATATCACGTGTTAATGTTATTTCTATTATGTAATGCTTTGGTTGACCAAAGGTTAATATTGGTCATTCTCAATTACCACATACTATTGTTAATCAATGTAAGAAACTTTATGTGGCTATCAGATAACAATTTGATTTTGTGGCTTTGAAAAATGAATCACCCATTGTATTTTAATGTTCAGAATTACTTTGTCTTGTGAACTTGTTTAGATATACAAACAAGAGAGTATCCTTGGGTGATTGCCCTGTTGGCAAATAATATTTTCTCATTAATTTGTAACTTTGTAATAATAATATTGTGTTAATGTACCTTGGAACTTTTGTGATTATTTTCGAATTCTTATGCTGTGCTTCAAGCTGGTGCGTCGGTAAACTCTGGAGTGAGACTTTGTTTGTTGAACTAAACAGTGAGTGAACTCATCGAAAGTGAGGGGGGATGCAGCATTTTCCTACTTTTGACAGTTTATCGAGTTCCCCATCAGTTTTTCGTGTTCGCCAGAAGTTTTTGTGTTCAAACTCTTTCCAATGGCGAACTCCAGCAAATGACGACCCCTGCCTGCGACGCACCCTTGCGTGCGACGCACCCTTGCGTGCGATGCACCCTTTTACGTGGGAAGCCTTCTTTTATAGCAACAGACATTAGCCCGGAAGAGGACACTAGTAGATCGAGGGTAGAACCAATTAGCGTTCGCGAGTGCAGCACAATCTACCGGCACTTCACTGCGAACTGAATTAGTTCCGAGCCGACAACGTCGCCACAAGCAGAGGCAGTGAAGGAGAGAGGGAGAACGAGACAGGATGAGGAGAGAGAGTGAAGACAGCTGAGGTGAACGCACCTGCGGAAAGGTTATCTGCGAGTCGAACCCTTTTCCATATCATTTGTGATTCCTCAAGTGGACATTTCTACTAAGTATTGTACTATATTTGTGCTTTGTATTATGTCACTGCAATATAATTGTTAGTACATTTCGTGACATTTATCCAGTGTATGCTATTTGATTTGTGGTCGGCAGCAGCAGTGTCACCGAGGGTATCGTATCGTTTAACTATTTTCAAGTACTTTTAGAATAATGTAAAATGAGACAGTTTCGTCTCAGATGCATGCAGGATTTTAGGACAGTTCAATACAACTGATTTGGCACAGGACAATTTGGCATTTATCCTGTCGAATTGCACCTATTGTTTAAGATAATTGTGTTTAAGAATATAAAGACAGAATTAATAAAGTGAATTACAATTATTAATTATGTTACTGAACCTTCAGTATAGAAAAAATATATTCTTTGAAAACATAAGAAATTATCTGTTAACCCATATCAAGATAACTACAAACGTTATTGTGATTGAGCCTATTCTAAAAAAATTCAACATTTCTGCTCATTTTTTTGCTTGATGCACTCATCTAAATCAGTGGTACCCTAACTTTATTTACTGGTGGGCTGCATCCGTGGTTGCAAATCCTTCGGCAGGCTGGATTAGAGATTAAATTGGAAGTTATCTGTATGTTCTAAGGAGCCAAAAAATTGTCGGTATTGGATCAGTAGAAGCCACTATATGATGTGTTTAGAAAGTGATAAAAAAATTTGTCGAAATTTTAGTTTCTCCAATGATAAATAATTTTCCTTAATTCATTTCAAATTATCATATGCATAATAAGATTCAGCATGAAATTACAACAATTGAGCATTATAATTTCACTGAAATTACAAATTTACCATGATCACCATAAATTCTAGGGGTCGACCCGAGGTATTTTGGCCTACGGGCAAAAAACTGGCCCAGTGTCACCTTTCGTAAATTTGTTAAGATATTTTTTAAAAGAGATCTTTCATTCATTTATTGCTCTGTAAAATAATTGATAATGAAAAGTTAAAAGAATTGAATCTAGATTCCCAACTGTTTCGCCATATAAACTGGCAGCCAACATTTATTCACTTGCAAGTAATGTATAGGTAGGTGCAGTGGCATAGGTAGGGTCTTTGGTGCCCAGTGGCAAGGCCTCTTCTTGATGCACCTAAGGGAGAGGGGGGAGGGTTATATCCTCAGTCCGGGCGGTCCGGGCCACATGACATTTTTTCTTGTCGCCAAAATCCAGGAGGGAGGGGTTTATGGGGTTTTCTGTACTCAATTTAGCATGTTGGTATCCTTAAGCAATTCCCTATTTTGCTACCATTACAATGGCTCTGGGGAAATAAAACAAAATTCAATCAAATAATGGTGTCCTAATATAATCAAATATCTTAACTAGTTTAAAGAAGTTTTGTGAGTATTAAGGCCTAGTGAACTAAAAGAAACAACAAAATCAGTATTAGAAACTTTTGATATTTTGACATAAATAATTCCAATTTCTTAAGTCTTAATCCTCTAGGACAGGGTTTCTCAAAATATCCGAAGCCACGGAACCCTTAGACTCATATTCTTATCATTTAATGGTACCTCGTGAAGCTTTTGCAGAACCCAAGGGTTCCACGGAATGTAGTTTGGGAAACTCTGCTCTAGGATAATACATTACTATGTGACCTCCTAATATATCTGCTTTCACTGATAAAAATTGGTCCATGAGTTTGCACCCCTTAAGCCCTGCACCCAGGGGCAACTGCCTCCCTCTCTCAATGCCACTGGATAGGTGATTGGGCACCCCAGGAAGCTACCCAGCTCACTCGTAGCTCAAGCCGGCTCTGAGTGGAATGCACTATAGCCAGTAATAGGACATTGTGTGACTCCATGGTCAGCTCGGACGTGAAAAAACTGCTTGTGTGCCCAGGTGTTCCGAGCATTTCACATCTGAATTCACCAATTTTTTCGAGCACTAGGTTCCCTCTAATTATTTAGATCACAGTATATTTGAAATTTGATAGTTATTTAGCATTTTAATAAGATAATATCTTAAGGAAGTTGACAATGGGAAAACTTGAAAGAACCTTAGACCTCTTAATGACGTAACATCAATGCAAAACAACATAAATCAATGCACAGGTAATAATTGATCGCTGAATGGACGTATATCGGGGTATACTTGTATATACTCCAAAACAAGTTATGTTGGTTAGGTCTATTACCAAGGGAGGTACAATTTGAAAAGCTACAGTTTTTGTTTGTTTGTGTGTATTTCTGGCTAATCAACCTCTTAGATATTATAACCGTAACTACATCAACACTGAACATACACACACATGGGAGGAGGGAAACCCGGTGTCAGCATTAGCATCAAGGGGGCCAACTGCTTAACATCCCTTCTGAAGGACGGAGCTTTGACTCTCATGGTCTCATCAAAGCACACAAGTAGGGGATGAGACAATCCCAGGTTGAAAAATCCGACCTCTGCCAGATTCAAACCTGATACCAATGTATGGAAGACCAATGCTCTAACCACTTTGCCATCCCAAAAAGCTACAGTTCTGTGATGTGGAAAGCAAGAGGAAACTGCCACATTATTATCACTAGTTTTTTGTAATATACAGGTCGTACCTCAAATTGTGATGGATTTTCACATGCATGAAGGGCTATGGGTACAAACAGGGCTGTGCCAACCCTGTACCATGCCAAGCAAGTGGTGCACAGTGATGTAGCTAGGGTCTTCTGTGCCCGGGGGCTAGTTACAAAATCTGTACCCCCAGGCTCTAAGTCCTAGCCAAATTTAGTACAGGGGAAGGGGTAGAAACCCAAGCATACTACACATTTGATAGCATTTGGCATATATCACAATATTCTTTTTTATACTGAAAATACTGTTTCACAGACATTATAAACACATAATATGAACATTGATATGATATATTAAAAAATAAGACTACCAATTAACTTTTTAATTGAGAAAATCACAATTTTAGAATGCAGTAATCCCTAAATATTTGCTGGTTTCATATTCGTGGTATCGCTTATTCACGCAGGAATTATTGTAGCAAGTTTCAATATTTGTGGGAGGTAAACTTCACTTATAGGCGGTCGCTTACCTTAAAACACTGTGTGATACAATGTCATTGTGCTTGCTCATAGTATTTTATACCATAGACACAAAACGCAAAGGAAGTGAAATGAGTGATGATGAAAGAGTGAGACGAGCAAGAAAAGTTATGTTATTAAGTGAAAATGATGAATTGTTAGAAAACCTGTCACAAGGCAAAAGTGTAGTGTCCATTGGTAAGGCATATAACATCAACAAATCTACTGTGAGATAAATAAAAATAAACATGTGGGCAACACATGACTTTCTCCATATTCATATGGCAAATTACATGTTGTTAGCTCTAGTATCGTTGTCAATATTTACTTCTGGTTGACAATTAAGAAAAGAAAAAGGAGCGTTATTAAGATGTAACTAAGCATCAATTGTTAACAATAGTCTTCGGTAGGTGGCATGGTGGTGGCAGCTAAAAATATAAGGTATCTCTTAAACAATGCATTATATGGAAAAATGTATCAAACAAAGGTTGTAGAAAACAAAATTTCCTACAACTTTTACTCCATCACATTTTTACATTTATCAAATATTAAAGCAAATATTTTAAAATAACGGAAAAGTGACAAGAGTAAACACCCACTTCCGGTAAACTGATTTTTACCAAAAACTAATCTGATCTTCTAACTTTGATAAAAATTTTAAATATAAAATTTTGCATTGACCTGATTAATCGTTTTTGAGTTAGAGCGCCCACAAAAATCTATCACATACATACAGACAGACAGACATCATTGAGAAAACAGTCAAAATGTGTTCAGGGGACCTTAGAACATGTATTTCTGTTGAAATCTTGAATTCGATTTTTTTCATGAAAACAATACTTTCTCTATTCGTATATGGAGAAAGTAAAAAGGAGGCAAGTATACAGGCTACTGTTAGTGGAAATGTGCCTAAAAGTGTCATCGTGAAGATGGAAAATACCCTAAATATTTGGATCAAAAATCAAATGTGAAAAAAAGTTTTATTGAGTAGCCTGGTAAATGAAAAACCACTTCACTTATATGAGTGTTTAAGAAAAATATTGGCAACCAGTGGCGTATCCAGGGGGGGGCAGATTTTGGAGGTTATAACCACCCCACCCATGAGCAATGTATGCTTAGAATATCCTCTGGGAAAGGTATTGATGCCCAAGATAATTAATAATTGATCCTATATCTAGCTCCTTCCTTAATCGCGCCCCTGCTAATCATTTCCCTCAGGCGACTATATCCCCTACCTCCTCCAATGCCCCAACCGCTGGACTTCCCCTCCCGCTTGCCTCTCCTCGCAGAGAAGGACCTTCCCCTTCCACTGACCCCGCACCGGGGACCTTATCTATCTCCCATCTTCCTTCACCTTTCACCTCGGCTCAGACCAAGCCCCCCTCTTTTCTTATTCCGAACCCTCCCGTGAACCCTCCTACCACTCCCAAGGCAATGGGAGACCGAATGAAAGAACGCCCTTCCACAGCTCCCCCAACTGCTGCATCGCCCAGCTATGCCTGCATTGCCGGAGGAAGAGCAGGCGGTGGCCCCGGACTGAGCGACTCCGACTCCACGAAGAACACTTTCACATTCCTCATGAAACCGGTGATGCCAACGTCCAGTGGGCCAATAAAGAAGACAGGTGTCATTTTACAGGCACTCCCGAACACTTCCATCCACGACTATGTTTTCGCGGTAGCGGATGCTCTTGGTGGAGGAGACGCCTTCACCCATGCCACCAGACTATCCAACAACCGAATATGTATATACCTTAAAACAGAGGAACTGGTAGACATCTTTCTATCCAGGCACGGGGGAGTGACAGTCAACGACTCTTACGTCACTGCGAGGAGAATGACAACTAAAGTCACTTGACTCGTCATCTCCAATATACCGCCCGAGTTCCCTGACTCAGACCTTCTGGACCTTCTGAGTCAGGCGATGAGGGTCGTCAGCTTGATCCAGAATCTATCTCTGGGCATCAAGCGTGAGGGATTTAGTCATATAGGCACCTGGAGGAGGCAAGTCTATGTGGTTTGGCGGGAAGGTCTTGGGATTCCTGACTCCATCGTAGTAGATTTCGCCAATACCCCACATAGATTATACCTCTATTTTGACGATTCCAAATGTTTCAAGTGCAATCAGGAGGGGCACTACTCGAAAAACTGCCCATCGATAAACAAGGTACCTCTGGACCCCAAACCTCCTCTCCAGACCTTCCGCTCTCAGAACCCCCCTCCCTCCCACGCCTTCCTCCTCCTCCTCACCTTGCGCCCACGCCTCCCAGGCCAACAGTCCCCTGCCCCTCCAGGCCAGTAATGACCACGGAGGAACCTCCCTCCCCTCCGAGCCTAATCCCTCACCCCTAGTTCCGCTGACTATTTTCCCCTCCCCCTCGACCTCCGCTTCCGCCTCGTTCGTCGTACTCTCAGAGATGGATATCGCCCCTACCCAAGGGACGTCCGCGGTGCCCGTCCCCTCAGGCAGACCCATTTCGAAAAGGAAGACTGAAGAGTCCGCCGAAAAGTCCCCGACCCGTAGGAAGCGCACTCCGGATCTTACGAAAGACGAAGAGGGTTTACTGCAAATTCGTGCGATATGCGATGAGAAGCCCTCTCTCATAGCGGTGCCAACGGACACACTCCTGTGGTTCCTGAGAGATGTCAAGGGCAATAACGACCCGCTGAGCTTGGCCAGGAAGTCGTTTGACGACCTCTCTACGCTCAAGACTGCCTTACTCGCTCTGGGCGCCGAGAAAAGCCTCAAACATGCGGCCATTAGAATGCGCATTCAGAGACTGACCAGGACTCTTGAACGCCAGGAGGTCTAACCCCCCTCCTCGGCACTTGTCATCTCTCACACCATTTTAACGCGTCCCACCTTTCCTTTGTTAATCTGTCTTTCCACTCTCCTACTCATTATCTCCCTGTCCCTCTCTCTCTCTCTCTCTCTCTCTCTCTATATATATATATATATATATATATATATATATATATATATATATATATATATATATATATCTCCTTCTCTCTCTCCCCCTCTCGCTACCTTTTATCTATTTATTCATCTGTTGATCAGACCCACAAATCCAAATGGCGAGTGGAAATCAAACACTGACTTTCATGAGCCTGAACGTCTGCTCCATTCGCAGTGCGGCTAAATGGGCTCAGCTCACGGCCTTCTTAAGACGCTGGTTTCCGGAAGCTCTTCTTCTGCAGGAAACTAACACAGAAGATGCTCCCCTTCTAACCCTGCCGCAATACACCACGTACTTCAACGAGCCCAGAACCGGCACGGCCATTTTTATTAAAAACTCGCTTAACTTACGGGTCACCCGCAGCGACATCATTTTCAGGGGGCACGTTCAGGCGATGGAGCTGTCAACGGAGGACCAGGCGCACACGCCCCTAAAAGTGGTCTGTTTTTACGGTCCCCAAGACGAAGCGACGGCAGTCGATGCCACGGAAGCGCTAGGGGCTACTTTGTCGGACCATCTCCCCACCGGAAGCAACATGACTCTGGTGCTTACGTGAGACTTTAACGTCACCTTGTCTCCAAAAAAGACAGATCATCCGGAGTGGAGCGCCACCCGAGATTCGCCTCTGCCCTGGCTGCACTGATTCAGCAGCACCGACTTGTGGACGTATGGTCCGCCGTGCACCCCCATGAGCCTGGACACACCTTCCTCGGGCACACCAAGGGCGACTCGAGTGCGAGGCTCGACCGGTTTTATCTTTCGACTGGGAAGCTAGGGGGGGGGGGGGTAAGGAGCATCCGTACGCTAAAATCCTTT
Organism: Tanypteryx hageni; assembly: GCA_028673005.1. Lineage (NCBI taxonomy): Eukaryota > Metazoa > Arthropoda > Insecta > Odonata > Petaluridae > Tanypteryx > Tanypteryx hageni. Next base: position 42,952,090 of record CM054120.1, read on the forward strand.
TCGGACCACAAAGCGGTCGCGCTATGCCTCACGGTCGCGCACGAGGATCCGCGCTCCGCTTCCTCCTTTTGGCGATTCGATAATGACCTGTTGAAGTCGGAGGAACACATCGGCCACGCGAAGGAGGTCATCAAAGCAGTCCTTGAGGACCATTGGGAGGACCCTACCTTACGGTGGGAATCACTGAAGGCCGAGCTGAAGGAACACGCCATAACATACCGCAAGATTTTAAGATCGCTATGTTCCACCGAGGTGGGGAAAGAATGGTACAAGCGAGAGGGGGAGAAAATGCTTACGCGGATGGGATGGGAAAGGTTAGTAGCGAACGACGCACCTGCCACAGACCATCTGGTGTGATGGGCAGCAAGATGCCGGCCGCGACAGCTGCAGGAGATAGACACGGGAGGAACCATCTCGAAGGATCCCGCCGAAATAAGCGCCTTCGTCGCAAACTATTTCGAAAATATCTACGGTGACTGAGGTGGATGAGCCCTCCCCCGCAGGTGATCTTGGGCACACGTCTCGGCTGCCGGAAGTCGACAATAGGTACCTCGACTAACCTATCGATGGCGCAGAATATTCATTAGCCCTGGAAAGCCTGAATAAAAACAAATCGCCAGGGATCGACGGACTCACGACAGAGTTTTATCAGGCTTTCTGGAGGCAGTTAAATGGACCTTTCTGCGAGATGGCGGAGAGGAACTTCTCAAGAGGGCGGTTGCCGCTGTCGACCACCACGGCGGTAATCGCCCTGATCGACAAGGGAGGTGACACCAGCGAGATGGAGAATTGGAGACCTATCTCTCTCATGAACACTGACTACAAGATACTGGCAAAGGTGCTTTCTGCTAGGCTCGCATCGGTAATGGCCTCCGTTGTATCCTCGGAGCAATGCTACTGCGTTCCGGGGAGGACGATATTCGACAGCATTGCGCTGATCAGGGATGTCATCCGCCTCCAAAACGACGACACCGCCCGAACAGCGTTACTAGCGTTGGATCAGAACAAAGCCTTCGACAGAGTCAGGCACGAGTATCTCTTCTCAGCAATGGAGAACATGGGCTTTGGGCCCATACTTATCGATCGAGTGCGAGCTCTATACGGCGGAGCCAGATGCACCGTCAGGGCAGCCAACAGGTTAACCAGACCCATCCCGTTTTTGACGGGAATTCGGCAGGGCTGTCCTTTATCCGGACAGCTCTACTCTTTATCTTTGGAACCTTTAGTGTCCCCCCTGAAAAAGACCGTCCGTGGAATTCCTCTCCCCCCGCCCGCGGAGCGCGCGCTCGTCGTGAGCGCGTACGCTGATGACGTGTGCGCCTTCCTCGGGGAAGAGGAGGACTTCGCTCGACTTTCCGCGTCCTTTGCTACGTACGCGCGCTTGTCCGGCGCGTCACTCAACAAGCAGAAGAGCAAAGGGCTGTGGACGGGAGGTTGGAAAGACCGGCAAGACACACCATTGGGGTTCCAATGGTCGAATGGTGGTTTCAAATGCTTGGGGGTGTGGCTCCACAACGATCCGCATCGGAAGAGCGCCCTCAACACCGAGGAACTTCAACGCAAGATGACAGACGGCATCAACAAATGGAAGCCGAGGCTCTCCCCCATGTCGCTGAGAGGACGGGTGTTGGCCGCGAACCAGTTCGTAGCTCCACGGATGTGACACATTCTTCAGTCTCACATGCCCTCTTACTCCTTCCTGCAGAGGCTGCAAAGTACTCTCGTGGACTTTGTGTGTAACGAGGGCAGACACTGGACGGACGCAGCCGCGCTGTCGACGGCGATAGCGGAGGGTGGCCTGGGCCTCGTAGATGTGTACGTCAAACTCCTGGCCTTTCGCTTCCTATTTGCGCAGCGACTCCTTTACGGTCCGCCATGTAGTCCCTGGAGGGTACTCTCGGCCCACCGTCTTTTGCCTTATCGAAGGCAAGGCGAGGTGTTCGGCATTTTCTGTGACCAACAACCACACAGGAATCATGCAGCTATCGGAGCCTTTCACAATTCAGTGGTTCGAGCATGGAAGGTCCTCAGACCCAGGATGATTTCTCCCGGCGACGACGACCGAAGGCCATTTCCAACTGGCTGGCCCCCGCCAACACCAATGCCGGACTTCCTCATCACGAGTCCGAAATCACGCGACGTGTTACTCCTGTCACTAGCGGAAAGGCGCGTCTACACGGAGCACATGTATGCGTTGAAAGGAAGAAAGTGGCCCTATACAGGAGCGCTCACGGGCGGTAAAATTAATTGGTTGGCGATCCGAGATCCCCCGACGTTCGGCTCCGATGCAGACGTAGCATGGAGGTTTGCCCACGGGAGACTGGCGGACACACTGTTCCTCAACAGAGCCAGTTTACGAACGGGCACAGGATGCCCTTGGTGCCCTGACACAGATGGGGACTTGTGGCATCTCGTGTTTGACTGCCCGAAAGCCACCGAACTTTGGTGACGAATCGCGAGTCTGATAAAGCGTCTTACCGGGCGAACCACGATCACCGCGGAGCACCTTTACGGCGGCATCGACGCTCGGAAGGGGGAGATTCGGACAGGCATCCAACTGGCAAATTACATAGTCACCTTAGCGAAAAGTGTCATATATAGAGAAACCACCCTCATTTTCAAAGGAAATAAGCAAGACGTCGACTTCGCAACCGAAGTTCAGAGCTCACTAACGAAGAGATTTAGAAAAGAGTGGGAATACCACAAGCTCGAGGGTAAGGAAAATGCTTTCCTGTCATACTGGGGGTACAAAGGGATCTTCTTCGACATCGAAGACGGGCAGCTGAAACCAAGCAATGCAGTAATAGGATTGTCTCAGCCCTAGTCTCCAGAGGAAAAAACCTGTGATCTCAATAATAGAATCAGTAGGGGTGGTCGGCCCTGAGATTGCGGTAACCAGCCCCTTTGGAGGGGCCCATCCCCCCCGCATCCCTCACACGACAATTGAGATCCAACGCATATAACTGCGTTTAATATATAAAAGAACGAATGACTGATAAAGAAATAAAGTATTAAAAGAAAAGATTTAATCCCTTACCAAGGTGATAATAATAATAACACACACACACACATCACACACCACACACACACACATCACACACACATCACACACACACATCACACACCACACACACATCACACATACACACATCACACACACACACATCACACACGCATCACACACATGCACACATCACACACATACATCACACACACACACACACCAGCAAACACGTACCCCTGCATATGCACGCACCCCTACATATCCATGCACTTCGGCATATGCTCTTACTTCAGCAAACGCGAGTACTTTGGCAAACGCGAGTACTTCGGCTTGCGTGTATGTACAGAATTCCACCTTTTAAAGCAACAGACATTAGCCCAGAAGAGAACGCCACCCTCCAGAGCCAATAATCGTTCGCGAGTGCAGTGCACTCTACTCACAATTCACTGCAAACTAAGGGACTTCCGATCCGATAACGTCGCCACGAGCAGGAGAGAGAGAGAGAGAGAGATGGAGTGAGGAAGAGAAGGAGGAAGGACTTGGAGAGATGCACACCTGAGCCACGGCCTGCGGAAGACTACCCTACGAGTCGAATTCTTTTCGTATTGTTTGTGATTCCTCAAAGTGGACATTTCTATTAAGTATTTTACTATATTTCTGCTTTGTATTATTTCACTCCAATATAATTGTTAGTATATTTTGTGTCATTTTGCCAGTGTATTATATTTGATTTCCTGTTGGCAGCAGCAGTGTCACCAAAGGGGTATCGTATTGTTTAACTATTTTCAAGTACTTTTAGGATTAGGAGAGATTAATGTAAAATGAGACAGTTTGTGTCTCAAGTGAGATTACTAATTTTTTGAATGAAATTTCAGAATAGTTTTATTCCAAGTTAAAGCAACTGATCATCATCTGTTATATTTGCTGGATTCTGTAACCATGCTTTACAAGTTAGTGACTTTATTTTATTTCAATATGAACATGTCACACCACACATCATTTATCTAAGCATTATTCTTAAATAAAATCGCTAAAAAGAATCGTTATTTTTTATTTTACTTTATGAAATATTATCGTGTTATATTGAATACAATGATATAACAATTGACATAACACAGGAATGTGGAGACAGTGCTTATTCATGTAACACAGCAGGTCAATAGGATGGTCTTAAAAACTGTAGTATATTCTTACCTTTCCCTTTCAATTTTTATTATTCCTTCATGAACAATTTCTTATATATTTTTACTTTGTCCTACATGTACAAGATATCTCAAGAAATTCCAGAGGGAGTAGTCATTTTTACAGGATTAAATTTCTCATGCTTTGTGTTCGGAATGGTAAAATTTTGGACAGCACATTAGGCTAAGATATAAGATAAATAAAAAACACAAAACCAAGACAGATATTGGATTGCATTAACGACTGGATTTTTAATATTATCATTTTCAAAATAAGAATTTAATTCTACAACTTATGGAAATCAACCAAGAACGCCAAAGTAGATGGATTTCAGAGATGTATCATATCTATTGGTTTATTATACAAAACTATGATCAATCTATCATGTCATTCTCTACATATGCTAAAAAAAGGTCAGTGGTGATGTTAGTGATGAGGCTGATAATGCCCCCCTTAAAAAATTCCTGCATACGACACCAGTTTCCCTCCATAAAATCTTAATTAGAGCATATGAAAAGTTATCAGCAGATTAGATTACCAATCAAAATTTTTCATTTCCATCATTTCAGTGAATTTCTGCGATAGAGCTTCTGAGGGAAGTGCTCAAGGAGTGGAAGAGGAACTTGCCGACAAAGAGGAAGGAATGCCCAGCCACTTGGAATGCCCTTCAAGATCTATAGACTTGGACAATTGTATTTTCATATTGTTTTTGTTTCCTTGAATTGTACCTTATATTGTAATGTTATTTAGAATGAGTGGGGATGTATTCATTCAGCTTTAGTTACGAAGAAGTAAAGAATAGTTAGGAGCACAGGGTGAAAGTTAAGTTGCTACATAGGATGAGGTGAAAAAACAGGCCTGTCCGTTGTGTAGTTGTTGGAAGGAATAATGTGGGTGGGATTTAGGTAACGCTGCATGCAGTGTGTAGCATTTTTCCCTCTGACATTTTATTGAGTTCCACATCAGTTTTTCGTGTTTGCCAGAAGTTTTTGTGTTCAAACACAATCAAACGACAAACTCCATGAAAGGCATGCACCCCTGCATATGCAATGTCGCTGATGAATTACAGTGGGATATAGTTTGTTTTGCTCTCTGAGCACCAATCTTGGTTCAACATCAGTAAACCACATGCTAAAAATATTAATCAATAAAAAGCAGAAACCACTGGCATGTTATGCAGTCGTATTTGATGATATCTTTAACATATCATTTAAGATCATACCGTAAGACATCGGAACCAAGCATCCCAAGGTAATAATCCAATCTGTGACATCATATCACCAAATAAAATGTCCCCGTTATTGTGCCAAGTTCTATTAAAATGATCGATCATCAAAAAAATCATTAAAAATACCTGTATTACCAATAAACCAAAAAACAACAACTTGAGGCAAATAAGTAGGAAGAATTACATTGAAATGTCAGCTTGGTAACTGATTTCATATTTGTAAATTTCTCATTTATATTCCAATCAAGACTACACTCCAGTCCCATATGCATTATGGAGCAAGAAACTATAATGTGTAGGAGATTAATTTCTCTAAGGAAAGTTATGCTGTCCCTGATGTGGCCATATGTATTTATAAGAATATGCGTTAGATGTCCCATTTCAATCCCAAACTATGAGAAAATAATGTTAAATGAAAGAAACCCTTTGCAATTGTCACTCTCAACCCTGTCATATTGTTCCCCGAAGTCTGAAATGGAAGGTTTTTCTCTCAGTCCTTTTAGCAATATATTACGCATATAAATATATATACATATATATTTATATATTAGCATCTTAGATATGGTGTGGTATTTGGGGAACATCATCCCAATTAGCTACACCATTTAACTTACAAAACAGACCTCTAAGGCTGATGTTTAACCTAAAAAGATGAACATCATTTAAAAATGCATTTACTGGAAATGAAATGCTAATCCTTCCTTGTATTTTGATTTTTGAATCTATCTTATTCATAAAAGGGAATTTCCACCTATTTCATCTAAACTCAGATGTATATCCAGGCACAAATCAGATATTCACAATTATGCAGCACCATACAGCAACAACAACCCATATTTCTCGTCCAGCAATGTGAATAATACTCTTCATATCTCCATAAAATGCATTTTAAGCCACGGAAAACTCAAAGCGGAACTATAAGTGTTTTTTTTAAACTTAGCTACTACACCGTAGATGAATACTTATGGCATCTAATCATGCTGTAAAAAATTTGACTTATAATGAGACATTACTATTCTTAATAAAATTTTATATTTGTTAAGAAACCTGTTTTTTAGAAATTTAACTATGTTATATGAAACAAAACTATAAATTTTAATTTTATTGATTACGATATATCGTAGAAATTGTTTAAAAACTTGGATTTGGTGTGTGTGCATGTTTATGTATATGTATAACAATTTCCACATGAGAATGCATGTATGCATATTTTTTATATAGCAATGTATATTATTACCATTTCTCTGTTACGTAACATGTAAAATATGGAAATAAGAAATATTACCATTATCATAATGTAAAAAAAGCAACAGATGTAGTCAAGCGTTCAAGGGTGGAAATTGCTAAAGACAACCTTGGTTTCCGCCTTATTACCTGGAGCCATTGTATATTTTATTCATTTAAATTGCATGTTATACTATGAATGCATTGCTACATTCTGCCTAAAGACTGCCAAAATATTTAGAGTTATAACCAGTTCAAACAAATGTGGTTCTAATACCCTATAGGGTAATTATTGTAAGAATGATAGATAGCGTTTAAGTCGTCCAAATGCTGGAGATGCCACTGCACATTTTATGTGATATTTATATGAAGGAGAGTAATACATGCTGTTTGGTTGCTGACCTGATCCATTGAATTGGTCTCTGTAGGAGGTTCTCATCCAAGGATTGGAGATTATGATTTAAATTGTCCTAATACAGACATCCCTCGTTAAAACCCGGTCCGCTCAAGAAGATTGTTCTAAAGGTGCACCTGCTAATGAAGTGAAATGTAAATTAAAGTCCTATAGTAGTAATACTAATGTATAATGATTATAATAAATAGAGACAGAATGAATTTATTGTGAATATACACATTATCTCATATAATATCTGAGCCTGAAATATAAGGTCGGTGCAATGCATGAGTTTTCTTTTGTCCTTTGGTTAATCTGAATGATTTGGTAAGTGAGTCATATTTGCCTGGGAGATCTTTTCATTTTGCTCTTCATCTTACTTTATCTCAAGCTGGGATCCGGTAATTCACAGTTAGTTGTGATAGAATACAATACCCCTTCCAAAAAAGGCAAGCAGTGTCCCACGCGGTTTCTCTCAACTCCCATACGAGTATGTATATTAACTTTTAACATGAAATGGATACATAAGAAGCCACCGCATTTGCAGTGAAATTTAACTACGATGAGAACCCTTCACCATTCATCAACCGCTGCTGTTTGTGGGGAACACTGTCACTTGAGGAATGAGCATCCCGGGAGAATAGTTTTCATCTTAGATATCGCCTAATTTCGTAATTCCCATGTTACCTGGCTGGGAACAAGATGACTCTTAATTTAAATCCGACTAACGTGAGTCTATTTTTGACCTCACCAAGGTAACCAGTGCTTCAATTTTGAAGCAATCGCAGGGCCGGATTAGGAGATTCTGGGAGCCTAGTCATTGCCTAGGTTATGGGGCTGCGTCGCATACAACGTAATTTACGTATTAAGACGTAGGCCTGATATTTTCTATCACGAAGAGGTAGAGTTGGAAAAATGAAATTTTGCGTTAGGATGGGCGCGTTTGCGCTTTACTTTACGTTCAAATTTTAATATTTTCCTCCGTAAAATCTTAATTAGAGCCTATGAAAAGTTATCAGCAGAAATAGATTACCACTCCGTCCCACTACTCGATATATTTCAAGGTAGGTGTTTGCGTTGTAGACTCCGTGCACGATTCGGCGTCACGCGGAATGGAACGAAAGGCGACCTCTCTATTGGAGCAACCGATTGCATTAACGTCTTTAATTATTAGAACTTTTAATGAAAACGTTTGTATTTGGGTGCGAACACCGCAGGCCACGCTTGCGGAAAAGGATTTCTATAGCGGTTGGGAACGTCGTTTAACATTTCGCGGGGATGGCAAAGACGGCCAGGGAAAGAGGTGATTTTTAGAAATCCACCAATTTTAACATAAGTATACGCCACCTACGAGGAATAAGCGACAGGTGGCGCCACCAAAGAGGAGCCTCCCCACAAACTCGAAGCCGGAAACCGCTTACTGGCCGAGCGACCTCCGAGTGTGGTGCATGCCATCGTGACTTCCTCAACGAGCGACTGTTTCCATATGGAGGGAACTTATGCCGATTCGAATAGTTTTCTACCGATTAATCCTTAACTTTTCACATGCTATGTTTTTCTTTCGGATGGACATCAAGATCGACCAAGCACCGAAGAATCATCCGGGGGCACCGCGCCCAGAAACGAAAGGTAGCCAATGGACGCCTACGGTATTGAAATATTCTCAGGTTTGCCCACACATTAATTAAGAGTCACTTGTCATTATCATTCGCCGTCGTGTCTTACCTCGAAGCGAGCTAACGTTCATTTGTGCGATTCCGTTCACATGCGATTCTTTCTAATTTTGGGGACTTTTTGCGAAACAAAGCGCTTTGTTTTGTGCCGTGTTCTGTGCTTGTTTGGGTGACTGTCCTCTCGAAATATCCGAGTTGTTTACGATGCGATTCTGACGAATCGAGATGGCAATTTTTTTCGATCGTATTTTTTCCGTTTCGAGCGATGCGAATCCAACATGCCTAACTTAATTCACGGAACTAATGTTGAGGAATTCATTTCCAGGGCATGAGTTGTCAATTTCCCCCATTTCTAGTGTGATCTAGGATGTATGTCATGGTGTTGCCGATGGTCGTACAGCTGAACCAGGACAACGAAGCGTATACTTTGGTGCACCAAATGGATTCGAACGTATCCTCGGCGGGTAGGACGCTTTAGGTAGTGGGTTGGCCTACCTCACTCAGTACAACTGATGGATAATACTACATAAATGAATAACATAGTTCAATCTAAGAGCAGTATTCTTCTTATTTACTGCAGTGGAGTGATTATCCTTTCATTTCTCAGCAGCCATTTGTATTTAGGAGACATTCTGATACTTAGATGCTTCACCTGTTCTTGTGAGCTGAGTCGATTAAAATAATCTTTCATCATTCTGGAGTTGAAAACGTGAGGTTACGTTACGAGAAACGTTCGCCGTAAATGTCGATGCTGGTCCTGTTGTTATAATTTCATTGAATAAGAAACAACATAGTCTAGAAAACTTGTGCATGAACGTGTATCAACTGATATAACCTGTTTTCCTTCACCTCTTCAAATTTTGTCAAGAGGTTGAACTTATCTCTGCCTTAGCATATCAACATTTGTGAATTTTATGGTCTATAAAACTTAGCCAAATTTTTCATTTCCATCATTGCAGTGAATCTCTACAATGGAGCTTCTGAGGGGAGTGCTCAAGGGGTGGAAGAGGAACATGCGGACAACGAGGAAGGAATGCCCAGCCACTTGGAATGCCCTTCAAGATCTATAGACTTGGACATTTGTATTTTTATTTCTCCATTGTTTTTGTTTCCTTGAATTTTACCTTGTATTGTAATGTTATTTAGAATGGGTTGGGATGTATTCCTTCTGCTTTAGGTAGAAAGAAGTAGGGAATCGTTAGGAGCACAGGGTGAAAGTTGGGTTAGTATGTAGAATGAGGTGCAAAGACAGGCCTGTCCGTCGTGTAGTTGTAGGCAGGAATAGTGTGGGTGGGATTTAGGTAATGCTGCATGCAGTGTGAGGTGTGTAATTTTATCATTTGCATGTATCTTATAACCATTAATGCTTTTTTATTGTTTCAGCTTTGTAAGCATGGTATAGGGCTGCCGTGAAAGCATTGGTGAAACCTACATGCTAAAACACAGGTTAACGATGGCAAAGCTCTCAACCCTTAGGTGCTGCGGAAAAGAGAGCAACATCTGTACAGAACTGTGACAATAAAGACATCTGCTTTGGTGGTCCGCATTAAATTCCTCTCTTTATTTTATTCAGCCAATGACATCGATGAATGATAGTAGGATATCCTCTGAGGTGAATTGGCCTGTTTGTGCTATATTTTGCATCAAAATTTTGATATTTCCCTTTAGTTGCATATCAAGGGGGGGGTTTTGGGAGCAACGCATACTTAGAATATCCTCTGGAAAAGGTATTTACGCCACAAGATTATTGCAAATTTTGGAAAAAGTAAATAAAATTCATAAGTGCTTTACTTGGCATCCTCCTAGTTAACTTTCTTTAAAATATGAGTTATGCAATCAGGGCTTCCAAAACTGAAGCAATCTCATGAGAAATGGATCCATGGGCATGGCACTCCAGCAGACAGAGAGATAAGGTGGCCGGAGTAGTGCTTCTCTCGGGCTAAGTGGTCGATTCTATTCGGGCTTTTTTTCGGACCTTAAATGTGACAAATGTTATTATTTCCTGAATGTAAATGCCTTAACTCTGCTTTTTGTTTTTCTCTTTATTAATACCTAGCTCTTCATCTTATTTTCCATAGAGGCTTAGGAGAGAAAGAAATGCAATATGGGCTGGAGGGAAAAGCACTTAGTGGGAAAAAAATGGTTGACACTTCAGTGTCTTCTCACAAAAGAAATTCGGTGCTTTGAGGATGAGCCGAGATAATTGAAAATTTCTTTAATCACTCCAAAAGCATAGAACATGACTTTACCTAAACGAAAGATTTGAGTTCATTAAGCATCTGCTGTCCGGCTAGTAAATCAATGCATGTATATGTGTATTTTTGGCTAATCAACCTCTTAGATTATTATAGAAAATAGAAATGCAAAAACTAAACATAAAATACAGAGAACTTAGAAGTAAGCTGTAGGTCTCACATGTTCTGATGCTGCATGTACTCTCACTCTATATAATTTCCAGTCACTTTTCGTCAGTCATTCATTGCTAGTGGTCGAAGAAGGATCTCCTCGTTGCCTTTAAGTTTTTTACTTTTACATATACACATGTCATATTTCCATGAATGTATTGCTGTGTGAAATTTAGTGCGATTGATAATTTTTAGAATGAAATTTCTGTAAAGTTTTATTCCAAGTTAAAGCAACAGATGACAATGTTTGCTGGGTTCTCCAATCATGATTTAAAAGTTAGTGGCTTTATTTTATTTCAATATCAACATGTCACGCCACGCATCATACGCATATATACGCACACATATGTAAACGCCTTAGCTCTGCCTGCTGTTTTCTCTTTATTAATATCTAGCTCTTCATCATATTTTCCATAAAGGCTTAGGAGATAAAGAAATGCGATGTAGGTAGGAGGGAAAGACACTTAGTGGGGAAAAAATGCTTGACACTTCAGTGTCTTCTCACAAAAGAAATTTGGTGTTGTGAGGATGAGCAGGGACAAACAAGGAATTTATTAAAACCACTACATAAACACAGAACATGGCTCAACCTAAGCGAAAGATTTCCGTTCACTAAGCATCTGCTGCCCGGCTAGTAAATCAAAATGCGCGTATGTATATTTTTGACTAATGACCCTCTTGGATTATTATAGAAAATAGAAGCACAAAAGCTAAACATCAAATACAGAGAACTTGGAAGAAAGCCGTAGGTCTTGCATGTTCTGATGCTGCATGTACTCTCACTCCATATAATTTCCAGTCACTTTTCGTCAGTCATTCATTGCTAGTGGTCGAAGAAGGATCTCCTCATTGCCTTGAAGGTTGTATGAGTTATCATTCATTTATTGTTTTTTTATGAAGGCATTAAATTTTAAATGAACCACCATATTTACTTGAATTATTCTCACAATTTTTCCTTAACCCTAGAATACCAATCATACGTCAAAATGACATACACTTATTTGAACAGGAATAACTCCTTTTCTGGAAATTCAATTAGCTCCTTCCTCTAGCAGTACTTCAATCAGTTTGTTGCCTACCTGGAACCAGGCCGGTTGCAAGTTCCACGCTCCTCTTCCGCCCGCACATCTGCTTCGTCGTTGAGTCACTAGGTCAATCTTAGGTAGGATTAGTATTAAGCAAAAAATTTTTACGTCAATTTGATGTATGTTTCATAAAATGTGAATCTTTAGACGTCAATCTCATGTATATTTAGTAAAATGAGACTATTTTCATTTAATGTGTTAACGTATGTTTAGGGAGTTTAGATAATTTTCAGCTCCAATTTTAAACACTATTAGTGAAATGAGTAAATTTCACAACTGAATATTTGGTCTATCTTCGAATTCTCGAATGTGTAGTTAATATTTTGCATTTCTTTTTAGGAAAAATGGAGAAAACTGTACATTATTCTGACTTGGACGAAATTCTATGCATAATGCGCAAACTTTCCGATGAAGAAAGTGGTACGGAAGATATTTTAGAAAGTCAACTTAACTTAGATGACGATAACTTATGCTGTGAAGATTCCGATTTAAATCGACACTTTGACCCCACCAAAGGCGATGAGGCAAATGAAGTGAATTTTGTTTTGGCACCAATCAGAGAGATTAAACACCCTATTTCTCAAACTAGAAAGAAGGGAAAATGTCAACTCATAAAAAAGATTCAGCAGAGCATAACAATAATAATATCATTACTTTGAAAGAGCCTGAAATAATTGGAAGGAATGGATTTACTTGGAAGAATACAAGCGATACTCCTTGTCAAGGAAAAGCTTCCAGCAAAAATGTGGCCCATATTAGAACCGGAGAAAACATAATGACTCAAATTTTACAACACACAAATGAATAAATAGAGGCAGTGCTAGAGTTACAAAAAACTCACATCCACAATTGAAAACAAATTTACAGGAACTAAACGAGCTTTTGAAGTTTTATCCAAGTTGTTCAAGTTTTCGTTTTTACTTTTTTGCATTTTCCTAAACATTTTTTTGTACTCTGTAATCAATTGTGATTTTGTAATGTTTTTATGAGGCCTGCCTACTAGTTTTCTAAGATTTTATTTGTTTTTATTAAAAAATTGTACTTGTTGCCATAGTTTATGAACATTAATAGGCACTTACTCTTCGATTTTCCTATTTTATAGAAGTGTTTTGCATGATTCAATGTGAATACTAACATTTTTATGATCATTCCATTCTTATTTTACAAATTCTTGTTCTTATTTGAACATTTGTAATTCTTTCGAAATCATAAGCTCGTAGAAGATTTATCATTAAAAACTAGTTGTTGGAGTTTTGATTGATCAAAAATATATACCAGAAAGTTGATTATCAATGAACACATTGCAATAAAAGTAGTTTTAAAAATAATCCCGGTGTGTACATCAAATTTACGTATGTTTAGTAACAACCACCCTAAAAATAAGATTAGTATTCTAGGGTTAAAATAGTGCGAATAAAAATTTTGGGTGTGTTATTATGTCTACTGTGTATTTTTTCTTAATTCCATGTTGAGAATTAAAGATTCGAGAACTACAGGCTATACTTATTAATACTACATATAAATTTAAAAAGCAATAACAATGTTATTACTATATAAATGGGATAGTTGTTCCCCTAACACCATTTATCCCATAAGCCTTTTAGTATCTATATTCAAGGCGTTTTTCAGGAACGTATGTACAGATCTGCCACATTTACTGTGGGAGGCCATATAACCAGGTGCGGATACAGGGCTAGGCGATCAAGGTGACTGCCTAGTGTCTCATGCCTCATACTACAGTGAACCAACTGCCTCTAATCCATTTTAAGACAGGCCCACGATCGACATCAGAAGCTGTAATTATATATATAAATAAATAATTCAAATTTGTTTGTTTTTTCATAAAAATATAAACTCGTATTCAGAAATCGTAAGTCGTGGGCCTCACTAACTCCTATTGCCTAGGGGCCTTGCACCCTCTAAGTCTGCCTCTGCCTATAACATAATTAGAGGACTGAACTTCAATTTCATGAATGTATGCATTACTTAAAGAAATAATACACAATGTTCTTACATAATTTATTTATACAAATTTGGCCTTGTGTCAATATAATTCAGATTTTCACATGGAAGACCACTGCCAACATACCATAGAATAAAGCTAGGTGATAAATACTACAGAATGATAAACAAGTTGATTACACCACCTTTTTAAACTTCGCGTGCTTGTGGCTCGTGAATTTGCACTTCACAACAACATTTTTTATGACCATTACTTATATTTCGTGCTGATTATTTGCATCATGCGTTTGCGATGCTGACAAACGAAACTCCCTCTACTTTTTTGTTTCAAATTAGAGTTTAAACTTTGGCACTCTAGAAAAGGACATTATTATTATATTTATAATGCTCAATATTAGCAGTTTTCGAAGTATATAAATGTGATAACTCTTCACTTAATGATTTTGTAACTCAGTTTGAACTTCACCACCAATGCCACTATTTTCGATGATGAAAAGTTTAAAAATTAAAGAAATGCCATCATTTTGGAATGTATGGTTATCATTTGCTATTATCTTGGTACATATTTTGAACATAATTTAAGGAAATGTCATTTTCATTTTTTATTACGAATTTTTAATGTAAATTTAAGAATTGCTATAATCTTGTAAATGTAGATTTTCTGCTGCGTATGTTGAATGCGATAACTAAAATAAATGTTACCACTTTAATGATGATTTTGTGACATATTTTGAACAATTAAAAGAAAATTAATCACTTGCTTACCCTAGGTTTTGATTTTCTGTTATGCATTTCGAACGTAATTAATAAAAGAAATGTTACTGCTTTATAATGCTAGTTTTTTTGTGGCTTGGAAATGTTCTTTTTGCAGTACTTAAGAATACATCTGTGCATCACGTACTCAACATTCCATTTCAGTAGTTCATAAATTTAAATTTCCTTGGAATGAACAAAAGAAGATCGAATATTGCATTTGAAAATGTGCCTTGAAATGCAGGGTTTTCATTTGCTATTACCCATTTTGAAGATAATTAAAAGAATTTTTTCACTTTATGATATTAGGATTTCATTGGCTGTTTGTTGCTGTTATGTTTTCTTTTATTTTCTGTTAAACTTTATTATATATGATAAAAAATTGATTTATGTTGACTGGGAACCATACTCCCAAAATAACATTGCATCTTATGGGGAAATAGGACTTGCACTTCACAAATTTGCATTTCACGTCAGTTTTCAGGAACCAATTATTCGCAAAGTTCAAAAAGGTGGTGTGCTGTCTAATACTCTATTGAAATATCTACCAAACAAGGAACATGATAAAAATCTTTCATTTCTCAGTATCAAATATGAGAGAGGAAATCCAACTTTTTTTCTCCAAGTGCACTTCTCCATTATTGCTGACCACTACCATTGTAGATTGAGTCAGGTTACTGCAAAGAAAACTCCTAAATATTGCACAATTGCATGAGTAGTTCATTTCTCCTGTAGATTCCAGATTGTTTTTTATAATTATACTTTTACCAGAAAGATTCAGTTGACAGAGGCCTTCTTTTTCCAAACCCAAGATTACGTTTCCGTTTTTAGTTTCCACATAGGAGTCCCCATTTAATTGGCTTACTTGAACATTGATATTTCCTTCTTTCACTCTTGCATCAAGACTTCCATCCAGACCAGCTAAGGAAAAAATTACATTTGTAGAATGCAGAAAATATACTCTTTACGGTACTCTGGTAAAAATATCAAGTTTTTTATCCAAATAATCAAGATACATATGGAATTGAGCTTCACTGCGTAAATAAATGACGAAAAGTGAACATGGTCTCCAAATGCTGTAATTCAAATTATGTCATTTGGAGACCTTTTTCAGTTTTCATCATAAAACCAAGAGACTATTACTAAAATAACTTTTATCTAAACTAATCAAAGTACTACATAGTTAACAAAATAATAAGATAAAAAATTTAATTACAAAAGATAAGTAACATAGTACAAAATTCCACTTATAGTGGAACACATCACATGGTGTTTGTACCAGAATTTTCCAAACCTAAGACTTGAATTCCTAGGAAAAAGAGACAGCAGCTACATTAAATCCACTACATCCTAATCTAAGCATTTCTGGACCATGATAAACTCTTACCGTAAAAATGGTAGAATTTCTGTACTTTAATCTTCCAATGAAAAAGTTGCCACTGGAGCTCATAGAGCTGATCTTTTGAACAAACCCTTTCACTTTACCTTCTCCTCTCCTAATACTGCATGTGGAATTAATTGTAATTGTGTTAGTAGACGTTGCTCCCCTTCTTTTCTCTCAATTTCTTCTACTTTTGCTAAAGGTTTTAATTATCTAACCTTTCTCTCCTGCTGTGCCTTTGGATCAGACCAAGTTGGTGCAATGTTTTTAACCCTTGAGGTCATGAACAGTCTCCACTCTTAAATTGGAGAATGGAAAATTACACTGCCTTAGTTAGTTAAAACACCTACCTAGAAAGTGAGAGACCTGATTCAATTACCAGTCAAGTTCAGAATTTTTCTTCTTCTCGAAGTTGACATTTATGTGTTTGTGCATAAAAACTCTATTTACCTACATTATACCTTGTCAGGTGTCCTTCATTTTCTCAATTTTATGATGCCTTACTCAGGTCTTATCCCCACTCTTTGTAGTACAATCCCATACAGAAAGCATAGAGTGTTTGTTGTCTGAGAGACATTTGGTCTGGGTGCCTTTAGATGAGAAGTGATTTCTGCTACTGTCCTTTTTCTGAGTGTGTTCAAGACCACATTATTTTTCTCATTGTCCTCTTTATTTATGAGCGACTAATAATTTTTGTGGTACTTTAACTGTATTGATAACTATCGAATATTTAAATAATGATTTATAGAAAGAATAAATTACGATATAATTTGGTGATCCTAAGTTGATCTCTGATGCTTTGCAAATAATTAAGCAATTTTGGTAAATCTAACGTTCGGTAATGTGACGGCGGCAAGACAGAAAACTAGCAGCAAGACAGATGTGCAATATGGTAACTCCGTAACATGTAAATAAAAAAAACCTCATCAGTGATTCTCGGATAGGCAATGCCTACCTCTATGCGTTGCAGATTAAATTAGTTTCGCCGAAATATATATGGTATAAAAATTATGGTACTGTGCACATAACTGGGGCGAAGGTAAACAAGATAATGCCGAGAAAGTGGGAAAAGGGAAGACAAACGTAAATATAAGATTTCAAGTTTTGTAATGTTGGCGGCACTAGCATCGCTTTGTTTACCTTTTGCATCCTTCAATGTTCACATTTGCTCTCACCGAGATACTGTACTACGTATTCATAACTACATATTACGGAAATTTGAAACTCATGAAATATTACACTTCCCCATCGGGTTGGGTTGGTTAGGGATTGTCTTGGTTTTTCCTTCCTCATTCATATTTGCACTCTCCGAGGGGTAGGTTCCTCCGTTGCTCTTCCAAAAACATACAAAACACGGATTTCCTAGGACCACGTAGTACATCTTTCTGTCAATTTATCATCAATTTTGCTGCCACCTATCTTCCGTGGTTCAACGTCAACTTTGTTCCCTGTCCTCCTTTACAAAGATAGCTTCTGAATGAGTGCCAGGATGAAATACGAAATCTATCCCGAATCATTTGATCTATTACAAAGGCAAATACAGTCTAATGACTTTTGATGTTATGCAGTGGCGCTGTGGGAGACAACGGACTGCTTCGCATTGAATGCAAAAAAATTTGTTCTACTTCACCTGAAAATCTGGAGTCGACTTATAGATGAGATATAAGAAAAACAAAACTTTTTATTAAAAAGTAGAGGGTCGACCTATACATGAGATCGACTTATACACGAGTATATATGGTAAATTATTTACGTTGCTCTTCAGCATGAGTTACTTTAATGCAAGAGATGAGAAAAGGATTAGGCTCCTTTTGGAAAGTACAATAGAAGAAGGAGAAGATTTAAATGGATTAGATGATTCCGACAAAGAGGTGGTCTATTTAGAGGAAAGTGAACATTACACAGAAAGTAAATAGTCAGCAGAATCTATGGTTGAAGATAGGGGCAATGCTACAATTCATAATGTAGGGCAACATCATAAGGTGTGCTACACAAGAAAAGACAACGTGAGTAGGTGGAGCACATATCTCCCACCTCATATTACAACAGAAGAAAAAATATAGTAATCCAAGTGCACAGAGAGAAATCCCTTTTGAATTCTGGGCATTATTTTTCCTGATACTGTGATACTAAGATTGGTCCTATTGTGGAAGAAGACCTTCAGCTTGTCCTTGGAAAATAAGTTTGAAATCTTAGGGCTTACATGGGCAAGAAAATAACTCTATTCTTTTAGTAATTACTTTTCAATTATGATAGACATTAGCTCAATGTATGTTTTTATTGTTTTTGTTATATTAGTTTTATTGTTACTGATTTGATTGCATTTTTTGTTTATTTTTGTTATTGTGTTGGGCCGTGAATATGAAGTCCGGATTCAATCCCAATTGGGTCACTTTTTAAAATTCAATTTTATATTTCATTCCTTTATTTAATTGAACTGATGATTTTTATTCATATATGACCATCTAGTCATCATTTTTTAATTAAAATTTAAATAAATTTAAATTCATACATTTTCTGCTATCCTGAAATATATGAATTATAAAAGCAAAGTACCTATATTATTCTGTTTTTAAGTTGCATAGCAACAGGCAAGCAACTAGTTTGTATTAAAAACAATGTGTGTATTTTTGCCTAATCAATCTCTTGGATTATTATAGCCAGGGCTTGACAAATTATGTCAAATCCTACTCGCAGGATGAAAAAAGTATTCGCCACCCACAAAAAATTTGATTTTTTTCATGTCATTAACTGGTTGTATCTGGTCGCCAGCTGGTAAGCCCTGATTACAGCCATAGCACCTTCCACATCAAACACACAAGGGAAGAGGGAAACCTGGTGCCGCATTAGCTTACTCTTAACAAATTAATTTTAATATTAATTTTAGTTACATCATCACTGTGTGCTGCTAATATTGCTTTATGGGATAGATCCATATCTAATGTTGTGATCATACCATACACATCTGTATATGTATAATTTGTCTGCCATGCTTCAGATATACAGGGTGATGAAAAATTCACAGACACCTACTCCACCATGTGATTCCTTGGCAAAAATTAAGGAGCCAATGCTCTTTGCAAAAATTTCTGCCAATGCATAGTTTTCAAGGATAACACAGTTAAAGTGAATGCCAATATAGCCACACTACTACACTACTCAGTCATGATGTCTGTTCAATGACAGCGATCATCGCAACATGCAGTTTAGTTGAGTGGCTAGAGTGCTGGGCTACGAAGCAGTGGAATCGGGTTCAATCCCACTTTTTTCTTTCCATGAAATAAATTTCTTTAATATGATATTTTTACTTTACAGATTGTACTATTATTGAAGGTTTTACACAAAAATACAAGTAATCTTTAAGAAAATTTCATTTCTCGTAAACATGTAACATTTCTGATGAAATGGTTTATGTTTTGTATTTCATACCAAAATTACAAATAATAATTATAATAATAATCCTTCAGAATAGCGTTTATTTTCTTGTAATCATGCACAACTACTGATTTAATAATTAAAATGGTTTATTTGATGAATTCCAGAATAGCAAGGCAAATAAAATAAGATAGGTTATGTTACCTAAATCAGCATTACACAAATAAATGTTTCTTTAATGGAGCATTGTACCAAAAGCCACAGAAAAATTACGGTAATAACTGTTCACAGTAATCCTCTCATGTTTACAGGTATTCAAAATGAAAATTTCTTAAAGATTTCACGTATTTTTTGTAAAACCTTCAATAATAGTACAGTCTGTAAAGTGAAAATAACGTATTAAAGAAATTTATGACATTTCAGTGAAAGATAAAAAATTGGGATTGAACCCGAGTCTACTGCTTTGTAGCCCAGCACTCTAGCCACTCACCTAAACCACATGATATGATGAATGGTCTCGTTGAACAGACGTCATGACCAAGTAGTTTTCTTCATTACAGTGTTGCCACATTGACGTTCACTTTAACCGTGTTTTCTGCGAAAACTATTAGTCGGCAGGAATTTTCTCAAAGAACATTGGCCCCTTAATTTTTGCCAAGGAATCACATGGTGGAGTCCATGTCCACAAATTTTTCATCACCTTGTATCATCTATTTTACCATCACCAACATCCAAGAGGAATTCACAGTGATCCACTTCAGACACTCGTATTCTTTGTAAGGAAATAAATATAAAAATTCTGTCATAAATACCTACGTAGGACTCTTTTATACTTTCTTTAATGACCATTGTTCTTGAAGCTTCTTTGATAAGTGGAAGCATCTGTCTGAAATTACCTCCAAAAATAAAGATTCTTTCTGAAAGTCTGATCAGATTGCATCTAATCACATAGGATAATTCAAGAACAAGCAACTGAAAAAATGTACTTGCCTCAGGTATCTCCAATAGCCACAACAAGGTTAACAGACTCATATAGATACTTCATAAGGGTTTATTTTTTAATCCTGCTAATAGGCAAACGGAGCTACACTTCCTTACTGTCTATATTATTGAAACAATTACTTACAAATAACAAGATTTCCTTTTTGTACAGAAACAGAATTTCTCCGATGTAGGTTTCTTAAGACTAAATTTCCTTTAGTTGATAAAAAAGTAGATTCATCCGAGTATGTAGATGAAACTGTTATGTCTCCATTTTTGGTTTCAATTCTCAAGTAGCCACCTTGAAAATTGAAACCATTGACATTCTGAAAGAAATCAACATGTATAGTTATAATAACACTATTAACTGCTACATAAACAGTGTTGATATATGTTACCAAGAAAGAAAGATACCAACCCCATGGTTCCTTATTTTCATGTTGATATTTCCTTGGACTATTCCTTCACAATTTATATTCCCATTAAAGCAAGAGAAAAACATTGAGGAGCAGCATAAGTTTTTGCAATTGATATTTCCATCTATAACTTCAACTGTCATATTATCAGACCTAAAATTGCTGACACTTACATTTCCCTGCTCACAGAGAATTTTCACATCTGCAGAAGAAATATATTATATTAATTTAAAAACTTATTGAATTGAATGGAAAGATACAGATTTATAACTCTCATTATTCCATTTGTCATGGATTATGGATTTTCATGTTGTATCACTTCACCTACATCTCAGGTCACAAGTCACCACTGAATAAAAATAATAATGATTGAGAACATTGCATCTGAAAAACTAAAATATTTCTCTAATGACAAATGGTAAATGTGAATGCATCTTTCAGTAAGATGCCTATGTTTACCTATCAATGAATTTTATAATGAATTATTATATGTGTAATATTCAAATTACAAGGAAAGTTACACTGCAATTCTAACAACACTCAAGTTTTTTTTAATCGTGGAACTTATTGCCTGCTGTTGTGAGGCATTACCTAGCCAGGTTGTTATATCACATATACCTATGGAGATAATATGCAGGAAAAGTATTCAAAGCACTGATTTAACACACACTGCAGCTATAATTCAGATTTGAGGGAGAAATAATCAGCCAAGAAATTTTATGGCTTTCCCTAGTGAATAGTTAATAGAACTGCAAATCCAGAATTCTCTACTGACCTCAGGATAACGTATTTGAGAATTTAGTTGATGCTGGTAAACAACTAGTGCAGAAAACTAACAATGGGGAAGGGCACCAAGATACACTTCCACACAAGTGTAGAGAAGCATAAGGGTTAACACATTCATGAAGATGTTTTATGCTGTGGTATTGTTTTTTGATACAATATGATGCCACACATTTTTGACAGAGAAGAAGATGCATTTGTATCTATCTTATAGATAAATGCAGTGGTTTTAAGGAATATTTGCCATAAATATTCATTGTGTTGTTTTGGGTAAAATAAACAACCACCAAATAAACCAGGGGATAACGAAAAAAGGAATCTACTATCAGTGGATACCACTGATGACAGCTGTTATGTAGTCAGAATGCCTTTCTGGATTTTATATAATTTAAAGGCTATTGGAGATCATTACTGAGTTAGTTTTTAATGGCATTATTCATAATGTCTCTCATTGAGCAAAGTAAAGTGTATATTATGATTATTCGTAATAAAACACAAGTAGTATTTTTCCATGATATATTTTTCCTTACAACTGGTTTCACCATGATATAGCATCATCTGGTGATAGATGAGGGAGTGTAAGGATCTACATTGTAACTGAGAAAAGGGTGAGAGGGAAGGAAGAGGGGAACCATTACAAAGACACCAACCACAAGCAGAAAAATAAAAAAACACACTGTGACTAAGGGACGGAGATTAGTGGTATGTAGGATTCTAGGTGATTGGTAAGAGGAAGGGGAGATAAGTTGGAGGGAAAAGGTAGTAGGCAGTAAAATGAAAATAGCAAAGAGTACTCGGAAGTGGTTAAGGGGAGATAAACTATCATTAGACGATGTCGTATCACGGTGAATCTGGTCATAAGGAAAAACATATTGTGGAAAAGTACTAGTTTTATTATGAATAATATTAAACACTTCCACAAAGTCATGCCTGATAAAGTAAGTTACGTATTGTGTGATTTCTATCATTGGATAACTGGTTATTTGTTGGCAATAGATTGAATGATAGGAAGTTCGTGATGAAGCTCACATTTGTCATTTTTTAGTAAAAGTTTTCCCAGGAAGATGAAAATAAAGAAAATCATGAAAATTTCCTTCCTAATTTTAATTACTGTTCAACTGATTAAATCCATAAAATGTCCAACTGAATTAACTTCCAAGTCAGCCATGGCTTAAAAAAGCAATGAAAGCAATTTTAATTGCCATAAAGTATTTACCAATACAATAATTCACCTGAAACCTCCTGAGGTGGACTGGATAATGGCAAATACAGATAAAAATTATCACCAATCAGATAGGGCATTTAAACCCACCCCTTCCTCCTGTGGGGTACATCTTTAAATATGCTTTCCCATAGGACACAGACTAAAATTTCTTAACTATTCTAGTAATCATTCTTCACAGTAAAAATATTCAAACATTTGTAGCTCTATAATGAGTATAATAAGTATTAAAACAATGACAATTGCAAATTGAATTTTTGGACTATTTCAGTCATTACAGTCAGGTATGGAGACTAGTCTTTGAGGTATGATGCAAGTATTATTCACGATATTATAAATATTTGCAATTTAATGTATTGTCACAAACAATTAAGAGTTTACCTCAAGATATTATGATACTTGAGTTTAATTACAGCTGGATAATTTTAAAATTAAAAACAACTTGAAGATTAGGAAATTGAGAAAAAAATGTAGGGAATATACAAGAACAGTACATAAACTGAATTAAAAAATCAGAAGGACAAATGGTTATTTTTAGGAATTTCGTGCAAACTCAATACTAAAATTCCCATTTTTCATCATTGAAATCTTTTAATCCTTAGCTGGTACTGTTGGGCCAAAATTGAACCATCTACTTTGGTTTACATGATTATTACTTGTACTAGTAGTGAGGGATCTGGGATTACCGCAGTTCTCAGTTCAAGTGAAGATATCACCGTTTTGGTCTCGATTTTTTTTCCTCAAGTGCATTACTAAAGAGTTTCAGGCCATATCTGACTTGAGGATACCAATTGTGTTTCATTTTATCAAGTGTTCTTAAATGATATCCAAAGATAGCTAAAAGTTCCGTTGATCTTACTGGTGAACAAACAAGAGATATTTCAAAATGAAAAAGATTATGGTTTAAGTGACTTATTAACAACTATTATATTAAGATCACTGAATATATATAGTTATATGTTGGTTTGTAGAAGGCCTCATAAAATCACTAATTACTCAGAATAATTTTGAGATCCTTATGGATCAAACGCTGGGTGGTTTGAGAATTCAAAAGATTTACATAATATAGCACCTTTTTGAGGTATAAAATGAAATAAACTGAAATTTGCACAATTTTTTGTATCCTTCAGCATTGCTTTGTCCATCTGCCATCTAGAGGCAGTATGAAATATCCAATGAAAATGCACTGCAATATGAATTTCCACCAGATATTACACAGTGAAACTAAAAAATTAAAAAAAAATAAAATTTTTAAAAGATAACTTTTATATTTTGAAAAAGTAAAAAATAAAGTTTGATTTACTAGACTTGATTGCCATTTTGCATGATATGAAAGTTAAACTGCCGACTGATCCCAAAAAATGTGGCTGGTACTCTTTTCATCTTGATGGACTCAATACGGTTCATAACTGTCAACAGCCGAAACAATCTTGAAAATCTAAGCTTCCCAGCTATTCTCATTGCTTCAAAATTCTGCACACGGATGGATGGACATAGTGAAAATATTTTAAATTTCTATATTATAACTGCACTATCCTGCCTAACACTAATTGTCAAAATTATTTATTACTTCTGGATGAGCTAGAAAGCTGAAATTTTGCAAACTGATTGTTCGTGACTTATAAATTAAGGAAAAATTGCTGAAACTGAAAGTTTTTAAGTTGGTGCCCCAAAAAAATTTTGAAAATTCAAAAAAATTCCCATAACATCAAAATAGGAGCAATGTCGCCGTCAGCCACCCTTCTAGAGATGACTTCCAGATGGAATTAGGCATTCAAACGCGCCATGTAAGCAGTATAGCACAGGGTAAATAAATCGCGAAAGGTAAGTCCAATTTTGACGAAACATTGATTATAATCCTCGGCGTGAGTTCCTGCATGTGATAAATGTGCAGTTGTCTAACATAAGGGCACTGGTTCGATACCAGGGCAGTTTCCATTCTCCATTTGATTAACACGTAAAAGAGTGTACAAAAGAGTGTGACATCTTTCGTTTGCTTTTTAAAATTACTTATAATCGTTGTATATTACATGCAAAAGAATGAAAATTCGTTTTCCTACTGCCTATTTTCAAATACGGTTTGAACTGACTCAGAAAACTGTTTTGAAGACGATTTTTTTATGAATAAAATATTTCGTTTCCAAGAACCACCAGCATTGTTGCCGTACTCAAAATTAAATAGGATCATATTGGGAAAACGGAAGATGGGAGTACTATGTGGAAAAGGGGAGAGTGAAAGAATGGGGGAGAGAGAGCGAAAGAAGAGACGGACACAGGGAGGGAGAAAATGAGAAAAAGCGGAAGTTTGGGAAAGCAGGTTTGGTGGAGGGATAAAGGGGGGGATAGATGGAGGTAAAGAGAGGATAAACGAAATACGTGTATATAATTAATATAATTTTAAAAATATTTTGATCATTTTTGACCAGATCATACCAGTTACGTGGACTAAATGACAATACCAGATAAGGATTAAGGCTATAATTAAATTTCAGTAGTTTACCAAATTGGATATAACCAACAAGCAGCACAAATTTCGTTAATTTCCAAATCAACGATTATAAAAAATACCTTAAAGGTTATGTAATAGATTCATCTACAAACATTAAAACGACTCAATGAAAGGTTACATGATAGCATACCGTGATTAAATGGTATTTCGATTTCTAAGGAAATCGTATTTATTTCCTTTATGCTTGCATATGAACAAAAACGCCCAATTATTGAAAAATTATCTTCAGACTCAAGGAAGTCCACACGGAAATTATTAGTCTCTGGATGAAAAACTCGAACTATTAGATTTTCAACATGATTCAGTTGCGGATCAATATGTTTTACCTCCAAGCTGCAAGGAATGTTAATACATAGTTTTTTGGACTCAAGCAAAACAGTTCTATATTCTTTAAAAACACCCTCACTGAATGAAGTGGAAAATGGTTTCACAAAACTGAATCTACTGGGACAAGATAGCCAAGATGTTCTGAAATCTCTTCCTAGAACATTCGGAGAAAAGAGCTTTGGTTCAAGTTTATTTGAAACTAAGCAAAACATCCTGTGATTAAACGCTTTATAAATGAAATGCTCACATTTATAAAACATTCTGAAAAATAGGCTTAGGAGGAAAACAAATATTATATGCAAGTTGTCCTTATAATTCCCGCGAATATATGAGAGAATTAAAAATTTGATAGTTGCCTGAATTCAGTCGCTTGTACTAATATCATAATATACCACTGAAAATAACATTGCCCTAAACAAACTAGACCGACCACTCTCAGAGTAAATCACGCTCGCATGTCCCTTATATACTTATATTGAAATTTCACTGAAGTGCTGAAGTTGCATGCGATCAAAGACGGATCGTACGATATACCACAAACGAGGAATCCATCAATAGTCAGTGATACCAACAATAGAAATTTTCAGAGACAAAGCGTATTATTGCTTCATTCATTGTGCACATTGTGATGAAACTTTATGTATTAACCACTTTTTTAGTGACAATTTCTTTCATTACCATTAACTATCTTTAAATCTTTCAGTAATGCAATAAAAGCAAACTTTTTTTGCTTTAATCTCCTGCAAGTAATATATATGAACCCATAACTTTTATCTCTTTGCTCTCAGCAGCTAGCGTTCATGAATTTTGAAGTTTTTTGGCATACACTTTTTATTGAAGTTATAATTATCTGTTAGTGCGAGTTTGAAACCTTCCCTTGTCAGATAATCTTTGGTGCTATTCATTATGTATGAAAAAATATTTCATGCTAATTCTTCCACGCAGTTTGGAAATTCCCTGCATGCATTAGAAGCACACAAGTGCATAGAGTGGCAAACACAACCCTGTACAAAAAGGGCAGGAATTTTCCTTTTTAAGAGTTTGAACACCTCCCCTTGTTTGCATTGTCACTTGCAAAACCCATCATATTTTTAATAGGTATGCCGATGACATCAAATAAATTAATTAATGAGTTATAAATACCTTGAGCTGTACAATCTTTGATTTCCAATAAAGTGAAAAATTTGGCATGAGTTTTCTGATCCTTAAATTCATAAAAACGTGCTATCAGGACAAGGTGCTTAATGTTTGATATATCTGCTGATTCATCAATAATTAATGAGAATTTAGTAATCTGTAACTGGGATATGAGATCAGTAAAATAGACATCGCCTATTACATTTTTAAAAACACCTGTTGCCTTTGTTCTTGCAGTTTATTGCACTTGCGATTTCTGAATCTGGATATGCATTTGCCACGAGCCCAGGTAAATGATCCATCATCGAAATTGATAAATTATGCTCTGCAACAAAAGCATTGAGTTTCAATTTCGAGACTGCTACCTGTTTTTCAAAATGTGATGACACAGATGGTTGAAAAAAAATTGTAACGTTCCAGGAATGTATTTGCACACTTAAATTGTTTACGTTTTTCAGTTTTTCCATGTCTTTCAAGCAGTATTACACTTCCTGCTATTTCAAAACTGCACGTTACAAAATGCTTTATTTTCATTTTTTTATTTCTACACATCCATGATTTGAATCTTTTGTCCTGTAGCCATTTCAGTTGGAGTTTATGCTCATAGTTGTTTTTTTTGCATTTAGGAACATTATCACTATCTCCTGAATCTGAAACATCTTAATTTATTATTCTTCTTCTTTCACTCATATTTCTGAAAGGGTTTACATAAAATTGTCAAAAGTCCTGTAACAAAAAATGAATATTCCATGGTTTAAGCGTTTATCGAACAAAGTAACAAATCCACATTTTACTTTAGCTACATTAATAGATGTGCCTATCATTGGTTTTATAGAAAGTTCTGAAATTAAAATTCCTATACGATTTACAATCTAATGCATGTACAATGCGGGACATTTTCCGGGTCACTTTACCATGCTAAACAGGAAGCCGAAATCTCTCTGATCACTTTCGTCATATCATATAGTTTACTGGTAAAAATTTTGAATAATCGGGACATTTATCATCAGTATATCCAAAAGCGGGACAATTTTGAGTCCACTAAAATTTTTTGGGGACAGCGGGACATGCTGCTCTAAAGCGGGACTATCCCGCCGAAATCGGGACGCCTTTTCAATTTATATAAGAGCTACTAAAAATTTTCGTTTAAACTCAGGAATCAATATGTATTATGTGATATCACAAGTGATCACAAAACCACCTTCCGTTTTTTGCTGAGTAGAATTTTCAACGTTGGCACGCTTTCATCCAACATCTTCAGCCGTTTGTGTATCGGGGAAATTACGTTCGACACACCCACTTGGTTCTGTGTTAAAGTGTCAGTGTCGTGATCTTAATAAGAGTTTCTAGTGCATTATAAGTCATGAGGGGTAGACCGAGTATTATGTGTGTTTGGGTTTTCTTTGTTTGTGTACAGACTGGGAGTAAGTGTTCAAGCAGTAGTTCCTTTAATATTAAATAGTCTATTATTTTGTGCCTGATATGTAATTTGGTACCAACCATGTACTAAATATTGTCTAATGGAATATGCGTTCTCATATCATATATATAGAACAACTTGTTGAAAAAGGTTTCTTATGAAACATGGTAGTGGATTTGTTTTTCGTGTTATCTATGAATGAGTATGAAGCAATAAGAAAAAATGGGATTTTTTCTCATTTTTTTTGATATATTTGTTTTGAATGCTTTTATATCGGTCGCGTTAATCAAATAAAAAGGAACAGTTACTATTTTAGACATTGAAAACATTAATGGAGCTTGTTTTTGCTCATGCACCTCAATGTGTTATGCCTCGACGAAGTTAGTTTTTACTTAAACGGTCGTTCGTTGAAATTCAGCCAGTGTTTTGATATTGGAAACTTATAAAAAGATTTTGTCGGGAAATGAATGAAAATACTAATTTCCTAGATCATATATCCCGTATCGTTTAAGCATTGATTAAGTGTTCCTTTTTATTTAAGTTATACCATAACACATATGAACTTTAATTACGAGGAAATTTTTAATTATGCCCCCATTATACTAAGGTGGCAATTTACTCTGCCTCTCTTTTTAAGTGTGCAAACTGTGTGAAAGTTCTACTTATGGTTTTACCGGGGAGGAGTATAACGATACCGATGGCTTTAGTGACTCGACAACAGCTTCGCAAATAAATATTGGAAACACTTTTACATGCCCTCAACCTCACGACCCTAAAGACTTCACGGAATGCTGTTGGAACTCAGTAGTTCAGTGCTGCCCTGCTCAACCAGTTCTTTACCAGATTGATGATCAGTTAGTATATATATTATTAATGTAAATGCATGGGCGTCTCCGATTGTTTTTATAATCTTATTGAGATTTTTCTTAAATAGAATTATTAAAAATAGCAAAATATTATTGGAGTTAAGTTTTACATCTGCCTAAGGTCTGACAAAAAGTTATGAATGAAGCCTTTATTTTAGTAAATATTTTGCCAATTTCGGAATGACCTTTTTCTGAGGATGATGTGGATTTTTGCATGCTTTTTGCATATGTTATCATATTAAGCTCCCTGTATTTTTATCGCATGAAATAGTTCCATAGTTCAAGAAAAATCATCCAACTGATTGCAGTTTTGACATTAACTCATTCTTAGGACACAGATAACTTAGAAAGTCTCTTAGATAATATTTGTATTGCTTCAAGATTCATATTTATATTAGTTGAAATAGCATGGAATGTTTATGACTCTTTGCATGTTGACAGCCACGATAGTTAAATATGATTCTCATGTATGTGACTTGTGCTATGATGTTTTCCCTCAGAGACCTGGGGAATTTTGACAGTCCACCATATGTTAAATTTTTAGGTATCTATCTAAATGCACATTGACATGGGAGCATCATGGGAAAGTTCTCTCGGTAGAACTTCACAGAAGCCTATTTATTAAGATGTTTGGATTCCCTTGTCTCTAAAACGGTTTTGAGAGCTGCATATATTGCAACCTTTCATTGTAAATTATGGTATTCAGTTTTAGCATGGGGCACTCTGCCATTAGTAACAATGTTTTCCATCTCCAAAGAAAAGACATTAGAATACTGGGAGGCCTCGAGTTCAGGGATGATTGCCGGAATTCTTTTAGAGAGCTGGGTAACTTGTCTTTTTATATTTGGATTCTTATTGAATGTACACAAAAATCGGGATAATTATTGTATTGTAACTATTAATTCTTATGACACTAGAAGTAAGGACAATGTGGAAAATAAATATCTGAGGCTTACTAAAGCTAGGAATGGGCCCAACTACTGGGCAGTAAAATCTTTTAACACTATCCCAGTTAGTGCCAGGTCTCTTCCTCATACAAGCTTCAAATTTCATTTTAAAATGTTTCTAAATGAGCATTCCTTTTATTCATTTGATGAATTTCTAAACTGTTACCTGAATGGATTGTAAATTTTGGCTAGCATTTCATGTTTTATTTTTGCCAAATGGGGGTTAGCAGTATCCTTATGTTAGTTTTGACAATGTAATACTGAAAGAGTGTCTATAATTATCTAAATAAATAATTAAAGATTTGCATCTGGCATGGATGGATGGAAGCTGACAAGAAGCTGTTTTTTTCACGTTAATGGCCTATTTTTATTAATATTACACTATTTTTTGTCACCATGGAATCTATCATTGACATAATGACCATGTTTTGTGTGAGTTTCGTTTAGTGCAGAACTTTCAGGAATCTGTCACATAAAGCGAGGTATGGCTGTATTTTTGGTTTTCATACTTCAATGCAAGTTTTGAAATAATTTTAAAATTCATATTCTGTCCCTAATTTCTTGCGCAAATGTGTACTTATTTTAATAAGATGTACATTGCACAAAATAAATTTTACTTTGTGGAAAATCTCGTCCCTAATTAGTTCAAATGTATGTTTCATTCTGGCATACCTATAAATTTTTCCTACCTGAAAAGGTTAGCAGTTATGTTGGAATCTCTGTTATACAAATTTTTTAGGTCTTGTCTGTTATCTGCCACCTACCCAGGTTAAGATACACAGCGCCTTAACCCCCTAACAGATTGAAGTGGTGAGATATGGAACTGTATGGAGGTTAGCTGCAGGAAAAAAGAATAAACACATGAGATATGACTGTGACTGGCTTGGGTAAGTTAGTTTTTGGTTTCTTCCCATGTTCACTGTGCCACCCCCTTGGGGGAGTGGGACAGTGAACATGGAAGAAGAATGTTCACTGTTCCGCTCCCCCAAGGGAGGTGGCACAGTAAACGTGGGAAGAAACCAAAACACTTTAACTAACTTACCCAAACCGGGAGGGGTGAGTTGGAGTATGTTGTAGCCCAAGCAGTCGTGTCCCGTCACCAGAAGGGCGCTGCGTATATTAACTTGGGTGGGTGGCAAATAACAGACAAGATCCAATTTTTTAAATAAAAAATGAAAATGGGGATGCAGTTTGAAATGTTTATATAATGCTTGTATAGAGGTCGCTCATGTCTTGGAATCAGCTGTTGGATGCCCCAGTCACCCAGCAGATTGACCTAACATGATTGTGGTGTGAAAATAATGGAGTGTATCTAGAAGGATTACCTAAGCATTTCACAGACCAAAGGGGAATTGTGGTTCTTTCTTGAAGTGCCTGTCTAGGGAAGGGGGCACAGCTCTCTCTCCCCTCTATGTTTTGGAAGGGTTCAAGAGCTCTTCCCGCCCATACTGCCCTGTGAGGAAGACCTTTTCTTCCTAGTACCAGTTAGAGCTTTTTGGAAGCCAAAGACAATATACACAGGCCGGATTAAGAAAATTGGGGGACCCTGGCACACAATGTTTCATAGACCACCTCCAGGACCCCCAAACAATCCCGCACAGTGTCTGGGACCTCCGTGGGGCCTCTCTACCTTGGGGCCCCTCTACTCTTGGGGCCCTGATGCAACTGCACCACTTCACCCCACTTAACCCGGCATAGCCACTCTACTGCTATTTACTCTCACATGTTTGCGTCATATTATGTCGCACTCACTTCAGTTCATGAATTTAATTGTCAGATGTCGTGGTTCATAATATATGAACATTTTTTTGTATTCAAATGTATTTGATTTAAATATACCAAATTAAATCTGGCCACATGTTCTCACTGCGGGAATTTGAATCTGTATGATATAGCTTAAATAAAATGTAACAAAGATGACAATGTAACGGTGTTAAATGAGTATTTGTGTACCTTTCCCTTACTCCTCTCTTACTGATTGATAATCCACAGATATAATTTTCCAGTCTTTGAAGTTATCATTTTCGCTCTAGAATCAGAAGCATTTATTTTTTAGGGCTTAAAACATGCTAATGTATGTTCCCTTGGCGATATTTTTGTATTATGTACTTTATTACTTCTTTTCTTCTAAATATTCAGAATTCTTTGATGTATGTTTCTGTAACAGCGAATGATTGTTGATGTGCTGCCAGTTGGGGTTTTCAATATTTTCCTGCAAGTATTACACTGCTTCATTTGATGAAATTTTCTTGAAATATTTCCATATTAGAGAACTCTTTTCCCTTAATTCAATTGCTATTTCTAAACTTTCTGACATTTTTATGGGTTATTTGTGATGAAAAAATATTAACACTACAGTGTCAAGTTCTGGAACTCCTCACTTGTAATTTTTAGTACATAATAATGCCCATGAAACAATGTGGTAACAAAGCAAATGTATAAAAAAACTTAAGTTTTCAACACTGATGTTTGCAAAGCACATATCAGACAATAGCACCTATTTATAAGGAATTAAATATCAGTATTGACTTTGGTAGTTATTACATCTTGCACTTCTGCACTTTACCCCCCTCTCTCCCCTCCCTGGAAGATTTATCCTCGGCCATAGCAAATTTCATTCTTTTGTTCTTAGTTAACAACGTATGCAATATGTTACCCTGACAGGGCATATTTGGGGCTCTGCCCCTCCATCCCTCAGACCCCAAGGAGAGTATCCTTTGTGTAAAATGGTGATTGTTGGTGCATGAAGCAAAGCAAATGGGATGCAAGGGTGAATCAAAAAGTTCCCAGAACGATCTCGGTAGGAAAAGAAAGTCTTCTTTAGGTAGGTCCTCAATGGCCACAATTAGAGGAGGAAGTGAATACTTACATATTGCTGCATTGATCAAAATGGTTATATAGGAGGCAAAAAGAATTGCAGAAGAAAAAGGATTAGTTCAGCCTACATATTGTTTATTATATGTGTATTACATTTTCACTAATATTGCCATAAACAGACATAACCTGAAGCTAATGTGGCAGACAACACTAGCAATTTATGAAGCTCTGGAGTAACAGAGTAATTACTGGATGATTGAAATTTTTTCAAATCTAAATTTTTCAAAAATTGCAGGGTTTTTGAAAATCCGGATTTTTTAATGCCGAATTTTTGAGGTTTTATTGTAATTTCAAAATTATTGCATCCTTCATTGCATTGTAATTGAGAATTTTCATACTTTAATTGCAAGCATGTTTAGTAAACTGCATACAGTGCATATGTGATTTATTAATGGTGCATGATTGCATGTTTACTTTGAATTATAGAGTATTTCTCCTGTTCTTAATACATCAAACTTGAGGAGTTTGTTTGATGAGGAGCATCAACTACTTATATAGGGTAAGTTTACACAAAGTAATGTTATTCATCCTATCTAATGTGAAGGCAATTAATTACAAGATGATAAAAGCAACCTTGCATTATATTGGTGTAACATTATATCTGTTGTTGTATCAGTAGATTATTTTTGTATATGTCTGAGTATATATGTCACAATTAATGTCTAAAACAAGCTTATGTCAGTGGTAGCAGGGTGGGCCTGGTTAATATTGTTTCTTTTGCAAAAACGTAAGAAGAACAATGCCTAAATTGCCACTAAAATTTACTTGAACCACCCTACCCAATTCTCAAAGTTTTTTTATTGACATGACTGTGTAGCAAGAATTGTACTTTTAATACATGCACATTTTATTAAACAATATTATCCAGGTCCACCCAGCTAGTGTTGCTGATAGCCACAGTTTGGCCTAGAGCCATGACATATGCACAGTTGAACTCAGTTTTAACAAAATTGGGAGCAGGAAAATATTGCCCATTCTATTCATTTCTTGTTATATTCAAGAGATATTGTGAAACAAAAACGTATTCTAAATGCAACAATTACTTTATTTGCCATAATTTCCAAATTCATTATACGGTTGCTTTTTAATTTATCTTTGAAGTAAATTTCAATATTTGTTTGCTTCTGCAATGATTTTATAATGCTAGTTTACATTTAATTGCATTTATTGATTTATAAAAATCATCACCATTCCAAAATTAAATTTCTAAATATCCATTAGTCTAAAAATGCATGTTCTGCTTAGTAATGTTTTTTAATACTGGGAGCACTTGGTATTTACTCTTAAACACATTTCATTCACTGAATAGTGAGCTGATATTTTTCATGTACTTGAGAATTTTTCAACATTCTAGTTTAAAAACAGCATTTACATAAAAAAGAAAGATATAACTTAATTTGCATGATAAATTAGTCAGACAATGCTGGAAAAGTAGTCTGAAAGAAGGTAATTTTGATCACTGTATTTCCTCTTGTTTGCATTGAAGTAGGTATATTATTTACTGTGATTAAAAAAGCTTTCAATTGTAGGTTGGTGATGGTTGTTGGATTGATTGTGATAAACTCCTGCCTCTTCCTGACCATTCTTATTGTGGTATGTTGTTTTTGGAGTCATTGTCCATTATACAACACCTGCAGGATCAACTACACTCAGGGTGATATCATAGCATATTGTGAGTTTATTAAGTTTTTTAAATTTATCTTTTTCTCTTATTATGAACAAATTATATATTTCTATGCGAATGGAATGTTCATTTCAGAAAATTAATTTACATTCCTATTTCTTTTAAAGGCTATATTTGACCAGACCTGTCCTTATCAATTATTTTGCAAGTGTTTTGTATGTTTGAATCATTTGTCTATTTTCTCTCCTTTTACTAGGTTTATGATTTATTTGTGGGACAATGTTTTGTTAATGCTTGCTGCTTCTCTGTCAAAAGATTCCTCTTATAGTACTGATTTCAATATAGGTCTGACCAGGACTGGATTAAACTGCAGACTAATAGGCTATAACCTTAGGCCCTCACATTTTAAGGCTGTCCATTTCATATGGAAGTAAAACCTGAACAATGGTAGCAGCTCCCACTACTGAACAATTAGCCCTTTGCCCACCATAATATTAATCTGGCCTTGATTGTGATATTGTTATGTACTACAGTTTTTTTATTTAACATCTTTCTTCAATTGATGATAATGATTTGTATGATGTTGTATGTATGATTTGTACTTTGAAATATGTCTGAGAGCATTTACTTGTTCTTACTACAATTTTCTGATATAATCAAGTGTCCACTCTTAATCCTTTGTCATTTGCAGAGGGTAAATCGATGGGCTCGTAATACATTTCCTTTCTCTGTTGTCACATCTGCGAAGTTCTGTAGTAGCTACCAGAGGAATTTACTGAAAGCCAATAAAGGCTGTTTGGCAATGCTGACTAGGAAAGTATTTATCCATTTGACTACATTCAGGAAACATTTTTAAAACTGATATTACATTCCACTTGTCATAATTAATATTACGGAACAGTTTATATTACTGTGATTGTGCCAAGATTTGCTAAGTAATTTTCTAGTGTTCTTGAGAATTTTTTTATGAAAACAGATACAGGTATATTTTCCTAAAAAATGCTACGTTGAACGAAAATATGTGAAGCAAGATAATTTTCTCCATAAGGAATATCTAAAATTGAGGGGGTTATGATCTTTAGCCCTGAAGTTATAAAAGAAATAAAGATAAATTGGAAATACTATAATAACCACTTGTCAGTTTTATTTAATTTGGTCAAAAAAGGTCAGGTTTTTTAATTTTGCAATTAATTATAGGTTTGTCACATTCATAAGAACCTGTGCAGATTTTGACTGCATATAGAGGGGAAGTTCCCTCGGCCATCTTGACTATCCCCACCCCACCACTAGCCCATTCTTCTCCTCCTTAGGTTGTCAGTTCCCACTGTTTACAATTGACTGCCTAGACAAAGTTTTGCAAATATTTGGCAACAGTGTAGTTAGAAAAGGACCGAGACAGCAATAGCCCATGTGGTAAGGAAGGGCGAGAGGGGAGGGTGCCAAGTGGAGTGAGGGATTAGGCCACACCCACAGTACACACAAAATGTTCTTTTGATCACGGCAGACCTAGACCTAGAAATAATTTTATAGTTTATATTAAATTGTATAAATGAAAAAATAAGACCTCCCATAGTAATTTGTTTTCATGTTATACCCTCAAGCATGATGCCACACAAAATCTGAACTGAATATTTATTTTCAAACTATTAATCAAAACAATATTTATGCAATGCTATTCGAAAAGTGAGTTATAAATTTAGCAAGGAAAATAAAAAATCCTGTTTATCTCACCGCAAAGTAGGGTTGGAAATTACATGATGGCGAAAATTATCTGGCAAATATGGTAGAATATAAAGAATTACCCCTTAGATTTCAGATGCTGTATATGTGCGCAGATGGTTCTCCTTTCTTGTCACAAAGGAAAAACTTTACTGAGAAATTACATTCCTCCCTCTTTTCAAATGAGGAAGCAGACTTTGGTGTTGGTTTGATGACCTCCCAAAACAGTGATTTTACGAAATTCATCTTACAGTTGTAAGTGCAAAGAAACAATGAAAGGCAAAGAAGGACGTGGGGGTAAAAGAGAAGCACTAAAGATTGGTGTGTACTAATGAAAAAATGGAGAATCCTCCTAATAACTAAAAACGTAATAAAAAGGAAGTGCTCACACACCGGTTTAGAGGAAATTACTCCACACCGGGGACCTAACGGTCATGCAATCTCACACACTCGCCGGGTTCCTATTGAAAACTAATTATGCTTTTTTGTTTAACCCTTTGTTAGTCGTGTGAAAAAAGTTCCTTAATTAGTCACTTGGGGTCTTTTAAGATTTTTGAAATTGAATAGTAAAATGTTATGTAATTTTCATCATACTGTAAAGTGCATATTTTTAAGTTAAAATGAAATAGTTTCTGAAGAATTTTGACAAGGTGAAACAAAAACAAGTTTTGTAAATAAATAAAATTTTACTTTCTTTTTTAGTTACCAGTGCTATCCTAACATTCGTAACATTTCAAAATCATATGCTGTTTACATATAAAATCACCACAATTTGGACATTTATTTTGCACTTTTATGCCCTTGTTTCTAGGGCAAAATCTACTAAAAGTGAACACATGCATTTGTTTGCGAGGGTACCAAATACCAGGGGTGGATGACTGTATGCTCCTCGTGGCTGAAGGGACAGCATGCACAGTTGCTTAGGGGTCGGTTTATTGCTGCGACAGGAAGGTTGTGAGGCCACATATGAAGAGAGAAAGTGTAGTAAAGACATCCCTAGAGAAATAAAGTGAAAAATATGTACCACAGTTTTTCAGTTCTTATTTGGGTGTCAGAAATTTTAGTTGTATTCAGTTACGCATGCAGCAGAACAAAACTCGGAGAGGAAATAAACAACAGACGGATGATGGTCCAAAAAAACAACATATTCAGACTCAAAGATAACTGAAGAGATGATTCCAAATAAAACGAAAATAAAATCTTTTAAGTTTCTTACAATTTGTTAAATTTTATATTATGCATAATCTTTAATAATTAAAAATTAAGAAATTCAAAATTAACAAAAATGCTAAATTATACAGTGTTCTTGATTAACGTTGTTACTTCATTACAGAAAATCATGACGTAGAGCGAAACAATGTTAAATGAATCATAATTTCCCATAAGAACCTATTTTATATAATATAATTGGTTCCAAAATCTCTTGAAAAACAAAATGATGTTATATGCTGTATTTAATGAACTTTATGGTACTACATATGATATGAATGTTATCAGAACATATATAAATCAATATAAAATTATTATTAACTTAGAAATGCCATAAAATAAACAAATAGTACAACTTGACTTTATTTCAATACGCCCAAAATCGGAAAAGACTATATTTCACAATAGTATATCTAGAGACGAGAAAAGAAGTACGTAATACCAATCCGGCGAATTGTAGTCGTATGATCTATAGAGAACATAAAACATTTATTTCGTTGTTTTTATTGAACTGCTAATTCCAATAGGCCAAAAGAAGGATAACCACTCCATCGAGCCACAGCTGATACAAACAGTGTTGCCAATTGTTTTCAGTAAATCGTTAAAAATTTCTTCGAGAATGTACAATAGTGCTCTCTGCAACTGATTGTGTGTAGGAAAATCTGTTACTTTAGGCCATACATTGTTTCATAACTTACGTTTAATATCATATAACTTGCAAAATGCGGTAAAAATAAAATTTTAGGACTTTTGAAAATATGGCAGTTGCCTTATGGCAAAATCATTTCTGATTACAATGTTAGGTAAGTGTTATTCCAGCAATTTTTAGGTGTAGAAATATACTCAACATGGTGTCTATAATCAAGTAGCTCGTGCTTTCCGACAAAAATTTTCTTCCCTGATTTATTAATCCCTGCTTTATTTTGAACAAGCACTCTCTCTCTTCCTTTATCCTTATGACCAACAATACCACCATTCCCGTTACTGATATCCACAGTTCCAGTGTTGTAGGTTATTGCTCAAAATTACAAAAACAAAATAAAAAGTAAGAGTAACTTTGAAACAGAAAAAATTCTGCTATGACCGGGAATTGAACCCGGGTCTTCCACTTGCCGGGTGGATATTCTACCACTGAACTACCTTAGCAGATAATCTTTCCTGTTTCTGAACGCCGGTGTTTTTCTTAGTTGGGTCCGGGCTAGCCAAGCTAGTATCAACCAGCCCCAACAGACATCCTCCAAGAGAACGTCAAAGAAACAG
The DNA here is from genome assembly GCA_028673005.1 of Tanypteryx hageni. NCBI lineage: Eukaryota > Metazoa > Arthropoda > Insecta > Odonata > Petaluridae > Tanypteryx > Tanypteryx hageni. The sequence continues at coordinate 42,991,053 of CM054120.1, forward strand.
AAAGATTGTCTGCTAAGGTAGTTCAGTGGTAGAATATTCGCCCGGCAAGTGGAAGACCCGAGTTCGATTCCCAGTCATAGCAGAATTTTTTCTGTTTCAAAGTTATTCCCAAAATTACAGCTAATGCCATTTGCATAGTTTCCTATTATTCCATCAATTTCAAAAAGTAAGAGGAAACTGAAAAGAATATTTTGTTTATTTAAGTTATATTCATTTTCGTTATTCATTTTTCTTTTTTGTTTTAAGTATAAACACAGATGCCGTAATTTTAGCCAATCGATAGAATTAGATAGATTGTTAAATAGATTTTCTAGTTTTGTCAATGGTTGCTATAGCATTATTTTATGCGCTAGATCATACCTAAAGTCATTGTATCAACACCGGATACAAATGTAAATAAATAGGGGGACATTAAACTCACATTATCCCAAAAGTACAGAATAATTTTAAGTTTATAAATAGGGCACTCAGCAGATCTTCCTTTCTGTACAACTCACAAAGCTTGTAATGTTTCATGGGGATTAAGATGATTTTAATGACTGCTGGAGTGACTTCGAGAAGAAAGTCATTACTACCTCTTCTATATGGACCCATTGCTACAAAATTCCATCATGCAAATTATGAAAATTTAATAAAAATACGTCAATCCAAAACACATTTCCCACTCAAATAATGCAATACACTGCAACTGGAGAAGCATTGTACAACAGATGCATGCGAGAGTCATCTATGGAATATTTTTTTCATGCTTTATTTAAGCTCCGAGTCAGGACGACGTTAACACGAATCATCGACGATGTTAATTCGAATATGGGTAGTAGTTTTTGAACGACGTTAAGTTGAATCAATGTCAATCGAAGCAACGTTAAACTGAGTACACACTGTACTTAGGAAGCTAAATAATGAAGGCATTACAAGTTTGATCTGAATAGAAATCATAGTTCTGAGTATATTGATGAAAATGGGTGGCTTGGGGTCATAGGACCCCACATGACTAATTAAGGGTTAAAGAAGTTTATGAATAAATTAGCCAATGATGTTTGTAAAAAGTTTTATTTAATAGGAAAATATTTTGTTCCATGCAGAGTTTAGAAAGCTTCATTTATTCAACAGATGTCAGGAGAAACACCTATATTAGTGAGACACTCTTCAAGAAAACTAAGAGCTGTATTTATTGGGATGCTAGGAAAGAGATGTGACATCAATAGATATTAATGCCACATCAGATTCTTGAAGTATAGAAGCAACTCTATCTTCTTCTGCTGCCTCAAGGAGTGAGCTACCTCAGATCAGAGCTCGAATATTTGATCAAGAACTTTCCTTCTCAATAACCAACGCACAACCATGTGAAAGAACATTTCATAGAGGGTGGCGGTAGTGGAGTGGTTAGAGCATTGGCCTTCCATGCAGTGGTCCCAGGTTCAAATCTGATGGAGGTTGTATTTTTCCTGTCCCTTACTTGTGTGCTTTGAGGAGACTGTGCAAGTCAGCACTCCATCCTTTGGAAGGAATGTTAAGCAGTTGGTCCCCTTGGTGCTCTTTGTAGAGAGTAGCCTAATGCAGACACAGGGTTTTCCTCCTCCCTTGTGTGTGTGTTCGGTATGGAAGGAGTAATGGCTATAATAATCCAAGAAGTTGATTAGCCAGAAATTCCATACAAACAAACAAACATATCATATTCTGCTCTCATATCCTGGTATAGCAGGTGGAATAAACACGACTTTAAGGGATTCCCTTGATGTAATAGGTGGTTTTCACAACTACCTCATTCTGGTGACAGAACCGACATGCAGACAACATACTGAGGTTTTGTCATGCCCTTTTGATGGATACTAGTGAAACCAAAATGAATGTAGAATTCATTGCAATTCTTGCTTATGATGATTTTGTAGGGTGGTTGCTGAGTGAAACATCAAAGAAGTAATTCTGGAAAGAACTAATCTGCCTACTTTTCTTTCAATACAATTTTAATATATAAATATCACCTTCAAAATTAACAAATTTTCATGTTAGTAGTAGCAGTAATTTTTATTTTTAGGTGCATCGACGGCTAAGGTCATTTCTCACCGTTGAATATTCTATTGAGAAAAATTCTTAGACAATCACAACATCCATGCCCTAGGCAGGAACCGAGCCTGCGACCTTTGTGTTAGCAGGCAGGCATTCTACCAATCATGCTAACCCGGCCATCATAACTTTCCATTGTTATGCTCCGTGAAATATGAAGGGTACAGTAGAAAAGTATTTACAGGGTCCTTGTCTGTAAGAACAGGGTGCATCATGCATAAGTGGATAATGACAATGAAATAGGATAACCTGTATGAGATGCATCTTATAACCCTCGGTATTATGGTACCATTTCCATTGCTTGGTTATGGCTATTAAATGTTTTGATTTTGATCATAATAATGATAATTTGTAATGTTTTTTGTTGTGTTGTGTTGTCACATAACTGTTTTGAGAATTTAATGGCAGTAAAGCCAAGCTAGTATCAACCTGCCCCAACGGATGTCCTCGAAGAGATACATCGAAGAAAACTCCTCCCTCTCAAATGGTGAGATTGCCAAGCAAGAAATTGATGGAATGAAGCGATCCGTTCCAACCAAGAAAACATCCACGTTCAGAAACGAGAAACTTGATCTGCTACGATAGTTCAGTGGTAGAATATCCGCCCGGCAAGTGGAAGACCCGGGTTCGATTCCCGGTCATAGCAGACTTTTTTCTTGTTTCAAAATTATTCCCAACATTACAGCTTATGCCTGTCTGCATAGGATCTTCGGATCGCTTCATTCCATCAATTTCTTGCTAGGCAATCTCACCATTTGAGAGGGAGGAGTTTTCTTCGATGTATCTCTTCGAGGACATCCGTTGGGGAAGTTTGATACTGGCTTGGCTAGTTCCATCCCAACCAAGAAAACATCCACGTTCAGAAACGAGAAACTTGATCTGCTACGATAATTCAGTGGTAGAATATCCGCCCGGCAAATGGAAGACCCGGGTTCGATTCCCGGTCATAGCAGACTTTTTTCTCGTTTCAAAATTATTCCCTTCACAATAATAGTCTAAAACTACAAAAAAAGTGTCCTAGCAAACAAGAATGTCTAGAAACCAAAAAAACCTATGTAATGCCTCTTTTGTGACAGGATAACAAATGTAAAAAAACCAGCCCCTCACGGCACAACCACAAAACAAAAATCCACAACCAGCAAAGTGCCTGTAAAAGATTTATGCCACATGCAAAACAGGAACTCACAACAGGCAATTGGCTTGTAAAATGGTTGGGTAACTTGTGTTACAGCATTGTCCCTTTTTACGTATGACAAAAATTGCAAAAAAAAATTCTCCCTTTGAGGTTGATTTAATGGTCAATTTCCTTGGAAAAGGATTCTGTAGGTGGAAATTGCAGGTATAACAATTGCACAATAACCAGTTGGCCAGCAAGTTGGCAGGTCTACTATGGGGCAAGCTAGCCGGAGAACTCCAAAATCTGAAACAGCGTTTCAAAATGGCACTGGTATTGCAACCTAGCACCAACTTGTTTATAATATTTATGATAAAAATTAATTATTGATAAATTTAAATCTGGTTGTTTACTCTATTGCTTAGTGACAGTGTTTCTAAGATTGATTATTAAAAATTAGGAGCACATCATAATAAGTAAAATATTAATAATGCCATCAATAATCTTTGATATAAAGCTGAATAATGAATCTTCTTATCTTAATCATCTTGCACATTGATCGTTAATTTCTTATGTATACAGGGTGTTTACAAAAGGTCTGGCTGAAATTCAGGAGCAGTTCTACTTGCCAAAAGAATGAAAAAAGTTCATATAAAAATAGGTCCGCTAATGGGGGCATTTATAAGCACTTGTGTATTCAACTCTAGTCCTCAGTGCCCTGAGTCTCCAAGAGAACATTGTGAATAGCTGTCAGACAATCCACAATACTCCCGGTATTTTTGAGCGTATTCAGTAATCAATGTGGAGATGTGTTGAAGCCTGCATTAATGCTGAAGGAGGACATTTTGAGCACCTACTGTGAAGGGAAAATATCAGGAAGCCAGCAAAAAGTTTAACCCTTTCGCTGCTATGGACTTTTAGCTTCTGCGTCAGCCGTGTGCGCCGAGTTCAGTGATCTTGAAGCACGCCTGTGCTGAATACTTTCTCTAGAAGCTCCGCGTCTACGTTCTTTCGTTCGTCTTTTAGTCTCTTTATATTTTAAAAGTTATTTTGTCAATCATTTACATTCATATTGATTATTAACCATCTCAAAAAAATATTTTTATTTTTTTTGAGCAGCGAACGGAAAAGCTTGAAACGCATATATGTGTCGTTAGCAGTCAAGGCACCGCTCTGCTCGCCCGCATATATGTGTCAATAGCAGCGAAAGGGTAAAACCTTACCATGTTCCCTAGTTGCTTTTTGAAGAGCTGTGCCATGCTTTGAAACTAATGTAAATTAGTAAGATTTAAATTTAAATAACGTTTGCTGTTTATCCACTCTCTTTTGAACTGTTTCAACCTGACAGGTGTTTTTCCCCTCATCATTTCAGTAAACTGAGAAGGGCTGTAACTCAAAGGAAGTATTTGTGGACCTATTTTTATATGAACTTTTTTCATTATTTTGGCAAGTAGAACTTGCTCCCGAATTTTGGCCAGATCTTTTGGAAACACCCTGTATATCTATCATTGTTGAGTTATTATCACATGAAATTGAGTCAATTTTTTATCTCTATTTGTGCATTTTAAGGAGTAATATATTTCATTTTTCTATTAAAAATAAATTTGATGACTTTGCCCTTGAAATAAACATTTTTCCTTTCTGTACTTTAAGTTGCATCTGTTATAAGGATTCATTGGCAACACATTCATTCAAGCTAGCAATGTAATTGATTAATTATTGACTGCCAAATCATGTGGCGTTTAATGTTTCATATACTAGCTTTGTTAACATTGACTTTTATTGTTCAAGTATTTTTTAACAAAAATATTTTTCAGCAAAGGAAGATGATCCCCTGAATGCTATGCCACCTGAGGATAAAGATGGTCAACATCATTATTCACCTAGTTCAATCAAAATTAAACCTGTTGAAGATGTTTAGGTGCAATATGGTAATTTTTAAGCCTGCATCATGTGGATTAATGATTTTCTTCATAATCCATTGCAAAATTCATTATTTACTATGTACCAATTTACTATTGACATATTCAACGTTACTGTTATACATAAATATACCTCTTTTTCTTAATTTTCTCTTGGACTTTGAGGGAGAAAATTACAAATGCTGTGAAGATTTTTGGTAATGATACATTTAGCTGTTATAATTAAGGTATTAGTTTTGTTGTAGTCATAAATATCTCCATCTGTTGTTGGAGCTACTTTTGTATTGCCCCTTCAGTATTTTTAAAATAATATTTTCCATTTCTGAATAACTGATGGTCAGTGTGTGCAAATGAATGGCTTAAGTTTTTTTTATTTGGAATATAGTCAAATACAAGTGCAAGGTTGCAGTGTTAATGGCATAAAATAAGTTTTTTGTTATGGTTTTGAGATAATAAAACATTGAATTTTCTACCTGTTTAAATTTTAAAATTTAATCTAGTTCCTGTTAATGTTATCACATTCTTTTAAACTTTTGACTTACCGTTGATTAGAATTATTTGGGAAAATATATGATGTTTTAATGCCATGTGATATAACAAAATAAGGTTGATTTTCCTTATGTAGCTCAATTTACTGGAGAATGATGTTGGGCCATGTGTTATCAATTTTTCAGGTAAAAGTAATTTTATCTATCTGTTAAAAAATTCTATGCATGGCATTGTAATTTCTCAGAGGGAAATTGTAACAATATGACTTAACATGTACTTAAGTTTAATATGTATCACTTTTTAATATTTAGGATATGAATAGTGAATGGTAAAGCTTTCTCTATGAGAGGGTAATTTCCATTTCATGTTCATGCCAAATATTGTGTGTGATAATCTTATATCATCAATGTACTAGTCGAAATAATTATGAAACCTAGTTGTATGAGAGTGAAAATTTTAATGCTTGAAATTGATCTTCCTTTGCATTCTTTTTTCTAATACTATCAAACACATTTAAAACAAACTTGAGGGACCAATTCATGGAATGAAATTGCAAGAAGTGTATCTTAAATTATACGTCTGATCAACATAATAAAAATTTTCTTAATTATTTGAAATAGTGAAGTAATTGATATCATATATACTCATGAATAGGTTGAGGTTATAAGACCAAATTTTTAGCAAAAAACTTGGGGTCGACTTATACACGAGAAATATTTTCGATAGGTTTAAACCCATGATTTTAATTGCCCTGCGGTTATTAAAATTTGATAGAATTTACACTCTTGTTGTACTATAACTATCGATTACTATCGAATGTTTAAATACCAGTTTATAGAAAGAATAAATTACTATATAATTTGGTGATCCTAAGTTGATCTCTGATGTAAATAAAGAAACACCTCATTGTTGATTTGCGGAAAGGCAACACCTACCTCTAAGCATTGCAGATTAAATTAGTATCGCCGTAGTATTAATGGTATAAAAATTATGGTACTGTGCTCATAACTGGAGAGAAGGTAAACAAGGTGACCACAAAAAATGAAACTACCAGGAGGAAAAGCGAAAAAACCGAAGAAAAATGCAAATATAAGATTTCGGGGTTTGTAATGTAAGGGGAGACGTAATATTCTTTATTTTAACCTTGGCGGCGCTAGTGTCACTTTTGTTTACCTTTGGTATCCTTTCCTTCCACGTTCACATTTGCCCTCACCAAGATATTGTACTACCCACTAATAGTTACATATTATGGAAGTTTGAAACTTACGAAATATTACGCTTCCCCACTGGGTTGGGTTGGTCAGGGGTTGTCTTGGTTTTCCTTCCGCGTACACATTTGCACTCTCCAAGAGGTAGGTTCCTCCGTTCCTTTTCCAAAAACATGCGAAACACAGATTTCCTAGGACCACGTAGTACATCTTTCCGCCCCTTTATTGTAAATTTCAGCGCCACCTATCCTCTGTGGTCCAACATCAGTTTTGTTCCGTGTTCTCCTTTATAAAGATAACTTCTGAATGAACACCAGTATAAAATACGAAGTCTATCCCGAGTCATTCGATCAATTACAAAGATGCATACAATGTAACAACTTTTGATGTTATACAGTGGCACTGGGGGAGACATCTGACTGCTTCAATGCTACTTTGACTCAACATAGTTATATTGGACTAAAGGGAACTTAACGTGGAACTTAATGGATCAACACCTACTGAATACAAAAAAAATCGTTCTACTACACCTGAAAATCTGGAGTCGGCTTATACACAAGATATACAAAAAACAAAAATTTTATGAAAATGTCAGGGGTGGACCTATACATGAGATCAACTTATGCACGAGTATATATGGTATTTAAAAAGTTTTATTTAATGAAAAAATGAAAATCACAATATATGTTTCTTAAATAAAAACAAAAAATGTGAATATGCATTATTTACATTTTATTTGTTAGGAATGAATAATTTTGATGTAGAAGGCTTTTCCTTTACTTAACTGCTATCTAGTTGACCAAGAACTGGAAAGTGTGATAATAATGTTTGAAGCTGAAAGTAAGTTCATTCAGCAAGCAGATATTTCCAGTTTTTCAAGCATTAACTAAAAAATGGCTATAAAAGTGAAATAAATAACATTGATTACTTTCTAATTGTTTCTAATTCTATGATCCTATAAAAAGTTTTTGATGATTTGATAGAAATATTATCATTAACATAAGTGGTGATATTGTGTTAATATTAGAAAACTTTATAGTTTCATTTGAAATTACATAATCATCTCATTAATATTTCACCTTTCTTAAAATATTCACTAAAATTTGGTAAGCTTCTGCAAGTAACGTAATCAAATGATTTTTTACTTTTAAAAATAAATAATACATTAAAATTAGAGTAATAGTAATTATTTATGGTTTTTGGTCCAGGGTAAAACTTTTTATTAAATGCACACATTAGGAAGTGTTTTATTATATCTTATTCTAATTATTTATATCCTCAAGTATTCATTGACATGGATGTTCACTTCATCAGATTATGTATTTATGAGGAAGTCAAATAAGCCACTTGTTTCAATAAACTGAAATTTTCACCTGTGAAACTAATTTTCATAAATATTATAAATATATTTTTTACAAGTAGAAGTATTCATATGGAGACAGTGATGATCATTTGTTAAGGAAGATGTTTTTCATTGAAAAGTGTCTTGTTGATTTTGAGATTTCTTTGTTGCACTAAGGTTTTTTTAAATCCCACTGCTCTTTTTCTATTGTAGATGTCATGAAATTGGTAGCATCTCTGGATATTGTTAAACTTGATTCATTGCTAAAATTTATGAAAAATTTTAGGTGAAGTTGAATAATTTCACAGTTGATGTCAAAAGAGTCTTATTTTGATGGGCTGTATAATTTGTTTTATCAAATGTGTTGTTCTTTATTTTGAGTTTTTGGTTCAAATTTTCTATACAAATTTAAAAAGTTTTTTGTTAGAATGTTTTGCAATTCATTTTTAGCATTAATTTTACATTAAAATATATTTAGTTGGCTGCTGATATTTACTTAACCAATGAAGGTAAATTAATTTTAGTGGTTTTTGTTAGTTGTAGGGGGAAAACATTCCATTAGCTGTTATTTTTATTTAAAATTACCTTTGATTTTTACTAATGATTTATATTGTTATGGCTGGAAGTACTCTTGATTGTAAGTCTATGATGGATTATATATTTTATGCAAGAGACTCTAGCATGCATTTGGTTTATAAAGCAATATGTTTTTGTTTGCTAATGCATCATAACCTGAAGCCCTCCATGCTACCTGCTAAGGCCTAATGGTTTGTCAACACGTATGTAATACATTTATCTTTCTTTATATCTCTTCACTTATGCCTAAGACTTTGATACTTAACTTCTGAATGCTATAACTTATGTAATATTGTAGGTATGTATGCATGAATTTATGTATACATGCATTCATTCATTACCCAAATGAAATGTGTGTTACATGTATATGGGAATGGCAAATGTAGGTTCGATGCAGCAGTCAATAATAACACTCGTCAAACTCAGGCACTTTATTTTACTTATATTTAGTGTCCTTGTTTCAGCGCCCCTTAACTCTTTCATGACTAAGCTATTAATAGTAGATAATTTCAGTTTAAAATGCCTTTTAATTGTTAAAAATAATCTATTATAACAAATGTCCATGAATTTAATTTATTATGCTATGCTAAAATAAAAATCTTTTATTTTTCCCAATAAACAAGCAATCACTTAACATACAGTAATAACGTTTTTGGTGAATTTACACAATAATACAAACACAATGGAAAAAGTAGAATCCTGATTATCCAGGATTCAGTAATATCCAAGGTGTAAGAGAAAAAGGTAGCAAATTATTATTTTAAAAATTTGCAATTGAAAAGTAGTATCATCTTTGATACAATTGTATGAAAGTTGCAACATTTAGGCCTACTATATATATATATATATATATATATATATATATATATATATATATATATATATATATATATATGTATGTATGTATGTATGTATGTATAAAACCCCCTTTCACAATGCTTTATAATGTCCACTTTAGTTTCCATCCTAATAATATGCCTATTCTTACTACCATCCTTAATATTTTAACCACTCTTATGCTTCTTGGTCTGAATAGGCAAATGGACATACAGACATGTTTGTTTGTATCTCTGAAAGTTTGCAAGTCGAATGTTCGTAAGTAGAGGAGCGCCTACATATACATATATTTTAATTCCTATATTTTTTCCTGTATGGTATTTTTTAAAACAGTCACCTACATGAAGCCCCAGTTTTCGTTGACACATTTATAAATTGTCTCTTTTCTTCCACCTGGCACATTGCTATGGAAATAAACTACTCAGTCTTTGTGCTTTCTTGTTGGATGTAGTATGATTATATGCCGTTTCCCATCTAAACACTGCTCTCGATCTATTGATGATGGTCTTCCTAGCACATTAGTCACACCAGCCCAGAAATTGCCAACTAATTGAGCAAAAAGTTTCCTTATAAAGTTGACATGAGAAATAGGATTTTCAATCTTCATTTTTTGGGACTTTTTATACAAAATGTTGGAATTTACTACACTGACCTCAAGACCCCAGAAAAATAGTTTATGCCACCATTGCAGAAATAAGAACATGTAAAGAAAAGCGGGACATTGAAAACTTGACTAATCCCATGCCTCTATCTCTCCAAAACCTGTGTCACGTGACACTTGATCTGAGAGCTTTTGTACAGGCCATCAATATTGAATCACTCGACTTAGGAGAAAAAATTGTTAGATACAGTAATCCTCCACCACATTGTTTCACAAATACAGTCAAACCCTGATTTAGCACCACTGTTTGTCCATCACTGACATTGGCACTAAAGCATATACCCATCCTATGTATCCATAGATGGAAGTTTTGTTCACAACGATTAATGGGTGGTGTGTGGAGCTATATAGGGGGGCACTAAATCGGGGTTTGACTGTATGATGTCATGAATTATTGAACATGTTTTGCTTTAAGTTGCGTCACATTAATAGTAATATATAAATTGTTGCTATAATTTTAAATCTCTTCAATCTTATTTTTAATTTCATGTTCCTCATTATTTACCTAATTTCATTTAGTTTTTAATTTCATTTTGCCACCGCATACGGGGTGACAAAATGTATCCATTATCTGCCAAATGATCCTGTATGTGGTTTAAGTGTCACGCAAGAATTTCAACTTCAGAATAATCTTAGTTGGGTGTTTTTATGTGTATTAATTTTATTTCCTTTTGTTAGCTTATTTTTAACATAAATGTCTTATGTACTATATTGTCATATATTATTTGGGAAAAAATGGTACGAATGTCCATCATGAACATAACCTCAACTTTCATTGTTAAGCAAATGGGAAAATAGGTTTCAGTATGTCATTTTGTTATGCATTGCAGTTTCCAGGAACACACCTCTGACGTATAGTGGGGACTTACTGTAGTCTGTTTTCCATGGAGTGTGTTGGAATACCACACGCTGTACATGTTTTACATCATCACATTTTTTACGAATATGTATGTTGCTTTCCTTGGTTTCTTGATGTTTGTGTTGTTAAGCATGCCTTTTAGATTCGCCAATAAAGTTCCTTTTCTCAGTGGCCTTTTCTGGATTGAAATCTCCCACAGATGGGCCATTCTGATAAATTATGAGGTCATTTAAACTCACTTTCCAGTGAAAATTTTGAGTGTATTAATTTCATTTGGTTGAAACCTCTGTTGCAGCTTGCAATTGATTGGGTTAAACAATTCTAAACATAGTTAATGGTTTCAGGCGTCACTTTGAGGAATTTCTTCATATTGTAGTTTATGTGAAATTACCAAATAAGTCCCTTTATTTCTACAATTCTGAACAATTTACACATGATAGTAAAATGATTCCTGTATATAGCTTTTGCTAGTATGTCAGTAATTGATTCCTGTGCACACCATTTGAAGTTTCCCTTAGTTCTTCTTTAGCTGTGTTTTTAATATTTTCTTATGTAGTAATCACAGATTTGTAAGCATGGTAATCTCAGCTTTGCCAAATGACATGGTGAATCAAGAATTTTTCTGCTTATCAGCCTTGATTTTTCATTTATCAAGGCAGAGTGGACAAGCATATTAGCTCTCCCATATATACATATATACATATATATATATATATATATATATATATATATATATATATATATATATATAAATATATAAACACATATACATACATAGAAATGAACTTGATTTACTCGCATATAAGCAGCTTTTTTTTTCCAAATTTTACATTTACAAAATGAAGATGATGCTTATATACAAGGAAAAGATTGGAAAAATGTGAAATATGATATAATCATCAAATTTCACAACTAAATGGCTTCTATGATTAGATATACCACATGTGACATGTAAAAACATTACATAATCATTTCCGAGATAAGAAAGGGAAAAAATATTATTATTGAAGGAGCTGTAAACATTTCATTTTTTGTTGCCGATCGTAGCAGGAATTGCCAGGGACTAGCAAGAAAGATACCGGGGTACATTAAGGCATTGTAACTGTAAGGTCTCGTATTCTATCGGGGTAGACATTTTGTTGGTGTTGTTTTCGGTTTGAAAACTTTTCATTTGTCTTCTCTCTGTAGTCTCTGTTTATTAAAAAAATATAAGGGGAGGGAAGGCAATTTGTGCGTTCAAGCTGCATGTACTGGCACTCTGGTGTCATGCCATGCGTAATGTCATAAAATAAAGTAATATTATACACTGCAAAACCATATATTAAACCTCGAGCAGCACTTTCCACATCCAGTGTTTTTGCGTAAAATACTGCACATGCTGCAATTTTTGCATGTCTGTCTAATTATGCTGTATATTCCTTTGTATGCAGCAATGTGTCTATCTTTCTGATTGGGCCCAGATAATTCACCAAAATACTTTATTATTGTTAGTCATAATAGTATTTATAACTATTTAGATACAGTCAATGGTATTATTAGTGATAACTTATATTGAGGTCCTTTTTTTCCTTGTTAGTCTTTAAAAACATGGGTACAACTTATATGCGAGTAATTACAGTATATTGCTGAAGAAAGACTTCATTGTCCCAAAACTTCAAATCATCTTTCTGGCATCATTCAATACTTTTCCACATTAAGTGTATACTGGATTTCCTTCCTCTTATCTTTTTCCAAACATTTTTTATCTTACATATGTACACACATATATGTATAGTAGTCCCATGCGCAATGTGGAGGTTTCATTGCACAAATTTAATACCTTTTGAAAAAATGCCATGTTTCTTTAGGCTAAGTACTTTCTCATATGACGCATTTACATAGAATGAGTTTTGTGCCAAATTCAGGACCATGTATAATTCAATTTTATGCATGTTTTGTAAGTGTAACCTATATTTAACTGTGTATAATCTGCATTGGACAAGGTCTACTGACTGTGTGTGTATATACCCTAGAGTCTCATGTATAGCGTGCACGTTATACAATGTTTTTTAATCTACTTCCATGGAAGTTCTTAGAGTGTGATATTTATAAGGAATGAATTTTCAAGATTAAGATTTAAAGTAAAAATCCCACATACCTATCATAAATGACACGTTATAGATGAGACTTTAGGGTATATAGAATAGTGGATTTACAAATCTTGCACCCTTACGCTTTTAAAGATTTATGCCCTCAGCCCCTTTCCCTTTTTTAGTTAAATAAAACACCTGTTTTTATTCTAATTCATCATTCATTTATTAATAAACATCACATTAACACTTTTAAATCTTATTTTTTTACTACATTCAAATAAATTAAAATATTACAAAATAAAAAATGTGTCCCCCTAATTGTTTGCACCCTTAGACACTACCTACTCCGCCTTAAAGTAAATCTGCTATTATATATATATATATATATATATACCATATTTTTTGGGCTATAAGATGCACTTTTTCTAGAAAAATGGCTCCCAAAATCAGCCTGTTTCTTAGACTGAAGGTAAGGTTATTACTGTAGTAGTGATACAAACCAATTCATCCCCAAAATGAAATAATTGACTGTTATACATCACAAAATCATTAAAATACAAATTATTAATAATTAATAGAGAAAAAATTGTTAGTATATAGGTACAGTAAAACCTTATGCAACGTGAATTCCGACAATGCATTTTCATTATTGCACTTTATTACTGTCTGCTCACAGTACAAAATGATGTCCCACAGAAAAAAACGATCCTTGAATGTAAAAAACTGCAGGTGATAGGAAAACAGAAATATGGTCTTTGTAAGCTTGGTCCTAAATGGCCACAACTAAAGGAAGAAGTGACAAAATGGATAGTAGAACAGAAGTTACGTTTTGCTGTATTGATCAAAATGGTTATAAACGAGGTAAAAAGAGTTGCAAGGGAACTAGTTCAGCATATGTATGGCTATTACATGAGCATTATACTTATTAGGAATTAAAATTCATCTTGCACTTAAGTTTAAGTAAGTACTATGGGTAGGGTGTCTATACGTGTGATGTGTGCAGCACACTCCGACAGCCTAATTACTGCCAAGTGCACACGACATTTAGCTATACAAGTTTCAAAGCAATTATTTGTTTTAGATTATCCTTAATTACTTTCACGAATTAAGTTTATCTTAACATTTTATTTAACTGTTATCAAGCCATTATATTTTATTTAAATATTTCCAGATAAGGACTTATTCAGAGTTAGAAATGATGCATGATGTGGCCCTACCTAAATGCTTTGATGAACCAAAATACTTTTTTCTTGAAAAATCTTCTAAAAAATCAGTGTGTCTGATAGCCTGAAAATTTGGTATATATACATAAATTATATATATATATATATGTATATATATATATATATATATATATATATATATATATATATATATATATATATATAGGTAATGTGTTTGTGTATGCTTATGGAAGAGGAAATGTAAATATGTATATAAAAGGCAACTACAGTGGAACTTCCATAAGTTGAATTTCAAGGGAAACAAAAAAATATTCAAGCTATAGAAAATTTGACTTATGGAAATATGTTTTAAAGATAGAGATTTTGCTTGGTAAAATTAATTCACTTTGAGTTATAGACATTCAAGTTATGAAAGTTCCATTGTAATTGTTAAGGAAAGGAAGCCCAGTGGACATTTACTAATGGGAAGGCTGCTGGGGCATCAGAGAGACATATTGATGCATGTGGATAGGACCTTGCAGGATGATCCTTACATTAGCACAAGAGAGACCTTGAAAACTAGTGTGCCATTAAAATGCCTTTCTTTTGGGTATTTTTTGGCATTTAAGTTGTTCTTCCTCATATCTAAATTGAAGTTATTGACTATCATATATAGCATATCAAATTAGCCCAGAACAAAATACTAAGAATGATTTTTATGTTGGAATTCAAATAGATACCACTTAGTGAACCATATGTAGGTATTAAATACTAGTCTCATGACCATAAATTATTTCATAATTTTATTAACATTTCTGAAAATTTTATGGTTAACAAAAAGGATTAAGATTTTGTTTATTATTAGCTAAAGGTTGTTTAAACCTCATATTTTGATTGACTAAGGCAGTGGTTCTCAACATTTTTCTGTTGTGACAAGAGAAAGACAAAAATTCTCCTTAACAAAATTCACTTTATATTTTACCAGCTGTTATTGAAATTTTTGGGGACATCTCCTTGCTCTTCATGATATACTGGTTGAATGCCACTGCTAAGGTTATAGATTAAGTTAATAGCTGACTTTATCACTTGAATTTATTTGATTTGTAGTTATTGCTGACAATGTTTGCACTCTTATGGTAATTTTTTGTGTAATTTATTCTGATGAACATGAACTACGGTGATTTTTTGCATAACCAACACAGTTTAATGTGTAATTGATTTCAAGAACATAGTATAGTTTTAATGCATTATCATAGTGTTGAAATGCATGATATAGTATTGAAACATTTTTTGACTTAAATAAAAATACAAATGATAACTTGCATACTTAAGCATTTAGCTCATATTTTCATAATACCTTTCTTTTGGATGGATGCTGTATTGCAATGATAACAATGATATTTGAGTTTACTTTTTTTATACTGTTGAGTCAGTTATAATGCAATGTATTTAACCGTCCATCACATAAACTGTATGTAAAAATCTGCCAGGATTGCTGAGGGATATGAGCAGGATTCTTGGAGAAGAGGATAACAGCAACTGGCTTAGTGAGTTTCATGTACTGTTCAAATGAATCAATGAAAACAAAACTTCAGCTTCTTACATGCTTAATAGTAAAGCAATTATGATAAAGGCTATGGAAATCTGTTGGTTGCATGTGTTTTGATAGATGATATGGTAGTATGTTTAAAGGAACAATGAATAAAATTGCTGTTCAGGTATGGATCACATACAGGCAGCATTATGCAAGTTTGCCTTTGTATCAATGAGTTTTGGCCTATGTTGTCATGAAAGAATGAAGTCAACTTGGAATAAACTTTACGTAATCTAGGCATTACCATACAAGTGTACTACTTGAAGAATGGAGAAGAAATTGTTTTGTATTTAAGTACATGCCTAGCTGTAATTCCAATTCTTTTTGGAGTTTTGTGTGTTAACCCAGAGCTGTCTACACAACTCTATTATGTGATTCACTATTCTTCTAGTCCTTGTTGAAATTCATTTTGTGATTTGTTAGTATATCATTATATACTCTCTTGGTATTTGCTTTTATGATTTGTTATTTTATACATTTTTATGGACAGTCGTAACTAACTTTGATTATCACGTGTATTTATGGTTTTGGGGTTGTACTTATGTAAAAGCAGTTGTTTTTGTTTGTAATTTCTTTATGATATAATAAATTAGTTGCAAAATAAGTTAATATGGATGTTTGTTAACAGTCAAGGTGCATTTACACTATGCAAGCACGAGCAAACGAATGGATTCGCTGTAATGTGAACGGTGATTGAGAGCAAATGAATGAGTTCATTCGCTCTTGCCAATGTTCGTTAGCAGGGCGGAAACCAGCAAATCATCAAGCGAGGGAATTCGTTCGCAGTAATGCTCGCTTAGTGTAAACGCTCCTTGCACAGACGAATGAGTGTTCATCTCTCCTGTTCATATAGTGTAAACGCACCTTTATTAGTACATTAGTTTTTCAAATTACACTACATCCCAAAATCAGTGATTATAGAAAATAATTTTAATACTTTATATAGTGGGAGAATAAATGATTATTTTAGAGATTGGATGGTTTTTCCAAACAAATAAATTTAATGTTAAATTAAGCAATAATACTAGAATCTGCCAAGACATCTTGGTGACAGCATAACCAGTTTGGTGTCTGTCACCAATCAAAATATATTTATGCAAGATTTTATATGAAATTCCACATTGAACATAATTTTCTCAAAAAAAATGGAAACAACTTTAGGTCTCAGTTCTTGGTTTATAAACATCATTACCTACTTTATTGTCAAAGTTATCATAAAAATGCAAGTTATGTTGGAAAAGTAATTTAGGATTTATTCTACTGACTTGTGAAACAAATTCAAGAAGTCCAACCACCATAATAATTCACATGGATCATACTTTCAATAAAAATGCTGTAATCTCTGAATTATCCATCTCATTTTGATGAAAACTATTGAATGTTATATTTTATATTGGTCAAAGATAATTTATTACTTTTGACAATTACCGAGTCCAATAAACAAGCAAGTGTACAGTTACATAAATAGAATTACTTAATATTGCTATCTAGGCTTTATCCTGAATACTTTTTGTTAGTGATGTCAATCCAATTTATTAATAGCTGGTTCACTTCAATTGCAAATCTTTTAGAGATAAAACTATAATTTTTACCTATTTTGATTGATAATTTTTAAGTTATACATATTTAACTTAAGCAATAAGTAGCTGAATGAATATTATCATTGGAAAGACAACAATATTATTTAATTATTAAGAATGAAAACAATATCCTGTTATACATTAGCTAAATTGATGCTAGATTCATAAAACACTACAAAAAAATGTAGCTCACATAATCGATGTTTCCTCGACAATAGACCTAATATAACCAATTAGGAGAAAGTGCTATTCTATATCCTGAAATTCCGAAATGAAAAATTGAGTGAGGTTTGGAGACAGAGCAATGTGGTATTTCCAATATGCAGAAATATAATGGTTTACCATTGGCCTTGGGGCAACAAGATTATGTGGCGGCAATAAAAATGGGATACCAGGGCAGGAATAAAAAAATTAATAATATCCAGACTTTTGATGAATTAAGTTATTGTGATCTGCTAGGCGGATGGATGGGCAGACTAACTACATACGTGAGGGATTCTATTAGGAAAAAAGTGCCAAAAAGGGGGCAGAAAAATAATTTGGCCTAGGGGCCGGAAATTTCCAAATCCACTACTGATTGCAGGCCAAGATATATATATATATATGTATATAGTATATATATATATATACACATACATACATACATACATATATATATATATATATATATCTTGGCCTGCAATCAGTAGTGGATTTGGAAATTTCCGGCCCCTAGGCCAAATTATTTTTCTGCCCCCTTTTTGGCACTTTTATTTGGGTGAGATTAAGACTAGGCAGCCTCTTTTTCCATCTAACCCAAGAAAGAATGCAAGATCAAAACCCATTTAGAAGAAAGTATCATTAAGAGAAGCATACCAAAAGTGCACTTTGGTGGGTCCCTGTCATGCTTTTAGACCATATGCAATGGTATTTTATCCTAAGAACGTGGAAGAGAGTGTAATTGCTTTTTGGGAACCCCTGAACCCAGTCCAAATACTACCGATTTTGCGCCCCTTCCTGCATACTGCCTTGCTCGTTTACAAATGGTCCTTTCTTCCATTCTGACCCCTTTAGATATTATCAAGGAAAATATTAAGTAAATAATTCCATTTATTTGAAGGTCAATATTGGAGAACGAAATATAAAGCAAGACAAGTGCTGATAATTTGGATTGTAATACAATATTTCTCAGGTAGTTTTTGATTCTTGAGTGCAAGAGAATGTTCTCTGTTTGGTTCGTACGATCAATGTTACAATTTAAAAAAACAATTTCCATATTGGGGAACTTGTGAGAGATATTATTTTCTTTATCAAATTTGATATATCAGTGGGAGTTGTTTTAAAAATTTTTGCCAAGTATAGAAAATGGTTTACTTCAACATCTAAATGTCATTCACATATATCTTATTTATATTTGGATTTCAAATCATCTAAACAGATCAGAATGTGATGAGGAATTCACTTCTAAAATACATGAATATAAAAAATTGTTTCTGTAAAGTTGACTGTATGGGCCTTCACTTAATGGTATGCCATCTTAAAAAACACCACAAAATAACTTTTACAGTACCACAGATTAAAATTAATGTTTCTGTAACCTCGGATTGTGTTTAAAACTGGGAGGTTATAGTACTGCAAATAACAAAATATTCCATTATGTGAACACTTTCATTTTAGTTACTTTCTTCACCAATTCCCCTGTCAAAAATGTTTTTTGTTTACCCATTCCATGTATGTCTTTATTTTGGATATTAGTTGCCACTTTTTCATATTCATTGGAATGCATTTCTCGCATTTTGAGTGAATTGTTCCAAGAAAGCTGCAACCAGACCTTCTCCAAAGCGCACCCTAGGCTGGTGGGCTAGATGGTAAAACAGCCCTCACTATAGGTATTGATCGAGAAATGTGCATGGATTCACAAGCCTGGATCACTTGGCAACAACTGAGGCTACATACTCATGTCAATTATATTGGTTGTTTAAATATTTATTTTCCTTAGAAAATGTATACTACCCTTCTAAATTAATATTATTTGAAGGCTTTAACCCTTGACAGGGCAAAAGACTTGCTATCATAGCCGCTGCGAGAAAATTGGCGAATCACATATTTTAGTCCCAATAACTACTAAAATAACTTTTTTCCAAATATTAATTTGCTTAAAAGCAGGCTTGCAATTCTGAAATTTTTTACCTTACATTTAGAAAGCATTTTCAGTAAATTTTTGTTATGAAATGAAAATGAAAACTCATTCTAATAATATACTGGTAGTTCCCGCTTAACACAAGAGATACGCTCCTAAAAAGTGTCGTGTTAAGCAAATTCGTGCCAAGCGAATGCATAAATACCATAAGAAACCAAATAAATGCAAGAGATATGTGTTCAAGTGCAAGAGAGATCATCAAATCACAGTGGATATATACATATTTATTTATACATAAATTTACTTGGAATATTCATTAATTTATAATTCGCATAATGATAATATAATTTGCGTGTTTTAGTCTACTGTTCCCTCATTTGTGTACAGTTTCTCATTTTCACTCTTTCGTGGTAAATATAAAAAAATGACTACGCAAAGTTTTACTTAGACTTTATACTGCAAATTATATATTATCAAGTATTTTACAAATAAATATAAAGTAATATATACGTTGCCTTAATGGCAACATTTTTTATTTTATTTTTTATATAATGGACCATGTTGCAACTTGTGTAAAACCGGAAATTGTTCATGTAAAGTTAACAGGCTCCCCAGTTGGTAAATCGTGCTAAGCGAACTCGTGTTAAGTGGGGACTACCTGCATACGTAAATTTGTAATTTTTGTGTTGTGCGTGTTGGCCCACTTTCAAGTGGCACTCCGTAAATTTTTTCAAAAATTGAGAATGTACCAAGGTATATATATTAAAACACAAGCAATACTTACATAAACATTATAGTCACAAGCACAATGTATAACATAAGAATACGCTAAAGAATAATGGAAGCCTACAT
Organism: Tanypteryx hageni; assembly: GCA_028673005.1. NCBI lineage: Eukaryota > Metazoa > Arthropoda > Insecta > Odonata > Petaluridae > Tanypteryx > Tanypteryx hageni. The sequence continues at coordinate 43,011,508 of CM054120.1, forward strand.
TGTAATAAATTGATAATGATTTATGGAAACCACTGAAACAGTTTTTACAAAGTACAACGTTGCATGTGTGACAAATTACATTTCTCCTTTTTAGTGCTACAGTTCATTCACCATCTGTATGTTTTAATTTTCTCTGGCATGTGCATGCCAAAATTCACTAAATGACATAATTCAAGAGGGAATAATCAATATCTTTCACAGAATGAAAAAAAATTTGACAAGCATTTAAAAATAAGGGAAAACAATAAAATAAATAATAGTAATCATCAAAAGTTTCCCAGTATGAATAGAGGCTGAAGATGACTGGTCCAAAAGAAGAAACACATAGGTGGGAACATTTTTCCAAATGGGAATTTTCAGCAGAGAGGGTGAGAAATTATGATCCCAATGCCATATTAAGGGTTAAATGATTTTTTATGTACATATTTAATTTCTTAAATATTTTTAACTACCGCTTTGGCAGTTTATTGCATTTTTAACAACCGATTTGACCAAACCGGTGCAAACTGGCTGAGTCACCTTTGATTCAAAGTTGTCTTCATTTTATGTAAATGCAGTACATACATAGGTTGGTTGCTTATATAATTTGATCACCCTTGAACTGGTGTGAAATGAGTGTTTCCAAAAAGTTGAGACTTAGGGTCATGGCAACTTTGAGAACTCTGTTGCAGTGCATTAATTCTTATAATATACTTATCAATATTTCAACTTTAAAGGTTCAGAAGAAGAATGTTAAACATTGACGATATTTTTTCTTATTTATTTAAATTACTAGCGAGATGCCTGTTGAAATTCAATGGAAAAGTTTTTTTTATGAAATTTCATGAATAGATGCGATGCAAAGCTATTATCCAAGTCAATGGTACCCAATTACACGAAACCGGCAACAATGCGAATCACTAAAAATGCATCAAATTCTCACGTTAAAAACTGATCTGTTGATTGATTCAATGCATATTAAAAAATCGATTGCAGGAAATCAAACTTTCGTTCTTTTAGGCATTTGTAGTTTCAAGTCTTGAACTCCTACCAAGATTCTAAGTAATTTTAATATGCGAATGGTTAATGTACAACATTTAAATCTATTCCTTCTTGTAAATAATGCAACGAATATTGTTTACATTCATTGCTATGAAAGTCATTTCCCTCTTCTTCCTTCTCTCTCTCATATTAAAAACATTCAAAGCATGCTTTCATCTAACAATAGGATTTTGAGGTTTAACTCTCACAGGCTAGCAAGGAATTTTGCACCTCAATCCTACCAAGGGGGTAACTGAATTACCCAATGAAATTTCTATTGTAAATAAACATTTTTCATCAAAATTGTTAACTACTTTAATTTGCCAGTAATTTAAAGTCATTTCAACTACCCATACTGAAAATTATTTTTATTTAAACAATTATGTTGTTAATAAAAAATTTTTTGTTCTGTGAAAATAATTTTATTTTTGCAGTTTACTTGGTACATAAAATAAAAAACATTACAATGTATTTAATACATTAGCAAACCAGATGTGGTTTTCATTGAAAGTTGGTCTGGGGGTGCATGAAAAGGCCCTGCTGAATTCAAACTTTTGACTCAGTGGTTAGCAGCAAACACTCTAATAGTTTGGCTACCACTCTGCCTGCATAATAAAAGATTCCCTCAAAATATGTGAATTAAATGTTTAACATGAGGGATTTCAAACTGTAGGCGAAAAAAGATGAACAGAATATGAAACTTCATAATTATTACTTAAAAATGATTCAGATCCGAAGATCATAGATCAATTCTTTCTAATTTACATCTCAAAAAGCATAAAAACCACGTTTAAAAGTCAATTTTTTCATGTTATGGGAAATGAAAATGTTTTCCTAGGAGTTGAACCCAGAACATTTTTCAAGATTTTTTCATCATCACCTTAAAATATGCGAATCTAGCATTCCTACCAAATTTCTAAAATATATCTTGATCTTTTATTGAGTTATTCACATTTTTATAGCATGACAGAGGGAGCCACAAAGTGACAGAAGTAAGCTTTTATAAATTTTAGATGCGAACAAGCATAAGAAAGCACCTCTTCGGGAAAGGTTTCAGATTTTTTTGCCAGAGCTGCCAGTAAACCAGAATACGATCTAGCTGCTGCAGAGGGCGCCTTTGCTTTTCATACTGTGAAACATCATAGCAGTTATAAATCGATGGACTGCACATCTGTCATGTTAAAAAATGCATTTTTTGATTCAGAAATAGCAAAAAAAATTTCGTTCTAGAACCAAGACAGAAGCCATTGTAAACTCTGTATGTACTTGCAAACCATTCTCTTAATATTGCTTTAACAACTTTTAAAGAGAATAATATTGCATACTGTGGGGTTTCAACTGATGGAAGCAATCATGATTCTGAAAAGATATTTCCAGTAATTATTCAGTAATTTGATGTGAAGGCAGGAGGGTTACAAACCAAATTAATTGAATTACAGAAAATGCCTAATGAGACAACAGACACCATTTCTACTTATGTCAAAGAAACTTGAAAAAAATTGTTTGTTTGAAAAATGCATTGCATTTACAGGGGACAATTGCAATACAATATTTGGAGAACTCAGACGAAATGATGAAGGAAATAATGTCTTGGCAAAATTAAAGAAATTGTTGCAGAATAAGACCTTAATTGGAGTGGGCTGCTCTGCACATATTTTGAACAATTCTCTTCACAGTGCCACAGAACTTTTGGATGTTGATATATAGAACATTATTTTTAAAATTTACCAGTATTTTCACATTTATACAGTTTGGACTGAGGAGCTTAAGGAATACTGTGAGTTTGTTAAGATTGAATATAGACAGCTTCTTTCCCACAGCAAAACGAGGTGACTGTCATTATTTCCAGACCTTACTAGACTTATGCATATATTTTCAGCTTTAAAGGCACTTTTTCTGTCCCAAGAAAAACCTCCCATTCTGATCAAAAGGTTCTTTGAAAATGAATTTAGTGAAATTTATCTTTGGCTCATGCAATCACTTATGAGTGTGTTTCATACACACATATGACAAATTGAAAGGGAAAGTAACTCAGTTGCAGAAGTATTAAATATCCTAGTCTCTGAACGAATGGATCACAACTTCATGCCTTTGAAAGCGAAGGAACTCCTATCCAAAAAATGTTATGGACTTGATCATGAATGTGAAAAATTTTGTAGTGATACAAAAAATCTTTATGGTAATTCCATAGAATATTTGGATAAGTGGCTTAAGCCTATGGAATCCATTTTGTGTTTTATGTGGATGACACTTAGTGCAAAATATTCTGTTCACTACTTGATCGACAAAGGGGTACCAATTGATGACGTTATGTGTTTTGACCAATTGAACAATCTCAAGAAATTTGTTGAAGGTCAAATTAATAATGATGACTTTAAAAACATGCTTGCATATCAAAAGTGGGTCATATATTTTAGTAATTCAAAGAATATTGAATGCCATTCAGAAATGTTGAAAATTGCCCAGTTTTTCTTCACAATTCCACCTCACAACGCAAACGTAGAAAGAGCATTTTCACTAATGCAGTCAGTGGACAAAAGAAAGGAATAGGTTTAATGTTAAGTCTGTGAAAGGTATTCTGTTTTTGCAGTGCAATTTCAGACATATGTCATGCACTGATACATACTTGAGAGGCAATCCAGAGATAATGAAGGAAATTATTTCACAAGACAAATATGAATGAGCTAATATTGTTCACATTGTACTTTTTTATTGTTTGCATTAATAAATTTGTCCTCTTTTTTAAATTCTGGAAGACCTTTTTGTCCTCTTTTTTTCACCCAAAAACATGGAAATGTCCTCCTTTTCTGTGTACAGAAGATGGTAACCCTATGTAATGGCAATGGCAGGCTTAGGATCTCAAGAGCAACAATGCAATTTCCTCCACAGCTATGCCTTTGGAATTAGTATGATTGTGATACATTCTCATTATTTCCTTATCAGTCACTTTCATTGTATTGGACGCTTTCGATTTTGCATTGCATGTTGTGTAAATAAATATTGACGGAAGTCCACTAAAATTTTCATTTTATCTTTCAAAATTTATGCATTCCCCAGATTGTAATACTTTTCAATCACGTGTCTTACGAGTAGTGATTCTGATTCGAGAATTCTCGACAAAAATTTCAATGGAAATGAGCGAAGAGAGTACCTATTCGTTGATTTTTCCCTGGTGCGGAGAATATTTTTTTGGATGCCTCCAGTCCATATTCAACATTTTTTATGATTGACTACCTTCATGAAAGATCGAGTGACTGGTTTTTCTGAGTCAATATTGTTGACTCTCTTCACTTTGCTTCGACCAAGTGTGAGTCCTCATTGCTGCAGAGCTTCGCCTCCCTAACTTTTGGTCCGGCAAGCCTTAATACCTATCATCTCTCTCTTGAGAACCTTTTGTTTCCACCCGCTGAGGTGAGGATACTCTCGAGTTCTGTTAAAGCATTCGGGAAACAAACAACTGACGTCAATCCCTACTCGAGATGAGGAACACATGGAATGCTAAGCATTAAGTCTTAAAGCAGTGCAGTATTTTTCCGGTTTTGACAATTTATCGAGTTCCCCATCAGTTTTTCATGTTTGCCAGAAGTTTTTGTGTTGGAACTCTATCAAACGACGAACTCCAGCAAACAACAAAACCCCTGCATATGCACGAAACCCCTGCATACGCACGAAAACCCTGCATATGCACGCAACCCCTGCATATGCTTGCACTCCGGCATGCGCGAGTACTCCGGCTTTGCGCGTACGCTTGCAGTACGGGTGTTGGGGGCGGATGGCATGGTGCCCCCCAGCCAGGTTGCCAGCTAAGCTATGAACCTGGAATGACAAGCTTATCATATCAGGGCGTGAGGTGCAGGTTTGGTTGGCAGCTGCTTACTGCTGCCTTTGCCTCTTGGGTGGAGGTTGATATGCAGGGCCCATTGCCGCGATGGGACGCTTATGCCTATCCCAAGGCATGACCCTGGTGGATGAGATCAGCCGGACGAGAGGTGTAGGGTGCTGGCTGCACTTGGTGTAGAACACATTAGCTCTCCTGCACAAGGTCTGCTCTAATGGTTCTACACCAGTGGTGGTCTCAAGCTCCCTGACCCTGACGAAATCGCTCCAGGTGACACGGAGGATAGTTCGCAGGGCCGTGTTCTGAGCAACACAGAGCTGGCGGATGTGCGTGGGCACTGCTCCGGACCAGATCAGGGAAGCATATAGAATAATTGGCAGTACACAGGACTTGTAGAGCCGCACCCTGGTTCCGAGCGTCACCTCTCTGGAACTCAGGATGGGACCAAGCCTGCGCACTGCTCCCAGGGTCTTGCTTTTTAGGCCCATGATATGCATTTTCCAGGTTAGGCTCCTGTCCAGAGTGACGCCGAGGTATTTGGCTTCGCTGGACCAGGGAATGGCCTGACCCTGAAGAGAGAGTTGAATGGCTGGTTGATGCTGCCCGGGCCTTTCCGTGAACATAACAGCGACCGTCTTGCCTGGATTGACCACAGTCCTCCATTTGTGGTACCACTCGCAGATGGTGTCGAGGGCTCGCTGGAGGTAGATCGTGGCTTGGTGTTCACTGGCTGACTGGGCGAGAACCGCCGCGTCGTCCGCAAAAAGTCCAAAGATAACATGTAGGCCGTGCTGAAGGGGAAAGTCGTACGTATACATGTTAAACAGGGTTGGTCCCAGGACCGAACCCTGTGGCACGCCAGCACGTACAGGGCGGAGGTTGGACTGCTCCCCTTGCCAACTGACCTAGAACACCCTCTCCATCAGGTAGGAGTCCGTGAGCCGGTTCAGCTGCCTCGGGAGACCAGCCCAGTGCATTTTAGCCAGGAGGCCTTCGTGCCACACCCGGTCGAAAGCCTTGCTTATGTCCAGGAAGGCGGCCGCTGTTTTGTTCTTTTTGTTGAACCCATCGGTAACATAGCTGGTGAATCTAGCCAGTTGGTGAACCATAGAATGACGTTGGCGAAAGCCAAACTGTTCACTGGGGATGACATTGTGTGCTGCCAGCCAGATGGTGAACTGTGGCAGGAGGAGACGCTCGAACATTCCCGAAAGCGTTGAGGAGGGAAATCGGCCGGTAGCTATCAACGGCATTCAAAGACGAGTTTGCCTTCGGGATGCCGATGATCTTGGCATGTTTCCACTCCTTCGGGAAGTGCGCAGTGTTCTGGCAGCCGTTAAAAAGTGCCGTTAGGTAGTCAACGGCCGCTATCGGCAGCTGCTTTAGTGAAATGTTGCTGATGCTGTCATCCCCAGGGGAATGATGCGTGGAGTGGCCCTTCATAACCTTCACCACGGCCCGGGGGGTGATCCGAGGGAGAACAGGAGCAGACCCTCGGTCGCTCCTAAGGTTCACCAAGGCTTCTTCCACCAGCCTCTCTGCCTCCGCAGAGAAAGGACTCGATGGGTTCAGCTGGAAGCTGTTCTCCAGGTAGTTGGCGTACTCTGTGGCCTTCTCCTTGGCAGAGCAAACCAAACCGTTTGGTGATTGTAAGGGAGGGTCCCGCCTCTGAGCGGCCTTGAACCCTCTGCAGGCCCTCCAGAAGGAATTGTCGGCGAAGGAGACCTCAGCCAGGTACTCCTCCCAGGCATCTGTTTTGACCTCCCTGACCGCCTCCTTGACGTCCCTGTTAAGACGATCAAAGAGTGCCTTCAAGTCCGGCGTGCGGTGCCGCTGCCACCTCCTGCGCACTGAATTACGGTGAGTAATCAGTCTCCGCATAGGTTCTGGCAAGCGGCGGGAGATCAGCCTTGGGGTTAGCTTGATGGGTATCGCTAAGTCGGCGGCCTGCTGCACAACCGCCGATATAGTGGTAGCCATCTCTTCCACCTGCTGACTGGTAGCCGGCTCTTCAGGGTGGGCTGGGAGCGCTCCGGCAATGTGCAGACGGAAGGCTCCCCAGTCAGCCCTGACAAAGTCCCTTTGCGGCAGAGGGGGTAGTCTCATCGGCAGGTTGCCGTATTGTAATAAAATCGGCAGGTGGTCCGACGACAGCTCGTTGGGCGTCCTGACCTCCACAGAGGCCCGGGCACTGCTGACTATGGCAATATCCAGGACGTCGTTTGAGGGCACGAACGTCGGGACTGTCGGAGCCACCACTGTGAGGCCCTCTGAAAGGACATATTGACATAGCTGCCTACCCCTCGGGTTAGATGCTGCTGAGTTCCAGTCTCGGTGCTTGGCGTTGAAATCCCCGATGGCTATGGTGGGTGTACCGTCACGGGGGAAGAGGGCGCTCATATCCTCCTCCTCGAGGTCGAGTCCCGGGCAGTAATAGGCCACCACGACTCGCACCTTACCCCTAGTTAGCGCTATGTCAGCTGCCACCGCCTCCAGCAGCCGCATATTGGGGAGCGAGACCTCTTGGAATTTGAGGGAGGGATGCGACTCCACCACCAGGAGTGGCCCTGTCTTTCCTCAGGATGTTCCACCCATCACACCTCAGGGTTATGTGGGGCTGGAGTTTCGTCTACCCAACAGCCGCAATGGGGACTCCAAGGTCGAGGAGTAGTGAGAGGAGCTCGTCAACCCGCTGATGCAGACCGTTGGCGTTCCAACCCACTACCCCTAACACGCCCCTCTTAAGCCCTGGAGCCATCGTTGGTTCTGGAGCAGGCTAGCTCTTCTAGCAGGGACAGAAGGATCTGTCCCTGGCCTTAGCCTTAGCACCTTGGTTATGGAAAGGATGGTAGCCCATAACTCCGCATCAGCATCAGATGATGGACCAGCCTGAGGAGGCAAGGGGGTAGGCATGCTAGCAGACAAAGATATCCCGCTCTCAGCCTGAGGTGGCTGGAGGGGAGTAGAAGAAGAAGAAGAGGAAGACAAAGGTGGCGGTGCCGCCTTCTCTGTCCCATGCCCAGTGGCTTTGCCCCTGAGCCGGAGTCTGCAAAGGGATTGCCGGCTGGACTCTGTCTTGCAGAGAGGTGTCAACTGCGGGGGCGCCCTGGTTAACCCCAGCTACTGCAGCAGCAAAATTTTTGCCTGGGACCACCACGGTGGGCCTGGCCGCGACTGCCGATGGAGTCACCACGCGCCCCTTGGTGGCTTTGCGCTACAAGGCGTCATTCTTTCTATTGGCTTCCAGTACCTTGTTGAGGGCTTGCACATACACAGGGCAGAGCCTGTAGGTGGAAGGATGATCGCCCCCGCAGTTGCAGCATTTTCTCAGCCCATCCGGGGGAAGCGTGCAGTTTCAAGATATGTGGTTCCCGGTGCATTTATAGCAGCGCGGAACCATTTTACATCCTGAGGTGGAGTGGCAGTGGTAGCAGGTCTGTGGCGTTACTCCTCCCCTAAAATATTGTATTCGCACCCGACAGTGCAAAAGGTGTGTTATCTTGTGGAGAAGGGGGAGTCCAGGATTTTTCTCGACCGTGGCAATGAGCTTTCTCGTCTTCTCCGGCGGCTTGCCCTCCTCCTCGCACTGGGCCATATGTTTTATGGTCTTAACTGTCATGCCCAGGGAAGCTAAGCCCTCTGCTACCTTGTCAAGAGGGATGTTTTTGGACAGACCCTTGATAAGGAGCCTGGCAGTGCAGGTCTGCTCCTCAGGCTGGGTGTGATACTCGAGCTTGAGAGAGTTGAGCTCATCCATAACAGCCAGGCGTTGTTCTGAAGTGCAGACAAAGACCCGAGTCGAGACGTCGCGAATGTCCAGCTTGAAGTCTTCTCCGCACTTCTGTTGGAGCATATTGATGAAGGCCATGTGGTCGGTAATGCCATATACTGTAATGGGCCTTATTCGAGGGAGGGCTGGTTGCTGAGCAGGGGTAGAGCCAGCAGCGGCTTTCTTGGTTCCCCTCTTTCTCTTCTTTACCTCCCGAAAAGGCTCCTCACTAGGTGGTGGCTCATGCCGGGATGCAGTTTCTGTTGAGGGATCCTTGTCAGTGGATCCTTCTGTCGGAGGAGAAAGCTTTCTCTTGGATGCCGAGGGGGAAGGCTCGGCCTCCATAGGTTCACACTCAGAGGGAGGTGCAACAGGGGATATAGTGCCGGCAGCGGCCCGGGGCAGAGTATCAGTCTCCGAGGAGACACTGGGTCGTTGCTTAGGCAGCTCTTCCTCAGAGTAGGAAAGTTTCCTCTGGAGAGAGGAAGAAGTCTCTGCCTCCATCAGCTCTCTTGCCTGGATGCAGGTGAGATTGAGAGGTGTGGAGGGAGGCAGGTCGGAGTGTGGGGTAGCCTGGGCAGGCCCCACACTAGAGGAAGGAGGATGGACTGGCGGAACCAGAGAAGCAGAGAAATGGGCAGAAGCAGAAGAAGAAGCAGCAGATGTAGGTGCAGATGAAGCAACAGGAGAGGCAGAAGAATGCATAGAGGAAGGAGCAGAAGGAGGACCAGGAGTCTGCTCCACCGACTTGCCAGCCTTGGCATTGCCTTTCCCCTTCTTCCACTTGGCTTTGCCAGGCTTGGCGGTCTCGAGAGGCTTCGAGGAAGGAGCCTGAGGCTGGTCAGCATCACACGCTACTGGGCCAGTCTCGTGGCTGTCTCTCCTGGAAGGACGTGCGATGCTGCGGAGGTTTGCGGGATCCTCGGTTCTCAGGAGGGAGGCGACCTGCATTATCCTCAAATAATCCTGGGAAACATGCTTGATCTGCCCCTCAGGGGTGTTGAAGGCTATGAGACCATCACAGGAGATGCTTCTCCTGTGTTGCCCCCTCAAGATCATGCTAGTGGGAGCAATTCTCGACCTGGAGGATGCAGCCCCGAATGGTTCCATCGGCAGGTGCAGGTGGTAATAGGGAGTAAAATAATCCCAAATGACCCTGGAGGATCAGACTGCCAAAGGTTGAGCGAGAGAGGACACCTGGAAGGGGGGTCCACGACCGGATGCAAGGCGGAGACGAAGAGGGTGAGAAGGAGGAACTGGGTTATCCTCCCCCGCTTTGCAAGGAACAAACCCTTTCTGGTGACCTGCAGAAAGCAGGAAGACCGAGGAGGGGGAAGAGCAAGGGCCCTTTTTCAGGTCCGATGCAGAGAAGCAGAGAAGGACCCTTTTCAGGGCCGAAGACTCCGCGGGTGAGGGAGACGAAACAGGTGAGAAGGAGGTGCTCAGTTAGCCTCCCCCTGTTTTGATGGACAAGACAGACAACCAAAATCCTCAGGCCAAAATCACAAACCATACAGAGAAACCAGAGTATGATTGTAGTGTGGTACTTACGACGCACAGCAAACAGCGCAGTGGAGTAGATTCTTGGGATGCAGGTACCCAGCGGTAGCATTGCTCTCGGTGAGCTATCGCGCGTACGTACAGAGTTCCTTCTTTTATAGCAACAGACATTAGCCCAGAAGAGGACACTACTAGCAAGACCCTGGAACCAATTACCGATCGCGAGTGCAGTGCCCTCTACTCGAACTTCACCGCGAACTAGAGGTGATTCCCGATCCGACAACCTCGCGACGAGGAGCGAGCCGAGACAGAGATAGACGGAGAGTGGGGAAGAAGGTGATAGGACTCAGAGAGAGGTGGACACCTGACCTGACCGGCCCGCTTGCGGAGAGATTACCCAGCGAGTCGAATTCTTTCCATATTATTTGTGATTCCTCAAGTGGAAATTTCTATTAAGTATTGTACTATATTGTTGCTTTGTATTATGTTACTGCAATATAATTGTTAGTATATTTCGTGTTATTTAGCCAGTGTATTGTATTTGATTTGTTGTTGGCAGCGGTGGTGTCACCAGCGGGTATCGTATCGTTTAACTATTTTCAAGTACTTTAAGGATTACGAGAAATTAATGTAAAATGAGACGGTTTCGTCTCAGCAGGGGAAATACACATATGACAGAGGTAACCAACCTTTCTGCATTAGGCTCAAATCGTCTGTAGTAATACTCTACAAAAGCCACTTGTCGAACATTGTTGCGAATTGGAATGTAAGAGAAACTTTAATAAACAGAACTCTTAAAATACTTATCCTGTTTGATTTAATTTGAAAACTCACTAAATTTCTTGAGCACCAGGAATCTTCAGAAAGGATGTGTTGGCAATCTTACAGAGCCGCACCAGTTTCATTTCCCCTTAAGCTTCCCTCTCCATAACGACCTTCCCCTAATACGACTATAAATCCCCTAGTATATGTCGAGCTCAGTGTTTTACGGGAGTGTTCTTTGGTGTGGAGTAATGATTTAACTTGATTCAGTTTATGGCAAAACCCTCATTTTTTTAATATGGAACTAAGAAAACGAATTTCATACTCTGTGTCATATAAACTAAAGGTTATAGCTTATGCGGAACAAAATGGAAATAGGTCAGCAGAGAGACATTTTGTTCATCCTCCGACGGAGAAGATGATAAGAGCATGGAGAAAGCAGAAAGACGTTCTCAAATCCTTACCTAAAGAAAAACGATCGAGGTGTGTGAAGGCTGCCTTTTGGTCTGATCTAGTGACCGATTTATTTAATCGGGTTATGAAAAATCGGAAAAATGGTACTGCAGTGTCAACAAAAATGATTCGAATGTATGCCATAGATCTATCTCGTGAGAAGAAAATAAGTCAATTTAAAAGTGGAGCAGCATGGTGTTATAGATTCATGAAGCGTAATGGACTTTCTGTGCACTCTAGAACTAAACTTGCTCAGAAGATGTCCCAAGAATATGAAGAAAAATTTTTGGCTTTCCATCGGTTCATCATTAATTGCAGAAAGAAGAATACTATAGAATTAGGTCAAATTGGAAATATGGATGAGACTCCACTCACATTTGATACCCCCTCAAACGGGACAGTAAATTTAAAAGGTGAAAGAAGTATTTTAGTGAAGACAAGTGGTAATGAGAAAGCTCACTACACAGTAGTTCTTGCATGTTGTGCTGATGGGACTAAGCTATCCCCAATGATAATTTTCAAGCGATAAAGAATGCCTGAAGGAAAACCCCGATTTGAATAATTGTTCATGTTCATGAAAAGGGTTAGATGGACAATGATGGAATGAAAATGTGGATTAAAAAGGTATGGGGGATAAGGAAAGGAGCTCTTCTAAGGAAGAAAGCTCTTTTGGTTTGCAATCAGTTCCGCTCTCATCTTACGGAGCCTGTTAAGAAGCTATTTCTTGATTTAAACACCAAATTGGCTATAATACCAGGAGGACTCACTTCCCAACTGCAGCCATTAGATGTTTCATTAAATCAGCCATTCAAGGGAAATATGAGAGAAGAATGGAACAAATGGATCGCGGATGACAGCACGCATCATCTGGCTAACACCGGCAGAATTAAGCAGCCTACGATCAAGCAAGTTTTCACGTAGGTAAATGCATCTTGGGCCAGAATTAGTCCAGAGATTATTATCAAGTCTTTTAAAAAATGCGGAATAAGCAATGCCTTGGATGGAACAGAAGATCATTTTTTGTACGAAAACGACACTAGTTCAGATAAAGAATTTCCCGGGTTTGACGAGGAGAAACTTTTGAATGATGACAATTTATAAAGTAAATAGATTTTTTCTTTTCATCAAAATATGATTTTAGATATTGTAATAAATAATTTAAAGATGTAATTAGGTAAACCTGTAATGTTTTAAGTCTTTTATGCAATAATTTTATAATGAACGTCTGTTTTACGGAAAAATGTTTTTCCCTTAAAATTCACCCCAAATTATGGGTGCGTCCTATACAAAGAAGTGTCTTGTACATTGAAAAATATGGTATATGAGTCATGCATCAAGTTACAAGCTGCATGTACGTTTTAGTGAATTTGCTAATATCCTTTCCATATGATGCTCGATCTGATGTGTATTTGGTAAATTTCATTTAGTATGGAAGATAATGCACTCATTATAGTGAGTTGGGTATTCATTCAGCAAATTTTTCATGCTAATTTACCATAAACACTATAAAAAATATTCATTAAATGGGCATTCATTCTATGGGATATTACTGTACTGTAAAAATTAGGCAAGCTGTTAGGGTTTTGGGCCTGAGGATACATGCCTTTTAGAGTCATTCCCCAAGCAGGAAAGAAGTAATAAAAGAGTAATTTGTAGGAAATTGCCATTTTTGGGCTTTATATTTTGAATTCCCAGAACATCCCTAATGCAGAGCCTTCACAGAAGATTGGGACAATTTCCTGTCATTCATAAGACAATATTGCACCAATATAATTTACAGAGAGGAAAGCAGTTTTCTTCATCTTTCGTCTCAAAACACATATGGTCATAAACCACCAAAACCTTTGGCTTACCAATCATCCCTGCATCCCCTTGTGGTGAAAATGGGAGGAGAGAGAGGGGCTACAGCCAAAGAAGAACCACTCCTTGTTTTGCCATGGTGGAAGACCCAGAATGTTTATGGCATGACATAGCCCCAGTTGCCCTAATTTACATGCTCTTATCTCACATGCCCTATTACCCACTTGCCCTAATCCCTTATTCCCTATTACCCGCTTGCCATAATCCCAGTTGCCATAATAAACAGATGCCCCGACAAACACATGTGCTAATTGACAGTTACTCTAATCCCTGAAAAAAACTTCAAATGTCTTACAAACTGTCATTAGGCGAAACATCATTAGGCAAAACATACCAATGGGATGTTATTCCATCATGTTACTTTGTCTGATATGGTAAGTACCCCATATCAAAAAATAGGATTAACAAAAGGAAAGGAAACCTGACCAACATGCAATTTCATGCATCACCCAAGTTTCAGTGTTCATTATTATCTCTCAGATGTTGTGAAAAGAGCCCACATGCATCCTCATATGGGATAGGGATGAGTTGGGTTGGAGAAGAGGGGTGGTTTGTTTGAAGGTTAAGAAGCTCAGCGCAATCCTGGTGTTAATGTGCTTTTATGCCATTTACCTAATAAGGCACCTGGGATCTCGGGCATTTATTTTTCAGGCATCCGTGATTAGGGAAAGTGGATATTTGGGCTACTAGGTATTAGGGCATGTGGGATTGGGGCATGTGAATTAGGGCATCTGAGGCTTAACTTTCAGGCATTGCTCCCAACCTTGTCAATATTCTATACGGAGAAAAAGAGGAACGAAAAATGTAATGGCTTTCAGTTTGGGTTCTGCTTGTTCCAATCCAGCAATAAATGCAAGGTGTTTGTGCTAAGTCAGTATGCACCTTAAAAATTTGAAAGTAGCTTCTCACTGCTGCCCAAAAGAAGCTGCCGCCCCTTAGAAGCTTTAGCCCTCTAGAAGCTGCTGCCCTTTAGAAAATGCTGCCCATGTGCAATCCACACATTGCACATGTGGTGAGCATGGCCCAGGGGCTGAATAACATTAATTTAGATATTATATGTATATAATGTTTTCAAAGAATTATAAATAAAATTATCTTATTTGGTTAATAGTTTTTGGAGTACAGTCATTTTTTATATAACGCGACAGTTGCGTTCTTGAAAAATCACATTATAAAAACTATTGATTTAATAGGAATTAATAGGTTAGGGGGTAGAAGGCTCGAAGATACCATCATGACTGATATTTTTCAATACAAATTTTTATATACCATATTTTATGGTATAAATGAAATGTTGTAAAGCGTATTTTTGGTGACTACGGTGTCATTGTTTTTGTGGAGTTTGTTTAATTGCGACATGGAATCCAAGAAGGAGATTTCAAGGGGTGAGAATTGGGGGGACAAGGAGACAAAGGCATTAATCGAGATGTATAAGTTATTTTTAATGGAAAGGAAGTTTTTTATATGATTTTAAATAAAAATATAATATAAAAAATAAATAAAAGGAAGAAGAAAAAGAATTGTAATTATATTAGCTAAAATATACATTTTGAATAAGAAACTCATCTTTGAAAGTATCTTCTATTTGTGCCGTTTCCATTTTAGTGTTTATAATATCACTTTCAAACTTGACCATCAAATGGCAGAAATACAATTGATGTAGATGCAGCATTACCATTTCTGAACTCTTACAAGCATTACTATGTATTAATGTCATACTTGCCATATTTATACTGGCGTGCAGCAAATTTGTATTCAGTTGCCATTTCGTGTTACTAAGTTTACCTACCAGAATTATCACTGAAGATTTATTCCATTTATATAAACTTACTGTATTATGTTCCATATTAGTAGGAGTAAATAATAAATGCTTAAATATACTAAAAAGCTTTTTTTTCCTAAATATTCTCTGCTGAAATGGGGGTGTCTTATATTCCTGTGTGTCTTATATGCTTTAAAATACAGTATAAAGTGGAATCCCCATTTAACATTTGCCTGGGGGACAATTTTTTTGTACCTTAAATTGAGTAATACCTTAAATGGGGATAGTCTAAAATTGAAAGATTAAATGGTAGTTTATTAATATCAAATTATTATTAATTGAAACACAAATATAAAGAGTACAGATTAATTGAAAGATAAGCTTCCTGTGAAGTAACAGGCTTTTTATATGGAAAGTTGTACTCCATGTCGGAGTACACAGTTTCCAAATGCGTTCTTTGAGATCGAAAAATTTTAGTAAAATTCCCAATATCAAATTTCATCAAAATACGACCTGCGGTTTCCTTGTTGAAACACATTGTAAGCTACATGTAGTTCTTCATGTAAAGTGGTCGTCATTATTGTCCGATTTTAACCAAAATTGGAATCAGTCGACAAATTTTAGTAAAACTTCCCAATATCAAATTTTATCAAAATGCATCCAGTAGTTTCCGAGTTGAAAATATTTTAATTAATAATTTTTTGAATGAACAAAAGAACATCGAAAATCGAAAAATTACGTAAGAACGCTAATTTACTTTTCTTTAAATTTATCGTAAACCTTATGTTTTACGGAAAAAGTTAATTAACAAAAAATGTGTATTTAACGAGATGCTTGCAAAATAGGTTGTAAAATACATGTAGGTATTCATGTAAAGTGGTCGTTATTATGGTCAGATTTTAACCAAAATTGGAATCAGTCAACAAATTTTAGCAAAACTCTCAACTACCAAATTTCATTGAAGTACCGCCAGCAGTTCTCGAGTTTAAACATGCGGACGGGTGGACGGAAATGACCTCCCCTATATGCGATTACTTCCTGAAAAGAACACATAAAACATGGAAATTTCAGATACACATTGTAGATTCCAGTTGGCGTATCTAAAAAAAAGAATGAGCTATGAGCGTTTTGGAACCGAAGCGTAAAAAAAAACTTTCGTAACGTACGTAAACAGATGAGTTAAGGACTAAAGGTGGATTGAGAAAACACGGCACAACAAAATATTAATTGAGTTCATTTATATGACAATGCCGGTATGTGTTGCGTCGTTGATGGATAGTGTGAATTATTACATTACAACTACTAAATAACATATTTTTGCTTCGCATAATGTAAACGCACCTTAAATTGAGGCAATGTCCGTCTAGGGACGAGAATTTTCCCTTAAATGCGGGCAATTCACAAAATCGAGAAACACTAAATAGGGTAATATAGTACATTATTTATATGGAGCTTTGGTCCGGGCCACAAAAAAACAACCTTAACCCTCGAGTACGCTCGCCTGGGTGTTTAACACTCGGAGTGTTTTAGAAATGCAATATTTTTCAACTCGTCCACATTGTTATATCCAAATCTATTATAGTAGCTGCGTTTTTAGGCATTTAGAGTATATTGAAAGTAATATTAGCATGATTTAATTTTTTCTGTAGGGAAAAAATACATTATTTGGAGCTCTGGGTGTCGGACACCCACCGACCGTGCTGGTGTGACAAACTTGCTCTCTCCATTAGCCGTGCTCTCAGAGTCCCCTGCGAGAGTCTAAGTCTATGTGTTCATTCCGTGATATTCACATATGTCAGGAACATTCAAATATTTATTGTGATAATTGCCAGGACAAAATATCTGCCCGAATGGAGATTTTAGAGAGCTCAGACGATTGACGTGGACGCATCACATATTTTTTACACAGTTTAATAAAATATCAAAAAAAGAATGTCATGTGTTTAATATAAATATTAAAATTAGATAAAATGTAAGCGAAGGAAATTCTCCAAAGCCAGTCAAACTGATAAAACCCGGTTAAAAGGCCGGATAAAAACAGTGGAACCCGGATAAAAACCGGATAAAAACCCAATACGTATTTCGGCTACAAAGTAACCATCATCAGGGGTTAAAAACGGGGGGAAGGGGGACTTGAGAGAGGGCAACTGAAACCAAGACCAGTGGCACGCTCTCAAGTGGATGTCCAGGGCTGTGTCTGTGTATTTATACCTGGTTGGTGGGCAGGGGGGGAAGAAGAAAAAGGGGGGGACCTAGATGACCTAGGTGATGGGAGAAAAAGGGGGGGAGGTCAATTTAAAAAGAACGCTGTTTATTACCCCTAACTCGTTATTCATCAGGGTGTGTCTGTATTTATGAATGTGTAAGCTTTCTGTTGCGTCGAGTTTATTATTTGGGACTTGTTTAAGCAGTTTGAGGTTATTTGTGTCTAATGGGTGGTTATATTCCAAAATGTGTTTCGCGACGGCCGATTTTTCAAAGCGTCCATGTCTGTAGTGCGCTAAATGTTCTTTGAATCTGATGGAGATATTTCTTTTCGTTTGGCCAATGTAAGACATGTTGCATGTGGGGCACAACACCAACCAGGTATAAATACACAGACACAGCCCTGGACATCCACTTGAGAGCGTGCCACTGGTCTTGGTTTCAGTTGCCCTCTCTCAAGTCCCCCTTCCCCCCGTTTTTAACCCCTGATGATGGTTACTTTGTAGCCGAAATACGTATTGGGTTTTTATCCGGTTTTTATCCGGGTTCCACTGTTTTTATCCGGCCTTTTAACCGGGTTTTATCAGTTTGACTGGCTTTGGAGAATTTCCTTCGCTTACATTTTATATATTTGCCAGTGTAGCTCGCTCTCTTTTACTTAATTAAAATTAGACATTAAGTAAAATTTAGTTAAAAATAAGAGTTACGCTCATTAAAAACAAAGAAAAAATATGCTGGGTGTCGGACACCCAGCGACCTGAATCTTGTTTGTAAAGTAGACGACCGTACTGGAGGGTTAAATGCAGAAACCTTAAATCAGGATTCCATTGTATTTAGTTTTTATTTATTTTTCTTTAATGTGTTTTAGTGTAATAATAAAATTTATTAATTGAATAAAACTATGAAAAAATGAAAAAATTCACATACCTTAGTATGCATTAATCTTTTTCGCTAAGCGATAGAAAATGCGGTTTGAGGAGGATGAAAAGAGAGAACAGTAATGGTAGAAGAGGGTGAGCAAGAATCGTGATGATAATTTTCTCGGTAATTGTACGAATATTGCATAATGTGAATTCAGAAAGTCCAGATGCGTGAATGATATCACATGTTCTTTTGTTTCTCTCATACCACTTTAATACTTTGAGTTTTTATTCCAGTGCATTAGCTTTCCTTTTCTTCACTTCCCTTGTATTACCACCACTACCAATAAAGCAATAAAGTTGAAAAAGCAAGAAAACAAATAATGCCCGGTAATGTACAATACATACAAAGAATAGCAGTCCGCGACACTGTGTGAGATGTGTATGCAGGCAGAAAAAAGCTGACTGACGTTATGCCATGCTGGGCAACCATTTCTCCCTATTTTATATCACTATGTGATACTTTGTATATCCTCAACGGCATTATATCCAACACACACTTGTGTTGTGAAAACAGGGTTCTCTAATACTTTCATCATGCTATATCCAATTCACGTAATAAAAACATGCGTTATAGCAGAAATGACAGTATATTTTTCCATCTTGAAATTTATCATTTTTCCCTTAGGTTTACTAATCAGTAAATCACCTCAATGCAGATTCGTCTAATCCTGTGTCCTAGAATGTAACCCCCATGTTGGGGGAAATTTTACTGTATATTCTTCTCAGTTTTGTATGATTAAGGGAAAACACTGTATGTGATATGGGAAAATCAGACAAGGGGTTAAATAGAGATTTAATTCAGCTCAAAGTTTTCTTTTTCCATTTGAAGAGAGGATTCATTGATGATTTAAAGTGGCTCATCTTTTATCATTTATTTAGTTGGCTTATAAAATTACACAATGTTCAATTTTTAATCATTTAAGGCAATTAAAACTTTAAATGTGAATAAATTTAATAATAACCATAATTAATAATGAGATAAAGTTGTGGTTCATATTTTGTCAGGATTCAGGAATCACAATGTTACATCAGTACAAACTTTATTGTAACCATAATTTAGTAAATTGGCAGATGTAGTAAATTGTAGCTATGAGGAAAAAATTCTTGACTAATATCGTTGCTTTTATACAGTTTCATCAGCATTCTTATTTGCAGAGTTGCTACTCTTCATAATTGGAGCTATGGCTGCAGACCATTTCTAAAAAAGTACCACATTTTAATAGTTAAATATCTTCAATTTAATAGTAAACTCAAATATTGCAGCCTTTTCATAAGTCATCAGATTGCAGCCATGTAATCAACTTAATATTTACCAAAAACTTATAAGCTGCCATAAAGAGTTCAATGATTTTCCAATAATTTAAGAGAATGAATGTATTTGTAGAAAATAAGGAAAAGAAATACCTGTGATATAGTTTCTCCAGGGCAAGTGAGCAAATACCAGATAAAATAGGTAGGAATAATGAGCATTGGCACAAGGGCCATTACCCAGCCAATGGCCTGAGCCCAGACTGGATAAACATATGTACGGTTGTAGGTTAGTGGTGTATAAGAGGCTACTGAGAATATGAGAATTCCCTGTAAAGAAAAACAAATGATAAATTTACTGAATACTTATATCAAGAATATCTTTAAATCTTTGATTGTAAGACAGCAT
Source organism: Tanypteryx hageni (assembly GCA_028673005.1). Lineage (NCBI taxonomy): Eukaryota > Metazoa > Arthropoda > Insecta > Odonata > Petaluridae > Tanypteryx > Tanypteryx hageni. Next base: position 43,031,257 of record CM054120.1, read on the forward strand.
TGTCCAACAAGATTTCAAGGCACACCAAACTTGTGGAGAACAGATCACCATATTTACCACATAATACCAAATATATGAAATCTCTCTCTCTCGAGTTTTCAAAAATTAATATGAAAAATGCTTAATCTGTTAAAAATATGTTTCAGGTTGTATTATTTATGGATTATTTATCAAGAAATTTAAGCAATATACAACCTGATGAGGATGTAGTAACTACATTGTAGCACCGTATATTCTGGTGTATAAGATGCATATTTTTGTCAAAGAAATGAATCCTAAAATAATGCTGTGTCACAGTGGCACAGTCAGAAATTTGGAATGGGGGTGCAAGAGAAGATGGCATTCATACATAAAAGTATTATATACAAGTTGCTGGTGCTTGCATTCTGCAAGCATTTCAGATCTCTCTTTTTATTTTAGATAATATTTTTTTTAATTCAAAAGTTTGCACCTCTGCACCGATTTTAGTTCTTTCCTTATGGGACAATATTGGAGTCAAAGCAATCCTTCAAATTTTCAATTTTAAGAATATTATAATGCTTATGTCATTAGCATTAAATAGGTTTAAATTTTGCAAATTTTGAGCGACTGCATTATTTAACTTTTTTGAGATGTTTGATTTTTGTAGACAGTTATGCACATAGTCCTAACCACATAAAAAATTTCAAGTCTCCAGCTCATCTGGAAGACCCTAAACATCAGTATCCTCCTATACTATGTAATGTCATCATGTGCTTACGTCGTCTTAAATCTGTAACATCATAAAATAGGCTGAAAGACCCAGAAGAACCATTTAATCAAGGGCACTAATATAGCTCATTCATTCCCATTCCCCTGGTCGCCATGTTAATTTCCCATTCTTGAGACCCAGAAAAAAACTCCCTTTTTCATTTCATTTTTCAGTGATCTGATAGTTTAACTGCAGAATACGAATCTTGAAGGAAAATAATTTTAAAAAGCAAATATATAAACCTCTGCACCGACTTGCATGCCTTTCTTATGGGGCAAAAATGGGGCCAAACCAACTCCTTAAAATATGAATTTTCTCAATTTCAGATTTTTCTGTTTGGCTGTGACCAAAAACCTATAATTGTGCAAATTTCAAGTCTGTAGCTCATCTGGAAGTGTCTAAATATTAGTATCCTCCTATATTTTAATGTGTTACATGTAGATGGTGCTTGCATTCTGCAAGCATTTCATCTCGTCTTGAAAAACTCATTAATTACTCAGACAAATATTTTATTATTAGAAATATTTTTTTAATTAAAAGTTTGCACCTCTGCACCAATTTTGTTCTTTCCTTATGGAACAATATTGGAGTAAACAATCCTTATAATTTGCAATTTTATGAATATTCTACTTTTTCCATTGTTTGGTACTAATGCCACACATTTCTGCCAAATTTTAATGTTGTAGCAGTGCAATAATATTTACCTAATTGTTTAAATTAAAAAGAATTCTATAGGCCGCAATAACAACATCACAGACTTTTCAAATGTTAGTGTGGACTTTTGCACCAAGCTCTAAATAGAAAAATTTCAGCACCCTAGCTCATCCCCTAATTCCTAAACATTTATCTATTTGTTTAAACTCTAAGAATTTTTAACAGCCTAATAAATTAATACCCGAATTTCTCTAATCCCTATTTGGTCATTTTAGAAATTGTACATTTACAAAAAGTTCAGTTTTGTAGAACATTCAAAAATACATAAATATTAAATATTTGTTTAAAATTTTGCAAATTTTAGTGACCGCGTTATTTAACTTTTTTGAGAATTTCGCTTTTTCTAGTCAGTTATGCACATAGTCCTACCCATGTAAAAAATTTTTATTCTCATATATATATATATGTGTGATATATGACACTGCTGTGTCATATGCAATGCAGGTTTAAATGCCAATAAGATATTTAAATTAAAATTTAGTTATGCTCACTTTTAAAATTCTTGCAACACTGTTTTTGCTCTAGAGGGTGGTTTTCTATGCAGTACAAGCAACTTCAAACATTTGCATTCTTTCAGTAGAATTCTTACAGTTATTATTTACAATAATAAAGTTTCAGTGAATTATTTGTAACCAAGAAGCAATATATTCATTTCACATGATACAAAGAAAAATATTACCCAAAATCTCAGAATGGTCAGCTTTTTACCTAAATATGCTGCATGTGGAAAGTGACGAAATACTGTAACAACCTTTGAACCGAAAGAAGTGCTACCGGAATGTTTCTTAACCTATAATTATTGAAATGTGAGACTATACTTTGATGATCCCTTGATATCTGTCAGACTACGGCATTTTTCTTGCAGACCCTTGGCATTATCATAGCAATCACTTGCCAAATATAATGTTTGTAGCTTCATCATCAATAATAATATTTTTTCTTTTTTATTTGTTAATCAGATTATGTAAGGTTTTATGTCATATCCTGTGTGTTGAATCATCCAGCCATTTTGTGAATTTCTGGTGAATTGTAACAATTATCTCACAATTTTGCATTGTATCTGATTTTTTCTTGAATATAGGCCACATCCTCTTTCTGGAGACGTAAAATTTGGAAAAAAGTATGGCTTATATGCAAGTTAATACAGTATACTTTCAAAATTATTAACCTATAATTAATTTACTTCATGTTGTTTTTTTAAACAATTGATGAATATTAATCTAAACAAATGTTTATTGTACGCATAAAATTTTTAGAACTGGAAAATGGCCTTATTTTAAGGAGTGCATCTTATACAGTGGAAAGTACGGTACATCAAAACTCAAGTAATTTGTTTAATAAATCAGTAGGAAGATGCATTTCTATTGCTGCACTTAAGTGACAGCCATATTGCTTCATCTTTCAGCTTGCCCCTGATAACACATTCAAGCCAAAAACAAAATACCAAATTTATTTAAGTGAGAAGAACATTAATTCACCTCAGGTCTGTGGCCTATTCACCACAGGTGGCGAGTGCCAACCATGTTGGACAATGCAAGTGTAAGAAATGTCAAATATTTATGCATGTGCATGCATGCATATAGAAATTACCATTGTGACTAATGGAGTGAAGAATATCCAACAATATTTTAACCAGGGATAAAGACGGTACCCAACCATTGTTGCAATATCTTCATAAAACCGAGCAGCTCCATATACATATCCAATAGCAACACTTTCAAAAAAGCAAAACCATAGGAGAACCATTCCTGAAGCAGCATAGTAGTCAAACAGCTGGAATATGTACATTCCACCCTATTGGATAAAGTACATAAATTAAATATCTGATGGAATAAAAAATGAGAATAGTTATTATTGTGGAGTGTATGCAAGCAAATATTTGAGGTTGTAAATCCAGTACAAAAGATTGAGTTACTTTCATCCAATTTAACCTTCATTGTCTTGAGATAAAACTTTGTTGCAATTATCTCCTCAGACAAAATATACATTTCAAGCTATAGTTCATGTGATAATGTAAAACATCAAAACCAATGTAGAAGCTTCATTTCACTGTAAGTACAGTGTGTCCTCGATTAACATCGTTAATTCATTCCTGAAAATTGCGACGTTGAACAAAACAATATTAAATGAATCAATATTTCCCATAGGAACCCATGTTATACAATATATGTAATCGGTTCCAAAATCTCAGGTTCAAAACCTATCAAAACACAAAAGGATATAATGTACTGTATTTCATGGAGCTTTATGGTGTCATGTATGATATGAATGGCATCAGAACATAAATAAATCAATATAATCACACATTAACATAGAAATGGCATAAAATAAAGAAATAGTACAACAAAACACCATATTTTTTAGGCTATAGGATGCACTTTTTTCCATGAAAATGACTTAAAATCAGCCTGTCTTATAGACTGAAATTAAGATTAATACTGTATATTACACTCACAAATCCACTGATCCCCAAAATGGAATAATTGAGTCATTCGATGGGAAAATATTAAAATATACATTATTAATAAATAATAGTGAAAAAATTATGAATGTAAACAGTAAAACTTTATGCAACATTGATGCCAAATATGCATTTTCATCAATGTGCTTTGTTACATGTTCACTCATAGTGATTAAAATTTTGGTATGCTTGCAATGTCATTCATACGTTTTAATTCCTAATAAGCCTGATGAAAAGCATGAATAATATCATGGAACATTAAGAATTCATGTAGATGTCATAAAAATGTTATGCATATCTATGGAAAATACCGTTACATGTATTGAGATCCCAATGGCTACAAGAATAAAATTATATGCATACACTATTACATATAAGCTTCAGGTGATTCTATACGTAAAAATGCATGGAAACCGAGCAGCAGGACGTCATGTCAGTCCACCTCCCACATGAAAAAATGATCCATGTATTGAGAAAACAGGAGAAAAAACTGAAGGTGGCAGGGAAAGAGAAATATAGTCTTCATAAGCTTAGTCCTAAATGGTCACAAAAAGATGAGGAAGTGAAAATGGATAGTAGAACAGAGGAAGTTGTATTTTGCTGTATCGATCATAATGTTTATGTACAAGACAAAAAGAGTTGCAGAAGAAAAAGAACTAGTTGAGCATACATTTCATTAATAAATGGGTATTCCATTCAGTAGGAATTAAAATCTCATCTTGCACTGTTTAAGTAAGTACTATGGGTAAGGTGTGTCTGTACGTGCAACGTGTGTGGCACACTCCGACAGCCTAATTAATAGGACTATCAAATTCATGCATGGCACATTTAGCTATACAAGTTTCGAAGCAATTATTTACGTTTTAGATAATCCTATTTACTTTCACAAATTTAATTTATCTGAAATGCTATAATTAACTGTTATCACAACATAATATTTCTTGTAAATGTTGCCAGATATGGACTTAATTTCAGCTAGAAATGATACATTGCATGGACCTTCCTAAATTACTTAGTGAACCAAATACTTTTTTCCTGAAAAATCTTCTGAAAAACTAGGGTGCATCTTATAACCTGGAAAATCTAGTAATTTTAAGGTGCTCAAAAGTGGAAAAGGCTACATTTCACAATAATACCTCCAGTGACAAGAAAAAGGAACTACATAATACCAATCCAGTGTATGTGGTCATAGGAACGATAGAGAATGATGAGTTGCTACTAGGAAGTTTACAGAGAGCCACAAACGCAAGTTCTCAAGTTGACATTGCTAGAAATGAAAAAACAACAAAAAAATTATTTGACTCCTATCTTCTTTCAGGTTACAACTGCATGCATAGTCTTTTGCTGATGACAGTTTCACTGCCATTCCAGGTAGCAACTTCAAGTTGAAGTGGCATGCAGATTTTTTCTGTCCCTATACATAGTGCATCTGGTTGGTTGTGGGGCGCTGTGATTGGATGGCTGTCCATCCAATCAGTTTGTGGAGAGGAATAGTCATCAGCAAAAGACTACACATATGGTTGTAGCACGAAAGAAGATAGGAATCATATAAGGAAACATCGCAGAAGCCTTCACAACAAACAAATTATTTCTTGCAGCAGTTACATACTGTATAATTAATCAAAATATACCATAATGGAGGCAAATAAAACATTTATTTCATTGTTTTTATTGCACTGCGAATTTCATTAGGCCCTAAGAAGGATAACCATCCATCAAGCCACAGCTCTTACAAATGAAAATAAAATTGTGAGACATTAAACTCAAGTTATCCCAACAATACAGAACAATTTCAAGTTTATAAATAGGGCACTCAGTTGATATTCCTTTCTGCACAACTTACAAATCTTTGAAGGTTTTTATTAAAGCAGATTACGAAGATTTTAATGATTGCTGAGGGGACTTCAAGGAGGTCATAACTACCACATCTCTTTGGACCCATTGCTATGAATATCACCATGCAAACAATGCAAATTTAATAAAAAATACATCAATCCAAAACATTTTCCCCACTCAAATTATGTAATCAGCTGCAACTGGCAAAGTGCTATGCAATAGATGAGCCTGAGAATCATCTACGCTAGTGTTTCTCATCCGGTGGGATGCATCCCACTGGTGGGACCTGAAGGTCATCTAGGTCAGTGGTTCTCAACCTTTTGCATCTTGCATCCCACCTATCATTCTGTCAAAAAACCTAGGTCCCAGCAACCATTTTGTCAAAAAACCTTGGTCCTACAATGATAAAAACAAACCCCATCCTTTCCAAAAAGTGGATTTTTATGTCAACTGCATTTCAGAACCATATTAATTCTTATTGACATTTTAAAAAACTTTAAATATTGGAGTAATTTTGTTGAGAAAAAGTTATACATTAATTACCGTCAAAACTTCAAGTCCCACCAAGACAACCTTCGCATCCCACCTGTTGAGAAACACTGGTCTAGATGAGATGTGATGTTTTGAAAATAGTTATTAAAAAATTTTTCTTAACAAAATATTGCCATATTTTAGGTCCTTAAAATTTCCATTAATGATTTATATAATACCAAAATGCATTATCAGAAATATCCATTTATTGGAAAATATGGCTATTTTTATTTCTGTCTTGATAGTACAAGAGTTAATTTGACAAAATGTTTGTTGGGATGCAGGATGCAAAAGGATGAGAACTGCTTATCTATGCAGTATTATTTTTGAGCACTATTTCAGCACCTAGTCAGGAGAATGTTACCGCAAATCATTGACAATGTTAATTGGAAAATGGTTAGTAATTCTTGAATGACATTAACGTGAATCAACATTGATTGAGGTGATATTAAATTGAGGACATACTACATTCTCAAAATTAGCTGTCTGAAATCATCATCATGCTGCTGTCTAAAGACAGGTTTCAGCTAAATCGCTGCCTCCATCTCTCTCTCTCCCTAGAAGCCTCTTTTATACCTCTATAAGTACTAGATTCCTGCTTTATATTCTCTAATATTCCTATTCTTTTTCTCCCTCTTCCTCTTCTTCCGCAAATTTTTCCCTCTAAGATTGTCCTTTGTAAACACTGTCTTCTCAATATGTGTCCTATCCAATTTGCTTTTCTTTTCCTGATTGTTTTTATTAGCATCCTTTCTTCTCCCACCATCTCTAATACTTATTCGTTTCTCTTCCTCTGTCCATTTCACTTTCATCATCCTCCTCCATACCCGCATCTCAAAACTTTCTAAATATTTTTCTTCCTTTCTCCTTACTGCCCACATCTCTGCACCATAAAGAGCTATGCTCCATATGTAGCATTTTGCTAATTTCTTCCTTGTTGAAATAGCAATTCATATTTTTGGTGTGTGTTTTATTACATGAACAATAATATATAGTAGATAATTAATAAGGAGCTCAATATACAAGAAGTAGACAAGTAAATTATTTCTTTATGAGTGAGTTATAACCAAAGTGCTTATAAAATGCAGGGTAAATATTTACAGTATATACTGTATATCAGGTTAGCTGAAATTTTAAATTAGTAATATATGAACTAACATGTAGGCAAATTATGTTGGGCATCCAATACCTATGCAGAAAAATAAATAAATAAATAAATACTAACACACATATATACAGGGCTTTTTTCTGGCAGTATGCAACTGTATGCAGTTGCATCTTTTTAAAAATTTTGATAACTTTTATTAAAAAGTAAAATAATCCTTTTCATCATTCTTGAAAAAAAAATTTCTTGTAAAAATTGTTACAAAATAAATTAAGAATTAGTAACTTCTATGTCTTTCAAAAAATTCCTCCCTTTCCATAAGAATCCATCAAATCTGAGTACTAGAACCTTTTTTCTAGAAAAAATCCCTACACACAAACATGCAGTAAACCCTCAATCTTTGCAGGTTAACATTGAAGTTTCACTTATTCACAATCTACTGCCATCATAGCACTTTTGTTTTCTTCCTTAAGACATTGCTGGTATCACATTCCTTCTATTCTGTAAACAATGATGAGTTTTGTTTGTTTGTATGGAATTTCTGGCTAATCAACCTCTTGGATTATTATAGCCATTACTCCTTCAACACCAAACACACACAAGGGAGGAGGGAAACCCATTTCTGGCATTAGCCTACTGTTTACAAAGAACATGAAGGGGGTCAACTGCCTAACATCCCTTCCAAAGGGCTGAACACTGACTTGCCCAGTCTCCTCAAATCACGCAAGTAGGGAACAGGACGATCCCAGGTTGAAAAATCCGACCTCTGCCGGATTCAAACCTGGGGCCACTGCACAGAAGGCCAAAAATTGTGAGTTTTGCTGGATACATTTTTTTAGTATTGCCCTTAATCATGGCACTTAAGAAGAAAGCAAGTGATAGGACGGGGAATGAATTTAAACGAGAAAGTCGATGTATTTAATTGGCTTGCTTGTGGTGAGAATGACATCACTAGGGAGACATTATTAAATTAACAAGTTGACTGTGTGTTAAATTAGGAATAATAATAAAGGGCTAATATGTCAACAAGTACCACACAAAGTACAAAAGTTTCCTCTTATGTTTGTGATTCCAAATAGAAAAAGCCTTAAGCAAGTAAGTTCAGTTTGAATGTGTGTAGTGTTTGGATGTACTTGAATCATCACTCTGTCCCTCACTTTCCTTTTGCTCCCACTCTCTCAACCCTTGCCATGATCATGAGGGCTGACCTTCAGGTGCAAAACATTGAGTTTAAAACTCAAAATAAGGATCTTTGGCTAAAAATTGAAAACGCAACAAAAACCATTGCCGGGTTTTCAAGATCAATCAGAAGAAATGAAACCTCAATGGCATGCAGCAACTGGATACTCTAACCTCTCTGAAAGTCAGTTTTCATAAATTCTGGTTCAGCTTTGTGGAGGATATTAAATGCCTTATGGAGGAAATGGAAATTTTGGAATTTAATCAGGTTATATTAGAAGAAAGAATCAATTCTGTTGAACAACCCTCAAGGAGAAATTTCCTTCTTCTTCACAGGCTTCCATAAAGTGCTCAGGTGGATTCTTTTAGTGCAGTTGGAAAATATTTTAGTTCAACACTGAAAGTGCCCATGAGCTTGAATACCCATTCTTGTACTTATAGACTTCAGTAGTTTTGCCAGTCTATACCTACACCAATGTTGATCCAATTTATCAGTGGTCAAGGATGTGGTGTGGCAAAATAAAAAAGACCTCAAAGGATCACAGTTCTTACTTACAGAATCCCTGACGTTCACGAGACAAAAGCTGCTCCAGGTTGCAAAAGAGATTGCAAGCCCAAGAAATGCTTGGTCTCATGAAGGACAAATCTTTCTCAAGAACCCTGATGGTGTAAGTGCTTGTGATTTAAATCATCATCAGCAGTGCTGGAGTTCACAAAATTGAGGGACTTGTCAATATAAGTTGCGGTGTTAGGAATTATTTTTATTTTGTGCTTTCTGTTCTCATGTAATTTCTGTTAAGTAGTTTTTAGAGCTTATTTTATTTTAGTTTTATTCTTGCCTTTCTTGATTGTTTACAAATTTCATTCTACGTTTTCGCTTTGCTGAAATTATTCCCTTGTTCTGAGGTAAGTGAATAGTGTTTATTGTTATTCATGTCCCAATATTTTACTAAGTCTCTTCTCCTATCCTCCAAAGTCACCTCTTTGATGCATGATATGATTCTTTACCGCTACAAAATTTGAGGAATTACTCTTATTCCCTTTCACTCTTTCCTTCCTCTCTCATTCCAGAATGGACTACTCTACTTCTAAGAAATGCATTTTCACCATTTTCCCAGAGCTTCTAAGCTATCCTCATTAATAACCAGAGCCTCCTACCCCACATTGATAAACTAAGATCCATTCTTCCTGATAAGGGCATCCATGTGATTGCAGTTTTCAAAACTTGACTTAAACCTTCACTCCCTTCTCTCCTAGTAAAAATTCCAGGATACAAACTCTATCAAAATGATCAGATTGGTAAGAGAGGAGGCAATGTATGCATCTAATGTGTAGAATAATTTCAGAAAGTAAAAATCCCTATTGCAGCAAGCTCAAATTCCTTTTCCTTGAAATAGGTTATAACTCTCAACAATTATTTGGAGCATTATATAAGCCTCCCCATATTGCACACCTCTCAGACATTGAGATACCATTGACTGACTTACTCTCAAATTTTGATAATGTCATATTAATGAGTGATTTTATTTCTGATCTAATGAATCCAGGCCATATCTACATTAAATCACTTTTAAACACATTTTCCCTGCTAGGAATGGATATTCTTCCCTTAAATCCATGTGATCATATTATTCCATCATTTTCTTGTTTGGCAATCTCACTATTTGAGAGGGAGGAGTTTTCTTCGATGTATCTCTTAGAGGACATCTGTTGGGGCAGTTTGATACTAGCTTGGCTAGTTCTGTCCCAACCAAGGAAACATCCGTGTTCAGAAACGAGAAAAAGTGTTCTGCTTCGATAGTTTAGTGGTAGAATATCCGTCCGGCAAGTGGAAGACCCGGGTTTAATTCCTGGTCATAGCAGACATTTTTCTCATTTCAAAATTATTCCCATGATCAATGATATTAATGCTTTCACTACTTGAAGTGTTAAAATTGGATTGACATAAAATTCTGTCAAAATGTAATCGATTGTTGTGGGCTATCCTGAATTATTAGATAAAATTGATAAAGCATCACTCCATCCTATCACAATAAACTCCATTCCTATACCTGTCTTAAAACAGTTAGGAATCTTGGAGTCACATTAATGACACACTTACCTAGCCAGCACATGTCAATAGCCTATGTTGCAAAGAACATCTTTAGTTCTATTCCCTCAAATTACTAAAAAATGTTCTCCCCAAAAAATTAAAAACACGAGGGTTGTTCAGAAATGATTGGAATTATTGGCAACACTGTATGACATCTGGTAACTAGGCAGCTCCTATCTCCCATGCTTATAGACTTGGATTAGTAGAACATTTATGCAAAAGGTGACAGTAGTGGCCTTCAGCGGTGTCACACAGCAAAATCATTTCTTAGTTAAGTCACATGCTTTGATGGACACGCCATGGAAGGCGATTATCATGGGCAATGTTGGAGCACTTGGTTCCTGTGAAAGGAATGCGTGTCTGCTGCTAACATTCACCATCAGCTAAGAACTTTCTGTGGCAATGCAGCACTGTTTTCCAATGGGTGGAGGCCTTCAACAGTGGAAACGAGAGTGTGGAGAAAGGAGTCAGCCCAGGCTGACCTGCAACAGCCCGCATGCCAGCAAGGGTGCAGCATGACTCTGACATCATTATGAAGAACAGACATGTGACATTTGATGAATTGCAGCAAGCAACAGATCTGTGTTGTGCAACAATTCATGTCATAATCCATTAGGATCTGAATATTAAAAAAGTATCTGCACACTGGGTGCCAGAGGACCTGATACGAAAACAACAGCAGATGTCGGTGTAAAAATGTCATGAGCTGCTCGCAATTCACAATGAGTATCCTGATGATCTCTTTACCAGGTTGGTAACAGGAGATGAGTCATGGTTTCATTACTACACTCCTGACAAGAAAAGGCAATCCATGCAGTGGAAGCATGATAAAAATCCTCGTCCCAAGAAATTTTGGACAGCTCCCTCTGCTGGCAAGCAGATGGTCAGGGTCTTCTGGGACACAGAGGGCATCCTGATGGTGGAGTGGCTTCCTCAGGGGGCAACAGTAAATAGTGACTTGCCTTCATTGGAAAATCCAGCAATAGTGCAAATGCATGGCAAGTGTTGTTGCTGTATTACAATGCCAGGCCCCATACAAGCCATCAAACAACAGAGATACCAGCATCCCTCAGGTTCACTGTCCTACCACATCTGCCATATTCACCAGATTTGACCTCATCAGATTATGCCCTGTTTGATAAGATGAAGAGCCATTGTGTGACCGACGATTCCTGAACAACAATAACTTGCAGAGCAGTGTCCGCGAGTTGGTGCGTGCTATCCCAAATACTGGTCATGTTGCCCTACAGAGAAATTCATAGGAGCATGTGGAAAAAGGCTCGACAGCTGCCCATCATAATATTCCTGCTCAAGCTAAACTAATGCCTCAGACCAGACACTGAGCCACTGTACATAGTCCTCTTAGATCTCTGGATAAGCTAGATGATACTCCTGAGGAGCACAAAATCCGACATCAGCATCTTCATCATCACATTCATATTCGTCATTGTCTTCTTCCTATTTGTCACCTTTTCTTCATCAATGTCTTTGTGATCATCATCAGCATTAAAGACAAGTTCACCCTTACATCATTTATTGATGTCAAATATAGATATGTTTGTGAGTCAGAGACTTAGCCTCTTGTTCCCATAAGCCCTTGGTTTCAATCATCAAGGTTTCCATCTTCACAGTATTCTTAGGAATGTATTCCCTGCAAAGTCTGAAGGTTTACCATGTGTATAATAAAAAATATAAGAAGAATACATAAATTGTGGATTGCTAGCTAAATAAAAATAAAGTGTACTGTTTAAAAAATGTAAAAAAATATCATTAAGAAGTAGATGAGAAATATATAGAAACTTACATTGGTTACCATGAGAAGTCCTATGGCAAAACTACCACAACTGACTGCTGCAATAAATATCTCACGATTTGAGCCATGGCGGAGAGTAGAAGGGAATAGATCAACCAAAGCAGTAATGAATCCCTCAACACCAACAAATTGCGAGTCTAGTCCCATGAGCATTATCATAAAGAAGAATAGCACTGACCATACTGGAGCCCATTTCATCTGTGTTATTGCTTTTGGATAGGCTATAAATACTAGACCTGGTCCTAAGGAAGGATAAGTTTTGGAGTGTGAGTAAAAAGAATATATAGAATATACAAAGGAATTTTAGCTTTATAAATATAAATAATTATCTCATATTAACAAAATATTATCATAAATGATGTTTTTTGTGCAACCCATTTGCTTAACCAAGTTTTTTTTACCATATACAGTCATACACTATCATTCATTGCTTATGTATTAGAGCCATACCCAATTATTGGATTATTCAACCATTAAATGCTCTTTGGGATCTTTATTTACTTAGAGTGGATGACACAGGTTTAGGGAAACACACTATAAATAACTCTTCCTTCTCGAATCTGAAACGTTCAAAATTTCTCCCAAATTGTGAGTGTTGCACAGAATGAGCCAAACTTGTGTTGAGAAATGAGGGACAGTCTGAGAAGCTTTATCCAAGCCAATGCCACCACAGCCATCTCATGCAGAACATTCTCTGAAGTTCAAGGAGATGAGTAAAAATAATAAGGGATATTTAAGCCATAGTGGTATGATCATACATAATTTGGTGTAGTCGCATTTCATCTTAATTCAATATTTTTATTGAAGAAATTTTGGTACTTTGGTATTAACGGGACCATTGCACAGCACCCCAAGGGGTGAGATACGGAACTACAAGCTGCTGGAAGTGGTGAGACTTGGAATTCAGAGGCATAGCCCGGGGGGAGGGGTTTATGGGGTTCAAACCTCCCATTAAAAATCGAAAAATTATTTTTATTACTTATTATTTTTAACTGTTTTGTTATTGATTATTGAAAAATATGAAAATTTTAAATTTGAATTGAAAGAAATAAATTCTTTTTTATTATGATAATTATTATTATTAATTATTTTTTGCCTGTTTTTATTACAGCTATGACATCTCATGAGAACAAATTGAACTTATTAGTAAAAATAATTAATGAAATAGTAACAAAGAAAGTCATGTAAATATGAGACGAAAACATCGTGCTGCAGCAAGGCCGTTTATTAGTAAGGTTAACACAGCCTTTGCGGGTGAGAATTCCGTCAAGCGCAACTTATCATTGGACTAGAGCAGTGGTTCCCAAACTTTTTCATCCTGCGAGCCCCTTTCATAAAAATCAAAATCTCATGAACCCTCTCTTAAAAATAAATATATCCATACCTGAATATCAGTAGCATAACCGAGGGGGTGTATACGTGCTTAAACATTCCCCTTCAGATATGAACAATGAAATACTTCAATTTTGCATGTAAATTACATTAAAATTTTTCCTAGACCGTGTCATAGAATTCAAGTTTAGGCATGTAAAATTATCACTTTGCTTTAACAATGTAATTGTTTGCACAACAACTTACGTGTTACTACATAATCAAAGCAAAATATCACACCAAACTAACGACAGCCATGGACTCGTAAATGCAGCGATAATGCAATTGTAGTTATAGTTACAATTTCTCATTGTTAAAAAACCTGAAAATTCTGGGTCTGAGTCTAAAAACAATTTCTTGCTAATTCGTCACAGATTCGATTTCTCTCTTTGACAAAAATAAATTTTTTTTTATGCGTAGAAGCATGTCTCAATTGGCCCCTAAAATACTTTCACATTGTCATTACATACTAAACATTGGTCTTACGAAATGTAAAATACTTTTCACAATACTTAGTGATGCTGTATGCACTTACTTTTTTTAACTAACATGAGTGTAAAGGTGTACTTTTCTAAACACTCTCTATGATTCATATTCTTCTGGGAAATTTTGAACATAGTTAACATCATAGTATAAAACCTTTATGATATGAAATTGATCTCTTATATAGTTCTATAACTATTATGTAAACATTTTACTACACATAACTAATGAAATAGATTTTTAAGTTAATTTAAGGCATTTTATAAAGGGAATGTTCTATTTGATGAAAAAGGGATAATATTAAATTTGCCTCATAACTTTTACAGTAGATCTCCCAAATCAAATCTCACTGAAATAAAAGTAATGATTTATGAGATGAATGATATAGATTGGAAGACAGAAATGACACCCTTGTAAGTGGACTTTCCTGGCATTAATAATGCACCTTGTCAATCATTTAAAATTACTGAAAAGAAGTTTATATTTCAATTCTAATAAATTTTAATCAAGGTAAAAGAGTAGAAGAATAGTATGCAGAAGCAACACATATCATTCAACATAATATTACAATAAATACTTTATCAGAGTAAATATCAAACCTGACTCAGCTACTGTCTCAATAGGGACCCCTTGCTCTTTTGCCATGAATCCCAATACACTAAAAATAGCAAAACCAGAGTATAAACTTGTACAGCTGTTGATTGTTGATATGAATATGCAGTCACGAACAAAGTTATTATGAAATTGATTGTATGAGCCCAAAGCAGTCATACAACCAAGTGCAATTGCATATGAGAAAAATATTTGAGTCCCAGCATCTATCCACACCTGAAATAGAAATTATACTCATACAGCAACTTTATTAAATTAATTGTATGATTCAATGTGTATGATTACTAATAAACAAAACATTTTGTTGTTCATGCATTTCTAAAAATTACAGCTAGGGTTATAAGAATTTGTAGAAATAACTAGCCTGTGCTTCCTTTAGCTTTGAAATATTAGGCTTGAGGTAGAAAATGATGCCTTCCTCAGCACCATCTAATAAAACTCCTCGAATGAGTAAAACTGTTAACATAACATAAGGAAAGGTTGCTGAAATAAAATGAAATCATCTGCCATTATGTAAAGCAAAGAAACAGTACACAGGAATCATTATTTAATTAATTAATGAAAAATCTATATGATGATTGCTTTGCATAAGTATCTTACAAAAACATATTATTGAAAGGAATATTTTCCATAAGTTTATAAAAAATTACAGAGAGTCACTCCCACAGAAAAATTGATAGATTTATAAAAATGAAATTCCATAGTAATTATGATGATGACAGGTGGATGCAAAGATAAAGTCATGATAATTAATCATGTTCCAAAGAAACTAATTCTAATTTATTGATAGATATGCTTTAAAAGGAGCGAAATTACTTATTTTAACAAAAACTAGTTTATTTATAATGTGCAGTAATGAATATATATTTATTTAATTATGGATTCAGTAATGCATTCGGCTGCATATGTAATATAATAATGTTGATATCATCTAGAGTTATAAAACAATATTATAATAATTAATGACATTAGGTCAAAAATGAAATGCCTATAAATTTATTTTAAGTTGAACATTTCTATGAAGACTTAAAGCTATTACGCTATCTAGAATGACTCAGTCTCCAGGAATCACAAATATTCTTGTTTTCCAGGTGCAAACTGGCCAGTTTCCACGTTACCAGTTCTATTGTCATACCTATGCTACAGTTATTTTGCTTTATTTCTTGGACAAAATATATATTTAACAGTAAATACGGGGAAAATAATTTAAATAAATTATTGCAGAAAAGACAAATTTGAGTGAAGACATTAAAAGTGCTGGAAACAATCCTAAATTAGCAAGGAACAGCATAAATCTTGAGGAAAAGTTTAAAGTGATTCAGTGTTTTGAAAAAGGTGAACATCAGAGCAATACTGCACATGAGTTTAACTTCACATTTTCTACAGTTCATACGATTCTGTTAAATAAAGACAAAATATAAAGAATCAGCAAGTGCTTTAACATTGTGCATGTTAATTTTATCAATAATAATAATTAATATTAAGTAAACATTAGTCAACTAACATTATTTTCAATTATATTCACGTGTATTCATATATTATTGTTTATTTGACCATGCACTATTTAGAACCGATCCCTATTAAGTACTATGATATAAACCATTTGTTTAGTGCAAAGACCTTATGGAACACATCCTTTCTGCTGGTATCAGAGGTAACATCAATAACTGGTTTAAAAGCTATTTGGCTAAAAGAAAAACGAGAATGTAACTTACAAACTATCAGTATGTTACCAAAGATATTAATATAGGCATCCCTCAGGTTTGGTTTTAGGACCTATGTTATATATATTATATGTTAATAATATGTTTCATGTATTTGATATGTTGCTGTATGCTGATGATACAGTCCTGAATAATAATAAAAATTTTGAGACTGCATATGAATATATGCAGGATAACTTAAATACAATAGTTAGATGGACACATGACTATGATCTCATAATAAACCTAAAAAAAATCCAAATCAATGCATATATTTGGTAGGAAACAAAATAGAATGAAGGTTAAATGCATAATGCATGATTACCACTGTCTATAAATAGATAATCAAAATGATGAAAAACTTGATAAGCCTCGAAATTGTTCCTGTAGATAGTTACAAGTACCTTGGAGTATAGGTAGATGAAAATTTTAAGTTTGATATTCACCTACAAAAACTAGGTGCCTCATTAAGAAAACTAGCCTACCATTTATTCCACATTAAAGATTAGGCACCACTTGAAACCAAAAAAAGTTTACAGTAAACCCCCATTTAACAAATCTCTAAGTGCATGCTTTTCCTTACGCTAAATCGTGGTTTTCACTAAATGGGGGTCATGCTAAATTACGTCAAAAAATTGCTCATTTTCTCATAAGACTTTCTGTGTTATTTCTATTATATGCCATATTTACTCGCATATAAGCTGCCACCGCATATAAGCTGCACCCAGGGTTTTTCAACATCGAAAATGGAAAAAAGTTTTTAGAAAGTCAATTATCCTTTCTCAGCCGACTTTGCCTGACTCCAACTTAAGAAATCCATAGTTTTACTCCTCTTCTTCAACCTGCTTCTAATAAGAAAGCAAGCAAAGAAAAATAAAGCAGAAAAAAATACCGTACCACATTGTCCCGAATATATGGCGGTTTTTTCCCAAAAAATGAAATTTTAAAAGTAGCCCCCACATTTTATTCGAGTACATACTAGTGATATTAAAAGATTTAAAATCGTGTTTCAAAAAATCACCGTACATTCTACATGTCTGTTTACGAGATACTAGATACTTGTTACATTGTAGACACATTAGGCATACGTAATATTGTACTTGAAAAGCATTCAAGGCGAGAGTAGATCGAGTTCAGTTAGCGGCTGAACCCTGGTAATTTATACCATATTACCGTAAAAATACTGAATTTACTCGGTAACACAGTAATTTGTGAGTGCTGGTGTTTGTGCTGAAGTTGTGCTGAGTTGGATCTAACCAATCAAATACCACGAGACTACATTGAAAGCTCCGCAAGAGTCTAGAAGTAATAATCAGGCAAGGCAGCAACTTCATCATAGCAGATCAATTTTCAGAAGAAGAAAATTGATCCGCTACGATAGTTTAGTGGTAGAATATCCGTCCGGCAAGTGGAAGACCCGGGTTTGATTCCTGGTCATAGCAGACTTTTTTCTCGTTTCAATATTTAATAATTACTGGTCAAATAAGAAATAAAGTTTGAAGTTAGTACTGATACCAGGTGCAACTTGTAACCAATTTTCTTCATTTATGTCCTCAATGTCTATATCTATTTCTACTGAATCGCTAGTTAAATCCTGCTTTTTAGAAGCAGTTGGCTATTAAATAAAATTAGCTGTTAACTGACAAATATAAAACAGTGGGAACGGAAGGCGTCAAGTGTTATTTCCTCGGCAGAGTATGAGGCAAGGATGCGTGGAAACAGGAGAGCAAGTGAGTCATTTTCTACAATGTAGTTACTTTTAGAATGCATGACCTTGAACCTCACCCGCTCGTCGTGTCTATTGTTCCATCCATCTATAGGTCCAAATAATGCGAAAGTCCGGATCATTGAGAACTGGATAAACAGGTTTCTACTGTATATCAAATTAAGATAGAATGGTGAAATTCTTGGATACCGCAACATATAATAATAATAAGCATGATGACATATAAAAAAGATTTAAAATATGTACTACCTGTTAAACGACTGTTTGAATATATTTTAATAATTGATCAATACTTCTCAGATATAAGATTTAATGACAAAGTACCCATTTGATGACTAAGAGAGATGTGGTTACGTATGTGATATCTAAATATAACAATGAATACATAAAAAAACATTTTAAAGTCATCATTCCTAAATTAATGAATAATTTACCTAGGGAGCTGAGATAATTAAAAAAAACTTTATGAGATGAAGGATAAAATTGAGATATGGCTCCTAAACACAGCAGTGAGCAGAAGCCAGATGGGTAATATGATAACAAATATAAAAATGAATTTCTGATATGATTCCCTTGATATAGATATAGTAAGTGTACATTCAATGATTAAAAAGTGTTAACTATATATCAGTCAATATCTGATCAATAACTGTTGGAAAAGGATAAAGATATGGTGGAGTTGGTCATAATATAATTTTTAGAGGTGATGTGTATGGGAGACATTGTAATGTTTTTATAAACAGTGGGGAGAATGGAATGATCTAGGTCAATGGGTTGGCATAAAGTGTGTGATACTACTTTCTATGTGAGTGTCACTAAGTTTATATTGACGTATTAGGTTGAATAGGTTACATACTGGAAAGTCGATATATAATGATAGTGTAAACTAATGCTGTGCATACATAGGCATATTAATATGCAAAATATATAATATGTTAAATGGTTGGTTTAAATTCTATTTTAAGTAGATAATGCTCTTAATTTAATGTGATTTTTTTACCTGTGAAATAAACAACCTTTCCTGAGGATTTAATACCTTTCCAAATGCAAAAGTAGACAATTATCCAGGAGAGGAACAATGTTGCTGCCAGTTCCCATTGTATAGTTCCAACATCATCTATACCACTACTAAGCCCCAGGACTTTGTTTCTGAACAAATAAAAGATAAAAACAAAAATTAAATATTTAAAATATTTGTAATAAATTTTAAAGAAATACTGTTATATGGAGTTTTTAACCCAAGAAAAAGAGTAATTTTATTAGAAAATTTGAAATTACTTGTTTATAAGAAAAATATCTGTAACAAATGCAGTGAAAAGAGAGGTAAACAAGTTATTGAAGGTGGTGCTACACGAGGCGAAACATTTCTAGAAATATATTACTCCACTGATAGCAAAGAAAATTCAAGATATTTTTCACTCCAATAGATGTACATTTTGTTAAAACTCAAAACCTTTTTGTAACTATGGCATTTTTCATGCCATAGAATTCCCACAAATATTAAGGAAAAATGTTTGAGTATACATTCAGCCTTTAATTATACCATTGCTTAGTGAAAAACATTACAACCTTGTATTAATCATAAAAATTATGTTGTTGACATTATAGTCTAACTGAAATATTACCAATGGAGGCAATTTTTTATTTAAATATATTATGAACTATCAATATAAGTAATCTAATAATCATTCTCCCCTCAGATGAGATCCCAAAATATATTTTATTTATGCCATGAAACCAATCAAGCAGTTCTATCCATCTTCGTTTATACAATGGTAAACAACTCTGAACTGAGAATGGCTGTAAAAACCAGTGTTTAAATGCGTTGAAGGTGGCTTCCGAAGGGGTATTTAAATTTGCCTTGGGGTATGGAAATTGAACTGTTTTACTTATATTATTGTTTTTCAAAAACTACCATCCTGATTGATTTCAAGCTTTCTCAAATTATTTCATAAGTATGCTGTGTGAAGTTTTATTGACATTCCTTAAATACAGATGTGCACATTTAAATATGAATTCCTATGGTCCTTTATTTCTCAATCGAGTTCAATAGTGTATACAGGGATACTCTACTTTATGTATGCTTGGTCAACATGCTTTCGCTATAACGTACTTATAACATTGTTACATACTTAGATACCGTAGAATATAGGTACAGGATGTCAACTTCCCTAAAATGCACACCAATGCCAAGTCAAATTTTGGCCAATCAGAAGCTGCATACTGTTTACTCTAGAAGATTCTGTTTACAACGCATTGTCTCTTAGTTTTCAGTTCGGTGCCGGTCGAGTTGTGATTTCTGAATATAGGTATTTTACAGATGTAAGCCATTAAATAATTTAAAATGTCTTCTAATAATAGGAAAAATTTTGGTGATGCCTCTAATGGTGAGAAAAAAGTGCGGAAAGCAATTACTTTAGAGGATAAACTAAGTACGATTAGAAAATATGAGAGTGGCATTTCGATAATTAAAATTGGAAGGTCTAAGAACTTTTCTAAATCAACTGTGAACATGATACTGAAACAGAAAGACATTATTTTGGAAAATATTAAAGGATCAGCACCAATGTTGTTGAAATGCTTTAGGCCTATGGGTTTCATTATGCTTTTCCTGCAGTATAAATTAATCTTTTATATGATTTTACACTGATCGAGAGATAATATCAAACTAAATGTGCAAAACATGGAAATTTGTCCCTGCTGCACAAGGCTCACTTGGTAACAGAATTGCCTGTATGCTGCTTTTATGGGAGAGTGCTCCTGCTGGACCATGTTTGCTTTTTGGAGTCCTCATGGCGCCAAACCACTGCAGGTAGTAAGGGAAACTGGGGGAATATCACAATGTTAAGGGAAAATTGCTCCTGTTCACTTAAATGGATTTTTATGGAAAGGTAAAGGTGGATATGCTTTGTTTAACTAATTGGCTAGACATATCGAACACAAAATGGGTGGTATATTGATGTTAACTATTTTTAGATAAAAGAAAAGTGCAATGGCCTGAATTGCCCCTACATTTTTTCTGTATAATCTCAGGGTGCGTGCAAAATTCACATGGTTTTAATGAAAAGAGATGCTAAATGGGGGAGTTGTAATTGTTATCGAGCCAACAAAGGATTGATAAGGTGAACAACTATCTTGGAACTTAGCAACTTATCCTGTACATCTAATTTACATGTGATACTTGAACCAACACCAGTATATACAATAAAGTTCCACAGATAACATGTTTTAGATTCACACAATTCATAAGTTTATATGACAAATTTGGCAGCTTTTGAGGAATATATTGTCTGAATCCTAAACTCCTCTTCCACAGTGTAAGGGATTCGTCAGCACAAATTTTTTTATCTGGAATATACAAATTTTGAAATTTCGATTTCAATAACCTAATAATAATAAGATCAATTTGAAATAATTTGGATGGTCCCATATAATTTTTCTGGTCATTGTTATTAGCAAAGTGTAAAAATTTAATAATCAATTCCAACCTGTCCTGTTTTATAGTTTGTGAAAAGATCAATGTTTTGAAAAAGGGATCTTTAAGAGTTCATGGAGACTTGCGGTAAAGAAAAAATAACTAGATGGCATCACAACCCAGGTTTTTTGAAAGGGAGTTCTGGTCTGTATGGGGTATGTTGAACTGCTCCTGGAGTAAGATCATGATCATTGTACACTGTACGTCTAACCAGCCTGAGGGATTAATCAGTACATAACATTCTGGCCAGAAACTCCACTTTTGTATAGTGCCCTATCAACCTGCAAGGACTGAGACTGAGTAATCTATTGTAAGTTTACAGCTGTTTGTAGGATTAATGGCTATTAGTAAGCTTTTACCAAAATGCACTGGGCTATAAGATGTACCCCAATTTTTTGGATTTTTCAGGAAAAAAGTATTTTGGTTGACCGAAGCATTCATGAAGGGCCATGTCATTTATCATTTCCAGCCATGATATGGCAAAATTTATAGAAAATATTATGGCATAATAACAGTAAAATGTAACTTTTTAGATAAACCTAATTTGTGATCTAAAACATAAATAAATGCTTAGAAACTTGTTTAGCTAAATGTGCCCTGCGTATACTCGACAGCCGGGCTTTGGAGTCAAGGACTTGGAGCTTGACTCTGGCTCCAGCTCTGACCAGAGTTGAATTCAGAAATCGTTGACTGGGAAAGAAAATGAAAACTTGGGAGGTATTTTTTAAAAAAACATTAGTTTGAAATATGAACAACATAAATAGTTTTTAATAATAGTTATAAAAAAATCACATTAAATTCATATCACATTGTAGCAGGTATTATATAATTATAAATCTTACATGACATTTCAACAGCCTCACTACCGCTAGAAAAGTCTATGAAATGCGTAATACGTGAATATCAAACAAATTATTAATTCACGTGTGTATATTACAGTATCAATCACAGAATTGAGAATATGATTGTATAAGTAAATGCTTTAAATTAACCTGAATTGCCTTTGTTTTGTCTTAGCTTATGTGTCGATAACTTCATCTATTAATGTATGTATTTGGCAACTTATTGGGTCACTTGATGGCAATTTTCAGGCAGTCCTGCAGAGTTTGCTGACCCATTCTATTTCTTAACTTAATCATGAATATATTCATTCAGCACTATCAGTATACAACGGAATGCAACATAGCTTTATGCACTAAATCTTCAGTTCCACATATCCAGTATTGGATTTTACAATTAATTCCAAAAAGTTCATCTTATTGTCTTCACATTCAGCTTCAGTTATGTACTTAAATAAACAAATATCATTCCACAATGCTTTCCTTTTGTGATTGGTCAAAATTAACATGATGTCACTTTCAATCAATCATCATCAGGTTCTCAATAATATTTCTTAATATTAAATAAATAAAATAAAATGTTAATAATTTTCTCCAGAAGGAAGTTTATTCCACAGGGGGTGAAAATCGCCCTCGGGCCCCCCCTTGGATTCAATAATGGCACCAGCTCTGCTCTGGCAACAGCCAAATTTTGAAGTTTCAACTAATCATTTTTTATAATAAATTATTTATACATACTATACAGGATGATTCTGAACTCTACCAACAAAATTATAGAGGTAGTAGGGGGTTATAGAGCCCAAAACACCTTGTCCTAGCATCCAGAACTGCTTAACATCTGAGATATGAGGTTTGGAAGTTGACGCCTCGAGGTAGGGAACCTGGTCGTATGGTGAGTCAAATGAATGTGATTCTTGGCATCCCTTTGCTGTGAGGTACAAGAAGATAGAGTGAATGTATCTGGCTCTTTGTGCATGTTCTTAATTTCATCACAGGCAGCTTGAATGTGGAGGACGAGATCTTCCTTGCATTCTACAGCTGTGTCGCACTCTATGGTCTTGGAATGTCCCCACAAAACAATCCAGTGCAATCAAGTCAGGAGACTGCAATGGCAAGGGACCACCATTTCCAATCCATTTCTTGCGGTACCTCGAATTCAGATGGTCACGCGCCACCAAGCTGAAATGGGCAAGGGGACCATCATGCTGAAACCGCATGTGCTGACAGATCCTCAGAGGAGCATCTTGCAGTAACTGAGGCAAGGTTTGATTAAAAAATTCGTGATACAGATCCCCGTCAAACGAGGAGGAAGGATGTGTGGTCCAATGAGGTAATCGTTCAAATCACCACACATCCGAGTTGTCTGCCTCAAGGCGCAGAGCATCAACTTCCAAACCTCATATCTCGGACGTTAAGTGGTTCCAGAAGCTGGGAAAAGGCATTTCGTACACTACACGAACTCCCCTACTACCCCAATAATTTTGTCGGTAGAGTTCAGAACCACCCTGTATACTTTTAATGGTTTTCAGTTTTATTCATAATAAAATAATAAATGTTTCCTGCTTTTAAATTAAATCTCAGATTTATTTCTTTGTCTAGTTGTTGCTCTTATTCATAACAAATCACTTAACAGAAATTTTAAACTGGATCAAGTTTTAATTGTTAATAGAAATAACTAAAATATTATCAGTGGTAAGATGAAACAGTAAATCATTGAATAAGAATAACTTAAATTGTTGCCCTTAGCAATTTTTAAAAAGCCCAGAACTGAAAAATTCAAAACTCTTGGTTCATATGTAGGAATAGGATAGCCTACAGAATGTTATTTTTCATGGAAGACCAGAGGTCACTAAAAATGAACTTTAGGGCTGAAAACAATTGCTCAACACTAGCCTGTGAAACAGGCAAACTTGAAACAATCCTGCAAACCTCCTGAATTCAATTAGAATATATTTTAATGCCCTCAAAAGGCAGATTGTACCTTCAACTGCCCCAGTCCTTCAGTGTCCTTGCAATCATCTTCAAAGCTTTCTTCCAAATGTTCTCTCTCTGCCTTGTAGACTAAATTTATATGAGTCTTCTCTCATTCTGGTTGAGCTCTCTTTCAAAATCATCCTCTTCACTACTACTGCTTGGAATTCTGACTAGAGATTATTTTGCTTCTGTATGCTTTCTTGGTATTTCTGCTGTAGCTAGTATTTTTTTTCTCCTGTAACCAGTGTTGAATCCAAGGGAGGGCCCAAGGGGGATTTTCATCCCCTGTGGAATAAAATACCCCCATGGAAAATTACTACAATTTTATTTAATATTAAGAAATGTTATTGGTAACTTAAATAGAGAATATGATGATGATTAGTCAAAAGTGATATCAAGTGTTAATTTCGACCATTCATAAAACAAAAGCATTGTGGAATGATATATGTTCATTTAAGTATGTAATCAAAGCCGAATGTGAAGACAATAGGAATCTTTTGGAATCATTTTTAAAATTCAATATTGGATATGCGGAACTGAAGATTTATTGCTATGTATATTGCGTTCTGGTGTGGACTGAGAGTGCTGAATGCTCATTCAGCACAATAAATAGACTCGTGATGAAGTTAAGAAATACAATGTGTCAGGAAACTCTGCAGGACTGCATGAAAATTGCCATTGAGGGACCTAATGAGTTGCCAACTACATTAATAGATGAAGTTATTGATACATACGCTAAGAAAAAACAAAGGCAACTTAGGTTAATTTAAAGCATTTACTTATACAATCATATATTCAATTCTGTGAATAATTCTAGTGTTTCTCAACCTTTTTCCATGAAGTACCCTTTTTAAAAAAAATTTAAGTACACCAGGACATTTTTACAGGTACAGGTGGTCTCTGTCTGACAACTCCATGTTAAACAAAAATCCACGTTCAACGAGGGTACTATAATGCTTTAGCGCGCAAAGGGAAATAATTTTACAAATGGTATTTTTGGGACCACATTCAATGTAAAAACATATTATCACCGGATTTTATTGTCATTTATTAGAGAAAAAATAAAATTACATGGTAAACAATATGACAAAAAAGTAATTTATCATTAAAGCACATAATCTAAAAATCTTTCCTGGGACACTTATAGGGATCTATGGGCCTCTGTATTAAAAAAGAGTCCAGGGTCGACTGCTTGCCTTTTTTTCACTTATTACGCAAAATTTGATGGTAACATTCAAGTAGCACATCGCAGCCCCACTTCAATTCAATTTGAATGACAATTAATGAATGAAAGTGGATGGGCAAGAGATTTTTGCACTTGCCTAATTAAAAAAACCAATGTTGCTTTAAATATAAATTGATTGAATAATTTCTTCATTATCCCTATTCATAATTTTATTGCAGGGTCTTGAAGTGAAATGCAATTCCCCCATGGGGGAAATCACAACCATCGTTAAATCTTCATTAAGCTGCCCATTAAACAATTTTGCTATACTCAGAATTTTATATAAATAATTATTTTGTTTGTATATACAAAATTAGTATTAGCTATATTATTTCATTATTAGGTAAAACTTCCATCGTCATGCTGGCATACTCCAAAAATTCTCTTCCATACTCCACATTGAGAAACATTGAGTTATACTATACTTATTGTATGCATTTGAATTAATAATTTGTTTGATATTCATGTATTATGCATTCCAAAGACTTTTCTAGTGGTAGTGAGGCTGCTGAATCAATAATAATCCAAGAGGTTGATTAGCCAGAAATACATACATGAGGCTGCTGAAATGTCATGTAAGATTTATAATTATATAATACCTGCTACAATGTGATTTGAATTTAATATGATATTTTTATAACTATAATTAAAAACTATTTATATTGTTCAAACATCAAGCTAATGTTATTTAAAAAATACCCCCGAAGTTTTCATTTTCCTTCCCGGTCAACAATGTTTGGATTCAACACTGCCTGTAACAATTCATTGCACAACAGCCTTCAAACCCTTTTTTGCAAGTTGAAACTGCTCAGGAGTCAACAATATATGATACTGGTCATCAACGTAAATCACAGCTAGGAAAATGTCATTTTCATGCAACTTTTCTTTCCTTTGCTGCATTGATTTTTCAATATCTGCTGCATTATTTCCTTTGTTGTTCTCCAATTCATTTTTCAATTTGAACCATTCTTTAAAAAACTCACTAGGAGTCACATTATTTTTTGAAGCCTGAAAGCAATATAATATGGCTTTTTCAGAATGTCATTGAGGTGCTCAATATCTTCCCACATTTCAAGAAAAAGAAAAATACAAGATCTACTGCTGCAACTTGCTCACAGAATGGGCTCAAAACAAGAAGTCGCTCAATGAAATGTTGCGCTCCACTCAGTTTCTTTATCCACAATTGGAATGACTTTGTATTGCTTTTTTGCTAAAGAAATCATACTTGGCATAGTTTCTTCACAAGAGCTCATATTTTTACCAAGAATTGTGCCATGTTATTCTGCTTCAACCCATCACAAATTGCCAGCTGTAGTATGTGGATCACACAGTGCATGAGTCTACTGCCATATGACTGCTGCTGAAGCCATTGCAGGAGAACTAGATGAGGATTTGCTTGCCAGGTTGCAGAGTCTCCTCCTTGTTCCTCAGACTCAATTAGAGGAAAACCATCTTCCTCATCAGACTCTTCTTCCTCTTTCAAAAAATCTTCCTTACTATCATCAACTGCATTTGGAAGTGCAGCTGCATGAATCATATTAGCCGCATTGTCCACACTGACACTGATAACTTGAGACTTTTTACACAAAAGTTACACAGAGTATCTTCAAACATTTTCTTCATGATAGCTGAATTGTGTTTCCCTTCTGTATTGATGAGAGCCAAGGTTTTAATGTGTATTTTGTCTAGGTCAAAATACTGGATATTGATTCCCAAATAATTTTTCTGATCCTTATATAAACCAGCTTCTGAGTCAAGACTTCCTTCAATTCACCCCTCCTGTCTTCAGCAAGGCTTATGATTAAGTTTTGAACTTCATATCCGGTATTGAAACTCACTAGCTTGGCCACTTGACCTGCTACTAATAGAAAACCTTCTCCTCCAAAAGTCTTGAGTGGAACACTGTCATTAACAACCATTTGAATCACCCCTTTCCTGAACATTTCTGCTGACATATGAATACTCACTTAGGCACTTGAGATATAAGAGTCAATTTGACATTGTTTTTTTGATTTCACCTGTTAAACCACCTGTGCTTGCTGACTTTATTTTTCTTGAGGTTTTTTCTTCTTCCTTCTTTTTCCTCTCTGTCTTGATCTTGAATTCAGCAGTATGAGATCTTTCCAAATTGTGCTTCATATTATAAGCTTTAGCATTCCTGATCTGTATGCTGCAAGGAATCACTACACCTTTTCTCTCTCTTTCAATCTTGCAAGTAGCCAGTTTCTTACTTTTATCAATTGCAAAGGAATTTATCTAGTTTCACTGAATTGTCTGAATTTACAGCCATTTTCTGATGTAGAAGTGGGATTCAATTTAACCTACACAAAAATAATCAGTGCTTAATTTAGCTTCTAATGAATTGTTGTTAGTAAAATACATTATGCTGACAGTGTTAAATTAAGTTAAATTTTCAAGTTAAAATTTTGTTCTTACTGGCCTGTCATTTTTTATTAAAAAATTTATTTTAATACATATGTTTTAGTTACTATGCCAACTCTGCAAACAAAAGTATGTTTCACTTTGTATATACATATTATAATGAAGACATATATATATACCTAAATAACTTACTATTATTACGAGCAAAACTTTAAAAATAAATTAAGATCCACACCTTTACCACTACTATCCCTCTCAATTAACATTAACTTACACTTTTTTCTTTTACTCTTGAACTGATAAAAATAGCAACAGGTGTCAGTATTTAGACTCTTTGCAAAACATCTAGAAACATTTGAAAGTTTGAAGGAAAAAAATTTGCGAATCTCGTTGAGGATATTTGTTAAATAAAGGTAAAATACTCCTTTAGCCAAACAATTAGAGGGTGTTGTAACCCTCTAATTGTTTGGCTAAAGGAGTATTTTACCTTTATTAATCTTAGCCAAAGTTATTGAGCTACTATCAATTATATTTGTTAAAGACAAATACCCCACTTAGTTCTATCAAAATTGATGTGACTTGGTAGCTTAGCTTGTAGAGCACATGTCTAACAACTTGACATCTTCAGTTTGAATCCCTTGGAGGGCAAATTTTTCTTCATAACCCATGCCTCCCTATAGTGTTCCTTAAGCAAAAGTGTATCAAAATTACACATCAATCCACTAGCTATAATTTTAAATAGTTAATTGAAATATCTCAAGATATATTCTTACTTTTCAAAAGTACTCCTTAATGGTTCACATCAAAAGTCGTCTAGCTAGAGTGAATACTTTTCGAATTATTAGTACCTAATAGATTTTTGAGCCCATTTTTTGCCATGTGTAGATCTAATGTAGGACAAGCCATCCTGTAATTTTGATGTTTCTAGTGCACATAATATTTGAGTTATTTTGTCAAAGCTGAATTTTTCCATGATTATGATACTAGTTCAACAAATTAATGAAAAAAAACTGGAAGTTAGAGACACAGCTGGGAAAATTTTCAATGTGTGAGCTCCAAAAAATAAATGCTTCAGATAGCTCTGGCTCCAGCTCCTGCTCCAAAGACCTGCTTGGCAGTCCTATTAATTAGGCTGGTGGGGTGAGCTGCACACGTCACACGTATAGACACCCCTTACTGATAGTACTTACTTAATATTAACAAGCTTGAGGAGTTGCCGTTTTTGGATATTTCATCAGTCATTATGATTAAAAATTTCATTAAAATTGTTTAAATATAAAAGCATAAGCAATATCCAAGCAGTCAAGATGGCGCACCATATATCGTGCAGCAACATGCCAGACAATAGTCTGCCTGAGTATGATGTACATATCAGTGGACAATATGTACATACATACAGATATGCAGAATATCAGAGGATGTACGTTAAGTAGACATATGTTAAATGGACACTGCCTATATTATATTATTACTGTGATGGACAGTATTTTCACTATAACAAAGTTTAAATTTTATCTGGAAGAACCAAATGCTATCACACGAAATGTGAAATTCCATTTTTTAATACTCACTCCCAATATTCAATTACTGCATCTACTCGAACATGAGTCATGTATAATGAAGAATTATTAGTTGGTGTCATGAGGGTTGAAATTCCCTTTTCCAACAAATTTTCGCCATTGTTGACACTGTCCTGCTCTCCATTATCCACATGAAAGCATGTGGGTGTATTCCACCAATTACCACAAGACGCCCATGGTAGTTCAGATGTGAAGGAATGGAGGAAGTAGTGCATGGCCCATGCAAGGATGACAATGTAGTAGATGTTCAATAGGAAGCATATTACTGTTGTCCCATATCCTATGCCTAGGTATACATTTCAAATGAAAAAATAGCCTACTTAAGTGTTTATTCATGAAAATTTTTTGGTAATATTATATAAAATATTATTCCAACAATAATTTACAAAGTTGTGAATATTACTATAATATAATCAATATGTGAATTAAGAGAAAATAAGAATACCCAGAAGAATGAGGATGTGTGTGATAGAGATTTGGTTACATGCTTCTCTTTGAGTATTGCCTCTCAATACTTAAAAATATATCTACAGATTAATGTTATCTCAAACCCTCACTAATTAGTAGAATAGAGAATTTAAAATTTTATTTTTCATTAATGAAAATATTTTAAGTAATTCCATGATCAACCACATACCTCATTTTTTAAAACATTTTAAAATATTATACTGTACATCACAGTGAATAAGTTGATCTTTAATGCCTTAGAAAATTTTCAAAAAGTAGGGTCGATTTATATGCTAAATAAATAAATAGGTATTACTAAGGTGACCATTTGTCCCGTTTTTTTCTGGGACAGTCCCGTATTCAGGAGCTGTGTCCCAAATTACATTTTGTCCCATAAATGTCCTGTATTTCTAAATTTTTTAAAAAATTATCCCATTTTTTGCTGTTAACTAGGCAGTTTAAAAACAAATTTATTTGGCTACATTATATTTATGCCTTTCATGATTTCATGCTCACCCAAAACTCTTTCCAATATATAAAATTTCCTGCTGCCTAACTTGCAGGAACACTTTCATTGTTTTTTATTGTACTGTTGGTGCGGATGCATACATGCAAAGTGATTGTCTACTGTTTCATTGTTTTTTGTTGTTGTACTGTTGGTGTGAATGGATGCACGCAAAGCAACTCTCTACTGTTTCAACCACATGTATATCGCAGTAAAGTTAACGATTTCAGTGTTTTTCCCTTGCCAAGCAATGATAATAATGACAAATGTAATGATGATAAAACTACTGTTTAAAAATATTCTGCATATATGTTATGTAAATAAATTGCAAAAATATTTTGCAGAGAAAAGCTTATAGACCTTCTAGTGTAATTTGTACCATCCCATGAATCTTGTGTGTGTTGCTTTGTGCATATTCTCTCCCTCCTACTCCCCTTCTCCCTCCCCCAATCCCTGAAACTTACTTGACATTGAACATGGTTGGATGTCTAAACCCCAGGGGTAAGCAGTATTTGTCCCATTTTGTCTGATTTGAAATCTGGGTACCTTAGGTATTACAGACCTATGGCTGCCATCTTCATCATGGATTCAATATTTCTCTAGTTTCACAACAGCTTTTCAATAATGCCAAATGCCCTCATTGCAACACTATTATTTTATGATTTAGCATACGCTACAATTTTAAAGTATGTATCTTTGTACTTCAATTTTTTGGCTGGTGGAGCCATGATGAGGATTTGGTTGCCTGTTCGAAGAAGTATTATTGAATGTCACAATAGGTGTCAAATAATTAATATGTGTAACATTAAATACATCACATGAATGTAGGGAAATTTCTCACACGTCTGCTGGGGGAGGAGGGGGGCAGGCAAGGGAGGGCAGTTGCCATCCTCTGGATCAGGTCTGTGTCAAGAGTCACTGATATCTGGTTAGGTCAGGGGATTAATGCAGTCATTTTTCTGAGGTCAGGCAAGCATTTAAGGCCCCCCTGCATTATGCTTGAAACAAACCACAAAAATATTAAGCCTGCCAAACCAGTGGGAGCTTGTCTATCCCCTTGTTCCACCCTGAAAACATTCCAGTAGATGCCTATGTTTACTTCCATGTTTTCTTCAAAATTAAATTGCACAAAACCCAAATTTTTTCTGAAGAAAGATTTCATGAAAAGTATTTGTTAAGCAAATGACAGGTAAATTCCATAAACATGCATTTTCATGCCAAAAAATCAAGTTTGATAAATATGTTGGGTCAACTTGTGAGCCACGTTATTTGGTGTTTACATGGACAAAATAGTATGGTTAGATTTGAAATTTTAATTTTGCCTTCAATTCATACTTGATGCTTTAGATTACGTTTCTCCTATTTCTTTCATGCAATTTTATTGAAGATTTATAAAATACTAT
Source organism: Tanypteryx hageni (assembly GCA_028673005.1). Lineage (NCBI taxonomy): Eukaryota > Metazoa > Arthropoda > Insecta > Odonata > Petaluridae > Tanypteryx > Tanypteryx hageni. The sequence continues at coordinate 43,063,443 of CM054120.1, forward strand.
GTTAAAAGGAATGTACCTAATGTATGAGTATGACTTCATATAAATAATTATTGACTCTGTTCTGAGTACTGACGTGTTCTTCATGAACTAAATCTTTCATAGAATAATCACTCAAATTGTAATTATTATCTTTGAAAATTAAAATTCCTTGAATTTGAGATTTATTGACATTTTTTCTTCACAACCTATATTTAGGGCATATATTTGAATTTTTGTTATAAAACAGGAGTTATTCCTTAAGATTTTCAAAAAGTAAAATCATTATGATACTAAAGAAAGCAAATGCCATGAATTGTGAGCATTATTGGACTATGAGCCTTCTGCCATATGCCTTCAAGTTACTTCTGAAAATCATTCATAAATGAATTAAATAGAAGGTAGAACAATATCTCAGCAAGGACCAATACTACTACTGAGGATGAAGGCCTGGCCTTCGAAATACGAATTTAGCGATAGTTCTTCTGGCTATTTCCTTATACGGTCGGAGTACAATTTCTACAAATAGAATTATGCCGTAGTCTCCACTTCAACTATCAAATTTTTTCTCGCCCCTGAATGTATGGATAAATGTATGCAAATTGGTTAACATGAAATTCACATAAGAACCAAGAATTAAAGTAATCAGTTAACACGAACACTTGTTTTAGTCAAACATTTTTAGAGACATAAGACTTTGTTTCCGGCGTGTAAAGAGATTTTAGGCGTAAACGTTCAATACGCGGATGCAGTGTAGTTCTAAGACGGGTGATTCAGCAACTGCCTTCATTCCGGGCTCTACCTCTCCTTGACCCTTCAGTCGTGTTTCATCTTTAATGAGTGCCTCAAACGGGGGAAGACCTGACTAACGTGGACGTTTGCGTCCAAATGGGTGTTTGCATTCCTTGCGGCAAATTTTTTCTGTCGAACAGATAACCGAGGAAGAAAGGAAGGAAAAGATTTTTCCTGATATCATCATCGCGATGCACAGAGGTGTGCCTTGCTAAGGTAGTAATTCTGATGAGGATATATAACTGCTAAATGCTCAAAATCGCAAGGTACTGCGAGTTTACGGAGGTTCTGCACCGTTTATCCCGCCTGCGAGAACATGGCTGCGTAGAGATATGTGTTTTTCTCCGAGAAAAATCCCGGGCCAGTCAATTCCAGCTTTGTCCTCTGTTTCTTCCCACGCTGAAGAATAAAATATCATATTTTGCAGAACGGATATGGCTCGACCAATAGAATAATTGATTCCTGAAGGTGAAAGAGGGAAACGTCCCCATTTCTACGTATTTCTCTGTAAGAGTACAATTCTGTGTGTTAGCGTTCAACCGCATAAATGGACAGCACAAACTGCAAAAGAAAACAAAATTCAATTACGTTAACAAGAAAAGAAAATACCTACTAGAAGGTGTGGCACAGAGACCTCTCAAAAACAAGAATTGCGGAAAAATACAAAATTCTGAAGTCAGAACTGTCCACATTTATAAATAACTAGGGAGATGCCCGTTGAAATTCAACGAGATAATAATAATAAGATATACGATATACGATATATATATATATATATATATATATATATATATATATATATATATATATATATACGATATATAAGATTCTTGTTGGCCGCGCCTCTAACTCGACGAATGCTTGAATATTCATTCCATCTATTTTATACTCGAAACCTACTTCTATGTCCGTCCTACAATCGATCTCACGTATATTATCGTCACGGTCGTTTCTACCTATATACGTTGGTGCTTCAATTATTCCTACAACCTCGTCTTTTAGACATTCCGATCTATATTTCTCCAGAAGCCGCAACCTTGAGTTCAATCTACGATCCTCCAGTGGTACCCAGTTCAAATCCCTCAATAATGAGGTGACGCTTTCCTTATGTTCGTACTTTTGTTTTACGAATCTGGCTGCTTTGCGCTGCACTCTTTCTAATTGAATTATATGTCCCTTCTCGTACGGATCCCATATGCATGAGGCGTATTCCACTTTCGGTCTAACCAGTGATAAGTAACATGTTTCACGTACTTTTTCTGTAGTGTTCCGTACTATTCTACCAATGAAAGCCAGTTTCTTGTTGGCCGCGCCTCTAACTCGACGAATGCTTGAATATTCATTCCATCTATTTTATACTCGAAACCTACTTCTATGTTCTTACTTTTCCAGAACGTAACTGCGGCACATTTTGTGTAATTAATTTCAATTTGCCATTCTTTACACCACGTTGAAATGGCTCTTAGGTCTTCACGCAGCGACTGATGGTCCTGGTTTTTTATTTCTTTATATAGAACGGTATCATCGGCAAAAAGTCTAATTTTACTACGAACTACCGAGCAGATATCATTCGCATAAATTAAGAAAAGTAGAGTGCCCAATACACTTCCCTGAGGAACGATTTGCATAAGTTTTTATTTGACCCATTCGGTACGGAGGACGAGTCACACTAGTCCTCCGTACTGAATAGGTTCAAGCAAAACGAGTGACTGGTTTTTTTTAGATAAAATAACCCAGGGATGGTGAAGAACGAGTGTCTCGTTTTCCGTAACGAATTGGTTAGTATATTTTTGGCCTAAAAATACGTGGAATAAAGAAATCCTTTTCAAAACACTGAACAGCCCAGAGATGTTGGTAGAAAGTTTGGAATACAAAAATGAAAATTTTCGAGACGAGGGACTTTGAACGGACTGTGAGTAGTCTCACGGGCCGGGCCTACAAAAATGTGAGTGAAATTAGAATAACGGTTTCTCTTTAAACATGCGTGCCTGTTGCTCATCCAAAGTGCCACCCAATATGAGGGTCCCACCCTTGGGGGGTCTTTAACCCCTTTATTCGGACCCATCGCAGGACATAAATCGCTGCATGAGGTATAATGCTCCTCGGCTTCTTCTTGCATTTTCGCACGTTGTTAGGTTATATTATGTTGGTCTTTTCCTTTCCATCATAATTTCGCCGTAATTTTCCCAACCCACTTCGTTATCCAAGAAAATGCCTTGCAGTTCAACTGTTCATGAGTTCCGTACGAATAGCATTGCGAATTATTTGAAGCGTTATGAGGAGATATACGTATTTTTAATCCCTGAATTCGTCAGTATTGGAGGTCTTAGAGATTTCAGATTTCAAATTTTTTGTTAGCAGTTCTTCTGATTCGGAAGATTTATATAAACCCACCAATTCATCAGAAGAGTTTTTAAATGCTTAAAAAGATTCCAAAAATGTGGGCTTGAGTCTTCTTATTTTTAATTGCCTCCAACTTTGAAAATTGGTGTGCCTAAGATTTTCCGTTGGTACATACATGCACAAATTGTTTCTTGTGGCCGTAAAAAATGTCAGATTATTTCTTACAGGCCATCTGTCTTAATGAAGACTATATAACTCATAGGCATCGTGTCCCACCGATTGGGCACGATGTCCATGAGTGAAATTACCACCGGTGGGTCACGATGCCCACGAAAAGAATAGTAATGCCCGTACCCACTAGTTATCCATAGAGTGTGTCTCATGGCGACTCGTGTCCTTAGACTGACAAGATTCTCCCTCTTCCTAGATTGAAAAAGAAAATTTCACAAGGCACTGGGTTATGGTTTTATTCTTTTTGGAAGCAATATAAATCTTTATTACAGTTCAGTTGCTAATATTGTTCTTAGTGAAACATTTTTATCAGACATTTTTCCTTTACCTTTTATATGTTGAATTCGCCTTCGGCCATGCAAAGGTTTGCGCCGCCCCAATATTCATTATTTCGACACTGGTTACATGCCTTTTCACTTAATGACAACAAAGTAGCAGTTGTTGGTTATAACGGATGAATAACATATGGATCTCTTCAAAAACTATTAATAGAAGCTAATTGGTAATATTTTGTAGCAACTCATCGGAGCGCAAAGTGAGAAAGTTAGAAAGATGTACTTTTCGTAATGTAAAAGTGTATCTGGGATTCACTTCAAAGAGGTTACACAGACTCTTAGAAATTCTAAAATAAATAATAAATGCTAAAGGCACAAAATTATTGTAATTTATTCGCAAAATCTCGACAATCGATGAAAACGGAGCGCTTCAGTAAACAGTTTAATTAGCTCGCAGGACAAAATATTGGATTAGAAAAAAATTACTACACACATTAAAAAACACAGGAACCCTTATTCAGTGCGCGGGGATATTTTAATGGCTTCGTATTATCAGCTACTTTGATTAATCCGACATCGAATTGAATTTTATTATTCTGTACTTAAATTTATAATGATTATGCAAAATACTCCTCATTACTTTAGCACCGTACATTGGAACATAATACAGTGCAACCTCTATAATCCGAACTAATTAATGCAAGGGTGTGTTCGGATTGTTGAGGTGCTCGGATTACTATTAAATTTCTGTATATAAAACACCAATTAATGTACTTACAGATCATTAAAAGCACTATGAGAGATCTGCGTTGATGGACGGGAAAATTGTACTCTACACTGGGCCATGGCAGTAGGAATGAGCGATATCCGCACGGCCGGCTCATGCAAGAGGCGTTAGTAGTGGACATCCGTGCTCGACTTTGTTAAAAAAAAGATTCAAATTGCACTTTCCGGCGCTCGCCTCGCTTAACCGACACTTTACACCTGACGTTGAGAAACAGTTCGGATTACTGGGTGTTCGGATTAACGTGGGTTCGGATTATAGAGGTTGCACTGTAGTTACGTATGAAATCATATCCTCGCGGATACAGAATCAAATTACAGTTTCCAGGTTATGCCTCGGGCTTCGTGGTAAAGGAGACCGGCTTTATAAGATCATAGTCCAGACACGATCTCATTGACCGACTATAGCAGATGTAAAAATTTTTAAAATTATACTGTATTTTATTTGTACTGTTGGTGCAAACAAAAGTTATTAAAAATACTGACGCTGCCATTTATTCGGTACAGATGATTTCCTTCAAATTCATGGGGAGAGTAGAGAGATTAAGCCACACGGCATATCCGCATCTGTGACCGCGTTATTACTTGAACTCTATGAAGTTTTTACCGAGTCACTTATCGGCTTATACCTTTTAAAAAATCTGCACCTGATTCAAGTGGGCAGGAAAATAATAGCTAGATGCTAACAGAATTAAGAAATGCGCCTGTAGCGCTGATGTCTATCGTACTTTGAATGTATAAAATTTTCTTATGACGGCACCGGACACGAAATCCGTAACCTTTTTAGTAGTCTCACCATCCGCTCTCTTTTTCCTCATGTCTCATCTCTCTCTCTCTGCGCTACGACGTCATTCATTTAATTGGATATTTCCTCCACAGCACCCTTGAAACGTTTCACTAGATGGTGCTTGTTAAGAGAACCTAGGGCGCGTGTTTCATGAATGCCAGGAATAACTTGACTAAAAGAAAGGTAAATAACATTGTCCATTTTGTAAGAATTATTTAAAAACGTGTATTACTGGGTGATACTATGCAAGAGGCGGCTAATTAAATGGTTGGCATACCTAATTGGTATTTACTGCTAGGACCTCTATTAACGTTTAAGATCATTCTTTGTCTTCAGATTCCAGCTTCAAATTTTACTTTCTACCTTGAGTATCTTCATCTAACAACCATGTATTTTTAAAACTTTTATAGGAAAATTTTGACAACTCATAAATTGTCCATAATTATGATAAATACCTTTAAAAATTGGACAAATATTCCAAACAGTTATTCCTCCTTCGCTCATATACTGGCCGATTCCAACTTCGAGGAAGAAAATGGGTACGCCTCCAGTGACCAAGCAGATGAAGTAAGGAATTAGAAAAGCTCCTGAAAGAAAAATAATGTAGTCTTTAAATTAAGAATTGAATCGCCCCATCGGTCCTACCGTTGGTTTTTAGACCTCCAAGTTAGCATTGGACGACCTTTGTAGCACGGCCCTGCAAATACGGTCACGGCTTCGAACTCTGCCGCAGTAATGGAATTTTACTGTGTTTTTCGGTGAGGTTAATGTAATAGATGTAATCGAACGTAGTGATATAAATTTCATAGTGAATAGAGAACATATGCAGAGAGTCGTTGCGGGGGTTACGGTCCCGTGGAAAGGCCGCAAAATACCTCCCCCAACTTTCGTACTTATGTACTACAATAATTATATTAATTACGAACCGTTCAAGAAACATGTACCATTTATTACTACAAAAAGTAAAAAATTGTTACCCGCAAAAACTTTAGCGGAGTCAGAAATCTGCATGTTTAAAACTAATAATTGCCAATTTCTCCTTATAAAATTAGACAACTGATATGTTGAATGTCATGTTTGTTTTTATAATTTATATGTGCAATTTTAATTGTCTCCCCCATACGAAAAAGGCCAAATTCAAGTGTTGAAATAAAGAAAGAAGATTTTTTCTTTTGGTCAATCGTTAAAAATGCCCACAGCTCACACGCAGTTAACTGAATAAAAATAATCTTTAATTATTAACTTTGGTTACTACTTCTACTACATTACTACAACTATAATTTCGATGCTTCATAAACAGCGCGAAGCAAATAATGCAATTCTTTGTCTATTTGAAGGTTTAATAGGTGCTAATTCAATCGGAGGCAACAATGCGGGTCACCTTGGCAACACCCGGAAAGAGTACGAAAAAGCCATAAAGTTTCGAAAAGAATGCGTGTTTCTGAGGAATTATTCTGTATAACATCAAAACATTGAAAGAATAAGAAATTGTATAGTTTTTACCGTCGAATAAAGTAAAAACGGAGAAATTCGGTCCATATTTACGTATTTTAATGAATGGAAGAAATAAACCTTGCACCTTGAAAAATCGAAACTCGTGTGTAAACATATGGAAAATATAATCGCCTCCCAGAGTCGAATCCGGGACACTTTCGTAAAAGAAAATAGTTTTCCCGGGGTCTACTAGTTGGCAAAAACAAAATGGCCTTTACAGCATTTCTCTATGACAAACTGTTCAAGAGATAAAAGGGGAGCGGACGGACAGACATTATATATAAAGACTAGGGTGTCTATATTCCAACAAGATGAAAACAGGACATTTCCCGTCTTTTGTCATTAAAAAACGGAACAAAACGGGGCAAATTTTTCGCATGATTTTTTAAGAGGGCGGTTTTTTTCACTACAATAAATGCATCACTTGAAATAATTTGAACAATTTTGTAGGTAGAAAAAGAAAGAAAAGATCCATACTTATGCGTGGAAATAAGCCCGACAGAGGCGCTCTTTATTAATTTTGTAATCATGTCAAAAACAATTGAATACCTTTTTAATGCAAAAAAGTTCTTTTTTGGAAGGAAAACTTGTTCGCCGTTATGTTATCCATTGTTGTATTTTTTACGAAAAAATGTAGTCCTAATGGAAATGAAATTTGTATGGTTAATTTTGCTAATCGTAATGGCTCTCAATTTTAATACAATATGAAACTTGGCATGAGATATCAGTGATAATTTTTGGTGAATATTTTTATTTCATATATTCTTACAGGTAAATATAATTACGAAGTACATACACTTTATAACAAATAAGGGCGTTCTTTAATTTTTATCTCATTTGAATTTTATTGAGAAGTCGAGCGATAAGTTTCAACAGAATAGATTGTAACGCAGTTTATCGTTAAGCATACGTAAAATCTGTTTGAAGAAAGTCGCTTTCTAAGCAATTATTTAATTTAGGGTTTTTGTTGTTTGTTATTTTCTATTTCAAATGAACCATGAGATATGATCTTTCAAATTCATTTCGGAAGCAATATAGTTTTAAATAGGAAGGATATCAATTGTATTTTTTTTAATTAGTTAAACAACATCGTAGTTCCCCGCGTCATTTTGCTAGAATTAAATATTTGCTTTATTGACCCAAGCTCAAAATTTAAGGACAAGTAGATAGAAACGCCGCCTTTTTCCGAAGTTAATAACTCTCATTTATTTTCAATTACAAAACTTTCATTTTTTGCATTGCAGTACTCAGGGCCGACCCAAGCTACGGGCGAGCCGGGCAGCTACCCGGGGCGCCAAAGTTTTGAGGGCGCTATCCCGATTATTTATCTATGCATTACTTGCAAGTGAATAAATACTAGATATCACTTTATATCGAGGAACAGGCTAGAACCTTCATGGCATTCCTTTTAACTTTTCAGTATTAATAATTTTTACAGAGCGATGAATAAATTACCATGTACTTTGTAAATATCCCAACAAACATTAACGGAGGGGTCGCTGGAGTGCTATCTCGCCGGGGCCCCAAAATTCCTCGGGCCGCCCCTGGCAATATTACAGGAAGGATGATCATATATATCCAGTTTAAAATAGAAACAAGACTATCTTTGGTATTACAAAAATACTAAAAATCTTTATTTATTATTAATGTTTAAAATATATTGTAGTCATGCTACTTTATATTTCTCCGATGATCTTATTTTCTTTAGCATATTTGATCACAGAAAGCACTACACTTCATGTCACACTTCACACGCACAATTAGCATTACTTTCATAATTTCCACGCTTATTCTCGATTTTTGATTCGTCCAAATGCTGTTCATAAGAAAGAATATTCTTTCAACAGGAGCTGGTGTTCCTGGAAGGCATAATACTAGTTCGACGATTTTTTTAAATACCTTCAAAGGCTACAGATAGCGCATTCTTTTCCTTAAATATTTCCACCCATTAATTTGAGACAGATATGTGTTCTGATTTCCAACTATCTATCTTTCTAACTCTAATGGATTTCATACAAACCCATTGGTCAAATAATTGGGTTTCATCCACTCCTATGCGACTGATGTGATCTTTAACGTATCGCTCTCCACTCATGTAACTATTTTAATAAAATCCGCTCGAACTTGGCAGTTCCTCCAAAGCTCTCTGTCCATTTTTTTGTAAATATTCTACGCTGGTAGAATAAAAATTCGTATGGACCTCAAAAAACGCATTACTTGGTCTCTTCAGCTTCCACCACCGGCATTAGTTAAATTCTTACATCTATTGTAATGAAAAGTTCTTCCTTTCTAGCATGAAGTCCTTCTTTAAGAGATTTCACATTCGTGGAAGAAAAACGTCCACTTAACAGGATATGTTATAGATAACTTTTAATGGAATACACAATTCCTCCAAAGTATTTTTTAAAAAGACAGAACTAATCCCATCGAAGACGGAAAATTTATTTTTATCCAGGGAAGCAAGTATCTGACTTCGGAGTGAGAGGTGGAAATACTGGATAAGGAATCCGAGGAAATTGATGCAATATAAATAAGGGAAACAGAAGGAGAGGTAGGTATAGAGAAATTGGAGGAAAAATAATTAATGAAAATTTGCGGACGAGCATTACCTTGAGAAACAATATTTTGATATTTCACGAGATTAGGTATTCGTGATGTTCGACGCCTAAGAGTTTACAAATAACCAAAAAGGTTTGAAAGATGATTTCACTTCATCCGTAACACCCTCTACATAGTTTTAAAAATCTCTTCTTAACCCGGCAGTAGGCGCGCCCAATTCTGAAGCACAGACGGTCGAGCGGGGTGACTGAGTCACCCCATTTTAAATTACATATTCCTTCATAATTATTCATGATTTTTTATTTTTCTTATTTTTTACAGTCTTACATTAGTAAGGAAAAAGTATGGAAATTCAATTTTATTTTAAACCCATATAATTTACGTTTGTATCATTATTGTTTATTACTGTTTGTATCATTATTGTTCAAAACTCCTGATTAGCTGACTTGCAAACAAAAGAACTTGTATAATAATAACAATACTTGTACATAATAATAATAATAAGACTAAGATAATAGTAATTATGATAACTTATAGTTTTAACATAATATTATGAATAAGACAATAATAATAAGAATTATGTAAGTTCACCTCTCGTTGTGTTATTCGCTGTCAAGGCAGTACTCACATACGGTATTCATATGTTTTATACACATCGACCTCACATTTAGAACAAGACGAAGTTGTCTTCGTGTCTTGATTTCTTGGGCATACGACACAGCGTAATTTTGCAGGTCTAGATGGACCGGGCTCTCCAGAAACATTTTCTTTTCTAGGCGGTACACATTTTTGGCCCAGTTCCCTTAGTTGCTTTGGTAAGGTTTTCTGTTGCAACCGAGAAATGATTGCTGGTTTTGCTAAGGCCTGTCCAATTTATTTTATGAAACTACTTCTTTTTGAGCACTGCATTTGGGTTAATTGATAGAAATATTACGTAACTATTGAGAACAATTTCACGGATTTTCTCCAAGTCGCGATGTAAATCGAAACGTTCACCTGCCTAATAAAATTTAAAGAGAGGGTAAAAACATTAAACTGGTCAATTTTAAAGGGATTATATCGATTTATGAAAATTACAGCCAATTACAAAATAAAAAACTTACCATGACTCGCAATAAGAAATGTAACGTGGAAGGGCGCGGGGTGACTGAGTCACCCCAAAAAGATTTTTGAAATGCTGTTTCACGGACTAAATGCTGCTGAGAACTAAGTGATATAAATATGCTCAAGAGAGTTCGGAAGAAAGGTACTGATTATCTTAGGGAAAAAACATGCGTCACAAGTGGATGAGTGTAGTGTAAACATTAGTGGGGTGACTCAGTCACCCCGCGCGTCTGCTCCCGGGTTATTAAGAATTTACAGTGTTATGGTAAGTTATTAAAGTTTGTTTTGGTATACTGCTTCGGATTGTTCTTATACAGAGCCCAGCACGCATGATTGTTTCTCATACAAAGCACTGATTCTCCAGATATCCACGGAGGTCTTTTCTTTATTATTTTAGAAGGGACACAATCATCAATGGCTGCTTCGATAGCATCGTAGAATTGGTGTTGGGCAAAATGTCCCCAAACGCAAGATAGGACAAGAAGCCCCACGCTCCAGAATAAGTATTAATTATCCTATCTCCGATATTGGTATACTGTTCAAAATCAGTCAGATGATTAATTATTGTACACTGATTTTTCGGTTTAAGATTTAAATCGCAGTCTCGGGTTAGTTATCGTTTTTTATTTTAATCAAATTGCGTGAAATCGGGTTTAAACAAAAGCAAAGCAATACATTACAATTTTCTATGCCTTGAAGAGGCAAGATGTTAATCTATCGTAAGGCTTTTACCTAGTTTAACTGAAACTATTACGCAGCAGTATTTACACACTACAGCATTTTCGTCGCTGTTGTTTTCGTCACTTTTAGCAACTTTGAAGTCTGGGTTTCAGAAACCCAGTCCGAAGCACATTTTCTTTTTCGACCCGTAATAGAAAACACCGTAAAATTGTTCTCAAGAATACTCTAAAAATGAATGACCTCATCAGCTCACTCTACATAAACACAGAGTAAATATTAAACACATACGGAATTACGCTACGCATGTGATATATGAGATTTCTAGCAAACGAAACGTAAAATATATGCATGCCATGATTGACGCCGCACATGAATACAAAGTATAGGTGTACAGAAAGCATACGGTCCCTAAATGCACGAACTGCCACGTGTTGTAGGGGAAGACGGCTAAGGGGGGAAAATGAATGGGAAATGAATCCAGGGCATCGAACCGAAATTTTTTTCGCTCCGGTTTTCGTTCCGGTTCGCACAAAACAAAAAAATTCGGTTCGGTTCCGGTTTCGCTCCAGAAACCACCGTTGAACCGGTTCGAACCGGTTTTTTTCGCTCCAACTTAATTTTTTGGGGAAAACTAGAAGAGAATTCCAAAATTTTTTATTTAAACCAAATACGTCTTCACTATCGCAAGTCAAGAAAACAAAAATAGATATCCGAAAGTAAAATCGCGCAAGCGCCACCTCCCACCATGTAACGAACAGTAAAACATTGTATGGATTCCCTTCTTACATTTTTTTGTTATTCAATTTGCAAACGGCTCCTTTTATACAACTCTGTCTAATACTGTTCTTTAGAAATTTAAAATTTATTTTTTTCCTTTTTAGCGCATATAAAAGCTATTAAATATGTTATTAATTCCTTAGTCTTTAATTTGAAGTAAAACGTTCTTATTATTCCAAAAGTCAACATTTTTTGATTTTATAATTCCAATATTCCAGATTCCAATATAAGCAGATACTCGCATTATCAAAATAAATTTTCTCCAACAGTACCCATGCACGTACTTGATCAGGTACAATAACATTAATTCACATTTGAATGTAGAATGTAATTGATATAGATGTTCAAAGAAGAGCTACTTAACTATTTTTCAATAGAGTAATTTAAATGTTAACATTACAAATATCATACAATATATAATTACATAAATTTTCTTGAGATGTCAAATATGTAGGGGAAGTCCGTGTATTTTGGACCAGTGTGTAATTTGGACCTGATGCAGTTCTAGAATACTAGGATAGATAGCAACACACTTCAGGCGATCTTAACAGCGCCTCTGATGGAGCCGTTTTCGCTCCGATTTTCGTCATTCTGGTACATGTGGTTGTGGCAGGAAGTACAATACATTTTGCTAATTTTCTTTATAATTTTGACGTGCGATGAAAAAGCGTGTTTTTGGATAATATTTTCCACACTTTAAGTAAAAATTAAGCGACAATATTTACTATATATCTAGCTAAATTATGTGAGAGCCTTGTACGTGAGTTTTAAAATCCTTTTATGGTATTTCATAATGTCTGCCGTTGTACGTTGTAGTGTAATTTGGACCAGCGAAGAGTGTGTAATTTGATCCAGTGGTCAGACTTACACAGAGTATTACGAATGATGTAATTTTCCAGATGACAACAAGGGAAGCAAGGAAATCAAAAGGAATCTATGGGAAATGGAAAGAGGAAGATTAAAATTTTTCAGGTTGACAAGAAGGGGAGTAATGTAACTTGCCTTCGAGATTGCCGAGCATAACACTCTGAAAACTCGGTTCAACCAAAACACCAAATCAACAATAAAAGAGCGCAACTCCAATACAAACTCCAAGCAATAATGATTATATTCCTGTGGAAAAGATCAGTCCACTTCCTTCAAGCTCCGCAGAGGATACAATGTGAAAGCTAAGGAAGCAAGGGTCTGCATCTTGTGCGCTGTTAACTGGAAGACCGCACAAGAAATTTCTTAATAATGTAGCTAGTTTTTCTGGAGCTAAACCGAAAAGGAAAAAGTTATTTGCAACAACACAAACTGTGACTCAAAAGAATTAAATGTGAGAGGATATTGGAGAGACTTGCTACCTTGTTTGTGGGGAAACGCACGATGAAGACTGAATTCAGTGCGATAAGCGTAAAAAATAATTACATAAAAACTGTGCCGAATTTATTGATGAGGACTATAGTTTGAACAATATGTTTTAATGTTAGTTTTGAAATTTATAGCCAATAATAACAGAAAACATACTTAAATGTGCTTTATTGAACAGATCCAAATTACGCAGCATTTTGGTCCAAATTACGCGGCTGTAAAATTTTCTTTTAACAATTTTTAAAAAATACTTGTTTATAGATAAATACAAAATACTTGCGCCAAAGTCAGCTGTATGTTATACTATTCGTCACAGAAAACCATTTATACTCACCATGCTTTTTAGGAGTTTATATGCATTCAAAGTTAGGTGCTCCAAATTACACGGATTTCCCCTACACACTAACATTTACCCCAAGCAGCAAAAATTCGATCTAATTTATAAAATGCCCCCCAATAAATTATCACTGAGACTATCATCTCCTAAGATATATTTTAATCCCGAAAACGCCCTCTCTACACTGACTTGTGTTGCTGGTACACCCATAACAACTGTGGCTAAAATAACTTAGATATTTTAAAATAATAACCAAAAAAGTCTGCATGTCAGGACATAGATTTTACGTTTTTCCATGGAAAATGGAGACAAAACCGAATTTACATTGCTGTAGTAAATATCCGCTTGAAATCAAACACAAACACTGAAAGAAAATTAGATTTACATATTCAGCGCGTCGTGAACTGTCTTTCTTCAAGCGGAGTCTCTAATGTGCATTTTTGCAGTCGGTAAAATACTTCACTAAAAATAACAAATTCATCTTAATCCTTCTTCAATTTTAAGCAGCTAATGCTAATATGTCTACACAGTTTGTTTAAGATGCACTATATAAATAGCCCTCCATAAGGACTGCATAACCTTACAGAGGTGGGAGGGTTTGTGTACGCTTATGAACCAAAGAGCTATGCCGGCGAGAGATAACCCTCCTGGTAGGACCATCCAAGGCGGAAAGGTCTGAGGGGAAGAGTCAGACTAAGAAGCAGTCTTGGGGGTTTTACATCCCCCTGTGCAAGGGCAGCAGCTTGCACAGTACCTCTGTAGGTGGTGATCATGTGGATCTGAACAGCTACAGATGGGTAATCACTCTGTGAAACTGCGATGAGGAAAGCAAGGGAAAACTACCTCATTATATTTACCATGATAAGCTAAAAAGCTGCAAATACCTATATGGATCTCTCTGGGGTAAAATATTCCGGAGGTAAAATAGTCCCCCAATCGGATCTCCGGGTGGGGACTACCCTAGGGGATGCACAGAGGAAATGTAACATTAATAAGAAGAAAGCAAGTAGTGAGAAATTAAGAATAGGCACATGGAATGTTAGGACTATGAATTCAGGGGGTAAACTAGAGAACTTAAAAAGAAAAATGAGAAGGAATAATGTAGGTATAGTAGGTCTTAGTGAAGTTCGGTGAGAAGGAGAAGGCGAGATAAATTCAGACGAATTTAAGATTATTTACTCGGCAGGAGAGAAAAAGGAAAGGGGAGTGGAGATTATAATGAGAAAAGAGATAGCTGAAAGAATTAGAGAAGAAGGTAGAAAAGATTACGGGTGAAAGAAACAAAAAACCCTGGGTTACAGCAGCCATGCTGCAAAAAATGGAAGAGCGGAGAAAGTGGAAGAACATAAACACTGAAGAAGGCCAAAGAAAGTACAAGGAGTTAAATATTGCTTTAAGACGGGACACAGATAAAGCCAGAGAACAGTGAATAAATGAGAAATGCGAGGAGATTGTCGAGTGTGAAAGAATTTGTAGAGCAGACCTCATGTATATTAAAGCAAGAGAACTATTCAAGAGAAAGGCAAGAAAGATAGGACGTAAAGGAATCATGAGCAAAAGTGGTAAAATAGTCTCGGAGCCAGACAATGTAAAGAATGTTTGGAAAGAATACATTGAAGTGCTGCATGACAAAGAAGGAAAACCAAGAAATATTGAAGTAAATGAAAAAGAGGATGTGGAAAAAGATCAGCTAGGACCAAGTATTCTCGAGTCTGAAGTTAAAAGAGCAATTGATGACATGACAAGAAGGAAGGCTGTTGGGAGTGATGATATACCAGTGGACGTTCTTATGGTTTTGGGGTCGAAAGCAGTTAAGCAACTCACAATATTCTTTAACCAAGTATATGATACTGGCATATGGCCTGAAGATTTTTTAGATGTTGTTATGGTACCACTGGAGAAAAAGAACAATGCAAAATGTTGCAAGGATTACAGAACAATTAGTTTAATTTCTCATACAGCTAAAGTTCTAACCAGAATAATAACCAAAAGAAGTGAAGATAAATTAGAAAAGGAGCTGCAAGATAATCATTTTGGTTTCAGAAGAGGAAGAGGGACTAGAGATGCTATAGGATGTATGAGGATGATGATAGAAAGAGCGCTAGAAGTCAATAAAGATATGTATTTTTGTTTTGTAGATTGGGAGAAAGCTTTTGACTGAGTGAAATGGGATAAAATGTTGGATATTTTAAATAAAATAGGAATAGATTGGAAAGATAAAAGACTGCTTAAAAACCTTTACTTTGATCAAAAGATTCGAGTCAGGGTTGAAGGAGAAGAAACAGAAAGTACTTCCATAGGGAGGGGAGTGAGACAGGGATGTCCTATTTTACCAGCGATATTTAATATTTATGCAGAAACAATAACAGAAGAAGCGTTGATGGAAGAGAAAGGATTTAAAATAGCAGGTGAAAGTATTACCACCATTAAATACGCAGATAATCAGTGATTTATAGCAGAACACGAGAAAGAACTTCAGAAGATGACAGACAAACTAATGGAGGTTGGCCGACAATATGGAATGAAGATCAATGCCGAAAAAACGAAAGTCATGGTGGTTCCAAAGGAACATGAAGAATTTAATATAATGGTAAATGGCCAAAAATTGGAACAAGTAAGTAGTTTCAAATATCTTGGCAGTATTTTAGCGCAGAATGGAAGTAGTGCACAGGACTTTAGAAGTAGGATTGGAATGGCAAAAGCAGCATTTAACTAGATGAAGGTGCTTCTCACAAGCAAGAAAATAAATTTAGAAGCAAGGAAGAAATTTGCAAAATGCTACATATGGAGCATAGCTCTTTATGGTGCAGAGACCTGGACGGTAAGGAGAAAGGAGGAAAAATATTTAGAAAGTTTTGAGATGTGGGTATGGAGGAGAATGATGAAAGTGAAATGGACAGAGAGGAAGAGAAACGAAGAAGTATTAGAAATGGTGGGAGAAGAAAGGATGCCAATAAAAACAATCAGGAAAAGAAAAGCAAATTGGATAGGGCACATATTGAGAAGACAGTGTTTGTAAAGGACGATCTTAGAAGGAAAAATTAGTGGAAGAAGAGGAAGAGGGAGAAAAATAATAGGAATATTAGAGAATATAAAGCAGGAATATAATACTTATAGAGGAATAAAAGAGGCTTATATGGAGAGAGAGAAATGGGGGCAGCGATTTAGTTAAAACCTGTCTTCGGACAGCAGAATGATGATGATGATGATATAAATAGAAATTGAGTAACCTGTAACAAAGGAAGTAAGAATACCTCAAAAGCACTACTGCAAAGAGATCCTTCCTGGATAAGTTTTAGAGAAAACTACCAGAATATAAGGGTTCAATGCACACGGAGAAGGGATGAAATTTTATGGGGGCAATAACCTCCAACTTGAAGCAAAATCCAAGTTAAGAATCGTGAAACATTTTTACCAGGAACAATCTACGGGGTAGGCTCAGGGGGAGGGTACAAAAACGATTAGCGGCCGTCTTCAAAGTAACACTGAGTTCCTTTCTACTGGTCTCGTTTAACAGGGCTTTGGAAAAAGTATCCTTGACCCTCTCTCTATGTATTGAGATGTCCATGGAAAATCCCACCATTGAACCGACAGATATTATCACAAAGATGCATTCCTCCAAATGTTTAGGAGCATGTATTATCAAGAAAACCGTTGCCTTGTTCGGTGTTGAAAAGTGAGGCTTTCAAAAAGGCTCATATTAAATATGCAAACCGAAAAAATGGAACGAAATAAATAACTGTTTTCTGTTTCGGTTCGGGTTCAGAAAAATATTTTTTTCGGTTCGGGTTCGGTTTCACTCCTGCTAAAATAATGGTTTTTTCGGTTTCGGTTTTCGGTTCGGCTCCGGTTCGATGTCCTGAATTAATCATCTGGAGATTCAGCTCAACAGCTTGGCCAACTATACCCTAACGCTTGGGGGCTATATATTTAGCCACCGGTATTTTCTCATGCCCACTTTCCTTTTCGGCCAGATTGTCCTTCCTTACAAATAAGGGCAACATATTTTGTTTCTTTCCTAGGATTTTGATCAAGTTTTGAAGAATAAATGAGGAATATTTGATCACACAATATAAGTAGAAGTCAAAAATGAATTATCGTATTCCCTAACTTAGAAGTGGTAGGATCGGTATCCATGTTAATAATAAATTAAATAAAAACGGAAAACATAGTAACGAGTACGAAAGGCAATATCAAAACAAAACAAAAAACCTAAAGTATATATAGGAGACTAAGACAGCAATCAAAACTACGATAACAAATATCGACATCAACGATAAGTATTAACAAAGAACACAATGGCTAACAAGAAACGCAATAACAAACACTCGATAACCAAACCAATAAAAACCTACGATGACAAGACAATGGCAGTAAGAGCACGCCGTAAGGTTGGCTACGAAGGCACGTGGAGTCTTAGTAGAAAATGACAGAATTTTACCCTCTCCCCCGCGCAGCCCGCGTTTCGAGAATGGACACTTCCAGACCAAAATGCGTTTCTGCGCATGGGCCATAAACTTTCAACAGAGTTGTACCACATTGTTGCATAAATATTTTTACAAGTTGTACTGAGAATAATTATGAAGAGTCGGCCAACTGTGAAGATATATTTTAGGGCCTGTAAACGGGTAACATGCAACGATGCCTATAAGTGTCGCTGTTTGTTTCCGCTACTCAAACAGACCTACAAACCGCGAGGACTGTGTTTTCTTGTGTAAATTAAACTCCATGTCTGTGATATGGTAAAACGATAAATTTTTATGTCTTGCAGAAATTTTTCGTCCGTGTTCTTCTCCGTGAGATTAAACGTTCGCAGGGATGAATTACTTATCCATTTCTGTCCATAACTCGTCATGTTTGACAGACGAACTCAAGATTTTAAAAAAATTACAGCCAAATTAATGGAGGTTATTTATGTCAAAGGCACCACGGATCCAGGTGGGCGACTTTGTTGGTGTAATGTGTTGTATTTAACCTAATTTCAGCTCACGTTTTTTGAAATTGTAATGGGTTTCCATACTAAAATGGAGGTCTAATGAACCGAGCCACTAGTTAAATATTAATTATTTTATTAGTACGTTGTGTAGTGTTACCGGGTTTTTTGGATTTTACCCGAATTGAAAAAAATGACGGACATGAATTTCAATGTTCCCGAATTAAATCATAATGTAGTCTTTCGTACGCATAATGGGATTGAGAAAACATTAGAAGCTCGAGTTGTGACAACAATATGCCCGCCAAGGCAGCCAATGGTTAAAAGGCTCCTTTTTTCCAAAATAAGTCATTTAAACGATAAATTTGAGCGATTTCGAATTGATGACAAAACTCGTCGATACGAATAGGAAACTTTAATAAATCTTTTTTGAAATACTCCCAGTCCGAAGATCGACGATAAATTTCATTTAATTTGAATTTTCAATAGTCTGCACGTCAAAAAGTCACTTTTTACGTTTTGTCTTACAAGAAACGGAAATTATACCCTGGAGTCAAATCCGGGTATTTTTTCGGAGCTATTTTTAGCGCCGTTGACTTAAATGCGTGATTGAGGTATTTCTGCCAAATTTCAATCTTCTGCCTATTCGGGATGTTTATTAAAGATACGTTATTTGTAAAAATTGAGGAATAATTAACTTATTCAGAACAGAATAAATACCAAAAACCTGTTAAAGGCGTTATAGTTAACCTTCTGACCGATTTTGAACAGTGTACCAACATCGGTAAGGGAATAATTAACACTTATTCTGATGGGTAGGAACATTTTGTCCTACCCTGCGTTTGGGGACATTATGTCCGAGGACATTTTGATCAGGGACATTTTGTCCGGTTCCCATGCAGTGACACATCGATCTATCGTTTTTAAAGGAACCGAGAAAAAAATACGACGAAAGTGGGAAAATGAAGTAAGCCATGAAAAACTCCAAAACACAATCAAAATTCCTATAATCAATATTATTTGTCCGCATTTAATGTTTCCATGACTAAAAGAAAACATTAAACAATTATTTTACCATTTCTTACTTTCTTCCAACGCATTGCTTGGGACACCCACATAAGACGAGTGATAGGTGCGGCAAATAAGAAGTTGGCTTTTGTGCGTACAATAGTCAGGAAAAGCACGGAAAAGGTGAGAGAATTCTGTTATTTATCCTTGGTTAGACCTCAAATGGAATACGCAGCAGCGGTTTGGGATCCATATCAGAGGGGACTCATAAAGGAATTAGAAAAATACAGCGGCGAGCAGCTAGATTCGTGAAAAAGAATTACGATAAAAAACAGAGCGTTACGTTTCTCATTGAAGAGCTGAATTGGCCATCGTTGAAAGATCGTAGATTACAGGCGAGACTTAAACTTCTAGATAAAAATAGGTCGGAGATATTCGTAAATGAAATTAAGGATATTATTCGACAACCAACGTATATCGGACGGAGGGATAATGAGGATAAGATTCGCGAAATAGATAGTAGGACGGAGAGGTATAAGGAGTCCTTTTTCCCTAGGACAATACGTGACCACAATAGATAA
This sequence comes from Tanypteryx hageni, assembly GCA_028673005.1. Lineage (NCBI taxonomy): Eukaryota > Metazoa > Arthropoda > Insecta > Odonata > Petaluridae > Tanypteryx > Tanypteryx hageni. The sequence continues at coordinate 43,083,457 of CM054120.1, forward strand.
GTGAATACTAATTAGTTAGGAACTTGGTGCGCGGCACCCCCTGCCATCCACCGTCAAGGTGACTTGCAGGGTAATATGTAGATGCAGATTGCTCCCATCTGTTTCCCCACACGGTCGTTAACCCGTCATAAAACCTTGCTGTGCGCGGTTGCGGCCAATGTTTGAGGGCGGAATTCTGCTGCAGCGTCGGCAACAGTGGAGCTACTAAGTGGAGGCAAGAAGGGATGTGGAAGGGGAATTTTTATTTTATTTCCTTTGGCTTACCTAAACGAGGATGTGCCGATGGGATAGGCGGTCTGCGAGAAAGAACGCAAAATCGTTGCCTTCCAGCCACTGTGGATTCAGAGATCCCCGAAAAGCAATTTCCCTCTTGTCGGCGCTGTCAGGATTAATTAATTAATTAATTTATTTGTTTATTTAATAAGTTCAAAAACAGCACTCAGGCCTATTACATTGAACATTACAACCAATAAATAATAAATGCATATAAAAATATATATAAAACAGTCAAATAAAACAATAAGAAGTTCAATGGAAAACATCAGTATGAGGATCTTACATCAGAGTTTGGTTATATAAGTTTGGGAGGCGGAAAATTAAGGAGCGTTTTGTGGTTGAGAGCCGAGGAGTGCGGCAGTGAAATAAATCATGTAATCTGGTACTTCTAGAGGGAATACGGAGGGGGTAACTGAAGAGAAGTTCGGGAGTTCTATATTTTCCATTTACAATGTTACGGAAAAACTTTAGGTCAATTGCCTGTCTACGATCGGTCAAAGGTAGTAAACCAAGAGTGTGGAGAATGTGGGAAGAGGACGCATTACGAAGAGAAGGAACTCGCTGGCGGATAACGTGATGGAAGAAATTTAGGGGCCTTTCAATGTGATTAAGATTTGATTGGAAAGCTGAGGACCAAATGGGTGAGCAATATTCTAAGATTGGGAGAACACAACTAAACTAAACTAAACTAAAACTAAACTAAAATTAAATTCTAGATAATCGCTTTCGGTGAAACATGGCTCTCGGAGCATAAAAAGTGAAGAATTACCTTTATCGTCTATTTACAGTGTATATCGCGAGGATAGGTAGACCCGTGGCGGTGGTGTTTTAATTGCCGTTAAATCGTATTTGCAATCTCGACACCGACCCGACTTGGATAGAAATGGGTGTGAAATTTTGTTGGTTGAGATTAGGCCGCAGGTGAAAAAATTTTAATAGGATATTATTATCGACAGCCAAATAGCGGCATTGAGTCATTGAATGCTTGTTTTGATTCCGTCTTGTCCGCTATCTCCGGAGCGGAAGAGGTTTTTTTCGTAGGAATAAAATTTTAACTTTTTTATCCGGGTAAATCGCTGATTAAGGCCTCGGCCACGCGAGCGATTTCTCACGTCCATGGAGAACGTGAATAAACGACCGGTCAAACTCGACGCCTAGAGGTGGCCACACAAGGCGCGAAAAAACGATCGTTTAAAATCGCCAGATAGGACAGGCGGGGCGAGAAAAAACGACCGACGGATAGCGTTGCACACACATTTCATATTTTGTTACCTATTCAGAAAGCAGTAGGAGTGAGTAGTGTTGAGTAGGGGTATGGACTTATTCTATCCCACATTTATTATTTGTTGCAGACGAGGCTTTCGCTGTATGAAAAATTTTGGTTCTGTCTTACTCGTGTACATCTACATCTACATTATACCCTGCAAGTCACCTTTTTGGTGGATGGCAGGGGGTGCAGTGCACCAAGGGTCCATAGTTTTCCTACTTTATCTTTTTCTAAAAACCTTACATGGAGAAAAAATGTTCGACTTTCGTCTTCCCCGAGAAAGATTTGTCGAATGCGCATTCGGTATATTATCCAACAAATGGCGAATATTTCATCTGCCTATCGATGTCGGTACCGAGTTCGCAGATACAATTCTTAAGGCGTGCCGCGTACTGCATAATTACGTACGAAAACGAGATGACTACAGTTTTGAAGATACCTTAACATGCTCGTTGGAAAGTGTTGCCGCTATAGGGACAAGACGAGATCAAATGGAATGAAAATCAGAGATTATTTGGCGAGTTACTTTTCTAGCTCTCGTGGTTCAATTCATTGGAAAAACAACAGCATTTAACATTTTTAGCACTTGCATTTACGTAAGAAAAATCAGCAGATGTACTCTTTTGAAAATAAAATAGAATAAGTTGGTACTTAACCCATTTCCTTATTTTTTCCATCGGCATTTGTTCCCATTGCTCTTCGGGCAATAGATTTGCAGACCTTCTCCCACTCGCTGAGTTTAATAATTTTAACCTTATAGCTATCGCTATTTAACCCATTACGTATTTTGTCTACATTGTCTACATTTTTTGGTGAAAACAATTGAAAATTATTTCTCTCTCGATATATCTTATAATATCAATGCGACACCAATTAAAAATGTATTTTGTGATAAAATTTCGAGAATCACTTCACACGCAAAATTTCACAACAATTTTGACTTCATGTTTTCCCCGCCCAAGCTCTTAAATGATCGATGAACCATGGATTAGAAATACTCGTATATTCGGTGAAAGTACATTTACCACAAAAACGTCAGCGAGAAGTTTCCTGTAGGATGTTTATTTAAGTCGAAGTTTCTCATAAATACGTCTTATCATATTTCAGATATTTCGCTTTTAACTATGTCTGAATGTGTGAGAAAATACTTTGAATATTTTAAATATTTCGTATTAAGATAGTCAATTTTGTCTGGCGTAATCATAGCATGCAGAAAACCGGGAAAATATATCTGTAATGAAAATTTTAGACCTACTCGAGAACAGAAAAAAATAGGATATCATAATACCGTAATAGCGTGAGATCTAAACTTGCCTACACTGCATAGTAACAGGTATAAATTCTGATTCAAGAAGGGAGATTCGTGCTGGTAGTAGACGATATTAATTTCACTTAGATTCCCGTCTAGGTTTTTCCACTATATCCCTTAAACCACCCTTCCTGGCCTTGTTTGTTTACTTAACCACTCAAACTCTAAATCTATTTGTTGATAGGGAGCGTATTATTTTTCAACTTCAAATCTGTGGGGCTCGCATGTTTGCTGAAATTACGTGATTTACAAATGAGCACAACTGAAATGTACTCTGTGTATATGAGTCCGCAGGAACATTTCCAGGGGGACAAGGGGATAGGAAAGCGATAGGCAAGCTCCCACATTCGGTTGTTTTCCCTCGACAAAGGCCTGATCCAGAGGGGGACAACTGTCCCCTTCCCCCAGCGGACGCCCATGGCTCTGTGATTAAACTATTATTACGGACGTCAATTCTGTCCATCCCCTTTTAAGCAGAAATGAAAAGCAATAGAAAGTGTAAAACTTCATCGGTAAGTGAAAAAAGAAAATTAATGGGAGATATAGAAAAAAATATTTAAAAGAAGGAAAGAATTTGTGCGGATTTTGGAATCCCCGCATAGACTTTCTTAACTGCTGAAAAAAGAAATGTAAAGTATTTAACGAGAGAGAAGAAAAGGCGTTGGTCCCGGACGGAACTGTGTTCCCTTGAGGGCCGAGTTATAGAAGTTAGACTACGAATTAGTACCCATTGCTTGGAAAAATAATAAAGCAAATAAAGCAGAGTGAGGGATGGAAATGCCTGGAATGGCCAAAAACCTTTTTCCTCCAGGCCAAATTGAATGTAAGTACATCTATACGTTCGTAAAACTCTTTTATGTTTATAAGTGTTAAAATTGTTATAAAAATTTTATCGTAAATCAAACAGCGTTATTTGGGGGTTTTCAGAGAGAGAAGGGACAGAGATAAACTATTTGAAGTTGTGTTCTGACTCTGAAAACCCATATTGATTGCCCACAAGTACTATTAAATAATAAGTATATTTTACGAGTATTAAGTAGAAAATTTTAATGGCAATTGTCCTATATATCAGGTTGAAATAAAAAAAATCTTTGATAATTACTTTAGCTTTTAGCTATAAAAATTGAGGCATGCAAAGCCTGAAACCAAACCTATTTTAACAATAAAATTCCAGTCGTATGCTAAATAGAATGCGATTTCTAAAATTACATAAATAGAAAATGTAACCTAAAAATCAATAAAGTAAGAGTAAGAAAGAATTCAAACATTCAATATAGAGTTATCTAGCTAAAATGAAACTGAAAGGTATGTTTCGCCAATATTCATGAATAGGTTTGGAAAACTAGAGGCGCATTTCGGCTGTGTCTTAACCTTTATCAGCGGCGATTTACCAATAGTAATTGTTTTGGAATCTACCAACTGTAAATCCCCTCCGAATATGGCTAAATTGTGTCCAAAATTCGCATCTGGTTTTCTCAAACTTTTTGGGACAACGTTCCGGATTTTAGCAAGGCCTTTCGGCGTCCCAACGAAATTCTACAAATTTTACCTATTATTTAACGAAATGATATACAGAGTGCGTAAAAGCATACAGAAATAACAAAAGACAAAACTGCGCAATGTTTCGAATTTTCACTATCAGTCGTTGGTTGCGAACTTCAGGGGCTTTGGGCTAATTCATTCTACCCTCCTTATATAATTAATCGTTCTATAGGTTAGATAACGTCCACAAACATGTGACGCACCCCCTCTCTCCCCAATAGGCCTCCACAAATCTAACCGCCCACTACCCTCCCACTCAGTTATATAAAGACAACAATCTATTGCACTAACCACCAGACAGGGGCATTGCATGAAAATTTGTCGCCTGATGAAAAAAGGCAAAATTCCGTCCCAATTCACGGTGCATATCGGTGGCGACACTGCTTTAATGCCGCCCGTCGAAAAGAGCCGCCGCCCGGGGCGGTCGCCTTTCAATATCACCATATATTATATGTTTGTACGTTTTAGTGTGTGTTCATATGACTTACCTTATTTTATTCTTTTATATATATATTTTATGCTTTATGTATAACTGTGTTTATGTGTACATCATTTTTAAGTATTTAACTATATGTATTTACCTTTCAAGGCCCTCTAAATTTTTAGATATTACTATAAGTAGGTTTCGCAGGTTTTTCACACTCCCCTTCTTGTGTGTGTGTTTTCCTGCAGTGGGGTTTTTCCTAGGGAATAGTACATTATCTTCCCTAGTTTTTCCCCGCAACAAAAACAATTACCCATCTGTTTTTAAATCATATACTATCCTATACATTTCATTGTATTTTATGTTGCTCTTCATTTTATGTAACCTTTTAGTTTAATTTTATTACTTGTTACTAACTAATTGTATGTAATTGACAATGGGTTAGATGGAAGAGGAGACTGTTTAGTCTCAATCTCGCCCAAATAAAGGCATATGTCTATCCATCTATCTATCTCACGCGATGGTCCTGCCACTAGTATTGATGAAGACTCTGGCAATTGAGACGCAACGTCGACAAGAGCCAACTACAAGACATGGGATCACCCGAGAATCTATCCTTTAGAAACGAGGATTAATTACATATACATAGAACGATTTGCCTAGTTGCACTTCAACGTAGAAATTTGTATAACATAGCTCAATTTCAAATTGCTCAGCAGCGGAGACCTCTACCGCCGCTCAGCTGTTACTTCTATATGAAATGTAGGACTTATAGCATGACCTAGAAATACGAGAGCCTAAGGCTGCTAGTTACCTGTCAGGTGGGTGGCTGTGGAATTTTATTAGCTTATGGGTTAATCCGGCCCTGCGTATAGCTCATAGGTAAATCTGTCACTGCACCCAAAAATAATATATGTATTATAAAAGTGACATTTATCAAACTTTGAAACAAAAAAATTCAAATTTTTTTGTGAAAATTTACTAACGTTGTCTTCAACGCAATGCTGATAAAGGAAATTGGAAGGTTCACTTCGTTCCTGAAAAATTAATTTTCAACAAATTTCGATACAATTTTACTGAAACCATTTGTTAGCAGGAAAAGTATTCCGTCGCAAAAAATGTCTTATTACTGGCTTCCATCATCACAGTAGAGTATACCAAAAATGCCAAGTGTTAATTTAAGAACATCCTCAGTTGCTCTTTACATTAAAAATAATTGAGGCTGTACCTATTTTCAATTTGCATTTAGAATTCAGATAAATATTCTAAAAACTATCTCACGCCTAAATTTTATCGTCAAAATAGAGCTACCACATTCTTGGCTGTAAAAATGAGGACGCCTTTTCCATCAACAAAGATTATAGTATATTTTTATGTAAATTTCAAATGGATGAAAAATACATTAAAGCGCAGTATTTATACGTACGATATCTGGATCTGGTAAATATATTTTTTCTATAGTATGACACCTGTTGTATTTGAAGAATCACAGAAATAATACTATTCGACATTAAGACTTTACGAGTTCAAAATGCATTCCAATTAAATTTCTTCGTTTTAAATTATATTTAATCTTGGCTTACAAAACGAAAGTTATTGCTACACATATTTATTCTCAAATACAAGTTTTTTTCGAAATGATTAAATGAATGTGAAGCAATATTCCCGGACAAATTCAACTTTTTAAGAATTTCTTGCGGACGTCGTTTGGATAACAATAAGGACATGTTTGGGAAAATGAGGAAATCTACCTGTGTTGTACTTGGAATTCCTCCATGTCTCACCGACATAAATAGGATGGAGAGGTAATTTACCGTTAACCCGGAAGCGCTGGCGTAGCAAGACGATGCCGGGCCCTCGTTAGAGACTTCGTTACATATGTTTTGAAAAATAATTTTAACGAGATGTTTAGCATAAAATTCAATTTTGAAATTGGTATTTTTTTAAAATAAAAATTAACCAAATCGTTTTCGCATTTATGAATTTAATTGCACATAATATTACAAATACACCTATTACAGAAATACATACATAGTGGGTAGCATCTATCGCATTATTAACTTACTATTTAGACAAATTTTCCTTGCGAGCTTTTATTTCCGTAAAATTAGTAACATTTGCTGAGGTGTCAATCTAAATAGCACCGGCCCGTTCTATAGAAATATTTGCGAGTCCACTGAAACGAGACCGTGCCCACTGAGCTCCTTTAGGAGCTTTTTATTAATTTTAACTTATAAAATGAGCGTTCTGATGTAGCAACAGTAACAGGAAGTGTAAGAAATAGTAAACAGGTCGTAGATATGTCTGGAAATGTTGAAGCTATTAAAAAATTGTATACAATAAACATATATGCTAAATCAGAGGTTGGCAACATTTTTTCTGCTGGGTGTGACCCTTTATCAATATTCACTATTTGTGCCACTTCGCGCATGCCACCCTATAATTCATTTGCTCCAAAACCCTTACGAATAGTGATTCTTATATAATAAAACATCCTGAATATAATACGGTATAACTACAATACGGATTAAAATTGAAATAAAAGTAGAATTGGTTTTAAAATACACATTTGATGTAATTATCCTCTAAAATATCATGCTATGTACAAGCTCTTTGCGTGCCATAGGTTGCCGACCCCTGCGCTAAATTATATACAGAATGAAATTGATTAATTTCAGTTTTAATGCTGGACCAGAAAGATACAATCTGAGGGTCTGTTTGGCGTAAGATCATCAGGGTAGGCTATTGCTAAGTTGGTTGCAGCATAAAATAATTCATCGTATATGAGAGCATCTGTTGGGGCAGCAAATAAATAAATATATTTACAACACTGTGTAGCCCACGAAAACGTTCATTTACTTGCATTAGAATTACATCAAGCGATTTATAAAAAAGATTGAGCTCAAATAATTTCCCAGGCTCGTTCAATCTGCTGTCGTTTGAAAGCTCGTCTTAATGTCTTACGCTTCGAAGTCGGTTCATTTTCTGAAACTAGGGTTTGGCGCCCCAATTTTAAGCGATGTCTGTAATACTTTGAAGTACAGATTTGAAACTACTACTATATAATTTCAAATTATCGTATGCATCCATTATCAAAGCAGCAGCTTTGCCGGGGTCCTGTTTTTCAGAGTGGAGAAGTTTTGATACGGTATCAATTGTCGTTAGAATTTTGCTTTGCATTACAATAATTATCATAACTTCAAAACGCTCAAGTGCAGCAAAGCAATCGACACCCTGTAGAATAATTTAACAGGTTTGCATCTGCACTCCGAAAATGATTTTTTCGTAAATATGTTAAACGTCCGGTAAACACACAAACTCACAGCGTATCGCTGTTAATACTTCGAACAAAAAATCCGGACGTATAAGTACTCCTTGGTTTAACCTTTTGATGAGAATCGCCGTCTTTGTACGTCTGGCGACGGCAGTGCCAAAGAGCGTACATGTACGTTTTCCAACAGTGAAAGTTTTTATTTCGGCCGTACGCGTACGCCTGAGTTAACATATGGATGTAAATATTTTAATGATTCATCGATAACAGACTGACAGTGATATCTCTTTGTCAAGTGGTAAATTAATTTATATCAAATTTTCTGGCGCCGAAAACAGTTTCAAATCCTAAAATTGGTTCCGTCCGTCTATTGAAAAAAATGCCGGACGAAAACGCATCGCGCGCTTTTGCAGAGCAGAAAATGACCGATTTTTATTAGATAGTGAAGACGAAGATGTGGTTGATAATATCGATGCTGAGGTGGGCAACCTTTTCTGCATTGTGGGCCGCATTGGTGTTAGTGAATCCTTCGGTGGGCCGCATTGCTAAGGCGAATGCTTCGGTGGAAGTGATTAAATTTTAATCGGAAGTTACCCTATGATTCTTAGGTGCAATATGAATGAAAATCAAGTTCAAATGAGGTTTTTAGAGTTAATATTTGAATGTTAAAAATTGCCATGAATTCAATCTTAGAAATACCTTTGGGCAAAATTAAAAAAACAACGTTAAAAATAACTTGTTTGAATAGAGAAATATTTACTAAGGGTCCCAATTTAATGCTGGATATTTTAACGGACTTTGCTATATAAAAAATAATATTTGGTAGGTAAATCAAAAGGTAAATGAATAAAAGTCTTGAAAACAATGAAACACTGGCAGTCGGCCGCGTACAATTGCTTAGAGGGCCGTGTCCGGCCCGCGGGCCGCGGTTTGGGCAATCCCTGTTCTAGTGTATCGTCTGAATATTTTAAGTGGCGAATACTCGGATTCATCAGATGTTGGATTTTCATCAACATCGGAAAGGCGGGCATAACGTCGTCGCACTCAGGAAAAGAATTGGGAATCAGGTTATTCCGTACCAAAAATTCATACTTTTGACAATTCTTCGCCAGGTATTCAACAATTGCCCAATGGCAGAGGCGGCCCGAAGAATTTTGGCGCCCCGGTCGAGATAGCACTCCAGCGCCCCCCACCTCCCCGTTAATGTTTATTGAGTTATTTACAAAAGACATGTTAATTTATTTATTCATCGCTCTGTAAAAATTTTTGTTAATTAAAAATTAAAAGGAATGCCACCAAGATTCTAGCCTGTTCCTCGATATAAATTGGTATATAATATTTAATCACTTGCAAGTAATGCATAGATAAATGTTTGGGAAAGCGCCCCCAAAACTTGGGCGCTCCGGGCAACCGCCCAGCTCGCCCGTAGCTCGAGCCAGCCCTGCCCAAGGGTCGTGGACACAGAGGAAATATTTTTTAGCATTACTGCAAAGACAATTACATTTCTGAAAAGATCTTCTTAAACATAAAAAACGATTCGTTCGACACGGGTCCTCCGGGCTCCCTCGAGCTCCGGGCCTTGGTTCGATCGAACCATTGGAAGCATTGACGTAGCGTCAGTGCGCCTGCCCGGACGTATTATTTTAATGTATTTCTGCAATGTCGAAAATGTGATTCAGAAATACCTTCTTAACGTTTTCATGAGAAATAAACGGAATTCATACTGCACCAATGAATAACGTTCTCCATAACAATGTATATTTTTCCAATTTTGCCACAGAAGGTAGGCGAATACAGAATTCTTGATTTGGTCACTCGGAACGAATTTCCCCAATGGTAAAGAAAGTGTTACAACGTACCTCCACCGTTCTTGTAGCAAAGATACGGGAACCTCCATATGTTACCAAGACCGACGGCAAAACCGACGCCGGAGAGGACAAATTCCACCCCTCTCGACCATTTTTCCCTTTCCTTAATCGGTCTCTGTTCACCATCTCCAAGCTCCCCACTCACACATTCACTCATAGAAAATAACTCCAGTCGAGAAGCCTGTTCCTGTTGATGCATGGTCGTTGTTTTACAACCTAGGATGCAAAGGAGAAGGTGAGTCCCGCTACGGGGCGCCACGGTCATGCGTTGGCTCCATCAAGCGAAAAGGATTGGGGCGGAAATGAGTGTATCCAGAGAGAGAGAGAGAGCAAGCGTCCTATTCCCCAACCTCTCCCCTTCCAACGGCCATCCTTCCACCTCCGACCAGCCGCCCACCGCGTCGCACTCAGCCTGTAAGCTCCTCCCATTCACTACGCCCTACATACTGTTTCCGCATCACCCAATCTGCTGCCATAACCATCAATGCCATCGCATACCACCGTTCCCTCCCATCCGCCCGTTCGTCGCCTCTACCACATCCCTCCTCGCCCCACATGATGCTCTGACCATTAAACTCAATTTCTACCGTATTCTCCTCTACGCTTCCCGCTCAAGGCGGCCGTGTCCACCTCCAACCACGTCGTTACCTTCATCCATCGCTACTCTCCAATTCACCCTCATTTCCCTTCATCATCACACCTTTTTACTCCCTTTGTCATTTACAAACAAAAATTCTCCCGGGTTTATCTCCTTCATTCTGCCCTGAATCCTACCACTGACTGATAATTAACGGAAAGTTACTTCTTAGTGTCATTGCTTGGCAATATATGTTCATCGCTAAAGAAATCCTTTTTAATCTACAACACGTCCGTAGTTACCAAAAAAGTGAAAAACGCTGTATTTCATATTTTCAAACACCTAAAAAATTATATGCAATTCGAAGTAGTCGAACACTGATCTTCCTATTTAATAACTAAGTTAACAACTAATTGTTTAAACATGCGCACTGTGACAAAACGAGATACATTTCTCTACATTCGGGGAAGTTTTCGTTGACTACGTCCCATTGTGGTGTTGTTGGGATGAGGCACGCAGGATTTTCTCAAGGTGGTGCAAAATCTAAAAATTTGGCGAACAAAGAAATTATGAACTGTGTGATGACTTTTAATAAATAGCCAAATCGGTGGGGTAAATCATGAAAAAAATCACAATTCGATGAGTTATACGCATTTTCAAAAACTCTTATTTGCAATTTTTTATTTTGGCTTAATTGGGGAGTCCTGGATCGGTAGGAGACTCCATGTTGTGCACCCCTTTATCACTGCACCCGAATCCTTTAAAATGATGTTTTGTTTAGGTTTCGCTTTCACCTCTCTCGATTGCCATAGTTACGTCGATCTTATTTAGTTATTTTTAATTTATATTAATAGCTCGTAATCAACCGTGAACGCCCTTTTATGAGAGAAATTACGATAACAAATACAATCACCTGCGACTATGCCCTCGGCACGTTTCGAACCTGTGACCCTATCACTGAGTCAGACAGGCCAAACACCCCTCACAAATCTGGCTCCCAAGGATAGATGTTTTCCGTTGACTTCATACTTGATATTTTCTTAAGACTTTTTGCATGAACAGTTAAAAAAAATAATGAATGAGATCTTCAAATCATTTTTCCTTTAATGGCTATTATTAAAAAAAATGATTCTATAGACAAGACATGATAACATAAAATCTGCGAGAGTCGGAGACAAAATTAAAATTCCGGTTTTGTTGGGTTTTCCGAAGATGATAGTTTAATAGAATCGTTTAACATTAACAAGATCAATAAATACATTTCAGTATCCATATAAAGATAAGTATAGGATTATTACCGTGATCGCCCAAGATAATTTATGGGTTTAAGTCAGTCAACTTAAAGGCATAAATCACCATAAATTCATTAACATTTTATTCCATATATTAAAAATATAATAACATTACGAATTCATTGAAAAATTTAATGTAGCAAAACTTGGAATAATTTCAAAAAAGATCAGTCGAAAATCTGCTGTTTTTTGCCGACCAAAAAGACGCACAAAGATTTAAAAAAATAATCATAAATGCCTAAATTTACACTAACATTATTAAAGTTAATTTAACAAAAACGGAAATGCAGCTCACGAAATAGCCAAGTAAAACAAAGCTTATTCATCGCAAAACTCCAAAGGCGTACATCTAAAGGCAAATTACAATACTAATTACCAGGCATGCGCCAGAATCACCGTAATGGCCCCTGTACCAGAGGTGCATTGTTAAATTTTGAGTTTCAAGAGTGGACATTTTTTTACGCTAATAACTCCTAAGTCAATGCGAAAAACGCATTCGAAAACAATAGATGCATATCAGGTGTAAAAAGTTACCAACTTCTTTCACGAAGATGGTTATTTTGATTTTTTAATTAGTATCGTTAGTTTTGCGAACACAAGCTTCTACGCATATACATCTACATATTACCCTGCAAGTCACCTTGACGGTGGATGGCAGGGGGTGCCGCGCACCAAGTTCCTAACTAATTATTATTCACTTATCTATTGTGGTCACGTATTGCCCTAGGGCAGTGATGGCGAACCTATGGCATGCGTGCCAAGGGTGGCACGCGGAACTATTTTCGTTGGCACGCCACAAAATGGAAAACGAAATAAAATGTGCCACTCGCTAACACAGCGACATGCAGAAATGACCCCAAAAATCTAATAAATGTAGGTATTAAGACGATGCGAAAAAGTGACTTCGTATACGGTTATATTATGATTATTTACCGGCGGGCCAATCTGCCCCTGGCATCAGCACTAAATTTACTATTTGTCATTTTTATTAGTATATCGTTAACATCTGATAAGTTTTTAATTGGAATTTGTCAAACGTAAGTTGGTGCCTTGGATCACTCCGCTCATGTCATTCGTCTTCCTCATTACTTAATTGACGTTATTTATTAAACCATTTTTACGTATTACGATTGTTCATGAGATACCTAATTTGTTTCTTCTAAGATAGTGCCACCTCCACCAAAGATAACTCCGTAACCGTTATCCACTAATGCAACCTTTTTTCGTTAGAGTTTAATATTATTTGTCAAGTTTTGAAGATGCGGGATTCGTACAAAGAATTCGACAAACATGAAAAAACTATATTTCTTACTTTGTTGTCGATATATCATTTGAATCATTTAGTATATATGTCTTCCTCTGTGTTTAAAAAGACATACTATGCACCATATTATACAAATATACACAAATTTGTTGTGATAGGTACTGGCACGCCAACAGGCAAATTTTCTCTTATTTAGGTAATTTTGGCACGCCTGCTAGAAAAGGTTCGCCACCACTGTCCTAGGGACCTATATTTATCTAGAAGTTTAAGTCTCGCCTGTAATCTAAAATCTTTCAACGATGGCCAATTCAACTCTTCAATGAGTAACGTAACGCTCTGTTTTTTATCGTAATTCTTTTTCACGCTCGCCGCTGTATTTTTTCTAATTCCTTTATGAGTCCCCTCTGATATGGATCCCAAACCGCTGCTGCGTATTCCATTTGAGGTCTAACCAAGGATAAATAACAGGATTCTCTCGCATTTTCCGTGCTTTTCCTGACTATTCTACGCACAAAAGCCAACTTCTTATTTGCCGTACCTATCACTCGTCTTATGCGGGTGTCCCAAGACAGGTCACGATTCAAGGTTACCCCGAGGTATTTCACGGATTTCGAAACAGGAATGCTATCACCATCTATCGAGTAGGTAAATACGGACGATGGACTTCTAGATTTCCAAAAGTTTAGAACGTTACTCTTTTTCTGATTGATTTCTAGCTACCATTCTTTGCACCAAGCAGATAACGCATCCAGATAATCCTGAAGCTGACGATGGTCGCTAGGACCACTAATTTTTCTATAGAATACGGTGTCATCCGCAAAAAGCCTGATATTACTTTTCACAACTGGGCTGATGTCGTTTATATAAAGCAAGAAAAGCATAGGTCCGATCACACTACCCTGCGGCACTCCAGAGACTACATCTGCCACACTCGAGGACTTACCATCGATGACTACTTTTTGTTTTCTATTCCAAAGGAAAGCGCGAACCCAGTTTATGACTTTAACATTAACGCCAAGATTCTCAATTTTAATAACAACTTACGGTGGGGAACCTTTTCAAAAGCTTTTCTAAAATCAAGGAACACTGAATCGACCTGTTTATTATTTTCGCCGCATGATAAAAATCATTCACAAATAGACCGTGTCACAGGAACTACCTTTTCTGAAACCATGTTGACCGCTGATTAACAGCGATCTACTCTCGAGATAACGCATAGTGTTGCTAACAATAATGTGCTCCAAAATCTTACATGATAATGATGTTAGAGAAATCGGCCTATAATTTTCTGGATTTTCTTTGTCACCTCCCTTATGAATTGGTGCGACGTTTGCTAGTCTCCAATCATCAGGAACCTCACAGAGGGTAAGAGATTTCTCGAATACTATCCGAAAGATGGGAGCTATTTCTTCTGCTAGTTCTTTTAATACACGCGCGGGAATTCCTTCTGGTCCTGGGTTTTTGTTGGGCTTTATCGCATCCAGTTGCTTCGCTATTCCTGTCTCAGAGATTTTAATATTATCCATCCGAGTACGTCCACCGGGAATAAGATTATCTTCAAGTCTATCTCCACCTGCCGTGAACGCCTACGCGAAGTAAACGTTTAGTATATTAGCTTTTTCCTCCCCATCGTGAAGGATCTCTCCGGAATCACATCGCAGGGAGGGTATTGAAGGACCCCCTCCCTTGACTTCTCTTTCATAGGACCAGAACGCTTTTGGATCCTCCTTCAATTTTGTATTTAATACCTCATTCCGGAAGGTGTTAAATGCGTTACGCGTGGTTTTTCTCGCTAATACGCGGCCACTGTTATACTCATGGACTATAGCTGTGCGATACTCATCGGAAGCTTAGTATTGGCATAAGAGTTTCATCGTATTAAGGGAATACTACTAAGTATCGGCTTCATCAGCATATCGCATTCATCCACTATATCTATCCTGCAAGTCACCTTAATGGTGGCATAGCTGCTTTGAATACTTATGAGCAGTGGCGGATTTAGTGGGGGTCGCACATGGCGCGCGCCAGGGGTCCCGTGAAGTAAGAGGTCCTGAAAAAAATGTTCGTGTATATCTACATCTACAAGTTACCCTGCAATTCACCAAGTTGGTGGGTGGCAGGGGGTGCAATGCACCAAATCCTACCTAAAGATTGTCTAGCGCAATTCGAAATTTCCTATTGTGATCTCGTACTGCCCTCGGAAAGAACGTGCCTAGATAACGCTCCGTCCTACAATCAATCGTCTCGATCATTTCTACCTATATACGTTGGTGCCACAATTATTCCCACCACCTCCTCTTTAAGACATTCCGACCTATATTTCCCCAGAAGTTTCAACCTTGAGTCCAATCTACGGTCCTCCAGTGATACCCAGTTCAAATCGCCCAATAAAGAGGTGACGCTTTCCTTATGTTCGTGCTTTTGTTTTACAAATCTGGCTGCTCTGCGCTGTACTCTTTGTAGTTGAATTATGTGTCCCTTCTCGTACGGATCTCATATGCTCGCTGCGTATTCCAATTGCGGTCTTACCGGTGATAAGTAGCATGTTTCACGTACTTTCTCTGTAATGTTCCGTACTATTCTACCTATGAATACCAGTTTCTTGTTGGCCGCGCCTATAACTCGACGAATGTGCATGTCCCACGAAAGATCTCGACAAATGGTTACTCCTAACTATTTTACGTATTCAGCTTGTCGAATGCTCATTTCATCTATTTTATATTCGAAACCTAAATCTTTGTTCTTACTTTTCCAGAACGTGACTGCGGCACATTTAGTATAGTTAATTTCAATTTGCCATTCTTTGCACGACGCTGAAATGGCTCTTAAGTCTTCAAGCAGTGACTGATGATCCTCCTGGTTTTTTATTTCTTTATATAGAAAGGTGTCATCGGCGAAAAGCCTAACTTTATTACGAACAATCGAGCAGATATCATTTACATAGATTAAGAAAGCAGAGGGCCCAATACACTTCCCTGAGGAGCACCCGAAACAACTTTAACGGGGGACGAGTATTTCCCATCGATGACAACTATCTGTTCCCTATTCGAGAGGAAGTCTCTCACCCAACCGACAACTTTCGGATTGATACCACATTGTCCTAACTTCGCAATTAATTTCCTTTGAGATACTTTATCGAACGCCTTCCTGAAATCAATGAATATGGCATCGACCTGAGTATTTTTCTCTCCGCATCGCAACAAATCGTCCACGAACAGGCCGAGCTGCGTTTCGCATGATCTACCTCTCCGGAATCCGTGTTGGCATCCGCTAAGCAATGAATGACTATATAAATAGCGCATTAAAGAGCTCAAGACTATGTGCTCAAGTATCTTGCACGAATCGGTTCAGAGAGTAGCGAGTAGGATTCTCGAGCACAGTAGGGATTTTTTAGGCTAGAGAGTAGGGCAGGGTGTAGATCAGTTTTGGGTAAGGGGATAATCGATGCGTTTGTAGAAAAGAAGAATCCCGGAAGATTATCTAATGATAGAATATACTCCGAGCGTAACATGCAGCACCAATTTCGCGATAGGTCATTGATATAATGTTCCGTAAAGGGCGCAATCCAACTTTTGATGCGACGCCATACAGTCGTGGGAGTGATTGTGATGGGAGCGCATGTAGTTTTAGAGTGGAAGAGAAAGTCAAGGGTGAGATTAGTATGCGAAGTGATAGTGAGAAATTAAACGTCGTCGGATTGAATTGTCACAGCATCCGTAGGAAAATTACTGAGTTCAAGCCATCCGTGCGTCCGTCCGTCCTTAAGTCCAAATGTGCGCCCGTCTGTGCGTTCGTCCGTGCATCCGTCCGTCCGAGAGTCCGTCCGTGCGTCCGTGAATGTGTCCGTCCGTGCGTCCTTCCGTGAGTCCATTCGTCCGTGCGTCCGTCCCTGTGTCCGTCCGTCCGTGCGTCCGTCCGTGCGTCCGTGAATGTGTCCGTCCGCACGTCCTTCCGTGAGTTCATTCGTCCGTGCGTCCGTCCCTGTGTCCGTCCGTCCGTGCGTCCGTCCGTCCGTGCGTCCGTCCGTGCGTCCGTCCGTCCGTGCGTCCGTCCGTCCGTGCGTCCGTCCGTCCGTGCGTCCGTCCGTCCGTGCGTCCGTCCGTCCGTGCGTCCGTCCGTCCGTGCGTCCGTCCGTGCGTCCGTCCGTCCGTCCGTCCGTGCGCCAGTCCCTCCGTCATTGCCTTCGTTTGTGCCTTCGTCCGTGCGTCCATCCGTGCCTCCGTCCGTCCGTGCGCCAGTACATCCGTGTTTCCGTTCGTCCATGCGTCCGCCCGTATGTGCGTCCGTCTGCCCGTCCGTGAGTCCTTCCGTCCGCCCGTCCGTGCGTCCGTCCGTGAGTCCGTCCGCCCGCCCGTGCGTCCGTCCGTGCATCCATCCGTCACTGCATCTGCCTGTCAGTGCGTCCGTCCGTGCTTAATTCCCTGCGACCGTCCGTGCGTCCGTCCGTGCGTTCGTCCGTGCGTCCGTCCGTGCGTCCGTCCGAGCGTTCGTCCGTGCGTCCGTCCGTGCGTCCGCCCGTCCGTGCGCCAGTCCCTCCGTACGTCCATCCGTCCATGCGTCCGTCCGTGCGTCGGTAGGTGCGTCCATCGGTGCATCCATGCGTCCGTCCGTGCGTCCGTCCGTCCGTGCGCCAGTCCCTCCGTCATTGCCTTCGTCTGTGCCTTCGTCTGTGCGTCCGTCCGTGCGTTTTTCCGTGCGTTCATCCGTCCGCCCGCCCGTGCGGCCATCCGTGCGTCCGTCCGTGCTTCCTTCTCTGCGCCCGTCCGTACGTCCGTCCGTGCGTCCGTCCGTGCGTCCATCCGTGCGTCTGTCAGTGCGTCCGTCCGTGCGCCAGTCCCTACGTCATTGCCTTCGTCCGTGCGTTTGTCCGTGCGTCCGTGCGTCCGTCCGTCACTGCATCTGCCTGTCAGTGCGTCCGTCCGTGCTTAATTCCCTGCGACCGTCCGTGCGTCCGTCCGTGCGTTCGTCCGTGCGTCCGTCCGTGCGTCCGTCCGTGCGTTCGTCCGTGCGTCCGTCCGTGCGTCCGCCCGTCCGTGCGCCAGTCTCTCCGTGCGTCCATCCGTCCATGCGTCCGTCCGTGCGTCGGTAGGTGCGTCCATCGGTGCATCCATGCGTCCGTCCGTGCGTCCGTCCGTCCGTGCGCCAGTCCCTCCGTCATTGCCTTCGTCTGTGCCTTCGTCTGTGCGTCCGTCCGTGCGTTTTTCCGTGCGTTCGTCCGTCCGCCCGCCCGTGCGTCCGTCCGTGCGTCCATCCGTGCGTCTGTCAGTGCGTCCGTCCGTGCGCCAGTCCCTACGTCATTGCCTTCGTCCGTGCCTTCGTCCGTGCGTTTGTCCGTGCGTCCGTCCGTCCGTGCGTCCGTCCGTATG
Source organism: Tanypteryx hageni (assembly GCA_028673005.1). NCBI lineage: Eukaryota > Metazoa > Arthropoda > Insecta > Odonata > Petaluridae > Tanypteryx > Tanypteryx hageni. The sequence continues at coordinate 43,101,913 of CM054120.1, forward strand.
TCCATCCGTGCGTCCGTCCGTGCGCCTGTCCTTGCGTCCGTCCGTCACTACATATGCCCGTCAGTGCGTACGTCCGTGAGTCCGTCCGTGCGTCCGTCCGTCCGTGAGACCGTCCGTCCGTCCGTGCGTCCGTCCGTGCGTCCGTCCGTCCGTGCGCCAGTCCCACCGTCATTGCCTTCGTTTGTGCCTTCGTCTGTGCGTCCGTCCGTGCGTTTTTCCGTGTATCCGTCCGTCCACCCGCCCATGCGGCCATCAATGCGTCCGTCCGTGCTTCCTTGTCTGCCCCCGTCCGTACGTCCGTCCGTGCGTCCATCCGTGCGTCCATCCGTGCGTCCATCCGTGCGTCCGTCCGTCCGTCCGTGCGCCAGTCCCTCCGTCATTGCCTTCGTCCGTGCCTTCGTCCGTGCGTTTGTCCGTGCGTCCGTCCGTGCGTCCGTCCGTCCGTGCGTCCGTCCATCCGTGCGTCCGTCCGTGCGTCCGTCCGCCCCTCCGTGCGTCCGTCCGTCCGCCCGCCCGTGCGGCCATCCGTGCGTCTGTCCGTACACATGTTAAATCTCAAGAACCGCGGGAAGTATTTCGATGAAATTTGGTATCTCGGAGTTTTGCTAAAATTTTTCGACCGATTCCAATTTTGTTTTAAATCGGAGAATAATTACGACCACTTTACATGAAGACCTACATTTATTTTACGTTCTTGGCAAGAATCTCGTTAAATACTCATCTGAATGAACAATATTTAGAACAAATGTTAAATAATTTTTCCCGTAAATTTAAAATTTACGATAAATTTAAAGAAAAATAAATTTAAATATTTACGTAATTATACGATTTTCGATGTTCATTCCAAAAAAAAGGTCATTAAAAATTTTACAACTCGGGAACCGCTGGACATACGTATTTTAATAAAATTTGGTATTGGGGATTTTTACTAAAGTTTGTCGATCTCAAAGAACGCATTTGAGAACTTTGTATTCCGACATGGAGTACACCTTTCCATACTTTTTTATGATGAGAATAAATTATTGTAAGTCAGCCCTGATTGGTTTGAGGGAAAATCCTACGAAAAGAATACGTGTTCACTAAGACATTTTTTGTCCAAAGCTCGGGATCCATTAACACGCCTAACAACTCAGCATCAGCTGATATCCAAGAATGAAAAATGTCATGAAGCTAAATTAAATTTGTCATAAATCCTTGTTTAACCCGTGTAGTTAGGGTGGAACAGGCACCGTGGTAAACAAAAAATTAATTCATAGTGATGTAACTAACCTCAAAATCGATACTAGTAAAATTTACTTACGACAAATTATGGAAAATATAGGATAATTAAATGCGTGTTTTCAAGTACATATATCGCAATTTATTACTGTAAAAATTCAACGGATATATTGTTATCTAGATGGAAAGGAAACAATACATTTTTTCTCGATTCCTCATCAGTCAAAAGCAGAAAAAGGAACGAAATATGAAGAAACCAAACATAATGGCGAATTAACATAAGGGCAGAGGGGAAAAGTGTCCCCGGGCATGAGGAGCCCCAAGACTCCGTAACTCCATTAAGCCATCCGTGCGTCCGTCCGTCCTTAAGTCCAAATGTGCGCCCGTCTGTGCGTTCGTCCGTGCATCCGTCCGTCCGAGAGTCCGTCCGTGCGTCCGTGAATGTGTCCGTCCGTGCGTCCTTCCGTGAGTCCATTCGTCCGTGCGTCCGTCCCTGTGTCCGTCCGTCCGTGCGTCCGTCCGTGCGTCCGTGAATGTGTCCGTCCGCACGTCCTTCCGTGAGTTCATTCGTCCGTGCGTCCGTCCCTGTGTCCGTCCGTCCGTGCGTCCGTCCGTCCGTGCGTCCGTCCGTGCGTCCGTCCGTCCGTGCGTCCGTCCGTCCGTGCGTCCGTCCGTCCGTGCGTCCGTCCGTCCGTGCGTCCGTCCGTCCGTGCGTCCGTCCGTCCGTGCGTCCGTCCGTGCGTCCGTCCGTCCGTCCGTCCGTGCGCCAGTCCCTCCGTCATTGCCTTCGTTTGTGCCTTCGTCCGTGCGTCCATCCGTGCCTCCGTCCGTCCGTGCGCCAGTACATCCGTGTTTCCGTTCGTCCATGCGTCCGCCCGTATGTGCGTCCGTCTGCCCGTCCGTGAGTCCTTCCGTCCGCCCGTCCGTGCGTCCGTCCGTGAGTCCGTCCGCCCGCCCGTGCGTCCGTCCGTGCATCCATCCGTCACTGCATCTGCCTGTCAGTGCGTCCGTCCGTGCTTAATTCCCTGCGACCGTCCGTGCGTCCGTCCGTGCGTTCGTCCGTGCGTCCGTCCGTGCGTCCGTCCGAGCGTTCGTCCGTGCGTCCGTCCGTGCGTCCGCCCGTCCGTGCGCCAGTCCCTCCGTACGTCCATCCGTCCATGCGTCCGTCCGTGCGTCGGTAGGTGCGTCCATCGGTGCATCCATGCGTCCGTCCGTGCGTCCGTCCGTCCGTGCGCCAGTCCCTCCGTCATTGCCTTCGTCTGTGCCTTCGTCTGTGCGTCCGTCCGTGCGTTTTTCCGTGCGTTCATCCGTCCGCCCGCCCGTGCGGCCATCCGTGCGTCCGTCCGTGCTTCCTTCTCTGCGCCCGTCCGTACGTCCGTCCGTGCGTCCGTCCGTGCGTCCATCCGTGCGTCTGTCAGTGCGTCCGTCCGTGCGCCAGTCCCTACGTCATTGCCTTCGTCCGTGCGTTTGTCCGTGCGTCCGTGCGTCCGTCCGTCACTGCATCTGCCTGTCAGTGCGTCCGTCCGTGCTTAATTCCCTGCGACCGTCCGTGCGTCCGTCCGTGCGTTCGTCCGTGCGTCCGTCCGTGCGTCCGTCCGTGCGTTCGTCCGTGCGTCCGTCCGTGCGTCCGCCCGTCCGTGCGCCAGTCTCTCCGTGCGTCCATCCGTCCATGCGTCCGTCCGTGCGTCGGTAGGTGCGTCCATCGGTGCATCCATGCGTCCGTCCGTGCGTCCGTCCGTCCGTGCGCCAGTCCCTCCGTCATTGCCTTCGTCTGTGCCTTCGTCTGTGCGTCCGTCCGTGCGTTTTTCCGTGCGTTCGTCCGTCCGCCCGCCCGTGCGTCCGTCCGTGCGTCCATCCGTGCGTCTGTCAGTGCGTCCGTCCGTGCGCCAGTCCCTACGTCATTGCCTTCGTCCGTGCCTTCGTCCGTGCGTTTGTCCGTGCGTCCGTCCGTCCGTGCGTCCGTCCGTATGTCCATCCGTGCGTCCGTCCGTGCGCCTGTCCTTGCGTCCGTCCGTCACTACATATGCCCGTCAGTGCGTACGTCCGTGAGTCCGTCCGTGCGTCCGTCCGTCCGTGAGACCGTCCGTCCGTCCGTGCGTCCGTCCGTGCGTCCGTCCGTCCGTGCGCCAGTCCCACCGTCATTGCCTTCGTTTGTGCCTTCGTCTGTGCGTCCGTCCGTGCGTTTTTCCGTGTATCCGTCCGTCCACCCGCCCATGCGGCCATCAATGCGTCCGTCCGTGCTTCCTTGTCTGCCCCCGTCCGTACGTCCGTCCGTGCGTCCATCCGTGCGTCCATCCGTGCGTCCATCCGTGCGTCCGTCCGTCCGTCCGTGCGCCAGTCCCTCCGTCATTGCCTTCGTCCGTGCCTTCGTCCGTGCGTTTGTCCGTGCGTCCGTCCGTGCGTCCGTCCGTCCGTGCGTCCGTCCATCCGTGCGTCCGTCCGTGCGTCCGTCCGCCCCTCCGTGCGTCCGTCCGTCCGCCCGCCCGTGCGGCCATCCGTGCGTCTGTCCGTACACATGTTAAATCTCAAGAACCGCGGGAAGTATTTCGATGAAATTTGGTATCTCGGAGTTTTGCTAAAATTTTTCGACCGATTCCAATTTTGTTTTAAATCGGAGAATAATTACGACCACTTTACATGAAGACCTACATTTATTTTACGTTCTTGGCAAGAATCTCGTTAAATACTCATCTGAATGAACAATATTTAGAACAAATGTTAAATAATTTTTCCCGTAAATTTAAAATTTACGATAAATTTAAAGAAAAATAAATTTAAATATTTACGTAATTATACGATTTTCGATGTTCATTCCAAAAAAAAGGTCATTAAAAATTTTACAACTCGGGAACCGCTGGACATACGTATTTTAATAAAATTTGGTATTGGGGATTTTTACTAAAGTTTGTCGATCTCAAAGAACGCATTTGAGAACTTTGTATTCCGACATGGAGTACACCTTTCCATACTTTTTTATGATGAGAATAAATTATTGTAAGTCAGCCCTGATTGGTTTGAGGGAAAATCCTACGAAAAGAATACGTGTTCACTAAGACATTTTTTGTCCAAAGCTCGGGATCCATTAACACGCCTAACAACTCAGCATCAGCTGATATCCAAGAATGAAAAATGTCATGAAGCTAAATTAAATTTGTCATAAATCCTTGTTTAACCCGTGTAGTTAGGGTGGAACAGGCACCGTGGTAAACAAAAAATTAATTCATAGTGATGTAACTAACCTCAAAATCGATACTAGTAAAATTTACTTACGACAAATTATGGAAAATATAGGATAATTAAATGCGTGTTTTCAAGTACATATATCGCAATTTATTACTGTAAAAATTCAACGGATATATTGTTATCTAGATGGAAAGGAAACAATACATTTTTTCTCGATTCCTCATCAGTCAAAAGCAGAAAAAGGAACGAAATATGAAGAAACCAAACATAATGGCGAATTAACATAAGGGCAGAGGGGAAAAGTGTCCCCGGGCATGAGGAGCCCCAAGACTCCGTAACTCCATTACAAATTTTATGCTATGGATTGAAACATACTCCTTACCATGCTTAATTATTTAGAATGAAACTCTGATTTATATATAATAGCTTGTTATTTTAGTGGGTAATTATACATTAATATTTTAATATATTGGAGGGAGCCCCTTGAGACTCTTGCCCAAGGACTCCACCTTTTCTTAATCCGCCCGATTGGCGACTTGCAGGATAGAAACGTAATTGGAAGTTGGACTATAGATTATAATAAGAATTATTAGGGACTTGTTCGGCGCATTGTAACTTCTACCAACCACCATTAAGAGTTGCTTTATCCCAAGGGCAAAAGGGACAGTTGCGCATGGTCCCTTGATGAGTGGGGGCTCTTAGCGCAAGGACCCTTGGGCTGAATGTAAAGACACCACCATCATCTCTCACAGTGCGCTTTGGTAAGAGGACGCCAGCAATTTCTATAGTCTAATCTAGTCTAAGAAAGTTACATTTTTGGATTCAGTCTTCAAAAACCGTTAAAATGATGCGCCACAAACGAAGGTTCTCTTAAAAAAAAGTATGTCCCCTCCCTCCCCCGAACCCTCCACCAAAATATTTTTGGCTACGCTACGTAGCTTACATTTTAAGTTGGCCATTCTAAAATACCCTGCAAGTTTCATGAAAATTTGTTCAGACGTTTTTGGGTGATGCGGTAACAAACAAAAAGACAGACAGAATTTAAATAGATAGACTTTCCAATTTTCAGGTAGCGCCTACATGAAATATTACCTAGCTTCCGTGATATGACCGAACGATTAGGTGCCGACTCGTTATGGGCATTATTCAATGATATAATGCTAGAGGGCATCGATCGGTACATTCCAATGAAATTGAAGGTCAACAATAAGCAATTTAGGAGTGCGCTTAAGCGTCAAAGAATAAGCCACGTGAAAATCTACAGCATCCGACGAGTATAGAGCAGCTTAAGTTCAGACGTATAATGAATCCCGCGCTTAAGCGAGAAATTCTATGCTACACTATAGTTATTTGAAGGAGTGCCCTAAATCGTTTTGGTCCTATGTGAGAGAGGTCCAAGGTAGAGGCCCTACCATACCTTCTCTGTATAATGACTCGGGTACCGTTATTCGTGATAGCGTAGAAAATTCAACCGGTTAAACGGTCATTTACAGTCGTCAACGATCAATATGTACATTATGCACTCGCTTGCAGGAATGACCTGATGGGCGATATAGTATTTTCTGAAGGGGTAATAGGAAGGCAATTATGTTCCATAAGACCTAAGGTGTTCTTATGCCGAATAAATAGTACCATTTCCTAGGATAATATTCGAGAAATGTATTTCCTGCGGAGAGGACTGGAAGTTATCGCACGTGACCCCATTTCATAAGGGCGGCGACAAAGAGAACCCAGAAAATTACAGGCCGATTTCCTAACTTCGATATCGTGCAAGATTATTTAGCACATACTCGTTAGCGAAATAATTGGATCTCTTGATAGTAATTCATTGTTAGACGATTGTCCTAACAATTAGTGGAGGTTGTCTCCGACGTTCCAATTATTCCAGTAATTTCAAATTAATGTGAACGATATCAACTCAGTAGTTAGAAGTAAACTTAGGCTATTCGTGATACCGTTATTTTTAGAGAAATAAGTAATCCAGAAGACCACCAATATCTCCAAAATTATCTAGAAGATATTTCTGCGTGGCTTAGGGACTGACAGAAATAAACCAAAAGATGCGTCATCAATTTCTGGAAACGGATGGAAACACGGAAAGACGCACGGACGGCCGCACGGAAGGACGCAAGGGCGGACACACGGACGGACGCACGGACGACAACACAGACGCACGGACCGACGCACTGACTGACGCACGGACGGATGCCCGGACGGACGTACGCACTGACGGGCATATGCAGTGAAGGACGGACGCAAGGACGGGCGCACGGATGGACGCACGGACGGGCGCAGGGAAAGAAGCACGGACGGACGCACGGATGGCCGCACGGGCGGGCGGACGGACGGACGCACGGACGGACGCATGGATGCACCGATGGACGCACCTACCGACGCACAGACGGACGCATGGACGGATGGACGAACGGAGGGACTGGCGCACGGACGCACGGACGGACGCACGGACAAACGCACGGACGGACGCACGGACGAAGGCACGGATTGACGCACGGATGGACGCACGGACGGACGAACGGACGGACGTACGGACGGGCGCAGAGAAGGAAGCACTGACGGACGCACGGATGGCCGCACGGGCGGGCGGACGGACGGACGCACGGAAAAACGAACGGGCGGACGCACAGACGAAGGCACAGACGAAGGCAATGACGGAGGGACTGGCGCACGGACGGGCGGACGCACGGACGGACGCACGGACGGTCGCAGGGAAGTAAGCACAGACGGACGCACTGACGGGTGGACATTTGGCCTTAAGGACGTACGGACGGACGGACGCATGGACGGACGCACGGACGGACGCAGGGAAGGAAGCACGGACGGACGGACGCACGAACGGACGCTCGGACGGACGGTCTCACGGACGGACGGACGCACGGACGGACTCACGGACGTACGCACTGACGGGCATATGTAGTGACGGACGGACTCAAGGACGAACATACGGACGGACGGACGCACGGACGGACGCACGGACAAACGCACGGACGAAGGCACGGACGCAGGCAATGACGTAGGGACTGGCGCACGGACGGACGCACGGACAGACGCACGGATGGACGCAAGGACGGACGCACGGACGGACGCACGGACGGACGTACGGACGAGCGCAGAGAAGGAAGCACGGACGGACGCACGGATTTCCGCACGGGCGGGCGGACGGACGAACGCACGGAAAAACGCACGGACGGACGCACAGACGAAGGCACAGACGAAGGCAATGACGGAGGGACTGGCGCACGGACGGACGGACGCACGGACGGACGCATGGATGCACCGATGGAAGCACCTACCGACGCACGGACGGACGCATGGACGGATGGACGCACGGAGAGACTGGCGCACGGACGGGCGGACGCACGGACGAACGGACGCACGGACGAACGGACGCACGGACGGACGCACGGACGGTCGCAGGGAAGTAAGCACGGACGGACGAACTGACAGGCAGATGCAGTGACGGGTGGATTCACGGACGGACGCACGGGCGGGCGGACGGACTCACGGACGGACGCATGGACGGACGCATGGACGGACGCACGGACGGGCGCAGGGAAGGAAGCACGGACGGACGCACGAATGGCCGCACGGGCGGGCGGACGGACGGGCGGACGGAAGGACTCACGGACGGGCAGACGGACGCACATACGGGCGGACGCATACGAACGGAAACACGGATGTACTGGCGCACGGACGGACGGAGGCACGGACGGAGGCACGGATGGACGCACGGACGGACGCACGGACGGACGCACGGACGAAGGCACGGACGGACACACGGAGGGACTGGCGCACGGATGGACGGACGCACGGACGGACGGACGCACGGATTGACGCACGGACGGACGCACGGACGGACACAGGGACGGACGCACGGACGAATGGACTCACGGAAGGACGCACGGACGGACACATTCACGGACGCACGGACGGACTCACGGACGGACGCACGGACGGATGCACGGACGAACGCACAGACGGGCGCACATTTGGACTTAAGGACGGACGCACGGGCGGACGGACGGACGGACGGATACGACTTCACCTATATGCATTCACTTCGTGTAACTTACACAAATCGAAAAAAATTACTTACGATCTTTGAATCTTGTCCGTTTTAAGGAAAAATAAATAACCTTTCTTATTCTTATCATCACATTTTGCCTATTTTACAAAATCGCTCCATTTCTACATTTAATTAATATTTATTTGAAAATTTTGAGCTTTTCTACGATATCTTCCCTTGTCGACTGTGTCATTGTTAAATCTTGAGGTTTTATTGTCACCTTAATCCTTATACTATATGCATAAGGAATGTGTGCTTTGAATGCTTTAATATGAGTTAGAGATTGAGAGAGTGGAAGAAAGAAAAAAGATGAGAGACAGAATGGGAGACAAAATTAAATGTTCCGTAAGTTTAAAATAATTTTAGTTGTAAAAGATTTTTAAAGCATAATGTTTTTCTTTGTTATACAATTTCTGTTTCCCTAAAACTATTTTTACTCTTTGTATCACTCATTTATGTGAATTATATATTTATTACCTCCTTCTTACTGTTTAAAATATTTGATTTCATTAATTTTTATTTCAATTTGACCTTAATACTGAATTCATACATACCGGTCATATTTGACGGGCAATTACAATGTTAAACAAATAAGGTGATAAGCAGAACACAATAAGCCACTAGAATTATAACTCAATCAGAACTAAACAAAAGGAACTGACAAGCGTATTAGTTACAAATATAAGAAACCAATAAATAACATTTATGATTGAAATATTGCACACTTCATGAAATGAAATCATGAAATTTATTATGTCACTTTAAGATTAATTTTTTCACAACCAAAACTTCAGTAGGATGACTCAAAAATCAAATTATAAGAGAAAAATTTGGATTTAATTTTTAAAATATACTTTTTATTGCTTGAAAAATTATTCTGTGAGATTACGATGGTGTCATTGGTAGGTACAAAATGAAGTAATTTTTACTATTACGCTTATACTAAAACTTTTTTCAGCACTTGTCCATTATTAATTTATTAGAAATCTCCTGTGTATCTAATGTGTCAGAATTTTTTTTAATAGATATAAGAGCTAGACTATTCTAACTTTCTTGCAGCATTGATAACCTTAAGTAGGATTTGCTTGCTTCATTTAAATTAATAAAGTTTTTAGCTGCGACAACAAAATTAAAAGGTTTGCCTATTTTTTCAGTATCTTGGAATCTCTCTTTCAAATTAATTAAAAATATTGAAAAATTCGCACTTAAGCTTTTTTTTTAGGGTCTGCTATTGCTTCATCTTTTCATTCATACAGAAAAAATTGTTTTGTTTTTCGAATACAAAGTTCTGATATATGTGTTTCAATATCTATTTCCTTCGATAATTCTGATGCCTTTTCCTAACAGTCTTAAGAGCCTGTTAATCATAATGATTCAAGTTGATATTTAGTACCATTAATTAATTGTAATGCAGCCATTAAATCAAGAGGAGGATTTTGCAGGGCATTACTAACACATTGAACATGTTGCAAAATTTCAAACCAAACAACAAGCTAAAATACAAAATGAAAAAATATATTTCCTTGTTCAAACCTTTTGCCTTGACAAACGTTTTTAGATTCTTTGAAAGTGATGCTTTGGCTACTTCTCTCAGAGATTTTTTACTGCCTGGTAGCTCAAGTCTCACTACTCTTACTGCATTTATTTTTCCTTCCCATCTTGTGTCAAGCAGACTATATAGCAATTTTATCATTATTTGTAAGCATTTACCATCTTTGAGTTGATGCAGGAAACAGATTATATTGCTTCTGCAGTATACCAAAAAACAAAACCACTTGTATTGATAGACAGATGGACAGAGTTTGAGTAATTATGTATAAAAGATTATTATATTAGTATTAATAGATATACGATCATGATAAAATGTACTAAACCAGATGTACAAAAGGTAATCAAATAAAAATATTCAGTCGGAATCAGAGCCTGGAGTTAGCAGTTGAACCAGTTAAAATAACTGGAGAGTACCACCGAGACCCGTGCTTTAGACCCATGCCATAGAGGCTCACCGAACTCAAGAAAATATGTTGTATATACTTAAATCATCCTTCTCGTACTATTTGTAATAAATGCTCATATGGAAGCATATTTTGTTGGCTCATGCATTTAATTTTTCCATTTTAAAATCTTGAGGATGAATGGACAAATAATTTAGATATAGAAGTTGGAAATCGAAAAGAACTTCATTCTGTTGTTCCTTCACATTAGCATTTCAATGGGCCCAGCAACCCCCACAATGTGGTTGGGGGAAGGAGCACTGCGATTATGTCTGATCCCCAAATCAAGGGGACTTTTTACTTTTTAATATATCAGTAGTGTTTGCTGTGGGGGCATTCTTTATTACTGGTAATGGTAAGGAATTCAATCTGAAAACTGTTTAAGATATTCAAAGGTGCAGGGGCATATTATTTGTTGTGGGGGTCCCAGATTTGCTGGTATGACTCTGATCTTCACTAGATTAGGGATCCACAGTTAGGTAATTGAGTTTATAAGAAAAAAGGCTACCAAGCAGTGGTGTTGACTATTTGCAGTTGAAGTTTTATCTCTCAATCTCTCATTGTTTAAAGGAAAATTAATAGTCCGGAGGTCCCTTCATTTATGAGTGGTTTTGTTTTCCGAAAATTTATGTTAATTACTTCCTAAATAAGGCTATGGTGTGTTATATACCATTAAATGCCATTTGGAGACATTTTTTATAGTGGAGGAAAAGAATGGTAATGGACCCGAGATCATAAGAAATATCAGAACCCAGTATTTCACTCCTGGGCCCCCCTCATGCCAGGCCTCAGATGGACAACCAGTTTGCCCATGCCTGTATTGGCACTGCTAACTATAATAGAATATCTAAAACTGCAGAATCACATTCTATTGTCATGAATACTAAAAAAATGTATCAATCTTTAATCAAAGCTGCAAAAAATATCTTACAATGATAATAGATTAGATAAGGCTGCAGAAAATATCTTACAATGATAATAGATTAGATAAGGCTGCAGAAAATATCTTACAATGATAATAGATTAGATAAGGCTCCAAATTAATTGAAAGAAGCTTGGCAGATAATTAATGGCGAATTAGGTAAGCGAAAGGCTCCATTTATCCCCAAGGTCAACAATGCTGAAGGCAAGCCTATTACTGTCCCCTCTAGTATTTGTAATGTTATTAACCCTCCAGCAGGCATGCCCAAATTTTCAGCATGAGTGGTTGCATGTGACACTTTGTGCCCCAAAAGTATTTGTCAAAGTAAAATGAAAAAAATACAAATTTTACTTAAGGAAAGTATTTTACAAATTGTATAATAACTTTTAAACATCCTCAAAACAATTAAATTACACATGGTTGCAGTTCCAACGGATAACAAAATTGTAAAAATGAAACATAAATATTACCAAATTTTAAAAAATTAAATCTCTCATGGATCCGTTACTGATTATTAAGATTAAAAAGGGCAAAAAGTAAAAAAAAATACTTACATGACCGAGCATGCAATATATACAATGATTAGATATTAATCCCAATGTTAATAGTTACTGTCACAAGACCAGGCACATGGCTTTTTCATTGCTACATCAATGACATTGTTCACTTTGATTAAATCACACAACAAACTGTAATGCATTACACAACATATAACAACATTATCTGAAAGCCAAGGACTTACTGAAGGAATATACAATGGGAATAATCACCCGCATAACTAAAACTTATTCATATGTTCCACTCAGGCACTGAGGAAGGTAGGAGGTGGAAAGTATCACTCTTGAGATTTTCTACTGTGCTGCAAACAATAAATATTGGTTGGGGAGTGAAAACAACCCATGCAAATAATTAAGGGTTAAAGACAAGTTCTATAAATGAATTCAAAATGAGCCTTAAGAAAGAACTAATCAACAAATGATTTTATGATCTCAAAGAGTATTTAGACTCTTCTATATAATGTATATTACATTTAATCTTTCAAGGAAATAATTTATTAAATTTATGTAATCTTGTTTGGAATTTTATCCTGTTTTTATAACTTATGTATAGTATTATTTTATCCTGTATTTTACTGACTTATTTTTTATACTTGCATTGTCTGATGAATCCTTTACCTATATAATTTATGTTTGTATTCTCTCTGACATGTCCTATGTCTGTACTAGACCTCCTGGAACAACAAATAATAATAATAATTTTTTAATGTTATATTTTATTTTATAAAATGACAGCAAAACATGAATGAATGAATGAAATTTTATTGATTCCGTAGGTCTACATAGACATGGAATAGGTCATAGTAAAACATAATATAGCACAGACAATACAATACAAAAAATTGAAATGAAAAACAGAGAAGACAATTAGCTGGTATTATTGTCACATTACAAATCTCTATCAGTCAAGTATTCAGAGACACTATAATAATTTTTACTTATTAGATGGCGCTTCAATCGCCTCTTGAAAGACAAGGTACAGGAGGTTGACTTAATCCTAGAGGGTAAGTTATTAAACATAATAGAGGCAGCATGGTAAGGTCCTTTTAGGGAAAGGGACAAGTGATACTCATTTAAATGAATGTTTAGTTTATTGTAAGTATGGTGCGAGTGGTTGTTGGAATTTGTTGGGAAAAGGTGAGGGTGTTGTTTAACAAAAGTAGCACAATTTAAAATATAGATTGAAGGGAGAGTTAATATATTAAGGGAGTGAAATAATGGCTTGCCAGGAGTTCGGTAAGGTAATTGCAACATTGCCTTGATAGCGTGCTTTTGTAAAGAAAAGACTTTGTTGGAGTAGCTGACATTGCCCCAAAATATGATGCCATAGGACAGAAAAGAATGAATTTTAGCAAAATAGAAAAGTTTTAGGGTACTGATGGAGACAATGGGTGCCAATTTTCTTAGCATAAAAATGCCAGTGGCCACTTTTTTCATAACAGAATTAATGTGGATTGACCAATCTAAGTCTTCACTAATGTGTATACCTAGATATTTTACCGAGGTAGAACGTACAATGTTTGAACGGTCCATTTTTAGTAATGGACTGAAGGAAGAAGGTGACTTTTTTGTGTGAAATTGAAGGTAAAGGGTTTCATTACTATTCACTTTAAGATTATTGGATTGAAACCAGTGAAGCATGCTGTCCGCAGAAGAGTTTGAAATATTAATTAAATCAGGCAGATTTTCGGAGTGCAATACACATGATGTGTCATCTGCCTATAATAGGAGTTTGCTATTAGCAATATTATGGGGAAGGTCATTCATGAATATAATGAAAAGCAGTGGCCCTAATATTGAACCCTGAGGGACACCACTCCACAATTTTAGTGGTTTAGATTTAGAAGTGATTACACCATTAGAAGTCTGATGTGTGTATTTTACAATTTGCTGCCTGCCAGATAGAAAGGAATTTATCCAATTGAGGGCATTTCCATTTATTCCCACATTGCGAAGTTTAGTATATAGTATTTCATGGTCAATGCTATCAAATGCCTTTGACAGATCATAGAAGATACCAAGAGTGAAGTCTTTCTTATTTAATGCCTGATGGACCTGGTTAATTAATTGGAAGGAAGCTGATATAGTGGATCTAGCTTTCCTGAAGCCATGTTGAGATTCATGGAGTAGAAGAAAATATTCAAGAAAATGGATTACTCGGTTATAAAATATTTTTTCAAATACTTTGGAAAATACCGATAATACTGATTTAGGCCTAAAATTATCTGAGTTAGAGAGAGAGCCTTTTTTAGGAATGGGTAGAACACAAGCAAACTTAAGGGTAGAGGGGAATTGCCCTTCATAAAAAGATGAATTTATTATATTAACTAGAGGAAGAGCAATATAATTAATGACAGCTTTAATTATAGGCATTGGGATCTCATCAAGACCACATGACCATGAGTTGTCAAAGGACCTAACAATATTTTTTATTTCATGAACATTAGTAGGAGCTAAAAATAGTGATTTAGAAGGAGGAGTAGGCATGGAATGATAAGAAACAGTTGGGGTAGTTGCAATGGGAGTGGTTTGACAGAATTGTAAGTTGAAGTGCTGAGCTATTTCATCAGGGTTGGAGAGAAGGCAATTATTGAAACTAATGTTATTTTGGTTTGGGTTAATCATTGTGGCTTTGGTATTGCATTTAATTACATCACAGGCAGATTTAATAATACTATTGGATGACTGAATATAGTTTTCATTGATTAGTTTCCGGTAATCTGAAACACATTGTTTGAATTTTTTAAGAGATTGTTTATAAGAACCGGAGAGATTGTGATCAATGTATTTGCATTTATAGTGTAAATCCCATAGAAATTGACCCATGATTATTAAATCATTAGAATAAAATTTTTTATTTAGATTTAAGGTTCTCTGCCTAACTCGTTTAATGGGAAAAACAGCATTGAAGTACATCATAAAATAATTCATAAAGGCATTGAATTTAGCATTGGTGCCTTGAGCATTTGATACATCCTCCCATTTAAAAGTTTAGGTATAATGTATTTTAAAGGTCGTTGACCATATACATTATTAATATGGGGTAATAAAAATGTTGTTCTACAGGTAAGGAATTTGTGGTGAGTCACATTGTGGTAACTAACATCCTGGAAGTATTTTAGCAACAGGTTGTAATATAATAAACCTTTGGATGAAAAAACATGAGCGGTACGATATGCATCAAGTTTCACTATCCCATTATTATCTAAAGCTGAGTGTGGAGCTATATGCTTTATGATTTGTCTTTGAATTGTGGACACACTGTCTAGATAGCAGTTAGAAGCAAAGCCCAATACCTCAATTCCATATCTTAACAGAGATTCAAATAAGGAAAAATACAACATATGTCTACATTCAGCAGGTATATGTTCACGTATATAGTAAAACCTCATGATATAAGCCTTAATCTGTTTGAAAGTTTATTAATATGCGCATTCCATCTAAGGTGATTATCAATGACTACACCTAGATATATATGACAACTGGCATTCCTAATACATTCACATTTACAATATAAGAAATTATCATGTAAGCAAACACAGGAGTGACAAAAAACTTTGATCTCATGTTGGACGCCAACATGTGATGACCTAATGTGCATTACCACAGTTTTCTTTTTATTAATTATAAGTTCACGATCATATGACCACCTGAGAAAGTTGATAAAATCATTTTGGAGTAATGATTCAGCAGTATCTAATTTCTTATGACCAATAACAATCAAGGTGTCATCAGCATACTGGATCAGTTTACAATGATTAACCACTTTATGCATATTATTAACTTACATGTTAAATAAAAGAGGGCCTAATACCGATCCTTGAGGTACCCCACAATCAAAGATATAATTTTTACTATAATTTTCTCCAATCTTGACTGTATACTTTCTTTTGTATAAATAGTTACGAAACCACATGTTTAAAGAACCATCAATACCATATTTATGAAGGATGAGCAACAACATTTCATGGTTAATTGAGCAAAATGCTTTGGAATAATCTATAAAAAGTACTAGTACATGGATCCCTTTATCAAGGTTCTCACATACATATTTAGAATATTCAATTAATGCCTCAGTGGTACCAATGCCTTTGCGAAGGCCATATTGAGTACTGCTAATAATAGAGTTTTCTCCTAAATATTTCAATAAATTGTTCAAAATATGTCTTTCTAGTATCTCGCCAGTAACAGAAATGATAGCTATAGGGCAGTAGTTACTAACATCATCATAAGCACAATTTTCGTATATGGGTCTAACAATAGACTCCTTTACGGTGTCGGGAACTTCACCACTAGAGATGCTTATATTAATTAGATTACTTAGCACAGGAATAATTTCTCTTACAATCAATTTCAAATCAGCTACCCTTATTTTACCAGCACCAGGGGGTTTATGTGAATTAAGCTTAATAATTATATCTTTGACTCCTGTAGCAGTTCTTTTGGGGAGATAAAAACAATGAAGCTTTGATACATCTGTCAGATAATCAAACCAAAGCTTGTTCTAACATTTGTGTATAACCTTATAAACACTTGCAGCAAAATGAGAGGAAACGTTATCAACAATTGTCTGCCAACTGCCCTTGCAACCAAAATGTTTATTGATCATCTACAGACTTTTACCAGAGATACCAAGTAAGTTATTTAAAGTGTTCCAAGTAGCTCTTAGATTGTTGCATCCTAACAACTTAAACTTATTTGAGTAAAAGTGCTTTTTAGCCTGTCTAATAGCTAGGTTTACAATATTTCTGTAAGAAATATAATCGTTTCTATATAAGACATTACCGAGTGCACTTTTCCATCTTCTGAATAGTGTATCCCTTTCCTTAAGTTTTTTAAACAAATCCTCTATCATCCATTTCTTTTTGTATTTAGCGAAGCATTCTTTATTTTGATACTTTGTGAATGAAGGATAGGTGGATGATACATACACTGAATCAAAGAAGCTGACAAGGGTGTTATATAATTTATGTACATTACTGCAATGCTTGTCATACTTGGAAAAATCATTATTAATTAAAAGCTACCTCACCTTGGCCTCCCTAATCCTTCCTACAGCAGTGGGAACATTACTCACAGAATCACATCTGCCATTACTGTCATGCAGAAAAACATCTAAGCCTATCATATAATGGTCAGATATTTTACACTTGATAACCGTAGAGTAAATAATAATAATAATTTTTTAAATAATTTATTTCCATCAAATAATAATAATATTAATATTTAAAAAAATATTAATAATCATTTATTAATAAGGAAATACATATGAAGCACAATGTTCTTTTACATAACACTGGAATGTGTGAAAGTGGTTAACATTTTTAATTTAAAAACACATTTACAAACTCAATATTCCATCAAATGCACTCAATACTGAGCTTCACATAATAAAGTATAATAAGTATAATAATAATAATAATATGGAGAATAAAATTGAATTGAATTATATTTTTGAAAGGTTGGATACAGATGTTGATGCTTCTTTTTTTATCCCAATATCGTTAACAGTTTATCATATTGTATTATATGACCATACATTTCCCACCTTAACTATACAGATTTAAACAATGATTTATTTTAAACTGCACTTAGCTAAATCACAATTTTTGTTACGGTTGAAATAGATTTCATTGTTCCTTTTTTGTCTGGATATCATATATGGTTCGATTCAAACACACGTAACTTCACGAACATTATACAGGTATACTTTGCGCAGGCCTTCCGAGAGACTCAGAGAGGCATGGGCCACTTCCAAATTTTGAGGTCCCTTACCATAATAAAAATAATACAATTCTCATAAGGAAAAGTTTAAGCATTACATAACCCAATTTGGTGGTCGGGGTTCGCTGAATGGTTACAGTAGGTTACATTGGGCTAGGGGGTTCAAGCTTGTACTATGTGGCACTCTTTCATTAAATCTTCTGACCCCTTAAAGAAAAGATATTATCCGAAAAAATGTTTTGCTTACAGTGCTTTTTACCCAGCCAATAATGCAGACCCCATTGAAATAGCCCTCTAGAGACATTTTTTTAAAAAGTGAGTTCAAATCAAAAATTCTGTGCATTACATAAAAGGAGAGAGGGGAATCTAATTGAGGGTTATGCAGGATTATATCGATTATCAAAAACTGGGTAATTTGAGTTACGTAATACTTGAACGTCCTGCAAGAACAAAATAAGAAAATCGTATTTTATATTTCTTTTTGGCATGTCCTATTCAACATTCATTGTTGATATTTAGATGAATAAAAATATAAATAAATAAATATTCTTCTTCTTCATCTAAAGGCTAAGCCTTGTCGCTGCAACCATGAACTCCTGTCCTCTGCCATTCTCTTCAACATCTCATATTTCTCAACTCCCATCACTGACTCCACGTCATCTAGGTATTTCTTTCTTGGTCTGCCTCTTCCTTTCTTCCCTAAAAGTTTCCCCTCCAAGATGTTCACAATTAATCCATTATGTCTAATCACATGGCCTAAAAATTTTGCCTTCCTTTCTTCCATTCCTCTGATCAGTTTCCTTTCTTCTTTTACTTCTTCCAAAACTTCAAGGTTTGTCTTTCTCTCTGTCCAACTTATCTTTATCAATCTTCTCCATATCCACATTTCTGTCGCTTCCAGACGGGACCTCTCCCTCTTTCCTAACATCCAACTTTCACTACCATAAAGTAAGGTACACCAGACAAAAGCTTTTGCAAAGGATTTCCTTACTTCCAAATTCATACGACTGCTTGTCAGTAGGTTCCTTTTGCATTGAAAAGCTTGCTTTGCAAGTGCTATTCTTCTTTTCACTTCCTGTACGCATCTATTATCTTCAGTAATTGTACTACCTAGGTAGCAAAACTGCTTCACCTGCTCAATTTCCTGATTGTCTA
Organism: Tanypteryx hageni; assembly: GCA_028673005.1. Taxonomy (NCBI): domain Eukaryota; kingdom Metazoa; phylum Arthropoda; class Insecta; order Odonata; family Petaluridae; genus Tanypteryx; species Tanypteryx hageni. The sequence continues at coordinate 43,120,750 of CM054120.1, forward strand.
TTTTGATCTTTGATATTGTCCCTGCATTACTTTTGCCTATAACCATCAATTTGGTTTTCTTGATATTTATCTTTAATTCCCACTGTTTTAACGTGCCCGATAATACTTTCAGCATTTTATTCATTTCTCTTTTTGAATCGCTGAATATTATAATGTCATCTGCAAATCTAATGCAGTGTATTCTAACTCCATTTATTTTTATGCCTTTTGTCTTTTCCTTCATAACTTCTATACTTTCTTCATTGAACATATTAAACAAATATGGAGATAGCGGACAATAAATATATAAGATAATAAATTATTTGAATAATTTTTTATTTAAGAAATGCTTTTCCAGCATTTGATACTGCAAATTTATTAATTATTGATGAGAAGTCTACGTTGTTTTTCAGAAAAGAACATGAGGTTTTAGGCTAAAATCGACATTTGGTGAGGCCCTCTTTTCGTCGAAGCTCCCAGCTTGTGTCTCTTGCGCCTGTGCATAAATCCTTCTCTGAACAAGTACCAAAATTTGAGGCCCAGGTCAAATGGCCCTCCTGGCCCCTCTCTCATATGGTCTGACCTCGAGATACACTTTTTCGCAACACGTTTATTTCGGTTTTACGCTCATTATACTTTACGACTCTACCTCTCAAACCGCTCGCTAGATTTGGGTTTACTCTCTAATAAAACCGACCGAAGAGCCTTGTTCCGCCCCTTGCAAAGGACATAAACTCTAACAAGGAATAACAACTTTCTAAAATTTTATTTAAAACGGTTCAATAAACGAATTCGATACTACTGCGCCATATTCAGGGTTACATTAAAAGATTTCTAGGTCGATACATACGAGGAGAAAAATCATCAATTTTCCAGTAGCCAACGATAAAATTGTCAAAATATACAGAGATTTTTTTGCATTCTTTTCGGAAAAGTTTATAATATTTTGTCAGTTTCCAGTTTGTTGAAAGTGAAATGAACTCTCGTATGTACGAATTTTCCGGGCAATCTGTAATTCTATGAATACACCTGGCTTGTATGTTTACATAAACATTAATGTTAAATAAAGTAATAAAATTTTCAGATAGGTGAATGCAATATACGATCTGATATTCATCGTTAATAAATTGTAATAAATTCGCACGATGCTTAAATGTTTACCGAATTTACCTTTGAAAACTATTCTGCCGTTAATACGTGCTTTTCAGTTATCCGTGTCTGCACTAGTCCCAAATGACACAGATAATCGAGGATTTACTTTACATATATACATGGGAATAGCCTCGTTTTTTACTCAATTTTAGGAACGCGTCTACTATTTACAACTTTATTCTTATGTAAATATGTGTTTCGCAATACGCTTAGAGTTTTAGGAACTCTTCCCGAGCGTATTGCGAGGTTTACGTGACCTTAAGGGGCCCCTAGACAATCAATAATATTGTCAATGTAGGTAGACAATAATATTGAATCTCCCGTCAATACGCTTCAATAATCTCGTCAATCTAGCTATCAATACGGCGACTTCCCACTGTTGTTTTGAAAATCGGTTGTGTACTCTATTTTTTGACGAGGTGGCGATTTTTACGTGTTTATTTTTGAAATTAGGTGAAATGGTTTCCAATACAGATGTGGCGTTTCTTGCCTTGACTTTGGCAGTGTGTAAAATGAAAAAACCAAAGAAGAAAAGAAGTAGACGCTGGTCAAAAGAATGGTACAAGCTGAGAAGCCGTTTTACTCACGAACATTTGCTGAACTTTCTGCGAGTCACAGAACCAGAGGATTACAAAAATTTCCTCCGAATGGATGAAGCGGGCTTTGATAATCTATTGGAGCTAATTTGGCCCAAATTGAAAAACAAGATACAGTGATGCGTGCAGCGATCCCGGCAAGTCAGAGACTTTCCATTACATTGAGGTACCTAGCTTCTGGCATGGATTTGGAGGACTTGAAGTACATGTGTGCTATTGCTCCCCAGACGTTGGAGCAAATCATTATGGAAACGTGCGAGGCTATAATTGAGGCCTTGAAAAAGAATATTCAGGTAAGCATTTTGTAGTATTATTAAATTTTTATTATTAAAAAAGTACATAATTAAGAACAGTACAAAAGTAGGTATGCACTCAAAACTCAAAATGACGTAAATGTTGTTAAGTATTCTGCTGCAGTTGTCCCGTCTTGGGAGTCAAGACTGATGGAGGAATGTTCTGGTAGTTCTGTTGAGTCCTTGCGAGTAGATGTTTTTGTCTTGTTTTGGGGGGACAGTCTCGCTGGTCTGTAGACGGTGCCTGCGATGCTTGACTTGAATGACTCTGAAACAATAATTGAAAGAGATTATAAAAACAATATTTTTTGTTTTAGGTACCCAAAACTGCAGAGGGATGGAAGAAGCTAGCCGAGGAATTTCAGGAACAATGGAATTTCCCCAACTGTGTGGGTAGTGTTGATGGCAAACATATACTGATAGAAAAACCCATCAACTCTGGTTCTTACTACTACAACTATAAAGGAACTTTCAGTATTGTACTCATGGCTATTGTCAGCGCGAATTATCAACCCATCGTGATTGATGTTGGTGCCAACGGACGAGTATCAGATGGTGGAGTTATGAAGAACACGATATTTTGGCAAAAGTTGTCTGAGAACCAACTAAACCTTCCTAATCCGAGTGAATTACCAGGCACTGAAAAAAAGTTCCCGCACGTGTTCGTAGGAGATGAAGCTTTTCAACTACATCCAAATTTTATGAAGCCCTATAACCGAGCTAATCTCATGAATGAAAAACGAATTTTTAACTATAGGTTGTCCCGAGCACGAAGGATTGTCGAAAACGCTTTTGGGATTTTGACATCTAGATTCAAAATATTCCAAAAATACATTAAATTTAAACCTCAAAATGCTCGGAAAATAGTGATGTGTTGTTGTCATTTGCACAACTACTTGTCAACAAGGAACAATGGATACTATATGCAACGCGGTGATGTTGACTACGAAAATACTACTACTGGCACTATCGAAGAAGGTTCATGGAGACAGGGAACACAACCTAGTTTGCAACTTCAAAAGGACAGAGGCAACTCAAGTGTGGAAGCAAAGAAAACAAGGGATGATTTCACCGAGTATTTCAACTCCTCTGCTGGGTCAGTTTCGTGGCAAAATAAATGCTTACAGTAATAACAACACTAATCAAAAAAGTCGTAACTTAGGTCGTTGTTTACCACCATTGGATTAAAATTTCCACTTTGTTATTTGCTGCATTTAGCACATTATGCGATTGTGTCCACACACTTGTGTGGTGAAAGTTTCTAAATAAACAAATATTAATAAGATGTACTTGAAATTTACTTACCTCTGAACTTTCAGTTTCTGCTATTTCTAGTTGGTCCTTTATAAACAGCATATCGTCGAAATACCAGGTCTTCGGTTTTGGGATCTCGTCGGTTGATGCACCTGACCGCTTCGCATTTTCAATTGCCTTGAAGTCTTTGTTGAAATTGGTGCGTAAAATGTTTATTTTCTTCTTGAAATTTTCAACGGTGAAATCCCGTTTGAACTGAATCAACGCGTCAACTATTTTTTGCTGAGAAATGTTTTTTTATTTTGGTTGAAATAATCTTTCGATTTCACTTTCCACAGTTCTGGGCAATCACGGTATAACGTAATAAGCAACATCGTAAAGTCTCGTTCCGCGTCGGAATTTTCTTTCGGTGCGTCAGACATTTTGCCTGTACGACGTCCGAGTTGAGACTGACGAAATATTATTTATTTTATTTATTTCCATGCGGCCCCTAAACAGCTGTAATCGGCCTTTTACAAGGGGCTCATTAACATAAAAGCAAGGACTATCACAAACATCCATGCCCTAGGTGAAGAAAAACCCACCTAGGCGGGATTCGAACCCGCGACCTTTGGATTGGCAGGCGAGGACGTTACCCTGCCACCACCGAGGCCGGTATTGACAACTAAACCTCCTAAACGTCAATGCGCGTGTCAATATGGCTCCCGTCAATGCGCTTCAATCAAAATTTCTATCAATACGCTTCAATAAATTGACAATGCGTTTGAACCCCTGCTAAACGGTCAATATGCCCTTTCAATGCGCCTCGTCAATATTATTGATAGGCGTATTGACAATATTATTAATCGTCTAGGGGCCACTTTAGATACCCATTGCGCGTAGGCAAGAGGTGAATCAGCTGGGAACAAACATTAGTATGTGATACCTTGAGAAGACTTCGATACATTTCCGTAAGTTTGGAAAACTTTTTAGAGACTTCTTTTTTTAATATCGATATCGTATACGTTGCGATTGTATCGTATGTACATCACACATACATTTACGTATTCGGCTTTGTCAGCTCAGTGAGCTCAGTTCATTTCGGCTTGCATGCTGATGTGGTGTGGTCGTTCGGCTGTGGCATTAGCAGGTAAGGAAATCTTGGGGCATACTTATTTGGAATTAACGTCGGATTTATGTAATCGGTTCGTTCAGAATTATGTTATTAATAGCAATAAAAAATGCTGGATTGACATTGACGCAATTGTATTTTTGTTTCGTGATCTGATATAATAGAGCACGTTTACTTCAGGCCAAGTTGATCAAGTATTCGTGAGACATGAATGTGGTTATCGAGCAGTCCAGGGTTTCAAATTTATGGCAGCGGGGTAACGTTGGGACGCGAAACTTCCCCTACCACTTTACCGGTTTTTAATATCCCACCTTTCGGTGCTCGTTTTATTGCTTTTGTTTTTTTATTTTTCCCCCTCGAGAGTTCGGGGCGAGGCAGTCTTTCTCAGGCATGGCAGAGGACGGTAAGGACATCCCCCGGGGGCATATAGAAAATTGGCAGATCGCGTGAGCGTGCCTTCCCTTCCTGTACCCTTTCTCTATTCCTTTTTTCTTTCCAACAGCCATTCCCATCATTTTTTATTATTTTTGCTACTCGGTAAAGGCCAGCCTTCCGATTTTAGTCACGAATACCCTTTTGGGAGCATCACGGATCCGGGGCGAAAAACATCAGTGCCGAAACCCAAGAATGTTGGTATTAATCATGAGTTAGCGTTTATTGTTTGCATTTTTTCTAATTTTAGTTGTGGTTGATCGGGAAGAAGGCAAACACCCCGGCGTTATGACACGTGAACAATTTGATTCTAGTCTCCGAGCGCTTCACAGCAAACGTAAGATTATCGAGTTCTATTTTGGCCGCGAATACGTTAGCGTGTGAATTAAACACCTTGGGAAATAATGTTCTAACTTCTTCTAATTTGCGTGTTTTTCGTGCTCGGGCCGAGAATCTTTCGGAGGTTTATTCTTTTCAAGATGCCCAATTGAAACTTCGATTTTTGCCATTAATGCAATCAGTCCGATATATTAAGTGAAAATGGAAGAGTATTACTATTTTGTGTTATGTCTTAAATTTTATTAAGCAATTGTCAGTGTCTCGCAATGTGGCCGGTTCGGCTGTTTCAGATATTTCGCCGGTGTCTATGCAAAAATCTCGCCTCCCGACTATTGAAATACCCCGATTTTCGGGTTCCTTGGTTGACTGGGAAATGTTTCGGGATTTATTTAAATCTATAGTTCACGATCGGAAAGATATTGCCGAAGTGGAAAATTTCAAAAACGGCGCTTTCGAGCGATGCCTTCTCTCATTAACTCTGTCACAATTGGGGGACAATATTACGCCACGGCGTGGAGGAGCTATGCGATTATTATAATAATCGGCGTGTATTGGGTTTTGGTTACGTGGATAACTTGAGTTCTCACCAATTTCGTCGGATTCCATATCTGACTTGCAAAACTTTAGCAGTACTTTTTCTGAAGTATATGCAGCGCTTCTAACTTTGAATATCCCCGATTTGGGATAATTTCTTTTGTTTCGTTTGGCCGCGCGATCATTTGGTGCGGATATATTATCCCGTTTTGAGGAGTCTTAGTGGCGAAGAGTTTCCTTCTCTTACGCAATTACTAACCTTCGTCAAAAGGCAAATTAAGATTATGCATTTCCGAAACGTATAGAAGTGCGTTCTCCGGTTCGGAGGCCTAATTCACGCTCTAAAATTACGTTGGCTGTATTCTATTAATCTGTGGTGGGCTCATGTTACTGTAACTCCTGATGCTAATAAAATAGCTGTATTAAGTATAGGAATAGATATTGGATCAAAGGGAATAATTCCCTTAGGAGGTCAAATTCTTCCTATATCTACTGTAGGTGATAAACTTCTATGAAAATATGCTCAAAAAAAAGAAGCGAAGAATAATACTTCTGATGTAATAAATACAATTATTCCTCAACGTAACCCAATTACTACTGGATATGTACAGGCGAAAATATTACGGCGAGGTCTAATTCGCCCAACAGAGACGGCTGTCCATTATGTCTCTCTTCCCACTTGCTATATCAGCGTGAAAAATATCGTGAGATGGGCTTGGAGCAGCGTTTGAATTTTGTTCGCTCTAAGAAGCTTTGTTACAAATGCTTGAGATTTGGTCATTGGACCCCCACGGTGTCCACGGAAGACACTTCGTTGCATTAAATGCCAAGGCGCTCATCACGCGTGTCTGCATTCCATTCGTACGAGCCCCATTAATTCCTCTCTGAGACCCCTTTCGGAGCCGCAGGCGGACTCTTCCATATCCGTGCCTGATCCCGCTTTCTCGTCGTCGCCTCGGGCCAGCCCTACTACTTTCACGTCAAGTACCGAATACAATTCGCCTAGCATGGTGGTCTTAGGTACTTCGGTGGTTTGTGTTTTAGATTCGCAGGGTCACCCCCAGACTTTTCGCTTCGTGGTGGATTCCGGTTCTCAGGTGTCGGCTATTTCCGCTGCTGCGGTAGAACGCTTGAAATTGCCCATTTTACCTTATGGCAATTTAGCTGGGTTGTCTCGAACTCCGTTGGCACGCCCCAACGGCATTGCACAGTGTTCTCTGTTGGCGAGGAAAACTTCTCTTTCGAATTTATCGGTTCACGCGGTGGTTTTGCCACAAATTGCCAGCCATCTTCCCAATGTTCCTCTTCCACTCTCTATTTCATGGATGATGTGGGCGTTTTTTCCTTAGCGAACCCGTGCTTTGACAGGCTTGCGCCGATCGATTTTTTTATTGGGGATGGGTCTTTTCCCCCGGATTCTTCAAGGTGGGCGGAAAATTCTTTCCGCGAACAAATTAATTGCACTAAATTCCGTCTTTGGGTGGCTACTGATGGGCGGCGTAGATAATATGCACCTTTCAAAAATAAATCCAATCGCATCGTGCACTTTAATAAAGGACACTGTTGATCAACAATTAAAACGTTTTTGGGAAATATAGGAGCCGATTCGGACTGTGCCTGAAAATTCTGATAACAGTTATTGTGAGCAATTGTTTTCGGAGAATTGTTATAGGGATGGTACGGGAAGATACGTGGTTTCTTTGCCTTTTAGGCAATTTCCCCCTCACCTTGGCGAGTCTTATTCTCTCGCAGTCACGCGGTGTCTAGAACTGGAACGTCGGCTGTAATGTAAGCCTGATTTGAGGGAGGAATATTCCAATTTTATGAAGGAATATCAAAGTTTAGGCCATATATCCGTTTATAAAAATTCCGACGCTGTTTATTGGCCTCATCACGCAGTTAACGAAGGTTATTCCTTCGGGTATTAAGACTCTGGTGGTGTGTGATGCTTCGGCGCCCACGTCTTCTGGCAATTCTCTTAATGTTTTTTTTACCGGTCCTAAGCTTCAAAAGGAAATCTTCTATGTTCTATTAACCTTAGAGGATTTCGAATTAAATACGGTGAGCTATGGGGTGGGGTCATCCTTTTATTTGGGTATTCGAGTCCTTTATCAGTTGGTCAAAGACAAAAGCTTTAATTTTCCTCTCGCTGCTAAAGCCATTCTTCATGAGACTTACGTAGACGTCGTTGTCACCGGAGCTGATAAGATCGCAGAGACGTTGGAACTGCAAAAGCAGTTGATTGATTTATTGTCTTTGGGAGGTTTTCTTTGGGAAAATGGTCTAGTATTTGTTTAGACGTCTTGTCTATGATTCCATTGGTGAAACGAGAGAATAAAATATTTTTTGACGAGGCAGAATCAGCGTCTACTAAGGTTTTAGGCATCTCTTAGAAACCAACAAATGTTTTTTGTATCATGTTGACTTTGATCAATCAACGAATTCGAAACGCTATCTTCTTTCTAATATTGCTAGAATTTTCGATCCTATTGGCGCTTTAGCACCCGTTGTTTTCTGGGCAAAATGCCTTATGCAATCTTTATGGAAATTGGGAATAGCTTGGGACCAGCCCTTGCCCACTCCTATCCTCCAATTGTGGAAGAAGTTTTTATCCCAAACTTCTGTTTTATAAGAAATTAAAATTATTTGTTGCATAGGGGCACCTAGTGGTTCGGAAAATCAGTTGCACGGTTTTTTCCGATGCTTCAGAGAAGGGTTACAGCGCGGTGGTTTTTGTGTGCACTCTTCCACCAATGCCGGTGGATCTTTTGGAACTTCCTAGTTAGACTCCTCGAAACGGTCCCAGGCTGGGCAGCAGTATTCAACGATAGGACGGATTAGCGAAAATAGGCGATTTACTTCACACTCGAGGGGCATTCCCACAGGCAGGGCCGTGCTGTGGGTATATGACGCCCGTGAGCAAAGTAGAGTTTGCCGCACCCAATTAATTTTTAAAAATATTGCAGCTCGAGAAAAAAGTTTATGCAAACCCATAACAATTATATTAACATATTTATTAGTTACTAACGTATATATTATTAACATTTAACATTTTTTAACAATGCTGAGCAAAAATTAAAATGTTATCATATACAACAAACAGTTACACTGTTTTTTTGGTTACATGGTTACAGTTTATCAAAAACATTCTTTTAATAAACATTTACTTTGCGAGCTTTAATATTAGAAATATGTTTTATGACAACATCTATATCCAAATTCTCGCAAAGCTCATGTTCTATAGAAATAACAGATAAAGATGAAAGCTTATCCTGTTTCATGGATGATCGTAAATAATTTTTTATTATTTTTAATTATAATATACGTTGTGCCACTGAGACGTTTGGAAATGTTGTCGCTAGATTATTTTCTACCATATGCTATAAAATCTCAATTACATTCATGCTAGGGGCCAAAAATGTTTGCAATACCTCTAATTCATTCAACAGATTTATTGCGCTGATACCAAATTCATTTCTCGTAGCATCACTCAGTTTGATCTCCAAATTTGTGCAAAACTTCAGTTTATCTTCTTGGCCATAATTTATTAGAATTAAGGATATCGTATAAAAAATGATAGTTTTGTTATGACCCTCTAGCTGGGTAAATCTTTCTATAACAGAAGAAATTGTGGTATCTAAAATTTCGAGAAAGAAATGTATTTTAAAATTTTTCTTTGTATTTGATATCGTCTAATCAGATGATTCATAATCAAAATTTCTTTTCTTCTTTCGCTGTCGAAGGGCTGTTACTTCTGGAAATTTACGTATTCTGTATTTCCTTAAGTCTTACAATTCTTTTTTTCTATACTCAACCCCAGAAAATCGTTTTCTTATACCAGCAGGCATCTAAAACAAGGGTTAATTTTTAATAATGAAAATAAAACCAAAACTTAAAAAAAATATAAAAACCATCAGAAAATAAAATTGAAAATGAAGCAGATTGATTGATTGAATGAAAGTTGTGTTTACAGAGGAAAAACTAAACGCTCATACAATCGAACCGACCAGAAACGACGGCAACAAATTAGACGGTAAACACTCTTTAATTTAAACTATTATGTAAACTGCAATTCTCGTTATCGATATAAATCGTTCCTTACAAAGCACGCCTTTTAGTGTGATTGTGATTAACAAAAATCTTCTTCCGGAAAAGAGCGAATAATTTTCTTTAATTTTCAAACAAACCGTAAAAATCAAAACCAAGATAAACTGCTTAAAGGACAAAAAGTATTCCTTGATTGAGATTACTATGAGTACTTATATCCTACTCTGATGTAGACATTTCCAAGTTGAATGCACAAAAAACACAAATCACTATCACTGTTGATGAATAACTTTTTGAATGAAAGAAAGCGTTGACACAAAAGTACAATCCTGTAAATAGATTCAACTTCAACAAAGGTCAACATAAGACTGATGAGATCTTTCTCAAAAAAGGCTTTTAAGCCTAAAAGGTTAGAGCTTGAGGTGGGGGTTAAAGAAAAATGATCATCTTGCGAAGAAATATAGCTTTTGAAGACTTTCATGTTGGGGACTTGGATGTAAACATTAAACAAGACACAAGGGTTTTGGGTCTGGCGGTAGGAATACGTGCAATTTAGAGGCTTGCTCCGAGCGGGAAATAGAATAAAAAAGAGTAACTTATAAGAAGTTGCTATTTTCGGCCATTCTGCTTTGAACACCCAGAATATTCCTAATACGAAAATGTCACAGAAGATTGGGACATTGCTCCTATTTGCTGTCATTCATAAGACAACTCTGTCGCCCCAACGCAATGTACAGGACGGTAGCCTTCTTCATCTTGCGTCGCAAAACACATGAAAATACAGTCACAAACACTCCCAAACCAGTGGCGTAATGGACACGCAACCCTCGTGCGGCGGAGGACGGCCAAAGGAGACCTACGGAGAAACGAGACCCCCTTCCTACTTGTTTTACGATGACTGGGGCCTAGGGCAACACTGCTCCCAACCAATTGCCAATATGCTACAGGGATGCGCGAGAAAAAGAGGAATAAAAAAAGTAACGTTCTTCAGTTTAGATTCGGCTTGTTACAATCCGGTAAAAAAAACGAAAGCAATAAATGTAGGGGTTTTGTGCTCAAGTCTGTACCCGACTTAAGCTTTTGAAGATTGCTGCTCACTGCCGCTCCATAGAAGCTGCCGCCCGTGTGCAATGCACACATTGCACCCATGGTAAGCACGGTCCTGCCCACAGGCCTCTGGAAGGAAGCCCTTGAACCCTACTGTGTATGTTTCTACGGGGTTGGACTCCAGAGTATTTTAATCACTGACGTATTCTAAGTTTAACCCATACGTTTCGTAAGTATAACGGGTGTCATATTGACAATCCTTTCGCCACTTCGCAATAGCGTGAAGGTCCCCTAGCATTATCATCTGGTCACTTCATGAATTGACTTCTCTGTACACAAGGGTATCTTCCGTAAAAAGTCTGATATTAATATTTATATTATCTGCCAAATCATTTATATATACCAAAAACATTGGCGGTCCAATTACACTAACCTTCCGGTTTTTCAGAAGTTACTTGTACGTAATCTAATACAACTCCGTCAAGAACTACTCTCTGGATTCTATCTGAGAAAAACGAGGCAATAAAGTTTACGATTCTCTCCTCAATTGAATATCCATTTAGTTTTTGCAATGTTATCGCGTGGGAAACGATGTAGAAGGCTGTCCTAAAATCCAAAAATACTGCGTTTACTCTTACTCAGTTGTCTGATGATTTCACGTTATAGTGGGTGAGTAGAGCTGAGTCTCGCATTCGCATTCTTTCCGGAAACCAAGCCGGTTTCTGTACAAAGCACCTTTGGTCTCAAGGAATAACATATTGAACTACCGACAAAGTAAATCGATGATATTAATAGGTCATATAATCTCTATGCTATAGACATAACCTGGTATTTGAGAATACCCAAGTTCGATTCTCAGGCATTGCAATGTTTTTTTCTCCAGTTTCCAAATTTCCCAAATATCAGCTTATGCCAATAGCATAGGGATCATATAATCAATAAATTCCATCTATTTATAACTAAGGCAACCTCACCATTGAGAGGGTACATTTCTTCTTTGATGTAGGTATCTCTTGGAGGATATCCGTCGCGGCTGGTTGTTTCTAACATGGCTAGCCCGGTCCTAACCTAAGAAAACATCCCCGTTCTGAAAAGGAAGTATTAATTTGTTACGGTAGTTCGACATAAACTTAACAATGCAAATAAACAGTTATCTAATTGATGCTAATGGCTATCCGGGCCAACGCATAATATTTACCGGATTTTATGAAATTTACGGGCGATAGGCCACAGCAAAAATTTTATTCTCTGTTGTTGTTATTCAGAAAAATATGGAAGTAAATAATTATATTTATTAGAGCACAAAATATAAGTTTTTGAAGAATATTGAAAACATTAAATTACGAAACTCTAAGAATTAATAAAAAAGGAATGACGGAATTCTTCTTGCCTTTTCTGCTGCAAAATTGAAAATTATAAGGTTACATCCCATTTCTTGCACTTCCTCAATTTAAATGAAAAGTATGGAGGACGCTGATAATTTGGGTTATAATAAAGCATTTCGTAGGTAGTTTGTGACTCTCTTGAGCGCCAAGAGAGAATGTTCCCTATTCGCTTCTTACGATCAACTTTACAATTAAAAAGTAATAATTTTCATATTGAGGACTTGCCAGAGATATAATTTTATTTTTACAACTTAAAAAAACCTTAAGAGGTGGAAGGGTTTGTGTACTCTTATGAACCAAAGAGCTATGCCGGCAGGAGATAATTCTCCTGGTAGGGCCATCCAAGCCGGAAAGGGCTGAGGGGATGAGTCAGACTAAGAAGCAGTCTTGGGGGTTTTACATCCCCCTGTGCAGCGGCAGCAGCTTGCACAGTACCTCTGTAGGTGGTGATCATGTGGATCTGAACAGCTACAGATGGGTAATCACTCTTGTGAAACTGCGATGAGGAAAGCAAGGGGAAACTACCTCATTATATTTCCCACGATAGGCTGAAAAGCTGCGAATACCTCTATGGATCTCTCTGGGGTAAAATAGTCCCCCAATCGGATCTCGGGGTAGGGACTACTCTAAGGGATGCACAGAGGAAATGGAACATTAATAAGAAGAAAGCAAGTAATGAGAAATTAAGAATAGGCATATGGAATGTTAGGACTAAGAATTCAGGAGGTAAACTATAGAACTTAAAAAGGGAAATAAGAAGGAATAATGTAGGTATAGTAGGTCATAGTGAAGTTTGGTGGGAAGAAGAAGGCGAGATAAATTCAGACGAATTTAAGATTATTTACTCGGGAGGAGAGAAAAAGGAAAGTGGAGTAGGGATTATAATGAGAAAAGAGATAGCTGAAAGAATTAGCATGGTAGTGACAGTTAATGATAGATTAATAGCCATAAAACTTCAGATGGAGTCAGAGGAAATGCTTATAATTCAATTGTATATGCCAACAACTAATGCTGGTGACGACGAAGTACACGAAATGTATGAACAGATTATGGAGAAATTGGAAGAGGAGGGAAAAGGAAGGATCACCACTATAGTAATGGGAGACTGGAACAATGTAGTCGGAGAGGGACACGAATATAACATAGTGGGAAAATATGGACTATGGAAGAGAAATGAAAGAGGGGATTAACTTGGAGAATTCTGCCATAAAATAGATTGATTGTAACTAATACATGGTTTAAGCATCACCAGCGGAGACTTTACGCATGGAGAAGCCCAGGAGACCAGAGATGATACCAGATAGATTAAATGCTAGTCAATGAAATATTTAGAAATAGTATTAAAAATGTGAAACACAACTACAGTCAGATATCAATTCCGACCACAACTTTTGGTGGCAAATACACAATGTAGACTGAAGAGTGTTAAGAGAATCATAAGAGTTAAAAAGAAATGGAACTTAAAGGAACTCTTAAAGAACAAGGAGACTATCATGACCAAGGTAAAAGAAAGGTTGGAGGAGAGACCTGAAGAAAATAAGAACAATGTAGTTGAGCAGTTGAAATACATCTATAGTAACATTAAAGATGTTACAGAAAAGAAGGTAGAAAATGAAACGGGTGTAAGAAAGACAAAATTTTGGGTCACAGCTGCCATGCTGCAAAAAATGGAAGGGCGGAGAAAGTGGAAGAACATAAACACTGAAGAAGGCCAAAGAAAGTACAAGGAGTTAAATAATGCTTTAAGAAGGGAAGCACATAAAGCCAGGGACACTAGATAAATGAGAAATGGGAGAAGATTGTGGGGTGTGAAAGAATTTGTAGAACAAACCTCATGTATAGCAAAGCAAGGGAACTATTCAAGAAAAAGGCAAGAAAGATAGGACGTAAAGGAATCATGAACAAAAGTGGTAAAATAGTCTCGCAGCCAGACAACGTAAAGAACGTCTGGAAAGAATACATTGAGGTGCTGTATGACAAAGAAGGAAAGCCAAGAAATGTTGAATTAAATGAAAAAGAGGATGTGGAAAAAGATCAGCTAGAACCAAGTATTCTCGAGTCTGAAGTTAAAAGAGCAATTGATGACATGAAAAGAAGGAAGGTTGTTGGGAGTGATGATATACCAGTGGACGTTCTTAAGGTTTTGGGGTCAAAAGCAGCTAAGCAACTCACAGAATTCTTTAACCAAGTATATGTTACTGGCATATGGCCTGAAGATTTTTTAGATGTTGTTATGGTACCACTGGAGAAAAAAAATAATGCAAAATGTTGTAAGGATTACAAAACTATTAGTTTAATATCTCATACAGCTAAAGTTCTAACCAGAATAATAACCAAAAGAATTGAAGGTAAAATACAAAAGGATCTGCAAGATAATCAGTTTGGTTTCAGAAGAGGAAGAGGGACTAGAGGTGCTATAGGATGTATGAGGATGATGATAGAAAGAGCGCTAGAAGTCAATAAAGATATGTATTTTTGTTTTGTAGGTTGGGAGAAAGCTTTTGACTTTTGACAGTTATAAAACCTTTACTTAGATCAAAAGATTAGTCAGGGTTGAAGGAAAAGAAACGGAAAGTATTACAATAGACAGGGGAGTGAGGCAGGGATGTCCTATTTCACCAGCAATATTTAATATTACAATAACAGAAGAAGCGTTGATGGAAGAGAAAGGATTTAAGATAGGAGGTGAAAGTATTATCACCATTAAATATGCAGATGATCAGGGATTAATAGCCGAAGATTAGAAAGAACTTCAGAGGATCACAGACAGACTAGTGCAGGATGGCCAACAATATGGAATGAAGATCAATGCCGGAAAAACAAGTCATGCTAGTTTCAAAGGAACATAAAGAATTAAATATAATGGTAAATAGCAAAAAATTAGAACAGGGATGTCCTATTTCACAAGCGATATTTAATATTTATGCAGAAACAATAACAGAAGAAGCGTTGATGGAAGAGAAAGGATTTAAGATAGCAGGTGAAAGTATTACCACCATTAAATACGCAGATGATCAGGGATTAATAGCAGAAGACGAGAAAGAACTTCAGTTACGCTGTTGTGTACTATCATCTCCTGTGCGTGATCTAACCTTGTTTGTGTTGTTTACGCCTTTCACTTTATACCTGCGTTTGACCCTTTCTCGTACGCTACACGAAGAGCGTCCCCGCTTTAAAACAGAACAAATTCTTTAGCCTTATCCCATTTCAGCTTTTGTTTTTATATCGTGACTCTTTTGCGTTAGTGTATAAATTAGGTCAGTTAAGGATGGCTACACCGAGGACTCCCGTTTCCTCCTTCTTGTGTGCCGCTGGTTGCGAGGCCATGAGGGCTCGAATCACGGAGCTGGAGAGGGTGGTTGCGGACCTCCTTCAGAGGGTGGAATGGTCCGAGGCAGCCTTGGTTCGTGTGGGGGATGCGGGGTCATCCCTGAAAACTCGCCGCGCCAAATTGGCTGCCCGGGTTCGCCTGGGTGCGGTAGCCGGTAGAGCAATCGTGGTTGCCTCTGTCTCCTCACCGCGGGCTGAGGGTCCTCGGGCTGGGAAATCCGATGACTGGAGAGTGGTGACCACTCGGGGAGATCGTGGGGTGGTGCTGCGGAGGCAGGGAGTTGGGAATGCTTCGGCGGACCCTCTTCCTGTCAGTAATAGGTTCGAGGTGTTGTCAGAGGACGACTCCACGGCCATTGCGCCCGTACCCACTCCCGTCTCCTCGACGGAGGCCGGGCCCAAGGTGAGTCGGGTTGGGAAGGGAGGGTTGTTAGTGTTAGGTAGCTCTAACGTTCGGCGTGTAATGGCACCCCTGTTATCCAGTGCCCGCCGGGAGGGAGTTGAAGAGCGGGTCTTCTCCAGATGTATATCAGGAGGCACGGTGCCGCAAGTGTCCAACTCGGTGAGAGAAGCGGTAGTGGCGACAGGTTGCTCTCGGCTGCGGGTGGTGGCCCATGTTGGGACCAACGACGCCTCGAAGCGCGGGTCCGAGGAGATTTTAAGTTCTTTTAAGGACTTGGCCTCTGAGGTTGCTCGTGTCCGAGAGGAGTCGGGTTCGGATGTGCGGCTTACTGTCTGCAGTATAGTCCCTAGGATTGACTGCGGTTCTGAGGTTTGGAGTAGAGTTGACGGTCTGAACCGAAGGCTGTGGAATTTCTGTCGGGACTTGGGAGTGGACTTCGTCGATCTACGACCGAATATCGAATCGTGCAGGGCACCACTGGATCACTCTGGTGTTCACTACACGCCCGAATCTGTTCAGAGAGTAGCGAGTAGGATTCTCGAGCACAGTAGGGATTTTTTAGGCTAGAGAGTAGGGCGGGGTGTAGGTCATTTTTGGGTAAGGGGATAATCGATGCGTTTGTAGAAAAGAAGAATCCCGAAAGATTATCTAATGATAGAATATACTCCGAAGGTAACATGCATCACCAATTTCGCGATAGGTCGTTGATATAATGTTCCGTAAAGGGCGCAATCCCACTTTTGATGCGACGCCATACAGTCGTGGGAGTGATTGTGATGGGAGCGCATGTAGTTTTAGAGTGGAAGAGAAAGTCAAGGGTGAGATTAGTATGCGAAGTGATAGTGAGAAATTAAACGTCGTCGGATTGAATTGTCGCAGCATCCGTAGGAAAATTGCTGAGTTCAAGCATATTATTCGCAGTCTGCACGCCGACGTCGTGATAGGCACAGAAAGTTGGTTATCGGATGAGATTCAGAGTCAGGAGATATTTCCTAGTGACTATCGTGTCTATAGAAAAGATCGCGCTAATAGATCGGGCGGGGGAGTTTTCATAGCGGTTAGCGATAAGTACGATAGCAGTGAGATTCCGATAAGTGACGAGGATATCGAGAGTGTTTGGTGACGCATAGGTAAAGATGGCTCCAAAAAGGTGACCTTATGCTCGTTTTACAAGCCACCTGACACGGGTGTAGATTGTATTTTAAGTCTCGAGAAACAACTATCAATGCTTAGACTGATAAATCAAGATGGAATCGTTATAGTCGGTGGTGACTTTAATTTACCAGAAAGCCAGCCAACGGGATCGCGAAACATATTAGATTTATTAGCAACTAACGTCCCAGAAAGAATAAACAAAGTCACCATTGAAGATGGGATAAGTGATCATCAGGCCGTATATGTAAGTTGAAAATCGATAGGCTCCCTAAGCCTCAAAGAAAGTTTCAAATGGGGGTGCCGGTGGTGTAGTGGTTAGGACGCTGGCTGCTACTCGCCCGATGCTTGAAAATGTCATCGGGTACGAATCCTGCGCAAGTAGGATTTTTCCAAGGTCGCCCGGCCCCCTGTTTGTGTGGTTTGAGGAGACCGCGCAAATTCAGCTGTTCCGTCCTTCAGAAGGGACGTTTAGCCGTTGGCCCCCCTGGTGTTCTTCGTAAGAGCAGACAAATGCCGTCACCGGGTTTCCCTCCTCCCTCCCCGGTTATTCATTGCACTACCTCTGAGATACCCATTTGTGCTGTAAGAGAGGCGAATTGACTGGGCACTCAAACAAACAAAGTTAAGGCAAACTTTTCAAGCTTCACGTCGCGCCAACGAGAAATACTACCTGGCTTCCGTGATATGACCGAACGATTAGGTGCTGAGTCGCCATGGACACTATTCAAGGATATAATGCTAGAGGGAATCGATAAGTACATTCCAATTAAATTGAAGGTCGACAATAAAGAGCCACGTTGGTACAATAAGCAAGTTAGGAGTGCGCTTAGGCGTCAGAGAATAAGCCACGCGAAAATAAAAAAAACATGCCGTCTACATCATCCGATGAATATAGAGCAACTAAAGTTAAGACGTATAACGAATCCCGCGCTTAAGCGAGAAATACTATGCGCGAGGCTTTTACTAACTTCCGGAATAAGGTATTAAATAATTATTTGAAGGAGGACCCTAAAGCGTTTTGGTCCTATGTGAGAGAGGTCCAAGGTAGAGGCCCTATCATACCTTCCCTGCGTAATGACTCGGGTGCCGTTATTCATGATAGCGTAGAGAAAGCCAACCTGTTAAACGGCCATTTTGTAAAAGCATTTACAGCCGTCAGCAACCATTGCGTACATTATGCACCCGCAATAAGGGGGGACCTGATGGACGATATAGTATTTTCTGAGGTGGGAATAGCAAAGCAATTAAGTTCCATCAGACATAACAAAGCCACTGGCCCCGAAGAAATTCCTGCTCGCGTTTTAAAAGAATTAGCGGAAGAAATAGCACCTTTTCTTCGGATAATCTTCGAGAAATTCATTTCTCGCGCAGAGGTCCCTAGCGACTGGAGGTTAGCGCACGTTACCCCAATTCATAAGGGTGGCGACAAGGAGAACCCAGAAAATTACAGGCCGATTTCTTTAACTTCGATATCGTGTAAGATTCTCGAGCATATACTCGTTAGCAACATAATGCGATTTCTTGATAGTAATTTATTGTTAGATGACTGTCAACACGGCTTCAGGAAAGGTAGGTCATGTGATACTCAGCTTGGTCTTTTTGTTAATTGTGTACTGAGAAGCGGAGAAAAGAATACGCAGGTCGATGCCATCTTCTTAGATTTAAGGATAGCCTTTGATAAGGTACCTCACAGGAAGTTAATAACGAAATTAGAAACCTTAGGCGTCAATTCTAAAATCGTTAGTTGGATCCGTGAATTTTTAAATCATAGGAAGCAGAAGGTTGTTATAGATGGGATATCTTCGAACTTACCGGAGGTTGTCTTAGGCGTTTCGCAGGGTAGTGTAATTGGTCCGGTATTATTTATAATTTATATAAACGATATCAGCTCAGTAGTCAGAAGTAAAATTAGACCTTTTGCGGACGACACCGTCATCTATAGAGAAATAAGCAATCCGGAAGACCACCAGTATCTCCAAAATGACCTAGAAGCTATTTCTGCATGGTGTAAGGAATGGCAATTAGGGATCAAACAAAAGAAAAGCTGCGTCATCAACTTTTGGAGAACAAAGAGTATCTCGTTGGATAAAAATTATTCGTTGGACGGAGTAGAGATTCCAGTTTCAGACACGATTAAATATCTCGGAGTCACGATCCATCGTGATCTCTCGTGGGACACCCACATTCGCCGATTGATAGGTGCCGCTAACAAAAAGCTGGCCTTTATAGGGAGAATAGTTCGAAATAGCTCCGAAAAAGTGAAAGAATTATGTTATTTATCCTTGGTTCGACCGCAGGTCGAATATGCTTCAGCTGTGTGGGATCCCTACGAAAAGGGACTCACTAACGAGATAGAAAAGGTTCAGCGTAGGGCAGCTAGATTTGTAAACGGGAATTACGATAGTAAATAAAGCGTAACATCATTAATAGAAAATCTGAAATGGACATCGTTAGAGGAACATAGGCTGCAGGCTAGATTTAAACTACTGGTAAAATTTATGTCGGAGGGACTAGCGAATGAGGTAGTAGGACTTATTAGAAGCCCGACGTATCTCGGAAGGCAGGACAGTGAGGATAAGATTCGCGAGATCGACTGTATAACGGAGCGATATAGAGGATCGTTTTTCCCTAGGACGATAAGAGACCATAATAGGAAATGGTAACGTAGAAAACTATGGACCCTTGGTGCACTGCACCCCCTGCCATCCACCAAAAAGGTGACTTGCAGGGTATAATGTAGATGTAAATGTACAGTATGTGTTAGGATGCTTGTATATATGTATTACGTAGTATTCAGTATTATCAATATATTGTTTGCATTTATATCACTTTGCACACGCTTTCCATAGACTAGCTGCCAGCGGCTGGCGCCCTAGGCGAACCATGGAATCGACGCCCCCAAGGCCAAACCTCAAGGGCAGATCTACTATCGGCGCCAAATGTTGGTAGACTATAGTTTGATGCTAAATATCTCGAAAACGACTCCAGGAAATTTGGTGAGAGGCATATCAGCGTGTAGCTTGTTTAATGCCGCGTTGAATGAGGGTAGCTTTGAATTTTTCGAAGGGGAAGTTTTTGGTGTGAAAATGAAAAATATCCCCATTTTTAGAGCTCTGAGACGGAAGGCGTCACACGATTCTTTCGATTGCATCTAAATATTTAAATAATGTGAGCAATAGTCTTGTTATTACATGTGCAAGCTTCTAAATTAGTAGCTTTATTCCTGTATGATATTTTATTCAATTTATGAGACCGTCGTTTCTCCTCAAGTATTAAGCTGTGAGGCATACTACGCACACTGTTGGATTCGTCTTGGGATTTGTATTCCGAATCAATTAATTTCATAAGCCTAAAATGAACGAAATATTTTATAGCGATTTTTATAATAGTTGAAGCCAGTGAGGGAGGGAGAGAAGGATAGGCGCGCCGCATCTGCTGGGAGTTCACAAACTTTTGGCATCGATAGTAGGCTGACAATGAGGTTTTTGATAAATTTGGAAACATATTGCCCCTTTTTTAAAATACTTTTAAGCGTTTTTTAAACATAGGCTTAATTATTTGGCTTGACCGTCCATCCCATTGTCCAACCGATGTTTCTGAGATCAGATAAAATAGAGACACGAAATTTTCGGAATAGATTTGTACAGGACAGCTAAATGATGTTTCACTCCAATTTCAAATAAAACTTGATTAATAATGTTCATTAAAATTTTAAGCGCTTAAAAAAACGCTTATGTTTTTGGTTGTTTGTCCGTCCGTTCGGACAATAGCTCTAGAATCCTGAAACTTGGAGAAGCCAAATTCTCAGGATAGATCAACCTATATGAGGGTTACACGTGGAATAAATTTCGTCGGTCTATGATCATCTGCTGGGAAGTAATCGAAGTCTTTTTTCAACCCCTTAGTTTCCATTCTACTACCCATAAGAAAAGCATGAAATGGGCACTGGGCATTATAAATTAGCATTTTTAGCCTACTTTCCAAAAAAAAGGATGGCATAATTTCCCAAACTACTATAGCCAAAAGAAAAGTGCGTTCTTAAAATATCAGTTGGAACTCATTGCAGTCCATGCAAGTATTTAGTTCAGAGTAAGTTACTAGACAATTTCCTTTAATAGTAAATTGGTTGTTTGTATTTGCCCCCGTCTGTGCGTCCGTCTGTGCGTCCGTGCGTGCGTCCGTGCGTGAGTCTGTCCGTCCGTATGGCCGTCCGTGGGTTCATCCGTGCGCCCCTCCGGTCGTCAATCCGTGCGTCCGTTCGTCTGTGCGTCCGTCCGTGCGTCCGTCCATGCGTACGTCCATGCGTCCGTCGGCGCGTCCGTCAGTTCCTCCGTCCGTGCATCCAATCGTGCGTAGGTCCGTGCGTCGGTCCGTTCGTCGGTCAGTGCGTCGGTACGTGCGTGCGTCCCTCCGTACGTGCGGCCGTCCTTGCGTCTGTCCGTGCGTCTATTCGTACGTCCGTCCGTGAGTTTTTTCGTGTGTCCGTCCTTTCGTCAGTCCGTCTGTGCGCCCGTCCGTTCGTCCGTCCGTTCGTGTGTCCGTCCGCCCTTGCTCCCGTCCGTGCTTGCGTCCATCGCTGCATCCGTCCGACTGTGCGCCCGTGCGTGCGTCCGTCCGTCCGTCCGTCTGTGCGTCCGTCCGTGCGTCCGTCCGTGCGTCCGTCCGTGCGTCCGTCCGTGCGTCCGTCCGTGCGTCCGTCCGTGCGTCCGTCCGTGCCTCCGCCCGTGCGTCCGTCCGTGCGTCCGTCCGTCCGTGCGTCCGTCCGTGCGTCCGTCTGTGCGCCCATCCGTCGGTCCGTGCGTCTGTCCGTACGCATGTTAAATCTCAAGAACCGCGGGAAGTATTTCGATGAAATTTGATATCTCGGAGTTTTGCTAAAATTTGTCGACCGATTCCAATTTTGTTTTAAATCGGAGAATAATTACGACCACTTTACATAATGACCTACATTTATTTTACGTTCTTGGCAAGAATCTTGTTAAACACTCATCTGAAAGAAAAATATTTAGAACAAATGTTAAATAATTTTTCCCGTAAATTTAAAATTTACGATAAATTTAAAGAAAAATAAATTTAAATATTTACGTAATTATACGATTTTCGATGTTCATTCCAAAAAAAGGTGATTAAAAATTTTACAACTCGGGAACCGCTGGACATACGTATTTTAATAAAATTTGGTATTGAGGATTTTTACTAAAGTTTTTCGATCTCAAAGAACGCATTTGGAAACTATGTATTCCGACATGGAGTACACCTTTCCATACTTGTTTATGATGAGAATGGAAGTCAGCCCTGATTGGAATTAAAATTTGAAACTCCTGAACCGTAAATTTACGGTCCAGGAGTTTCAAATTTTAATTCCAATCTGTACAATTCCAATTCCTTTTTTAAAGCCCTGATTGGTTTGAGGGAAAATCCTACGATAAGAATACGTGTTCACTAAGACATTTTATGTCCAAAGCTCGGGATCCATTAACACGCCTCACAACTCAGCATCAGCTGATATCCAAGAATGAAAAATGTCATGAAGCTAAATTATATTTGTCATAAATCCTTGTTTAACCCGTGTAGTTAGGGTGGAACAGGCACCGTGGTAAACAAAAAATTAATTCATAGTGATGTAACTAGCCTCAAAATCGATACTAGTAAAATTTACTTACGACAAATTATGGAAAATATAGGATAATTAAATGCGTGTTTTCAAGTAAATATATCGCAATTTATTACTGTAAAAATTCAACGGATATATTGTTATCTAGATGGAAAGGAAACAATACATTTTTTCTCGATTCCTCATCAGTCAAAAGCAGAAAAAGGAACGAAATATGAAGAAACCAAACATAGTGGCGAATTAACATAAGGGCAGAGGGGAAAAGTGTCCCCGGGCATGAGGAGCCCCAAGACTCCGTAACTCCATTACAAATTTTATGCTATGGATTTAAACATACTCCTTACCATGCTTAATTATTTAGAATGAAACTCTGATTTATATATAATAGCTTGTTATTTTAGTGGGTAATTATACATTAATATTTTAATATATTGGAGGGAGCCCCTTGAGACTCTTGCCCAAGGACTCCACCTTTTCTTAATCCGCCCGATTGGCGACTTGCAGGATAGAAACGTAATTGGAAGTTGGACTATAGATTATAATAAGAATTATTAGGGACTTGTTCGGCGCATTGTAACTTCTACGAACCACCATTAAGAGTTGCTTTATCCCAAGGGCAAAAGGGACAGTTGCGCATGGTCCCTTGATGAGTGGGGGCTCTTAGCGCAAGGACCCTTGGGCTGAATGTAAAGACACCGCCATCATCTCTCACAGTGCGCTTTGGTAAGAGGACGCCAGCAATTTCTATAGTCTAATCTAGTCTAAGAAAGTTACATTTTTGGATTCAGTCTTCAAAAACCGTTAAAATGATGCGCCACAAACGAAGGTTCTCTTAAAAAAAAGTATGTCCCCTCCCTCCCCCGAACCCTCCACCAAAATATTTTTGGCTACGCTACATAGCTTACATTTTAAGTTGGACCATTCTAAAATACCCTGCAAGTTTCATGAAAATTTGTTCAGACGTTTTTGGGTGATGCGGTAACAAACAAAAAGACAGACAGAATTTAAATTTTATTTGTATAGATTGCCAAGATAGACTTTCCAATTTTCAGGTAGCGCCTACATGAAATATTACCTAGCTTCCGTGATATGACCGAACGATTAGGTGCCGACTCGTTATGGGCATTATTCAATGATATAATGCTAGAGGGCATCGATCGGTACATTCCAATGAAATTGAAGGTCGACAATAAGCAATTTAGGAGTGCGCTTAAGCGTCAAAGAATAAGCCACGTGAAAATCTACAGCATCCGACGAGTATAGAGCAGCTTAAGTTCAGACGTATAATGAATCCCGCGCTTAAGCGAGAAATTCTATGCTACACTATAGTTATTTGAAGGAGTGCCCTAAATCGTTTTGGTCCTATGTGAGAGAGGTCCAAGGTAGAGGCCCTACCATACCTTCTCTGTATAATGACTCGGGTAGCGTTATTCGTGATAGCGTAGAAAATTCAACCGGTTAAACGGTCATTTACAGTCGTCAACGATCAATATGTACATTATGCACTCGCTTGCAGGAATGACCTGATGGGCGATATAGTATTTTCTGAAGGGGTAATAGAAAGGCAATTATGTTCCATAAGACCTAAGGTGTTCTTATGCCGAATAAATAGTACCATTTCCTAGGATAATATTCGAGAAATGTATTTCCTGCGGAGAGGACTGGAAGTTATCGCACGTGACCCCCTTTCATAAGGGCGGCGACAAAGAGAAGCCAGAAAATTACAGGCCGATTTCCTAACTTCGATATCGTGCAAGATTATTTAGCACATACTCGTTAGCGAAATAATTGGATCTCTTGATAGTAATTCATTGTTAGACGATTGTCCTAACAATTAGTGGAGGTTGTCTCCGACGTTCCAATTATTCCAGTAATTTCAAATTAATGTGAACGATATCAACTCAGTAGTTAGAAGTAAACTTAGGCTATTCGTGATACCGTTATTTTTAGAGAAATAAGTAATCCAGAAGACCACCAATATCTCCAAAATTATCTAGAAGATATTTCTGCGTGGCTTAGGGACTGACAGAAATAAACCAAAAGATGCGTCATCAATTTCTGGAAACGGATGGAAACACGGAAAGACGCACGGACGGCCGCACGGAAGGACGCAAGGGCGGACACACGGACGGACGCACGGACGACAACACAGACGCTCGGACCGACGCACTGACTGACGCACGGACGGATGCCCGGACGGACGTACGCACTGACGGGCATATGCAGTGAAGGACGGACGCAAGGACGGGCGCACGGATGGACGCACGGACGGGCGCAGGGAAAGAAGCACGGACGGACGCACGGATGGCCGCACGGGCGGGCGGACGGACGGACGCACGGACGGACGCATGGATGCACCGATGGACGCACCTACCGACGCACAGACGGACGCATGGACGGATGGACGAACGGAGGGACTGGCGCACGGACGCACGGACGGACGCATGGACAAACGCAC
Source organism: Tanypteryx hageni (assembly GCA_028673005.1). Taxonomy (NCBI): domain Eukaryota; kingdom Metazoa; phylum Arthropoda; class Insecta; order Odonata; family Petaluridae; genus Tanypteryx; species Tanypteryx hageni. The sequence goes on from CM054120.1 coordinate 43,145,879, forward strand.
GGACGGACGCACGGACGAAGGCACGGACGAAGGCAATGACGGAGGGACTGGCGCATGGACGGACGGACGGACGCACGGACAGACGCACGGATTGACGCACGGATGGACGCACGGACGGACGCACGGACGGACGTACGGACGGGCGCAGAGAAGGAAGCACTGACGGAAGCACGGAAAAACGAACGGGCGGACGCACAGACGAAGGCACAGACGAAGGCAATGACGGAGGGACTGGCGCACGGACGGGCGGACGCACGGACGGGCGCACGGACGGGCGGACGCACGGACGGACGCACGGACGGACGCACGGACGGTCGCAGGGAAGTAAGCACAGACGGACGCACTGACGGGCAGATGCTGTGACGGATGGATGCACGGACGGACGCACGGTCGGGTGGACGGACTCACGGACGGACGCACAGACGGACTCACGGACGGACGCACAGACGGACTCACGGACGGACGCACGGACGGATGCACGGACGAACGCACAGACGGGCGCACATTTGGCCTTAAGGACGTACGGACGGACGGACGCATGGACGGACGCACGGACGGACACAGGGAAGGAAGCACGGACGGACGGACGCACGAACGGACGCTCGGACGGACGGTCTCACGGACGGACGGACGCACGGACGGACTCACGGACGTACGCACTGACGGGCATATGTAGTGACGGACGGACGCAAGGACGAACATACGGACGGACGGACGCACGGACGGACGCACGGACAAACGCACGGACGAAGGCACGGACGCAGGCAATGACGTAGGGACTGGCGCACGGACAGACGCACGGACAGACGCACGGATGGACGCAAGGACGGACGCACGGACGGACGCACGGACGGACGTACGGACGAGCGCAGAGAAGGAAGCACGGACGGACGCACGGATTTCCGCACGGGCGGGCGGACGGACGAACGCACGGAAAAACGCACGGACGGACGCACAGACGAAGGCACAGACGAAGGCAATGACGGAGGGACTGACGGACGGACGCACGGACGGACGCATGGATGCACCGATGGAAGCACCTACCGACGCACGGACGGACGCATGGACGGATGGACGCACGGAGAGACTGGCGCACGGACGGGCGGACGCACGGACGGACGCACGGACGAACGGACGCACGGACGAACGGACGCACGGACGAACGGACGCACGGACGAACGGACGCACGGACGGACGCACGGACGGTCGCAGGGAAGTAAGCACGGACGGACGAACTGACAGGCAGATGCAGTGACGGGTGGATGCACGGACGGACGCACGGGCGGGCGGACGGACTCACGGACGGACGCACGGACGGATGCACGGACGAACGCACAGACGGGCGCACATTTGAGCTTAAGGACGTACGGACGGACGGACGCATGGACGGACGCACGGACGGGCGCAGGGAAGGAAGCACGGACGGACGCACGAATGGCCGCACGGGCGGGCGGACGGACGGGCGGACGGAAGGACTCACGGACGGGCAGACGGACGCACATACGGGCGGACGCATACGAACGGAAACACGGATGTACTGGCGCACGGACGGACGGAGGCACGGACGGAGGCACGGATGGACGCACGGACGGACGCACGGACGGACGCACGGACGGACGTACGGACGAGCGCAGAGAAGGAAGCACGGACGGACGCACGGATTTCCGCACGGGCGGGCGGATGGACGAACGCACGGAAAAACGCACGGACGAACGCACAGACGAAGGCACAGACGAAGGCAATGACGGAGGGACTGGCGCACGGACGGACGGACGCACGGACGGACGCATGGATGCACCGAAGGAAGCACCTACCGACGCACGGACGGACGCATGGACGGATGGACGCACGGAGAGACTGGCGCACGGACGGGCGGACGCACGGACGGACGCACGGACGAACGGACGCACGGACGGACGCACGGACGGTCGCAGGGAAGTAAGCACGGACGGACGAACTGACAGGCAGATGCAGTGACGGGTGGATGCACGGACGAACGCACAGACGGGCGCACATTTGAGCTTAAGGACGTACGGACGGACGGACGCATGGGCGGACGCACGGACGGGCGCAGGGAAGGAAGCACGGACGGACGCACGAATGGCCGCACGGGCGGGCGGACGGACGGAAGGACTCACGGACGGGCAGACGGACGCACATACGGGCGGACGCATACGAACGGAAACACGGATGTACTGGCGCACGGACGGACGGAGGCACGGACGGAGGCACGGATGGACGCACGGACGGACGCACGGACGGACGCACGGACGGACGCACGGACGAAGTCACGGACGGACACACGGAGGGACTGGCGCACGGATGGACGGACGCACGGACGGACGGACGCACGGATTGACGCACGGACGACGCACGGACGGACACAGGGACGGACGCACGGACGAATGGACTCACGGAAGGACGCACGGACGGACACATTCACGGACGCACGGACGGACTCACGGACGGACGCACGGACGGATGCACGGACGAACGCACAGACGGGCGCACATTTGGACTTAAGGACGGACGGACGGGCGGACGGACGGACGGACGGATACGACTTCACCTATATGCATTCACTTCGTGTAACTTACACAAATCGAAAAAAATTACTTACGATCTTTGAATCTTGTCCGTTTTAAGGAAAAATAAATAACCTTTCTTATTCTTATCATCACATTTTGCCTATTTTACAAAATCGCTCCATTTCTACATTTAATTAATATTTATTTGAAAATTTTGAGCTTTTCTACGATATCTTCCCTTGTCGACTGTGTCATTGTTAAATCTTGAGGTTTTATTGTCACCTTAATCCTTATACTATATGCATAAGGAATGTGTGCTTTGAATGCTTTAATATGAGTTGGAGATTGAGAGAGTGGAAGAAAGAAAAAAGATGAGAGACAGAATGGGAGACAAAATTAAATGTTCCGTAAGTTTAAAATAATTTTAGTTGTAAAAGATTTTTAAAGCATAATGTTTTTCTTTGTTATACAATTTCTGTTTCCCTAAAACTATTTTTACTCTTTGTATCACTCATTTATGTGAATTATATATTTATTACCTCCTTCTTACTGTTTAAAATATTTGATTTCATTAATTTTTATTTCAATTTGACCTTAATACTGAATTCATACATACCGGTCATATTTGACGGGCAATTACAATGTTAAACAAATAAGGTGATAAGCAGAACACAATAAGCCACTAGAATTATAACTCAATCAGAACTAAACAAAAGGAACTGACAAGCGTATTAGTTACAAATATAAGAAACCTATAAATAACATTTATGATTGAAATATTGCACACTTCATGAAATGAAATCATGAAATTTATTATGTCACTTTAAGATTAATTTTTTCACAACCAAAACTTCAGTAGGATGACTCAAAAATCAAATTATAAGAGAAAAATTTGGATTTAATTTTTAAAATATACTTTTTATTGTTTGAAAAATTATTCTGTGAGATTACGATGGTGTCATTGGTAGGTACAAAATGAAGTAATTTTTACTATTACGCTTATATTAAAACTTTTTTCAGCACTTGTCCATTATTAATTTATTAGAAATCTCCTGTGTATCTAATGTGTAGGAATTTTTTTTCAATAGATATAAGAGCTAGACTATTCTAACTTTCTTGCAGCATTGATAACCTTAAGTAGGATTTGCTTGCTTAATTTAAATTAATAAAGTTTTTAGCTGCGACAACAAAATTAAAAGGTTTGCCTATTTTTTCAGTATCTTGGAATCTCTCTTTCAAATTAATTAAAAATATTGAAAAATTTGCACTTAAGCTTTTTTTTAGGGTCTGCTATTGCTTCATCTTTTCATTCATACAGAAAAAATTGTTTTGTTTTTCGAATACAAAGTTCTGATATATGTGTTTCAATATCTATTTCCTTCGATAATTCTGATGCCTTTTCCTAACAGTCTTAAGAGCCTGTTAATCATAATGATTCAAGTTGATATTTAGTACCATCAATTAATTGTAATGCAGCCATTAAATTAAGAGGAGGATTTTGCAGGGCATTACTAACACGTTGAACATGTTGCAAAATTTCAAACCAAACAACAAGCTAAAATACAAAATGAAAAAATATATTTCCTTGATCAAACCTTTTGCCTTGACAAACGTTTTTAGATTCTTTGAAAGTGATGCTTTGGCTACTTCTCTCAGAGATTTTTTACTGCCTGGTAGCTCAAGTCTCACTACTCTTACTGCATTTATTTTTCCTTCCCATCTTGTGTCAAGCAGACTATATAGCAATTTTATCATTATTTGTAAGCATTTACCATCTTTGAGTTGATGCAGGAAACAGATTATATTGCTTCTGCAGTATACCAAAAAACAAAACCACTTGTATTGATAGACAGATGGACAGAGTTTGAGTAATTATGTATAAAAGATTATTATATTAATATTAATAGATATACAATCATGATAAAATGTACTAAACCAGATGTACGAAAGGTAATCAAATAAAAATATTCAGTCGGAATCAGAGCCTGGAGTTAGCAGTTGAACCAGTTAAAATAACTGGAGAGTACCACCGAGACCCGTGCTTTAGACCCATGCCATAGAGGCTCACCGAACTCAAGAAAATATGCTGTATATACTTAAATCATCCTTCTCGTACTCTTTGTAATAAATGCTCATATGGAAGCATATTTTGTTGGCTCATGCATTTAATTTTTCCATTTTAAAATCTTGAGGATGAATGGACAAATAATTTAGATATAGAAGTTGGAAATCGAAAAGAACTTCATTCTGTTGTTCCTTCACATTAGCATTTCAATGGGCCCAGCAACCCCCACAATGTGGTTGGGGGAAGGAGCACTGCGATTATGTCTGATCCTCAAATCAAGGGGACTTTTTACTTTTTAATATATCAGTAGTGTTTGCTGTGGGGGCATTCTATATTACTGGTAATGGTAAGGAATTCAATCTGAAAACTGTTTAAGATATTCAAAGGTGCAGGGGCATATTATTTGTTGTGGGGGTCCCAGATTTGCTGGTATGACTCTGATCCTCACTAGATTAGGGATCCACTGTTAGGTAATTGAGTTTATAAGAAAAAACAAGCAGTGGTGGTGACTATTTGCAGTTGAAGTTTTATCTCTCAATCTCTCATTGTTTAAAGGAAAATTAATAGTCCGGAGGTCCCTTCATTTATGAGTGGTTTTGTTTTCCGAAAATTTATGTTAATTACTTCCTAAATAAGGCTATGGTGTGTTATATACCATTAAATGCCATTTGGAGACATTTTTTATAGTGGAGGAAAAGAATGGTAATGGACCCGAGATCATAAGAAATATCAGAACCCAGTATTTCACTCCTGGGCCCCCCTCATGCCAGGCCTCAGATGGACAACCAGTTTGCCCATGCCTGTATTGGCACTGCTAACTATAATAGAATATCTAAAACTGCAGAATCACATTCTATTGTCATGAATACTAAAAAAATGTATCAATCTTTAATCAAAGCTGCAAAAAATATCTTACAATGATAATAGATTAGATAAGGCTGCAGAAAATATCTTACAATGATAATAGATTAGATAAGGCTCCAAATTAATTGAAAGAAGCAAATTAGGTAAGCGAAAGGCTCCATTTATCCCCAAGGTCAACAATGCTGAAGGCAAGCCTATTACTGTCCCCTCTAGTATTTGTAATGTTATTAACCCTCCAGCAGGCATGCCCAAATTTTCAGCATGAGTGGTTGCATGTGACACTTTGTGCCCCAAAAGTATTTGTCAAAGTAAAATGAAAAAAATACAAATTTTACTTAAGGAAAGTATTTTACAAATTGTATAATAACTTTTAAACATCCTCAAAACAATTAAATTACACATGGTTGCAGTTCCAACGGATAACAAAATTGTAAAAATGAAACATAAATATTACCAAATTTTAAAAAATTAAATCTCTCATGGATCCGTTACTGATTATTAAGATTAAAAAGGGCAAAAAGTAAAAAAAATACTTACATGACCGAGCATGCAATATATACAATGATTAGATATTGATCCCAATGTTAATAGTTACTGTCACAAGACCAGGCACATGGCTTTTTCATTGCTACATCAATGACATTGTTCACTGTTCACTTTGATTCAATCACACAACAAACTGTAATGCATTACACAACATATAACAACATTATCTGAAAGCCAAGGACTTACTGAAGGAATATACAATGGGAATAATCACTTGCATAACTAAAACTTATTCATATGTTCCACTCAGGCACTGAGGAAGGTAGGAGGTGGCAAGTATCACTCTTGAGATTTTCTACTGTGCTGCAAACAATAAATATTGGTTGGGGAGTGAAAACAACCCATGCAAATAATTAAGGGTTAAAGACAAGTTCTATAAATGAATTCAAAATGAGCCTTAAGAAAGAACTAATCAACAAATGATTTTATGATCTCAAAGAGTATTTAGACTCTTCTATATAATGTATATTACATTTAATCTTTCAAGGAAATAATTTATTAAATTTATGTAATCTTGTTTGGAATTTTATCCTGTTTTTATAACTTATGTATAGTATTATTTTATCCTGTATTTTACTGACTTATTTTTTATACTTGCATTGTCTGATGAATCCTTTACCTATATAATTTATGTTTGTATTCTCTCTGACATGTCCTATGTCTGTACTAGACCTCCTGGAACAACAAATAATAATAATAATTTTTTAATGTTATATTTTATTTTATAAAATGACAGCAAAACATGAATGAATGAATGAAATTTTATTGATTCCGTAGGTCTACATAGACATGGAATAGGTCATAGTAAAACATAATATAGCACAGACAATACAATACAAAAAATTGAAATGAAAAACAGAGAAGACAATTAGCTGGTATTATTGTCACATTACAAATCTCTATCAGTCAGGTATTCAGAGACACTATAATAATTTTTACTTATTAGATGGCGCTTCAATCGCCTCTTGAAAGACAAGGTACAGGAGGTTGACTTAATCCTAGAGGGTAAGTTATTAAACATAATAGAGGCAGCATGGTAAGGTCCTTTTAGGGAAAGGGACAAGTGATACTCATTTAAATGAATGTTTAGTTTATTGTAAGTATGGTGCGAGTGGTTGTTGGAATTTGTTGGGAAAAGGTGAGGGTGTTGTTTAACAAAAGTAGCACAATTTAAAATATAGATTGAAGGGAGAGTTAATATATTAAGGGAGTGAAATAATGGCTTGCCAGGAGTTCGGTAAGGTCATTGCAACATTGCCTTGATAGCGTGCTTTTGTAAAGAAAAGACTTTGTTGGAGTAGCTGACATTGCCCCAAAATATGATGCCATAGGACAGAAAAGAATGAATTTTAGCAAAATAGAAAAGTTTTAGGGTACTGATGGAGACAATGGGTGCCAATTTTCTTAGCATAAAAATGCCAGTGGCCACTTTTTTCATAACAGAATTAATGTGGATTGACCAATCTAAGTCTTCACTAATGTGTATACCTAGATATTTTACCGAGGTAGAACGTACAATGTTTGAACGGTCCATTTTTAGTAATGGACTGAAGGAAGAAGGTGACTTTTTTGTGTGAAATTGAAGGTAAAGGGTTTCATTACTATTCACTTTAAGATTATTGGATTGAAACCAGTGAAGCATGCTGTCCGCAGAAGAGTTTGAAATATTAATTAAATCAGGCAGATTTTCGGAGTGCAATACACATGATGTGTCATCTGCCTATAATAGGAGTTTGCTATTAGCAATATTATGGGGAAGGTCATTCATGAATATAATGAAAAGCAGTGGCCCTAATATTGAACCCTGAGGGACACCACTCCACAATTTTAGTGGTTTAGATTTAGAAGTGATTACACCATTAGAAGTCTGATGTGTGTATTTTACAATTTGCTGCCTGCCAGATAGAAAGGAATTTATCCAATTGAGGGCATTTCCATTTATTCCCACATTGCGAAGTTTAGTATATAGTATTTCATGGTCAATGCTATCAAATGCCTTTGACAGATCATAGAAAATACCAAGAGTGAAGTCTTTCTTATTTAATGCCTGATGGACCTGGTTAATTAATTGGAAGGAGGCTGATATAGTGGATCTAGCTTTCCTGAAGCCATGTTGAGATTCATGGAGTAGAAGAAAATATTCAAGAAAATGGATTACTCGGTTATAAAATATTTTTTCAAATACTTTGGAAAATACCGATAATACTGATTTAGGCCTAAAATTTTCTGAGTTAGAGAGAGAGCCTTTTTTAGGAATGGGGAGAACACAAGCAAACTTAAGGGTAGAGGGGAATTGCCCTTCATAAAAAGATGAATTTATTATATTAACTAGAGGAAGAGCAATATAATTAATGACAGCTTTAATTATAGGCATTGGGATCTCATCAAGACCACATGACCATGAGTTGTCAAAGGACCTAACAATATTTTTTATTTCATGAACATTAGTAGGAGCTAAAAATAGTGATTTAGAAGGAGGAGTAGGCATGGAATGATAAGAAACAGTTGGGGTAGTTGCAATGGGAGTGGTTTGACAGAATTGTAAGTTGAAGTGCTGAGCTATTTCATCAGGGTTGGAGAGAAGGCAATTATTGAAACTAATGTTATTTTGGTTTGGGTTAATCATTGTGGCTTTGGTATTGCATTTAATTACATCACAGGCAGATTTAATAATACTATTGGATGACTGAATATAGTTTTCATTGATTAGTTTCCGGTAATCTGAAACACATTGTTTGAATTTTTTAAGAGATTGTTTATAAGAACCGGAGAGATTGTGATCAATGTATTTGCATTTATAGTGTAAATCCCATAGAAATTGACCCATGATTATTAAATCATTAGAATAAAATTTTTTATTTAGATTTAAGGTTCTCTGCCTAACTCGTTTAATGGGAAAAAACAGCATTGAAGTACATCATAAAATAATTCATAAAGGCATTGAATTTAGCATTGGTGCCTTGAGCATTTGATACATCCTCCCATTTAAAAGTTTAGGTATAATGTATTTTAAAGGTCGTTGACCATATACATTATTAATATGGGGTAATAAAAATGTTGTTCTACAGGTAAGGAATTTGTGGTGAGTCACATTGTGGTAACTAACATCCTGGAAGTATTTTAGCAACAGGTTGTAATATAATAAACCTTTGGATGAAAAAACATGAGCAGTACGATATGCATCAAGTTTCACTATCCCATTATTATCTAAAGCTGAGTGTGGAGCTATATGCTTTATGATTTGTCTTTGAATTGTGGACACACTGTCTAGATAGCAGTTAGAAGCAAAGCCCAATACCTCAATTCCATATCTTAACAGAGATTCAAATAAGGAAAAATACAACATATGTCTACATTCAGCAGGTATATGTTCACGTATATAGTAAAACCTCATGATATAAGCCTTAATCTGTTTGAAAGTTTATTAATATGCGCATTCCATCTAAGGTGATTATCAATGACTACACCTAGATATATATGACAACTGGCATTCCTAATACATTCACATTTACAATATAAGAAATTATCATGTAAGCAAACACAGGAGTGACAAAAAACTTTGATCTCATGTTGGACGCCAACATGTGATGACCTAATGTGCATTACCACAGTTTTCTTTTTATTAATTATAAGTTCACGATCATATGACCACCTGAGAAAGTTGATAAAATCATTTTGGAGTAATGATTCAGCAGTATCTAATTTCTTATGACCAATAACAATCAAGGTGTCATCAGCATACTGGATCAGTTTACAATGATTAACCACTTTATGCATATTATTAACTTACATGTTAAATAAAAGAGGGCCTAATACCGATCCTTGAGGTACCCCACAATCAAAGATATAATTTTTACTATAATTTTCTCCAATCTTGACTGTATACTTTCTTTTGTATAAATAGTTACGAAACCACATGTTTAAAGAACCATCAATACCATATTTATGAAGGATGAGCAACAACATTTCATGGTTAATTGAGCAAAATGCTTTGGAATAATCTATAAAAAGTACTAGTACATGGATCCCTTTATCAAGGTTCTCACATACATATTTAGAATATTCAATTAATGCCTCAGTGGTACCAATGCCTTTGCGAAGGCCATATTGAGTACTGCTAATAATAGAGTTTTCTCCTAAATATTTCAATAAATTGTTCAAAATATGTCTTTCTAGTATCTCGCCAGTAACAGAAATGATAGCTATAGGGCAGTAGTTACTAACAACATCATAAGCACAATTTTCGTATATGGGTCTAACAATAGACTCCTTTACGGTGTCGGGAACTTCACCACTAGAGATGCTTATATTAATTAGATTACTTAGCACAGGAATAATTTCTCTTACAATCAATTTCAAATCAGCTACCCTTATTTTACCAGCACCAGGGGGTTTATGTGAATTAAGCTTAATAATTATATCTTTGACTCCTGTAGCAGTTCTTTTGGGGAGATAAAAACAATGAAGCTTTGATACATCTGTCAGATAATCAAACCAAAGCTTGTTCTAACATTTGTGTATAACCTTATAAACACTTGCAGCAAAATGAGAGGAAACGTTATCAACAATTGTCTGCCAACTGCCCTTGCAACCAAAATGTTTATTGATCATCTACAGACTTTTACCAGAGATACCAAGTAAGTTATTTAAAGTGTTCCAAGTAGCTCTTAGATTGTTGCATCCTAACAACTTAAACTTATTTGAGTAAAAGTGCTTTTTAGCCTGTCTAATAGCTAGGTTTACAATATTTCTGTAAGAAATATAATCGTTTCTATATAAGACATTACCGAGTGCACTTTTCCATCTTCTGAATAGTGTATCCCTTTCCTTAAGTTTTTTAAACAAATCCTCTATCATCCATTTCTTTTTGTATTTAGCGAAGCATTCTTTATTTTGATACTTTGTGAATGAAGGATAGGTGGATGATACATACACTGAATCAAAGAAGCTGACAAGGGTGTTATATAATTTATGTACATTACTGCAATGCTTGTCATACTTGGAAAAATCATTATTAATTAAAAGCTACCTCACCTTGGCCTCCCTAATCCTTCCTACAGCAGTAGGAACATTACTCACAGAATCACATCTGCCATTACTGTCATGCAGAAAAACATCTAAGCCTATCATATAATGGTCAGATATTTTACACTTGATAACCGTAGAGTAAATAATAATAATAATTTTTTAAATAATTTATTTCCATCAAATAATAATAATATTAATATTTAAAAAAATATTAATAATCATTTATTAATAAGGAAATACATATGAAGCACAATGTTCTTTTACATAACACTGGAATGTGTGAAAGTGGTTAACATTTTTAATTTAAAAACACATTTACAAACTCAATATTCCATCAAATGCACTCAATACTGAGCTTCACATAATAAAGTATAATAAGTATAATAATAATAATAATATGGAGAATAAAATTGAATTGAATTATATTTTTGAAAGGTTGGATACAGATGTTGATGCTTCTTTTTTTATCCCAATATCGTTAACAGTTTATCATATTGTATTATATGACCATACATTTCCCACCTTAACTATACAGATTTAAACAATGATTTATTTTAAACTGCACTTAGCTAAATCACAATTTTTGTTACGGTTGAAATAGATTTCATTGTTCCTTTTTTGTCTGGATATCATATATGGTTCGATTCAAACACACGTAACTTCACAAACATTATACAGGTATACTTTGCGCAGGCCTTCCGAGAGACTCAGAGAGGCATGGGCCACTTCCAAATTTTGAGGTCCCTTACCATAATAAAAATAATACAATTCTCATAAGGAAAAGTTTAAGCATTACATAACCCAATTTGTTGGTCGGGGTTCGCTGAATGGTTACAGCAGGTTACATTGGGCTAGGGGGTTCAAGCTTGTACTATGTGGCACTCTTTCATTAAATCTTCTGACCCCTTAAAGAAAAGATATTATCCGAAAAAATGTTTTGCTTACAGTGCTTTTTACCCAGCCAATAATGCAGACCCCATTGAAATAGCCCTCTAGAGACATTTTTTTAAAAAGTGAGTTCAAATCAAAAATTCTGTGCATTACATAAAAGGAGAGAGGGGAATCTAATTGAGGGTTATGCAGGATTATATCGATTATCAAAAACTGGGTAATTTGGGTTACGTAATACTTGAACGTCCTGCAAGAACAAAATAAGAAAATCGTATTTTATATTTCTTTTTGGCATGTCCTATTCAACATTCATTGTTGATATTTAGATGAATAAAAATATAAATAAATAAATATTCTTCTTCTTCATCTAAAGGCTAAGCCTTGTCGCTGCAACCATGAACTCCTGTCCTCTGCCATTCTCTTCAACATCTCATATTTCTCAACTCCCATCACTGACTCCACGTCATCTAGGTATTTCTTTCTTGGTCTGCCTCTTCCTTTCTTCCCTAAAAGTTTCCCCTCCAAGATGTTCACAATTAATCCATTATGTCTAATCACATGGCCTAAAAATTTTGCCTTCCTTTCTTCCATTCCTCTGATCAGTTTCCTTTCTTCTTTTACTTCTTCCAAAACTTCAAGGTTTGTCTTTCTCTCTGTCCAACTTATCTTTATCAATCTTCTCCATATCCACATTTCTGTCGCTTCCAGACGGGACCTCTCCCTCTTTCCTAACATCCAACTTTCACTACCATAAAGTAAGGTACACCAGACAAAAGCTTTTGCAAAGGATTTCCTTACTTCCAAATTCATACGACTGCTTGTCAGTAGGTTCCTTTTGCATTGAAAAGCTTGCTTTGCAAGTGCTATTCTTCTTTTCACTTCCTGTACGCATCTATTATCTTCAGTAATTGTACTACCTAGGTAGCAAAACTGCTTCACCTGCTCAATTTCCTGATTGTCTATTTTGATCTTTGATATTGTCCCTGCATTACTTTTGCCTATAACCATCAATTTGGTTTTCTTGATATTTATCTTTAATTCCCACTGTTTTAACGTGTCCGATAATACTTTCAGCATTTTATTCATTTCTCTTTTTGAATCGCTGAATATTATAATGTCATCTGCAAATCTAATGCAGTGTATTCTAACTCCATTTATTTTTATGCCTTTTGTCTTTTCCTTCATAACTTCTATACTTTCTTCAATGAACATATTAAACAAATATGGAGATAGCGGACAATAAATATATAAGATAATAAATTATTTGAATAATTTTTTATTTAAGAAATGCTTTTCCAGCATTTGATACTGCAAATTTATTAATTATTGATGAGAAGTCTACGTTGTTTTTCAGAAAAGAACATGAGGTTTTAGGCTAAAATCGACATTTGGTGAGGCCCTCTTTTCGTCGAAGCTCCCAGCTTGTGTCTCTTGCGCCTGTGCATAAATCCTTCTCTGAACAAGTACCAAAATTTGAGGCCCAGGTCAAATGGCCCTCCTGGCCCCTCTCTCATATGGTCTGACCTCGAGATACACTTTTTCGCAACACGTTTATTTCGGTTTTACGCTCATTATACTTTACGACTCTACCTCTCAAACCGCTCGCTAGATTTGGGTTTACTCTCTAATAAAACCGACCGAAGAGCCTTGTTCCGCCCCTTGCAAAGGACATAAACTCTAACAAGGAATAACAACTTTCTAAAATTTTATTTAAAACGGTTCAATAAACGAATTCGATACTACTGCGCCATATTCAGGGTTACATTAAAAGATTTCTAGGTTGATACGTATGAGGAGAAAAATCATCAATTTTCCAGTAGCCAACGATAAAATTGTCAAAATATACAGAGATTTTTTTGCATTCTTTTCGGAAAAGTTTATAATATTTGGTCAGTTTCCAGTTTGTGTACAGTCAAGATTGGAGAAAATTATAGTAAAAATTATATCTTTGATTGTGGGGTACCTCAAGGATCGGTATTAGGCCCTCTTTTATTTAACATGTAAGTTAATAATATGCATAAAGTGGTTAATCATTGTAAACTGATCCAGTATGCTGATGACACCTTGATTGTTATTGGTCATAAGAAATTAGATACTGCTGAATCATTACTCCAAAATGATTTTATCAACTTTCTCAGGTGGTCATATGATCGTGAACTTATAATTAATAAAAAGAAAACTGTGGTAATGCACATTAGGTCATCACATGTTGGCGTCCAACATGAGATCAAAGTTTTTTGTCACTCCTGTGTTTGCTTACATGATAATTTCTTATATTGTAAATGTGAATGTATTAGGAATGCCAGTTGTCATATATATCTAGGTGTAGTCATTGATAATCACCTTAGATGGAATGCGCATATTAATAAACTTTCAAACAGATTAAGGCTTATATCATGAGGTTTTACTATATACGTGAACATATACCTGCTGAATGTAGACATATGTTGTATTTTTCCTTATTTGAATCTCTGTTAAGATATGGAATTGAGGTATTGGGCTTTGCTTCTAACTGCTATCTAGACAGTGTGTCCACAATTCAAAGACAAATCATAAAGCATATAGCTCCACACTCAGCTTTAGATAATAATGGGATAGTGAAACTTGATGCATATCGTACTGCTCATGTTTTTTCATCCAAAGGTTTATTATATTACAACCTGTTGCTAAAATACTTCCAGGATGTTAGTTACCACAATGTGACTCACCACAAATTCCTTACCTGTAGAGCAACATTTTTATTACCCCATATTAATAATGCATATGGTAAACGACCTTTAAAATACATTATACCTAAACTTTTAAATGGCATAGAAATTGAGGTGGATGTCAGCTGCAAGAAGAAATTTAAAGACACTTAGAAGATGGTGTGTAGCATTGAATTCTATAGAATAATTTTGTATCATTCAAACACTGAAATTCTGGTCATAAAAGGCAATAGTTCCATAGTATGGATATGTGATAGCTGTCTCCTCATCAGGCCCCAAGTCATTAGCAACGGTGACGAAATATCACGCCACTCTTCGACTGACTTCCTTTTGAGATCCCTAGCAAATATGGATAGAAGACTCACCGCCATCGAAATAAAAAATCAAGGTACTACTGCTAGTCCCGTTAACTTTCGCCATGTGCTCAACCCTCCATCAAAACACTGTGAAGTTAGCCCAACCTCTGTCCCGGAAGTCAACACCCTGGTACCGGAAGAAAACACCGCCGTCAACGCTGCCAACCCAGCCCCGCAAGCCATACCCGCAATACCGTGCTGCTCTCATCCACGAGGTGAAAACCAGCTCATCAATGCTGCCAGGACAACCTTAAGGAGCTCCTATAAGACGACTAGTGCCATACCAGCCAGAGATATCGAAGAATTATCTTATCCAGATGCAAAGCAGGTAAAAGTTGACGATGAAGGTTTTACTGTCGTCCAACGTCGTCGCAAGCGCAAGGCTGGCATCACTGGGCAAGGAAACAATTGTAACAGCTTCACCGGTGTCCCCAGAAAGGCATGGTTATATATCAGTCGTGTTTCCCCCAGCACGCAAGAAGAGGATATCTTAATGTATGTCAAATCCAAATTTAGTGGTAATTACTTTGTTTGTGAGAAGATGTCCTCCACGAAAGAAGCTGTAGTTTCAAGATTGGATTTGACTTCTCCCTACTTGAGGACCTAAAAAACCCTGCCAATTGGCCAATTGGGGTAAGCGTGATTAGGTTCTACTTTCCGAAATCTCAAGCTATCAAAGCTCCCTCAGTACCTCCCAAGGAAATTTCACCTGTAACCACTACCCCTGCTGTCACTCCATCATTCAGCATCATACCAGCCTCTGGCCCTCCCCTTATCACAAGTGACCCAGTGAATGAGCCCCTAGTGAACTCCAATATTGAAGAGTGGGAGAGATCGTGTCATGAAGAATCAACCACTGGTACTACCACCTCATATGCTACCGCCTCCACCACAGGTGTAACTACTAGAGGGAAACTGGGAATTAGTAAGCCCAAGACCACACAGTGACTAGAAAGTGAAAATTTGCTGAATCTTTTTTACAGCAATATTCAGTCTGTTAGAAACAAGGGGCATGCTCTTGAGATACTACTCCAAGAACTAAAATCCGATATTCTCTTTCTATCCAAACATTGGCTAACTGAGGATGAATTAACATCATTTAATATCAAAGGGTTTAAAATTATTTCTTACTATTGTCGCCATCAAAACAAGTGTGGTGGGGTAGCCGTGTACTCCAGACCTGCTTTTGATCTCTCATGCATAGACTTTCAAGAAAGCAGCGAGAAACTTTTTGAATGCTGTATTTCTACCTTAAAAGTCAACTCCTCCTCTTATGCGGTTTTTTGCTTGTACCGTGCACCGAGTGGTAGTTTCAGTGACTTCTTTAAGCACCTGCATGATGCTATTTTATCAGCATTACTCAGAAATGTTGATGGACTTTTGCTGTGTGGGGACTTGAATGTAGACCTTCTTAAAGATACAGTTGATAAAACAGACTTCTCCAACTTCTTAAGTAGTTTCGGTCTGAAAATTATTAATAATGAGCCCACAAGGATATCTTCCCGCTCATGTTCACTAATAGATTTCCTAATATCTGATATACCTACCACTAATTTCTCTTGCAAAACATTACATTCAGGCCTCTCGGACCATTTGGCACTAAACTTCACTTTAAAATTTCCCAAGATTTCCAAAGCTGTAAATCCCATGTACATATCTAAACGAATTTTTAAGCAAAACTCAATTGAACAACTCTGTGTTATGTTATCCAATGAAAATTGGGAGGATGTATCAAATGCTCAAGGCACCAATGCTAAATTCAATGCCTTTATGAATTATTTTATGATGTACTTCAATGCTGTTTTTCCCATTAAACGAGTTAGGCAGAGAACCTTAAATCTAAATAAAAAATTTTATTCTAATGATTTAATAATCATGGGTCAATTTCTATGGGATTTACACTATAATGCAAATACATTGATCCCAATCTCTCCGGTTCTTATAAACAATCTCTTAAAAAATTCAAACAATGTGTTTCAGATTACCGGAAACTAATCAATGAAAACTATATTCAGTCATCCAATAATATTATTAAATATGCCTGTGATGTAATTAAATGCAATACCAAAGCCACAATGATTAACCCAAACCAAAATAACATTAGTTTCAATAATTGCCTTCTCTCCAACCCTGATGAAATAGCTCAGCACTTCAACTTACAATTCTGTCAAACCACTCCCGTTGCAACTACCCCTACTGTTTCTTATCATTCCATGCCTACTCCTCCTCCTAAATCACTATTTTTAGCTCCTACTAATGTTCATGAAATAAAAAATATTGTTAGGTCCTTTGACAACTCATGGTCATGTGGTCTTGATGAGATCCCAATGCCTATAATTAAAGCTGTCATTAATTATATTGCTCTTCCTCTAGTTGATATAATAAATTCATCTTTTTATGAAGGGCAATTCCCCTCTACCCTTAAGTTTGCTTGTGTTCTCCCCATTCCTAAAAAAGGCTCTCTCTCTAACTCAGATAATTATAGGCCTAAATCAGTATTATCGGTATTTTCCAAAGTATTTGAAAAAATATTTTATAACCGAGTAATCCATTTTCTTGAATATTTTCTTCTACTCCATGAATCTCAACATGGCTTCAGGAAAGCTAGATCCACTATATCAGTTTCCTTCCAATTAATTAACCAGGTCCATCAGGCATTAAATAAGAAAGACTTCACTCTTGGTATCTTCTATGATCTGTCAAAGGCATTTGATAGCATTGACCATGAAATACTATATACTAAACTTCGCAATGTGGGAATAAATGGAAATGCCCTCAATTGGATAAATTCCTTTCTATCTGGCAGGCAGCAAATTGTAAAATACACACATCAGACTTCTAATGGTGTAATCACTTCTAAATCTAAACCTCTAAAAGTGTGGAGTGGTGTCTCTCAGGGTTCAATATTAGGGCCACTGCTTTTCATTATATTCATGAATGACCTTCCCCATAATATTGCTAATAGCAAACTCCTATTATAGGCAGATGACACATCATGTGTATTGCACTCCGAAAATCTGCCTGATTTAATTAATATTTCAAACTCTTCTGCGGACAGCATGCTTCACTGGTGTCAATCCAATAATCTTAAAGTAAATAGCAATAAAACCCTTTACCTTCAATTGCACACAAAAAAGTCACCTCCTTCCTGTAGTACATTACTAAAAATGAACCATTCAAACATTGTACGTTCTACCTCGGTAAAATTTCTAGTTATACACATTAGTGAAGACTTAGATTGGTCAATCCACATTAATTCTGTTATGAAAAAAGTGGCCACTGGCATTTTTATGCTAAGAAAATTGGCACCCATTGTCTCCATCAGTACCCTAAAACTTTTCTATTTTGCTAAAATTCATTCTTTTCTGTCCTATGGCATCATATTCTGGGGCAATGTCAGCTACTCCAACAAAGTCTTTTTTTTACAAAAGCACGCTATCAAGGCAATGTTGCAATGACCTTACCGAACTCCTGGCAAGCCATTATTTCACTCCCTTAATATATTAACTCTCCCTTCAATCTATATTTTAAATTGTGCTACTTTTGTTAAACAACACCCTCACCTTTTCCCAACAAATTCCAACAACCACTCGCACCATACTCACAATAAACTAAACATTCATTTAAATGAGTATCACTTGTCCCTTTCCCTAAATGGACCTTACCATGCTGCCTCTATTATGTTTAATAACTTACCCTCTAGGATTAAGTCAACCTCCTGTACCTTGTCTTTCAAGAGGCGATTGAAGCGCCATCTAATAAGTAAAAATTATTATAGTGTCTCTGAATACTTGACTGATAGAGATTTGTAATGTGACAATAATACCAGCTAATTGTCTTCTCTGTTTTTCATTTCAATTTTTTGTATTGTATTGTCTGTGCTATATTATGTTTTACTATGACCTATTCCATGTCTATGTAGACCTACGGAATCAATAAAATTTCATTCATTCATTCATGTTTTGCTGTCATTTTATAAAATAAAATATAACATTAAAAAATTATTATTATTATTTGTTGTTCCAGGAGGTCTAGTACAGACATAGGACATGTCAGAGAGAATACAAACATAAATTATATAGGTAAAGGATTCATCAGACAATGCAAGTATAAAAAATAAGTCAGTAAAATACAGGATAAAATAATACTATACATAAGTTATAAAAACAGGATAAAATTCCAAACAAGATTACATAAATTTAATAAATTATTTCCTTGAAAGATTAAATGTAATATACATTATATAGAAGAGTCTAAATACTCTTTGAGATCATAAAATCATTTGTTGATTAGTTCTTTCTTAAGGCTCATTTTGAATTCATTTATAGAACTTGTCTTTAACCCTTAATTATTTGCATGGGTTGTTTTCACTCCCCAACCAATATTTATTGTTTGCAGCACAGTAGAAAATCTCAAGAGTGATACTTGCCACCTCCTACCTTCCTCAGTGCCTGAGTGGAACATATGAATAAGTTTTAGTTATGCAAGTGATTATTCCCATTGTATATTCCTTCAGTAAGTCCTTGGCTTTCAGATAATGTTGTTATATGTTGTGTAATGCATTACAGTTTGTTGTGTGATTGAATCAAAGTGAACAGTGAACAATGTCATTGATGTAGCAATGAAAAAGCCATGTGCCTGGTCTTGTGACAGTAACTATTAACATTGGGATCAATATCTAATCATTGTATATATTGCATGCTCGGTCATGTAAGTATTTTTTTTACTTTTTGCCCTTTTTAATCTTAATAATCAGTAACGGATCCATGAGAGATTTAATTTTTTAAAATTTGGTAATATTTATGTTTCATTTTTACAATTTTGTTATCCGTTGGAACTGCAACCATGTGTAATTTAATTGTTTTGAGGATGTTTAAAAGTTATTATACAATTTGTAAAATACTTTCCTTAAGTAAAATTTGTATTTTTTTCATTTTACTTTGACAAATACTTTTGGGGCACAAAGTGTCACATGCAACCACTCATGCTGAAAATTTGGGCATGCCTGCTGGAGGGTTAATAACATTACAAATACTAGAGGGGACAGTAATAGGCTTGCCTTCAGCATTGTTGACCTTGGGGATAAATGGAGCCTTTCGCTTACCTAATTTGCTTCTTTCAATTAATTTGGAGCCTTATCTAATCTATTATCATTGTAAGATATTTTCTGCAGCCTTATCTAATCTATTATCATTGTAAGATATTTTTTGCAGCTTTGATTAAAGATTGATACATTTTTTTAGTATTCATGACAATAGAATGTGATTCTGCAGTTTTAGATATTCTATTATAGTTAGCAGTGCCAATACAGGCATGGGCAAACTGGTTGTCCATCCGAGGCCTGGCATGAGGGGGGCCCAGGAGTGAAATACTAGGTTCTGATATTTCTTATGATCTCGGGTCCATTACCATCCTTTTCCTCCACTATAAAAAATATGCCCCTGCACCTTTGAATATCTTAAACAGTTTTCAGATTGAATTCCTTACCATTACCAGTAATAAAGAATGCCCCCACAGCAAACACTACTGATATATTAAAAAGTAAAAAGTCCCCTTGATTTGGGGATCAGACATAATCACAGTGCTCCTTCTCCCAACCACATTGTGGGGGTTGCTGGGCCCATTGAAATGCTAATGTGAAGGAACAACAGAATGAAGTTCTTTTCGATTTCCAACTTCTATATCTAAATTATTTGTCCATTCATCCTCAAGATTTTAAAATGGAAAAATTAAATGCATGAGCCAACAAAATATGCTTCCATATGAGCATTTATTACAAAGAGTACGAGAAGGATGATTTAAGTATATACAACATATTTTCTTGAGTTCGGTGAGCCTCTATGGCATGGGTCTAAAGCACGGGTCTCGGTGGTACTCTCCAGTTATTTTAACTGGTTCAACTGCTAACTCCAGGCTCTGATTCCGACTGAATATTTTTATTTGATTACCTTTTGTACATCTGGTTTAGTACATTTTATCATGATCGTATATCTATTAATACTAATATAATAATCTTTTATACATAATTACTCAAACTCTGTCCATCTGTCTATCAATACAAGTGGTTTTGTTTTTTGGTATACTGCAGAAGCAATATAATCTGTTTCCTGCATCAACTCAAAGATGGTAAATGCTTACAAATAATGATAAAATTGCTATATAGTCTGCTTGACACAAGATGGGAAGGAAAAATAAATGCAGTAAGAGTAGTGAGACTTGAGCTACCAGGCAGTAAAAAATCTCTGAGAGAAGTAGCCAAAGCATCACTTTCAAAGAATCTAAAAACGTTTGTCAAGGCAAAAGGTTTGAGCAAGGAAATATATTTTTTCATTTTGTATTTTAGCTTGTTGTTTGGTTTGAAATTTTGCAACATGTTCAATGTGTTAGTAATGCCCTGCAAAATCCTCCTCTTGATTTAATGGCTGCATTACAATTAATTGATGGTACTAAATATCAACTTGAATCATTATGATTAACAGGCTCTTAAGACTGTTAGGAAAAGGCATCAGAATTATCGAAGGAAATAGATATTGAAACACATATATCAGAACTTTGTATTCGAAAAACAAAACAATTTTTTCTGTATGAATGAAAAGATGAAGCAATAGCAGACCCTAAAAAAAAAGCTTAAGTGCGAATTTTTCAATATTTTTAATTAATTTGAAAGAGAGATTCCAAGATACTGAAAAAATAGGCAAACCTTTTAATTTTGTTGTCGCAGCTAAAAACTTTATTAATTTAAATGAAGCAAGCAAATCCTACTTAAGGTTATCAATGCTGCAAGAAAGTTAGAATAGTCTAGCTCTTATATCTATTAAAAAAAATTCTGACACATTAGATACACAGGAGATTTCTAATAAATTAATAATGGACAAGTGCTGAAAAAAGTTTTAGTATAAGCGTAATAGTAAAAATTACTTCATTTTGTACCTACCAATGACACCATCGTAATCTCACAGAATAATTTTTCAAGCAATAAAAAGTATATTTTAAAAATTAAATCCAAATTTTTCTCTTATAATTTGATTTTTGAGTCATCCTACTGAAGTTTTGGTTGTGAAAAAATTAATCTTAAAGTGACATAATAAATTTTATGATTTCATTTCGTGAAGTGTGCAATATTTCAATCATAAATGTTATTTATTGGTTTCTTATATTTGTAACTAATACGCTTGTCAGTTCCTTTTGTTTAGTTCTGATTGAGTTATAATTCTAGAGGCTTATTGTGTTCTGCTTATCACCTTATTTGTTTAACATTGTAATTGCCCGTCAAATATGACCGGTATGTATGAATTCAGTATTAAGGTCAAATTGAAATAAAAATTAATGAAATAAAATATTTTAAACAGTAAGGAGGTAATAAATATATAATTCACATAAATGAGTGATACAAAGAGTAAAAATAGTTTTAGGGAAACAGAAATTGTATAACAAAGAAAAACATTATGCTTTAAAAATCTTTTACAACTAAAATTATTTTAAACTTACGGAACATTTAATTTTGTCTCCCATTCTGTCTCTCATCTTTTTTCTTTCTTCCACTCTCTCAATCTCTAACTCATATTAAAGCATTCAAAGCACACATTCCTTATGCATATAGTATAAGGATTAAGGTGACAATAAAACCTCAAGATTTAACAATGACACAGTCGACAAGGGAAGATATCGTAGAAAAGCTCAAAATTTTCAAATAAATATTAATTAAATGTAGAAATGGAGCGATTTTGTAACATAGGCAAAATGTGATGATAAGAATAAGATAGTTTATTTATTTTTCCTTAAAACGGACAAGATTCAAAGATCGTAAGTAAATTTTTTCGATTTGTGTAAGCTACACGAAGTGAATGCATATAGGTGAAGTCGTATCCGTCCGTCCGTCCGTCCGTGCGTCCGCCCGTGCGTCCGTCCTCAAGTCCAAATGTGCGTCGGTCGGTGCGTCCGTCCGTGAATGTGTCCGTCCGTAACTCCGCCTGTTCGTCCGTCCGTGCATCCGTCCGTCCTTAAGTCCAAATCTGCGCCCGTCTGTGCGTTCGTCCGTGCGCCAGTCCCTCCGTGTGTCCGTCCGTGCCTTCGTCCGTGCGTCCGTCCGTGCGTCCGTCCGTGCCTCCGTCCGTCCGTGCGCCAGTACCTCCGTGTTTCCGTTCGTCCATGCGTCCGCCCGTATGTGCGTCCGTCTGCCCGTCCGTGAGTCCTTCCTTCCGCCCGTCCGTCCGCCCGCCCGTACGGCCATTCGTGCGTCCGTCCGTGCTTCCTTCCCTGCGCCCGTCCGTGCGTCCGTCCATGCGTCCGTCCGTACGTACGTCCTTATCACATTCGCGACGTAAGGTATTTTCATGATTATTACTATTGGCCGTAAGTGTGCATTAACTATTTTCACTAGATAATTGCAATTTTTTATGCCTAAAAATTATTTTATGACATATAGAGAATAAAATATTTTGTTTTTGCATTTGATTTGGAATATTCTAGTGGTGGTGGATGAAGTTGGTGTTGAATGTTTTTCTCTTATTGTCCGTTATGCACCATGTCTGTCTGTCTGTACGCATAATTTATCTCTGCTTCTACCAAACTTATTTTCACAAAATTTGGTATATGTATAAATATAATCAATTTGTTTCAAAACACGAAGTTTGAATTGAATTTGTACAGCAGTGCTGCCAACATAGAGGATTTAATTATTTTATTTGTAATGTTATATCTTTGCCTCTATGCAACATATTTTCACAAAATTTGGTGTAAATATAAGCCAAATATATTAATTTCAGAAACCAAAGTTTCAATGGAATTTATGAACAATACTGCCAACATAGAGGATTAAATGTTTTTATTTGTAATGATATATTTTGGCTTCTTGGCAACAGATGTTCATGAAATTTGGTGTAAAATATATTAGTTTCAGAAACCGAAGTTTCAATCGAATTTATGAATCAGTTCTGCCAACATAGAGGATTGAATTTTTTTTATTTGTAATGCTATATATCGCCTTCAGTTCAAGTTTCACTACATTTCGTGTAAATATAATTAAAATTCATTAATTTCAGAGACAAGTTTCTGTCAAATTTATCAATCGGTGCTGCCAATATAGGGGATTCAAATCTTTCTCACAAAAATTTAATCTCGTCTTGTATAACCCAGCTTCGAGCAATTTTCATGAAAATTGCAGGTGTATAAATTACAATATTTTCTCGAGAATGCCATAATTTCAATGGAATTGGTAAAAAGTTTGATCTGGACATCTACCCAATGGATTTTCATGAAACTAGATATATGCACAAACAACAAATATTCCGTTGCAAAAAGTGTCTATTTTTAATACAACGTACATGTTCCTAATTTGTTTTGATTAAACTATTTTGAGCCTAGTACATAACTCCATATCTGTCATGTCGTCAGTATGTGGAGCAGTGCGAATTCGTTGTGTGCTGTTTTTGGCTGAAATGTATTCTCTATATTTCAAAGGGTTACATGTGATACATGTATTTTTTATTATCAAAAACTCGAAAATTCACAAAAACGGCCATCTTATGAGTTCCAAGGTTTACATTTTTTGGTACTGGGAATGTATAGCATGCGGAAATTGAAATAGAAATTTCAATGGAAATAAATTTTTTTACTATTTTTGAAATGATAAATACTTTCATTACGTTAGTTTGATTTTCATTTTTATAAACACCTGGTTCTTTAGAGGGTTCTATTTTGTCCTTTCTGTGTCTCAGTTAAGCTCACTTATTACTCAGTCACGCTATGGACAAAATAGAACCATCTAAAAATCTGGAATTGAAAAAATTTTCTGTGATGAGTGTGGGGCAGCTTATGAATGTCAGAGCGGGCGAAGTGCAGATATAAGAGTGGAAGAACACAAAACAAAATTCAAGAACAAGGATCTATCCTTTCACTTTGCTAAAAAATACTCTGGACTAGCAGAACATCAGTTTATTTTCCCCAAGATTCCTCATTTTGCCAACAAAGGGAGTAAAATGAACGTTCGCAAAATAATCAAGATAATAGGCTGCGTTGGCATTTTAACCAATGAATTTCTTCTTTCGAAGCGATAATCCCTCCTTTCCATCCCAAAAACTCCGAAATAACCTTTTTCCCCATCCCCTCAACTCCCCTTGGGAATAACTCAATCCCCCTCTCTCTTTTCCAATACCTCACACTATTCACACTAATCGTCTGTAGTGTTTATCTTTTAACACCCTCCCTTTTACATTTACCCATAAACCGTATTCTCCTTAGCCCACCCTAAGATTCCTCTTTCCACCCTTTCCCGGTGGAGGGGTGGGTCAATCCATCCACTCCAGGTCATTCACGGGAACCTTTTCCCACCTCAGCCCCTCTCCCCGATCCCCATGTTCTCTCTCTTTTGTCAGTGTGTCACCGAACTCTTTTGTTTGTATGCATTCCTCGTAGTCAGCTGGTAATGGCAATGGATTGCCTTTATGAATTCGTTGAGGTTTATGATATTTGGCGGCTCCTTTTTGCTGAGGGTCGAGATTGGAGCCATGTGTCCTACAGCAAGGGAAAATTACCTCGGAAGCAAAGAACAACCCTCCTTTATACGCGTTTTGCCAACACGGGACATATGTCCTATCCTATCGTAATAATTGCTCCTAGTTGCCCCCATTTTTATGTTTATTACAGTATGCCGCCTCTGATACTTTTTGAAAATAAGAAGGGGAGGGTTCTTCTCAGTAAAGCCATATCTGTGCGAATTTCTTCATTCTTTGTGATTTTCCGGCTGTTTCCTACTTTATTTCCTCTCTGCCATAAAAATAGTCCTCCTCGTCAGTTCCCTTTGGATTTTTGAACATGTAACATCGTAAGACAAGAAAAGTTCCGTACAGTTCTGGAGCAACATAAAATTTCTTATCATTAGCTACACCATGGATTCTGATAGTGAAATATCAGTAAATTTCTTGGATTCGGAGGATTCGTACAAAGACTCTGAATCAGATGAGGATAGTTCTTCTTCATCTTCATTGGTAGACACAGGTGAAAATATCATGTCATCTGAAGAAGATGATACTAGTGAAGTTGCTGCCAGAGCATCGGAGGTGTGGGGACCATTTTCAAATATTGAGCGTCATTTTCTGTATAGTTGGCGTGATGGTTTACAGTGCAATTTTGATGTTTCAGATCCTTTAGCTTTATACAAGAAGTTTGTGACTGATGAGGTATTAGACTAAATAGTCCGAGAGACAAATAGATTTGCTCACCAGTTTATAAGTTCCCATCAGCTAGGCCGTCGATCATTGATGCATCAATGGAAAGACACTAATAGAAATGAAGTGAAAAAGTTTATCGCTATTCTTCTTGTCATGGGCATTTGTCCTCTACCGAAAATGCGCTTATATTGGTCGTGTAAGCTGATGTACCGCAATGAACTTATTCAAAAAACTATGAAACGTGATCGTTTTGATGTTCTGTTAAAATGTTTTCATTTCCATGACAACAGTGACCCTTCTTCAAACGTAGATAGGCTATCAAAACTGAAACCTTTATTAGATTTAATTTGTGACAGGTTTCGAACAACGCTGATGCCAGGTGAAGACGTAGTTATTGATGAATCAATGGTGCCTTGGAGAGGAAGACTCATGTTTCGGCAATATATCCCAGGAAAGTCGCATAAATTTGGAGTGAAATTGTATAAGTTGTGTACGCCGGAGGGATACACATATGATCTAAAAGTCTACACGGGAAAAAATCCAAATTCAAGCAGCGGTGGACATGGACATGCGCATGAAATTGTGATGGAGCTATTGGATGGATTGTTGGATGAAGGGAGAACCATATTTTTAGATAGTTTTTATACAAGCATTCCACTATGTGAAGCTCTGTTGAAGAGGGGAGCCTATACTTGTGGAACATTACGTAAAAATCGGCGTGGTAATCCAGTCAAAGTGTGCAGAAAAAAATTGAAGAAAGGGGAAGTCTATGGCCTAGAAAATGAAAACGGGGTGAGAATAATACAATGACACGATAAGAGACCTGTCCTCATGATAACTACCCGACCTGATCATTTGGACGTATTAATTCCAGTCAGAAAAGGAAATAGTAGTGGTGAAGTTATAAAGAAGCCTCCTTCTGTGATTGCATATAATAAGGCAAAAAAAGGAGTTGATGTTTCAGACCAAATGTCGGCTTACTATACATGCCTTCGGAGAACAATTAAATGGTACAAAAAAGGTAGCATTCGAAATAATTCTGGGTACATGTATTGTGAATGCTTGGGTGATGTACAACAGCGATCGGCAAGAAAGAAAATACATGGAGATCCTGCAATTCCGAGAAAAAATTATAGATGGCCTTTTAGAAGATCATGAAAATGAAGATATTGGAAGCAGTGACATTCCTTCTGTCTCAGGACCATCCAGAAGACGAAAAAGGGACAAATCCATTCATCATATTGGTATGTATGAGGGGAAAGCAAGAGAAGTAAGAAAAAGGTGCTTGTCTTGTTATGAAAAAATAAAAAGGGATAAAGGTGTAAAAGTAGCTAGGGTGAAAGCAAGACGAGTTTGCACCTTTTGTAAAGATTGTGATGGACAACCGACTATATGTTTAGAATGCTTCAATGAAAAGCACAAATAAGAAATTAAAAGTGATTTCTTTTGCTTCTACATTTTTGCCATTTTTTACTCTAATTTTATAATGATATATGTATTGAAATGATTTTTTATATATTTTCCTTCACTTTCCTTTTCAGTATAAAAATAACGTAAGAAATATTTTATTTTTGTTTTCATCATTAGAGATAATTGTTAATGAATTTTTATGTAAATGCCCTTTTCTAGCTTTGTGAAAATATTAGTTTATTTTTTTAACTGATTCGCCTTGTATGACTAGGATTTTACGTTTTATTCGGAAAATATTTTGATAGTTACCATTAGTAAACTAACATTCCATTTGCTATGTTAACATTTTGCAAAATATGTTGGTGAGTTTTAATGTTTCTTTATATTTTAGTGTTATTTGTTGAAATTTTGTAAAATAATTTTTGTGGAACTTGGATTAGAATTTCATTTTCTGATTGCTGTACTTTTTACCAATTTTGCAAAATATTTTGATATTTTATGGTTGTCTATGTTTTCTTTAACTGCATTAAAATTTTGTCGGGGACATCATTTTTTGAGATTTTTTTACCATTATTTTACTCTCCAATGTTAATATTATTTTGTTATTATGCAAAATATTTTGATATTTTTATGGAGGACTGTATCTTTCTATTTTTGTGTAAAAATATTTAAGTCATTGCAATTCTAACATCTATGTATGTTTTAATTTTCGATAGTGATATTTTGTACTCTATATCAGAAAATATTTTTATAATGGTCAAATTTTTCCTTCTGTTGTGTGAACATTTTACAATTAATTTTAATTTTATGGCTGTAATTATACTATTATTATTATCCGATTATAGCAGTTGATGTTATATGACGAAATATTCTGATATTATAAAATAGTATGAATTTTCAATTTTGTAACGTAAAAAATTCAAAACTTATTTTAATTTTTTTATTTCTCACGATATTTTTATTTTCTTGCTGTAGTATGCTGTCTTATTGTACAAATGTAAGTAAATATGCTTTATATCGCATTGAAAATAAATTCCTTTTGAAAACAATGTGCTATAAATACTGATTTTACATAAAACTTAAGTAAAAAAAAATATTGCCACTGTGCTCCATCGGTGGCACACACTTCGAAAAAATCGATTCCCCACAGCCGTACGTGCTATCTGACAGTCATTCAGCTGTCCGTATAAACTGCAAAGGGATACAACCCAAAAAGGTCTCGTGCGCCACCGGTGGTACACGACGGCCACGAGGAATACTGGGCGTGTACCACCGGTGGCGCACGACGTCGCGAATGTGTAGCCCAAAAGTGCGCCCGTCTGTGCGTTCGTCCGTGCATCCGTCCGTGCGTCCGTCCGTGCGTCCGTCCGTGAGTCCGTCCGTGAGTCCGTCCGTGAGTCCGTCCGTGCGTCCGTCCGTGCGTCCGTCCGTCCGTCCGCCCGCCCGTGCGTCCGTCCGTGCATCCATGCGTCACTGCATCTGCCCGTCAGTGCGTCCGTCCGTGCTTACTTCCCTGCGCCCGTCCGTGCGTCCGTCCGTGCGTCCGTCCGTGCGTCCGTCCGTCCGTGCGTCCGTCCGTGCGTCCGTCCGTGCGTCCGTCCGTGCGCCAGTCCCTCCGTGCGTCCATCCGTCCATGCGTCCATCCGTGCGCCAGTCCCTCCGTCATTGCCTTCGTCCGTGCGTCCGTCCGTGCGTTTGTCCGTGCGTCCGTTCGTCTGCCCCTCCGTGCGTCCGTCCGTCCACCCGCCCGCGCGGCCATCCGTGCGTCCGTCCGTGCGTCCGTCCGTGCGTCCGTCCGTGCTTCCTTCCCTGCGCCCGTCCGTGCATCCGCCCGTGTGTCCGTGCGTCCGTCCGTGCTTCCTTCCCTGCGCCCGTCCGTGTGTCCGTGCATCCGTCCGTCCGTGCGTCCGTCCGTGCGTCCGTCCGTGCGTTTGTCCGTGCGTCCGTTCGTCTGCCCCTCCGTGCGTCCGTCCGTCCGCCCGCCCGTGCGGCCATCCGTGCGTCCGTCCGTGCGTCCGTCCGTGCGTCCGTCCGTGCTTCCTTCCCTGCGCCCGTCCGTGCGTCCGTTCATGCGTCCGTCCGTCTGTACGTCCTTAAGCCCAAATATGCGCCCGCCTGTGCGTTCGTCCGTGCATCCGTCCGTGCGTCGGTCGGTGCGTCCGTCCGAGCGTCCGTGAATGTGTCCGTCCGTCCGTGCGTCCGTCCGTGCGTCCGTCCGTGCTTCCTTCCCTGCGCCCGTCCGTGCATCCGCCCGTGTGTCCGTGCGTCCGTCCGTCCGTGAGACCGTCCGTCCGTGAGACCGTCCGTGCGTCCGTCCGCCCGTCCGTGCGCCAGTCCCTCCGTGCGTCCATGCGTCCGTCTGTGCGTCGGTAGGTGCGCCCATCGGTGCATCCATGCGTCTGTCCGTGCGTCCGTCCGTGCGTCCGTCCGTCCGTGCGCCAGACCCTCCGTCATTGCCTTCGTCCGTGCGTCCGTCCGTGCCTTTGTCCGTGCGTCCGTTCGTGCGTTCGTCCGTCCGTGCGTCCGTCCGCCCCTCCGTGCGTCCGTCCGTCCGCCCACCCGTGCGGCCATCCGTACGTCCGTCCGTGCGTTTGTCCGTGCGTCCGTCCGTCCGCCCGCCCGTACGGCCATCCGTGCGTCCGTCCGTGCTTCCTTCCTTGCGCCCGACCGTGCGTCCATCCGTGCGTCCGTCCGTGCGTCCATCCGTGCGTTCTTCCGTGTGTCCGTCCGTGCGTTCTTCCGTGTGTCCGTCCGTGCGTCCGTCCGTGCATCCATCCGTGCGCCCGTCCTTGCGTCCGTCCGTCACTGCATATGCCCGTCAGTGCGTACGTCCGTCCGGGCATCTGTCCGTGCGTCAGTCAGTGCGTCGGTCCGTGCGTCCGTGTTGTTGTCCGTGCGTCCGTCCGTGTGTCCGTCCTTGCGTCCTTCCGTGCGGCCGTCCATGCGTCTTTCCGTGTTTCCATCCGTTTCCAGAAATTGATTACGCATCTTTTGGTTTATTTCTGTCAGTCCCTAAGCCACGCAGAAATATCTTCCAGATAATTTTGGAGATACTGGTGGTCTTCTGGATTACTTATTTCTCTAAAAATAACGGTATCACGAATAGCCTAATTTTACTTCTAACTACTGAGTTGATATCGTTCACATTAATTTGAAATTACTGGAATAATTGGAACGTCGGAGACAACCTCCACTAATTGTTAGGACAATCGTCTAACAATGAATTACTATCAAGAGATCCAATTATTTCGCTAACGAGTATGTGCTAAATAATCTTGCACGATATCGAAGTTAGGAAATCGGCCTGTAATTTTCTGGGTTCTCTTTGTCGCCGCCCTTATGAAATGGGGTCACGTGCGATAACTTCCAGTCCTCTCCGCAGGAAATACATTTCTCGAAATTTATCCTAGGAAATGGTACTATTTATTCGGCATAAGAACACCTTAGGTCTTATGGAACAAAATTGCCTTATGTACGAGTGCACTATAACTCCCATATTCAATAGTAAATTGCAATTGCTTCCATCAGATGCCATGTCTTCCACGAATTACAGTTTATTCAATTTACAATGAAAAGAGAAGTTAGTTCAGTTTTCTTACCTTTACAGAGAAAAATCCTTCAGTGGCAGGATATCACTCTCTAGGGTGCTAGAAGTACATTTCTTAGGATGACCACCCCAAACATGGACTTCATCACAGAACAGCTGTATCACGGGCAAAATGAAGTTTACACAACTGCAAACGTTCAAGAAGTAATATTGGAATATAGCATTCTTAATACCCAAAACCTTTAATAAAAATCCAACATATGGCGATAATGGTTTGCATTACGTCTTTTGAAAATGTAACCAAGTAAATACAAACTACAAATATTTAAATACGGCTGTCTACGTACCTATAACATTAATACTCGCAACAGATCCCGTGGCTTCCTAAGCACCAACACTCACAGTTACCTCTTGACGAAGAATATGATTAGTACATTCCGCCGACCATAAGAGGTCGCTGAGGACAAAGACCCAAAATTTTGCAAGGAAAATATCAAATTGCTCTTAAGCCAAAGCTGACCTTGTCAACTGCGGGACTGCGGTCAGTTTCGCAGTTTCCGACTTTACGCGCGGATTAACTTCGATTTTTTTACCAAAACACTGAATCAATTGAGGTATAAGATAATTGTAATTAATCAATAAAAGGACAAATGCAAAAGGGAAAAATAATCGGCAGTAGGCGTTGAAATAGATATTGGTCGCTTCATTGTTCTAGGAGGTTGATGCGATTTAAGATTGAAGGAAAAGGTTGACTGCAAACATTAAAACCACGAGGAGGATCACAGCAGGCGTGCCCAGGGCCGTCCCGACAGTTTTTTCGAGTGTGGGCGAGAATGATTTGGGCCGCCCCTAATACAAGTCACTTTATACCCATCAGCACACAAAGGGAAGTATTAAAAATTACACGATTTTGCTCCATGAAGTTCAAGGCACCAGTTTTGTTAGCATTTATAACAAAAAATGTTGTACTTATAAATTCAGTAGAAATAAAATTTTCAATTTATTCAATTAAAAGGAATTTGTGTAAATATTTACACACGGAAATGAACAGAGAAATAAAAACAAACATTACGAAAAATGAATAATTGGAATTAGATAAATTTCTAAAACAATTGCAACCAAGTACGATATTTCTTAAGGTATTTACATAAAAATGTGTACATAAATAATGAAATATAGGTACACATTAAAAAATGGACCAAAGATTTAAGTTAAATACATTCTTAAAATAATACAATCTTAGATTGCGAAAATAAATAAAGTTATAGAACTATATTCCTGGTTTTTATGCAGCAAAATCTCTAATCGTTTCTTCAAAATATAAATCATAGGATATATTTTCTATGGAAATTGTTTTCAAACGCATCTAATCGCTCCTGTGACATGATGGAACGCAAATAATTGTTTATTAATTTTAGTTTGGAAAGCGAACGTTTTCCGGCAGCAACTGTCACTGTAAAAGTTGCTAAAACTCTCAATGTTATAAAAAGATTAGGAAATAACGATATAAGATTGTTTTCACATATGTACACTAACATTTCTTTGGGCGAAGGATTCGGAATCCTTCGGGGCATGACTACCAATTCATCGAAAAGATCAAGGGTTACTATGTTTCTTTACGTGTCATCTGTTATCGTGTCTTCCAAATCCATGAAACATTTCCTAAAATAATCATCTTCAAAATTACTTAACTTCTCTAAATTGAAAAAAAAAACAAAAACGGAATTGTATTCTTCTAACTGATGAAACCTTTCAGAGACGGATGGAATTCCTGTATCGAGAATGGAGTTAAAGAAGTTAACTATAAATCGCTTCTCAGAATCGTTGATTTGGTCATCGGGTGTTTCATACACGAACTGTGCTATTGCACCACGCCTTCTTTCATTCCTCCTAGTGAAAAGTCCGCTATTAAACCCAAATCTTCACCAACTTTACCAGCTATTTCTTTTACTTTGAAGAAATTTTCATACGTTTGATATGCTTCCGCAGAAACCACTATGAAAAAATCTACTCGGAACCTGGAGTAGACTAAATTAGGCAGAAATTGACACAGGTGTAGTGATTTAACTGCGCCAGAGCCGCTTTTAAAATTTACGGGGCCCGAGCAAACTTCTCTGGATGGGCTCCCTATTTGCATTTCTATATTGACCATCACTTATGATTATATATATATATATATATATATATATATATATATATATATATATATATATGCCATCCATTTATCCCATTTACATTCCCTCTTCTGTAAGCATTTATCTTATTTTACCTTATCCTATCGTGTCTGTCATCCTTTCTTCTTTACCAATTTTCCCAACACCTTTTCTTCCACCATGGAAAACATCCACTGTTTCCGCTATCTTTCGCCCTTACAAATCACCTCATGTCCCTCAATATTGTCCGTTTAATCTTATGCCACTATAAATCACTCTCCAACACGCGCTTTGAGAAATGTAAAATTCTCATACACAAACTCAATCATTCCACAAACTTCACAGCTGATATCGACGCCATCTTCCGTAAAGCTGCAGAAGATATCGCAGCCAACCGAAACAGACATACGCAAACTTTCTCTTATGTGCGTCGGGGCGTCAGTCAGCTCCAGCTCGGCCTACCTCTCCCCCCTTCGTCCCAGCTCCCCCCCCCTTCGTCCCAGCTGGAGAGTCCAACATCCTCCCTCCCCCGCCCCTCCTCGCCCAAAACCCTCCTTGGCCGACATTCTGGGAATCCCTACCCCACCCCCACTACACTCTCTCAGGAAGTCTGACTTTGTTTCAACCCTAGATCATAAATATATTAAAGCTCTAATGTTTCAACCGGCGAACCAAGGATGCACCCCAATTCTCCGCAGACCCCCACCTCCACGCGCAGGGCCGGCCAAGAGGGGGGTGCAGTGGATGCAAGGCATCCGGGCCCCCGATTTTTAGGGGCCCCCAAATGTTCAGTATAAATAATATACATATTTACATCTTTAAACAAATTTTTGTTTTTTCTTAAATTAATTATCATTATAGTTACTTTATAATTGTTTGTAAGCAGTGCCGGATTAAGAGATTTGAACTTATTGATAAAATAGTCATACTAAAAGATTTAATATCAAATGAAGATAATGTAAATTCTTCCCAGGAGATTTTAGAAATTTATTAACTAATAATTTTAGTGAAATATTATCCAATGTTATGACCGTACTTAGGTTATTTTTGGCTTTGCCCATAACGGTGGTAAGTGCAGAGCGATCTTTTAGTAAATTCAAAATCATTAAAAACTATCTTCGCTCAACGATGTGTAATGAGCATTTAAACGCTTTTAGTTTATTAAGCATTAAAAAAAAGTCGTTAAAGAATGTGATTTTTCTGATGTTATTGAGAATATGGCATTACAGAAATTCCATATGTAATAATTATTCTAATTAAAATGTAATTAGTTTTTATTAATATATTTATATTTTTTGTTACAAGCAATATTTTTTAATCACCTCTGAAAGTACATGTTCTCTTTAAGCTGTAACATTAATGTTTAAAAAATGGCAGGTTTTTCTTGAGATGGAGGGCCCCAAAAACTTGCTTGTATCCGTGCCTCCGAAAGTACTTCGCCGGCCCTGTCCACGCATACCGCAAACCCCTCCCAGCCAGATGACGTCCTGAACCTTTCCTCTCATGCTCTCACCCCCGCCGAGAATTCCCTTCTCTCCACAGGCTTTTCCTTCTCCCACCTCAAAATTCGACCATTTTTGTTTCCTTGCCGACATACGAGCCTTCGTCCGCTTACTCCCACATCCGATCCTTCGCCTTCCCCCGACGCACTTCCACAATCCCTTTCCGCCTTCAGACCCCCTTCCTAATGCATCCCACCATCTCTTCCTTCCCACCACCCCACCGAGCAATATGCTATAAAAACGTCATTCACGCAGTCGCTCAGCCCAACTTTCCCGACATTCTTGACCACCATGACAATTTGACGCTGAAACGCAACGACAAAATTAATATTCTCCATGCAGACAAAGGTACCACGGTGGTGGTACCTTCCTCTCCCCTCCAACCCCACCGACCGCCACTTCTCCAAAATTTCTGCATATCTACGATCCGTGGGAAAACAAGATTCCACCATTTCCCTGATGATTCCCAATACACCCCAGACCCCAACCTTCTACCATGGAAGAAATTCTCATTCTTCCATGCTTCTACCTTCCACCTTCTCCCAAAAATCCACCAACCCAACATCCCCGGCCGTCCCATTGTACCAGCTTTAACTCTCCCATGGAACGCATCTCTGCTTTTGTTGACTCCCACCTACAACCCATCGTCCATCAAATTCCATCTTTTATCAAAGATATTAACCACTTTCTACAACGCCTCAAATTACTTCCTTCCCTTCTCCCGCCTAACACAATCATGTCCACTTTAGATGTCTGCTCCCTCTACACCAACATTCCTCATAACCAAGGACTGTCCGCCCTGAGAAAATCACTGGACTCAAGAACATCTGACGCAAAACCGTCCTCCCTTTTCCTAACGGAGCTGGCTGAAACGGTGTTCCAAAAAACAACTTCTCTTTCGGAGGGCACCACTACCTACAAATAAAAGGCACCGCGAAGGGCACCCGCATGGCACTCTCCTATGCCAATATCTTCTTAGGTGAATGGGAGGAACGCTTTCTTGACGTATACCCCAGACCACTCCTCTAGCTGAGGTATATTGACGACATTTTTCTTCTCTGGACGCAATGGACCTGACTCCATGCAATCCTTTGTACAACGCCTCTCATCCCACTCCACACTTTCCTTCGCCCACCACTCCTCTACCTCCAGCATCACCTTCCTAGATGTCGATCTCTCCATCCGGGAAAACAAAATCCACTCCAGCATGCACCTCAAGCCCTCCAACTGCCTTCAATATCTCCAATTCGACAACTGCCATCCCTCCACACAGGGGCGGATCCAGAAACTTCCCAAGGGGAGGGCGATCGCCCCAATTGCCCCTCCCCCTCTTGATTCCGCCTCTGCCGACGACCATACATTTTGAAAATCCTTATCCCCATCAGAACCTTTCTTTCCCTTGTCTTACAGACTTAATCTTCGGTGTAGAAACAAGGAATGTTGCGCGGAATGAATTTAAGAATGTACCCAGTGGATTGCAATGGGGTCGTCCAAGGGGAGGGCAATCGCCCCCATCGCCCCTCCCTTGGATCCGCCACTGCCTCCACACCAAAACCTTAATTCCCTACACCGTAGCCCGCCTAGGGCGGAGAATCTGCTCGGACAGTGACTCGCTCTCCGAGTACTGCTCAACCCTCGAACTTGCATTTCTACAGTGTGGATAGCCGCCGTATCTGATCCGGGACCAAATCCGGTGGGCAGTCGCACCCACCACCCTTAACACCCATCCCAATACCCACGCCACCACCGATTCCACTTCCCAACTCACCCTAACCACCCTTTTTCCCCGGCATCCACGATATTGTTAAGAAATATCTTAAAAACCGCCCACCCTATCTTCACAACCTCTCCCCATCAGGTTCCATTTCCTAGACCACCGATCCTCTCCTTCCGCCGACCCCCTAATCTAGCAAACATTTTATGGAAAAAAGAACCCCCAGCACCCACTCCTCTGCACCCTGCCAGATCTCACCCCTGCGGTAGACCCCGATGTCTCACATGCCCAATTACCGCCCCCCTGCAATTCTTTTTCCAGCCCCACAACTAACATCATCTACCCCATAACTTCTTCTACCAACTGCACCACCCGCAATATCATTTACTTCCTGAGATGCACCCAATGTTCCGCTTTTTATGTTGGCCTCACCAGCAATCCCCTCAACATTCGCATGAACGGCCACC
Organism: Tanypteryx hageni; assembly: GCA_028673005.1. NCBI lineage: Eukaryota > Metazoa > Arthropoda > Insecta > Odonata > Petaluridae > Tanypteryx > Tanypteryx hageni. The sequence continues at coordinate 43,182,826 of CM054120.1, forward strand.
ACAACAGCGTCATTCTTAAACGACCGCTGCCTGTTGCCGTTCATGCGAACAATCACAACCTAAAATTTAATGATTGCTTCACGGTGAGGGCCATTTGCGCTCTCCCCGATAATGCTTCGGCACCCCAACTCCGTCAGTGGGAGCTTGCACATATCTATCTTTTAAACTCCTTCACTCCCCCTGGCCTTAACCTTCGCTAGTATTTCACTCTTTCTGCCATTCCCCAACCCCTCCGAATCCTCCAATCCCCGAATTTTCCGCAGTACCCTTCCACCCGCATCCACCCAGTGTCACCGCCATCAGTTGTCTCTCTCATATGCTGACGAAAATATTGTCTCCGAAAGCTTCCGTTTTTTTTGTGTTCATTTTACGTGTGCCACTTCGACACCCCCAGCAGCTCGCCAACCTGAAGTCATCTTATTGATGAGTGCTCACTGGGCTTCTTTATCCCAACAACTTGTTGCCATCCATTTACCTCATTTACTTTTCCCCTTCCGTAAGCATATATATATATATATATATATATATATATATATATATATATATATATATATATATATATATATATATATATATATACTTTACGTTACTCTTTCGCTGAAGAAGGGCTTAGGCCCGATAAGCTTGCGTGTGTTTTTGTGTTCGTGTGTTTTACGTGTCTCTTCGACGCCCCCAGCAGCCTGCCAGCTTGGTCCTCAACTTGGTGAGTGTCCGCTGGGCTTCCCTCAACACCTTGTTGCCACCCTCATCACTACCTTTTCTTTTCCTTTAGTTAATATATATATATATATATATAACAGCTTACGGAAAAGGAAAGGTAAAATGGATATATGGATGTCAACAAGGTGTTGGGATGAGGAAACCCAGTGAGCACTCACCAATCAGACGACTTCAGGCTGGCGAGGCCCCGGGGATGTCGAAGCTACACACGTAAAAGAACACTAAAACACAGAAACATCACAAACGTAGAAGCTTTCGGAACTACTCCTTCTTCAGCTACAGAGAGAGAACTGATGGCGGTGACACTGGGTGGAGGCATGGGGGTGGAAGGGTAGTGCGGAAAGGTCGAGGATTGGAGGATACGGAGGGGGTTGGGGATTGGGGGGTTGGGAGAAACAGAAAGGGAGTGAAAAGCTATCGAAGGTTGAGGCCAGGGGGAGTGAAGGAGTTTAGGAGATGGATATGCGAAAGCTCCCACTGACGGAGTTGGGGAGCCGAAGCATTGTCGGGGAGAGCGCGAATGACTCTCACCGTGAAGGAGTTGTTAAACTTTAAATTATGTCTGTTCGCATGAACGGCCACCGGCAGCGGTCGTTTGAGAATGACGCTGTTGTCGTGGCCGTTCATGCGGATGTTGAGGGGATTGCTGGTGAGGCCAACATAAAAGGCGGGACATTGGGTGCATCTCAGGAGGTAAATGATATTACGGGTGGTGCAGTCGGTGGTGGAAGTTATGGGGTAGGTGATGTTTGTTGTGGGGCTGGAGAAGGAGTTGCAGTGGGGTTTATTGGGCATGTTAGACATCGGGGTCTACCGCAGGGGTAAGATCCGGCAAGGTGTAAAGGCCTGGGTGCTGGGGGTTCTTTCTTCCATAGAATATTTGCCAGATTAAGGGGACGGCGGAAGGAGAGCATCGGTGGTCTGGGAAATGGAATCTGGTGAGGGGAGGATTAGAGGATAAGGTGGGCGGCTTTCAGGATGTTTTTCAGAATGTCGTGGATGCCGGGGAAATACAGGGTGGTTAGGGTGAGTTGGAAGGTGGAATCGGTGGTGGTGTGGGTATTGGGGTGGGAGTTAGGGGTGGCGGGTGCGACTGCCCGCCGGATTTGGTCTCGGATCTGATCCGGCGGGTATCCGCGCTGTAAGAAGGCATGTTCGAGGGTGGAGCAGTACTCGGACAGGGAATCTCTGTCCGAGCAGATTCTCCGCCCTCGTCGGGCTAGGGCGTAGGGAATAGAGGTTTTGGTGTGGAGGGGATGGCAGCTGTCGAACTGGAGATATTGAAGGCGGTTGGAAGGCTTGAGGTGCACGCTGGTGTGGATTTTGTTTTCCCGGATGGAGAGATCGACATCCAGGAAGGTGATGTTGGAGGCAGAGGAGTGGTGGGTGAAGGATACCGTGGGGTGGGATGAGAGGCGTTGTAAAAAGGATTGTAGTGAGTCGGGTCCATGTGTCCAGAGAAGAAGAATATCGTCAATATACCTAAGCCATAGGAGTGGTCTAGGGGAAACGTCAAGAAAGCGTTCCTCCCATTCACCTAAGAAGACATTGGCATAGGAGGGCGCCATGCGAGTGCCCATCGCGGTACCTTTTATTTGTAGGTAGTGGCGCCCTCCGAAAGAGAAGTTGTTTTTTTGGAGCACCATTTCAGCCAGCTTCGTTAGGAAATGGGAGGATGGTCTTGTGTCAGGTGGTCTGGAGTCCAGTAATTTTCTCAGGGCGGACAGTCCTTGGTTGTGAGGGATGTTGGTGTAGAGGGAGCAGACGTCTATAGTGGACATAATTGTGTTAGGTGGGAGAGGGGAAAGGAGTGATTTTAGGCGTAGTAGAAAGTGGTTTGTGTCTTTGATGAAGTTTGGGATTTGACGGACGAGAGGCTGTAGGTGGGAGTCAACATAGGAAGAGATGCGTTCCGTGGGAGAATTATAGCTGGCAACAATGGGGCGGCCGGGGATGTTGGGTTTGTGGATTTTTGGGAGTAGGTAGAAGGCTGTGGTCCGGGGTGTGTTGGGGATCATCAGGGAAATGGTGGAATCAGAGAGGCCTTCTTGTTTTCCCACGGAACGCAGATATGCAGAAATTTCGGAGGAGTGGCGGTCAGTGGGGTTGGAGGGGAGAGGAAGGTAAGAAGTTTGGTCAGATAGTTGGCGGAGGGCCTCGTCGTTGTAATGCGAGCGGTCCATTACCACGGTGGTGGTACCTTTGTTGCGTTTCAACGTAGAAATTGCGTGACTTTCTGGTTTCGTCAAATTGTCGTGGTGGTCAAGGAGGTCGGGAAAGTTGGGCTGGGCGACTGCGTGAATGATGTAGTTAGCATATTGCTCGATGGGATGGTGGGGAGGAAGAGAGGGGGGATGTATGTTTGTGATGTTTCTGTGTTTTAGTGTTCTTTTACGTGTGTCGCTTCGACATCCCCGGGGCCTCGCCAACCTGAAGTCGTCTGATTGGTGAGTGCTCACTGGATTTCCTCATCCCAACACCTTCTTGACATCCATATATATATATATATATATATATATATATATATATATATATATATATATATATATATATAATACATCTTAACTTTATGGTCTATGTTTAAATATTTTATATTGGGCTATATTTGAAGAAAAACAGGGTTTTTTAGACCTGGAAATCCGATAAGACCAATTTGGATGTTTACATCACAGAAACCCTACAATGTATAAACTTGAAATTTTAATCGAGCTTACCTAAAACTATTAGAAATAAGTAACTTGAAGCGTTATTTTATAACTGCAACAGTAGTACCCCATTTAGCTACATTTCTGAAATTCGGCTATCTTCATTATTCCTGGTTTGTTTTCAAAGTTAGAGGTACCGTTGTCACTGGACAAATGCCTATATTACTAATATGTAAAAAATAATATCAGAAAATTACTTCCTAAAATGATACCGATTTTTATTTTATCTTCATTCTGCCTCCGCCTCTGGCTTAGCTAAACTGACGGGAGAGAGAAGGAAAGTAGCAATTGCAGCGCGCGCTTTTGCCACGTCTTCTAGGTTAGTGAGTCATTTTTATGACCGGGCGTGCAATGATTGCGGAGGAGGTAGCAATAGCGCGCGCTCTCTCCTCCTCTCTCCCGCCATTATACTACGCCAGACATAGCTATCATTATATATAAACGTTCCTTACAGAGGAGGAGGATATAACATACTAGTAGAAGGTGCTTGCATTCTGCAAGCATATCATCTCACCTTGAATAAACATTCATTTCCATATTTCATCATTCGCTGAGATGAAAAGAGGATGGTCTTGGTTTTGGAGGCGTTAATTTTATCCGCAATTCCTTATACCAGTCCAATAGCCGGTAGGTTGCTACCTAGAGATATATTGCAGCTGTCTTCGTTCTCCGAGAATTCGTCAGGATCGCCGAATCGTCTGCATAAAGCGCATTCATTGCGTTCCAACCGAAGTTGGTGGGGACGTATGCAGTATAGATGTTACAAAGCGGAGACCTCAGCACCGATCCATATATAACGCCTGCCGCAATGACTTAACTCGAAGAAGCCGCGTCCTTCCAGATAACGTGGTACGTTCTTCTCTCGGCGTAGGACTAGATAAGTCTGCGCTGCCAATTTGGGATGTGGTGTCTACGTAGCTTATCGAGGAGGCCTTGATGCCACACTTGGTCATATGCCGTAGAAATGTCAAAGAAGGTGCCTGCAACACAGCATTTCCTGTTGAATGCTTCCGAAACGTATTAAACTACGTATATTAGTTGTTATATAGTTCTTTTTCACCCCGGAAGACAAACTGCAGATTGGGGATGATGGAGATCCTTCGGCGTGTTACAGGAGATGTGACAAGATGACTCTCTCTAGAGGTTTCCCCGGCCCACCAAGAAGGGTGACGAGGCGATTGTTGGCACGTTCCGTGGGATCTTTCCGTGGTTTCGGTATGCAGACCACTCTGGCTTCTTTTCATGTGGTCGGAATATGAGTCAGACGGAGGCAGTCCGTATAGAGGATGGAATGAAGGACGTCAACGGATCTCTGAATCTGCCGCAGAACCGAATTCCATATATCGCCCTTCCTGGGAAATTTGTTGCGTCGAGGATGGAGCAACGGCGACGTAATTACTTCCTTGACAACGGCTGGTGGGCGTGCCCTCCGTTATAGCGAAAGGAGCGGTGACGTTGTACCCTTGGTTGGGGTAAAAGACCTCCTGAGTTGAACAGGGCTGACCAGCCAGGTTATGGTGAGGAAACTGTGGTTGTTCGTAGATTTCTGGCCATCTTGTAGATGGAGCGTCGCCAGGGGAGAGGGAGGATACGATTTCGCAGAATATGTTGCATCTGAGTGAATGTTTTTCGGAATTGCGGGCATCCAGTGCGGGCGTAGTCCCTCTTCAGTTAAGTGCATGGAAATCAATTGAAGTCCCTAAGTGTCGATGAATAGCGATGTCCAGAACATCTCCGAGGCCATTAATTTGAAACTGGTGCGCTCTAGTGGAGCGCCTGCTGAGTAATAGGAGACGTCGGCCCAACGTTTAAGCTGATTCCTCTTGCCGATTTCTGATCTGGAGTTCCATTCTAGCTGCTTAGAGTTGAGGTCTCCAAGAGCGAAAGTAGGGCCGCCAGTACTGAATAAAGCGTCCATATCTGAACGTAGCAGCAGTGAGCCATGTGGTAGGTAGCAACATACGAAGAAAGAAAGGAGATGATTTTACTAGATACTCTTATATCTGAACATTAACAGCTATTGCCTCTATGTTGGAAAGTTGTGGCAGAGGAAATTGATAGGCGTCAACTGCTCCAGCGATTAGTATTGCAATGTCTATTCCACAGCGCCCTTCTCTTGAGATGGCTCGGTCAGGGCGGTGAACGTTGTATTCAGGAACAGACCATTTCTATGAATGTTAAAGTTCTGCTACTTGAATACAGACCACGATGATTTGTTGGCGACGCAGGAAGTCCAGGAGCTCTAGGTTTATCCACTTGATGACACCAGCTGCATTTCAAATGGCATGGAGCAGATGTGTACAACTTCTCCTTCTAGTATCCAATATGGTATTAACAAGAGAAGCAAAATAATTTAGCTCATTGGTAAAATATATTAACTGTTGTTACATTGTAGATGCGGTGGTGGCGAGCGACTACATGAGTGCATTCATGGGGTCTAGCTGTATTAGAGCTTTTGGCAGTTTACAGGTCTATCTGGGGTGGATTTTGTTTCCTACGTTGCATTAAAGGAGAGACCAGATCCTCTGCAATTTTCTGGAGGCTGTTGAAAGGGTGGATGGCTTGGATATTCGTCCTCTACTCTGTTATCAGCTACAGGAGAGGACCACTCTTGCGTCTTCTCTTTGCCCGTTGTTGCTTTTCCGGAGGTTTCTTATTGCTGCCACTGCTTTGTTTCTGCGCGCTTGTATTACCGGCATGTCGTGGATGTTGCCACGTGATAGGCATCACAGTTGCAGCACCTAGACTTGTCGATCTCCTTTAAGCTGCAGTATTTGCTGCAGTGAGCTCCACAGCTAAGAAACAGCATGATTCCGCACTGCCAATTACATCAGATACTATGGAAGCATATTTGTGGATGTCGATACCTGTAAGGTGAGATCCGGACAGTGAAGTGGATGAGGCGATGGATCTGGCATACATTCTCCTCAATCTACTCCCCTCCAATCTGGAAGGAAGCAACGTAGGTGTGGGTGGATTCTTCATCCATAGTTCATATGTTCCACGCATCGGATACTCGTGGTTTCATAAGTTCGAATACCTCCTTGATGTTGTTGTAAACCAGGTTGCTGCATAGCCCTCGGAAAGCGAATTTCCCTGGCCGTTTGTCCGAAGTCATCCAGGAGCTGAATTGGGCTTATTGGGTGTACAGCATTCGTATAATCGTTTTGTAGTCTTCCAAGCTAAAGACCATAAGGCGCATAATATCTTTATTATATTATTATGCAAAGCCATTGTGGCTACCGCACCTTTGATTTGATAGTTTCATCGAAGTGGGCAACTGCACGGCATCCAGGTTTTCCGGAGCGGTAGATGGTTCTGCAACATCGTACACCAGTACCAGTTATAGATGGTTACGGCGGGTATCGTAGGTTGTCTCTGAGAGCCAGGCTGCCTTTTTAGATAAAGGAGGACGCTGACTCCATCTTCGTATACCTGACAGTTGTCGAGGCCATCCCATTGTGGTTAAGCCTCGTACCGATGGGCATCGGCCACAGAAGAGTTGAAGCAAAGTTGGTCTGGATGTTTGGAAACCAGCACACCGCTGGATTGCTTCCCTGACGTCACCCTCCATTAGTGAAGACCAAGTATCGTTGTAGGTGGCGCTATCAGTGACTCAGTATATCACATCCTTACGTCATTAACACCATCCCTGGAGAGTATTGTTCCGTCTTGAACAGGGTGATGATTTCCATGGATATTCTATGTAGGAAATCGCCGTTTTGAGTCAGGTATGGAATCCTCAGTTTTCAACGTTCTCCGTAGCGCAAGGGCCTCGTCCCCTAGGTTTTCCTCCGATAACTAAAAGGTAGATCCTTGTCTTCAGCGGTTGCTGCTCTAGGAAACTTATGGTAGTCCCAGGGCATAGCTTCTTTGTCCCAAGAGCCCTCAGATGCTCCATTGCCTTGATCTCCATGCCCTCAAAGACGTTTGTAGAGTCTCCTCCTCTCGCAGGAGTATGGTAGAATTTACTTCGTAGCTGCCTGGGTAGTTGAGCCGGTTGTTCTGGCACTGAAAAACTTCCAGACCATTGATATGCACGGCGTTCGTCGTCCCACTCCAAGCGGGACAGGCGTATGTGATAGTGGCAGGATGATTGTTTTATGTAGATGGAGGTGCTGCGTCTCCGATTCCAGCTTGTGCTTGAGTATGGGGACCAATGCTGCATCTGTCCTGTGGCGATTTTTTCCTCCCCCCCTTTTACTCCCGCACTTATACGATAGCACTTATACGATAGCGGCGATATTCGAACTAGCGATATTCGTACTTGCATGTTCGTACATGCGATTCGTTAAGTGCTATCGTATAAGTATATATAACGAATCGCATGTACGAACATGCAAGTACGAATATCGCTAGTTCGAATATCGCCGCTATCGTATATCGCCGATATTCGTGATATCGCCGGACTGAACACCACGCCCACGAACGCCACGCCACGGTCGACACGCCCTCCCGTGGTGCCTCTCTGCTTTATATACCCTAATTACCCCTCACCCCTTTAACCTTCCCTCTTTCCCATGGTTATGCAAGAACAGTGGAAGGGCGACCAATCATCGGGAATAATTCAACCATTTCGAATTACCCGCCTGACGTCATTACCTCCCTCCTTCACCACCGGCGTCACGTGACAGTCCATTCCGAGAGTGGCCTTCCGAGCGACGAGACGCACAGCGGAGCAACGAGAGAAGTCGACGCAGGTGTCCCACTCTCGATTCCATTCTACCCGGCAGATAACATTCAGTGTTGAGTGGACATTGACCTACCGGGAGCCGGAAGAGTGATAGTAACTATTAGATGTGATTTAACTGACATTAACTAAGTTTCGTTTCGAATCGCCTTCACCTATGAGGTGTATTTTGTTTTGTGGTATTACTTAAATCTATTCAATTTCAACTGTTGGATTGTTATATGTCTATATTTCTATGTTCTATTTATAGTTTGTCATTAGCACTTAGCACATCAGTGGATGTTTTTGCACCGAAAATTATAGTTCGCTGCAGTCCCTTGAGTCTTGCAAATGATGTTGCGGATATGCTGCTTAAGTGTAGCTTCCGGAAGAGGATCACTTCTAAATCCGTCGCCTTGTCGCTGAATGGGACCCCTTCCTCCACGAGGTCTGATGGTTTGTCGACTATGTTCTTCAGGTAAAAGGTGACGGCCTGAGTGTTTACTGGGATCAACAGGATTCTCCATTTCTGGTCTAAGGTAGAAAGAGTGTTGTTCGTCCTCTGGAGGTAGTCCTTGACAGTCTCAAAGTGACTGGAACGGCAAAGGATGGCAGTGTCTCCTCATTCAAGGCGATGATTGTATTCAAGCCAAGGTTTTGATGGGTATCTGCCGTGTTTAAGTTGAATATGATTGGGCTCATAACAGAGCCCTGCAGAATTCCAGCTTCTATCCGCTTTCCTTCTGAGTACACCCTATTCCGCTTTGCCCAGATATACTATCCCTATATCTTCGTTCTGTTTGCTTCACTGAGCGCAGGAGTGTGATGCCACGCGACTGCTCTCCTTGTGGAGGCACATATGTGGCTGTGGAGACTATCCCTCGTTCAGCGCGTTATGTCATGTGCCCAGCTGATTCACCTCTTCCCTACGCGCAGTAAGAGGTACTGCAATGAATAGCTTAATTGCAAGGGAGGGATGAAGCCTGTTCTTGACGAATAGAAACAAGGGAGTAACGGCTTAACGTTCCTTCCGAAGGACGGGGCGCTGACTTTGCGCGGTCTGCTCAAACCACACAAACAGGGGGCCGGGCGACCTTGAAAAAATCAAACTTTCTCAAGGTTCGTCCCCGCTGCCCTTACGAGCAGCTGGTGATTAGCAGCCGACGTCTTAACCACTACACCATGACACCTCAGACTACCCCTGGTCTTGCCGTTGGTATATTTTTTGCCCCAGCCCGTGGTCCCTGGGGGAGCGGGGCACACCACTTCACACCGGTGGTGACACCTAAGCTATGGTTAGAGTTTGTTGTGAAAGCTCCCAGGAGAGCGTCTGGGCCCTCTTCGACCCTATTTCCTCCACTTCGTCGGGGGTATATTCTCTTCAGGGAACGTCGATGAGCGAGGCCGTTTTTCCAGAACAGGTTGGCCTGAACTTGAATTGATTCCCGTAGACATCCACGAGTAGCTGTCAATCAGTAACCTTCTTCTTGTGATAGGACTGATACTACGGTTTCTGCGTTTCTGAGGTGGTCGTGGCCAGCGGAGTTGAGGCGTCCACTCCATGCCGGTGAGGCGTACGTTAGCGCTGGGAAGATTATAGCCATGTAGAGGTGGATTCTCCGGCGCAGCGGGATGTTGTTGTTTAGCAGCGGCGCAAGTCCGATTTTCGAGCTGAGGGTCCTGTGGGAGACCCACCTCGCGTGTTTCTCGAAGCAGAGCCTTCTGCCCAGGGTCACGCCCAGATACCAGATAGGCAACGTCTTCCATCCACTTCTCTTGTTGATCTCCAACGAGAATCCAAACTGTGTCCGGCAGTGGCGAGAGAGAGAAGATAGTTGTCTGCGTCTTCCGCGGGTTAACCTCCAGCTTGGTGGGCTAAAACCAATCAATGAAGATGTCTCATGAACTTTGGAGGTACTCCGCAGTCTTGGCCTTGCTTCAGGATTTGCAGAGTATTGCCGCGTCGTCTGCGTAAAGGGCCACAATTTCGTTCCAACGCAGGTCCACTGACAGGTTCGCGGTATAGATGTGGTAGTGGGAGGGACCCAGAACCGAGCCCTGCGGTACTCCGGAAGAGTTGATGTGATGTCCGATTCTGCTCCCTACCACCATACAGAAAAGGTCTTGCCACACAAGTAGCTGCCGATGATATTCCTTTGCCAGGATGGAAAGCCAAATATTCCTGAGTAGAACGGCGTGCCACATCCTGTAGAACGCCTTTATGTTGAACAGGGCAGCTGCAACATGCTGATTGTTGTTAAATGCCTCTGTGATGTAGTTGCAGACTTTCGCCAACTGGTGTGTGGTGGCGTTCTCTTCCCTGAAGCCAAACTGCTGTTGTGGAAGGATGTTGTTTTCTCGCAAGAAATGGTGGAAGTACGAGAGCACATCCCAATCCATCCAAAAGGGAGATGGGGTGATACTTTGGTGGGTCTTTGTAGAACTTTACCTTCAGTATGCTTTTTTCAAAATGATGGGGAAGTGGCCAAGGCGAAGGCAGGTTGTGAATTATAAGGCAAGCCAAGGACCAAAGGCTTGCGGCATTTCTTCAGGACCTCGTTCCCTATTCCTTATTTTTAAGGACCTCCCCGACATGTATAGTTGCGATGTCCAGTGAAGAAATGTTGTCAGCCGTAATCGGGGCAGAGGTCATAGTGTGGGAGTCTGCAGCAGCGTTATGGAAGACAGTCTTGAGATAGGAGGCCATAAGCTCGGCCTTGTCTCCCAATGTAATGATCGTGATGTTGTTGTGCACAAGTGGAGGATCATATGGCTGATCCATTTTCAGGGCCTTTGTCATTATCCAAATTGAGCCATCCTCGAACAAGAGAAAGCAAGTTGACTGTCCCAGATGATGCATCGATGGTCTCCAATGCCGCTTCAGATTTCCCTCTCCATGCAGCAAAGTTGCCAGCAAAGTTCCGGGGCTTCGGTTGATTGGAAGCAGCAGCAGACCTTGTTCTTTGCATATATCAGCTGGATGCAGACTGGAAGTTTCAGTTATAATGGCGCTTTACACATCCAACAAGAAATGGTCTCCTCACTTGCTGCAGTAAGCCTGGTGATAAGTATCCGGGCACAGTCATCAGCCTCTTCAGCTGTGGAGACAGAAGCTGTTCTGGCAGGCTATTTGTCTCTCCCCTGAGATTCTGGAAGGTTCCTGACAAGAGGACAAGCGGACAGATGCCAAGGTACACTATGACGGGGTTGTGGTCGCTACGAAGGGCAGCCAGCGATGACACATGGATGGGTATATTCTGCTCTCTGGAAATAAAGATGTCCAGGACTTTTTCCACGCCCGCAATGGAGTAGTGGGTGGGTTACAGTGGACCAACAATGTTGATACCGCCACCACCACTGCCGGACCCAGATTAGTTACCATTCATTCATTCAGAGTGATTTTTTGTTCTTAAAGGCATCCTCACTGTATGGGTTTCAGCCGTTTAACTCCACCCGTTGTGTCTACAGAGACATACTCTCCATTATTCTGCTGCAAGATTTTCATCAGAGTGGTTGTGCATGTCAGAAGGCTTTTTGGTGTGAAGTGGTCTGTGAAAAGTGTCTTTATCTTCTGGAGACCTGTGTACATACTTATTTTCATAAGTTGCTCTGAGGCTGTGATTGTAGCAATTATTTTCAGCTATTCTCAATATTCATCCTTAGGAGGTGCCATTAGCTTGAAATAAAAGCATCTTCGAACAGCCAAAGCGGTACAGGTTGGTGAAGCTTATTCTTGTAAATGTAACTGGAATGTTTTCCAGGACTACCAACATTTTCAAGATACACAGGATAAAACCCGCAGATAAAAATTTAAGTGAATTGTTCAGATTTGGTATGCATTATTGAAAAAAAGGCAGTTAAAATTACATTTTATCTAATCAAATCAAGAATTATTTATTCTAATTACAGTAAATTATTATCTTATTTCATCTTATAAAATATTTAATATTTTCTACCTCCTATTAGCAAAAAATATAATTTTGTGCTAGCTATCGAAACAATTAGTTTCTAGCAGTACCTATATACTTTTTTCCTCCATTGGAAAAATTTTATCATAATGTCTAACGAAATTAATGGATTCATTTCTGATTTATTATATATGACTCTGATTTAATTATTCCCAAAAGCCAAACACTACAGTTTGATACACAAACACATACACATTTAACTAAGGAATACCATCCCTTTTATCATACTCCTCCCCTGATAACTTATAATTTTATCTACAATTTACATTGCATTTTTACAAATTAAGTAATGAGAAAATTGATTTATTACAGGACCGTATATATGGGAAGGGTTTGAGGTGTTCAAACCCCCCCTTATGGATTCTCCTTTCTTAAGAACCTAAAGAAATGATAACTGAGGAAAACACAAAATGTTAAAATTTTAACTGCAATTCAGATGGGCGGATTTATGCTTAGGCACATGAGGCGCTACTTAGTGAGCTAGAAAGGTCTATGTTTGACCATTGGAGAGGGGAATATTTAAGGGTGACTCATAGGGTGAAGGAAGTGAAATAAACTGCTCAAAACATACTTCATCAGTGTAGATGGGTTGCCAGATGATAGCTCCGCAAAATCACAATCGGAGCGCTTTCAAATTGCCCAAAGTCGCACATTTCCATCAATTCGTTGAATAGTAGGAATACTTTTATAATTTATTACGTGGGATTAACGTTTTTGGAGCCACAGGAAAGTTAAAATAAATTGAATTGAAGAGCACATTCTTTTATATCTGAATGTTTATCATTCGTTTATGCGGAAGACATAGAGCAGGTGGAGCATTCTGTAAAATATGTGTATTGTTTGCTCGTCAAGTTGGAGGCAGAGGAGATCAAGCATTAGGAGCATTAGTAACAACAGCCAATCTAAACTGGATGAATGCGAAAGAATATTTTGGAAAACATGAGAAAACAAAATATCATATTGAGGCTAGTATGCATGCAGATAATTCTCTAAATGTTATAAGTGGAAAGCAAGTTGATATAGTGTGTATGCTAGGTTTCGAAAGAAAGCGTCAGGTAGAGGAAAACAGAGAAAAGTTACATTCTGTAGTAAAAACCATAATTTTATGTGGTCGCCAAGAACTTTCTCTGAGAGGCATGAATGATTCAGGTCCCATTTCTCTCCACGATCCAGACTATAACGACGGTAATTTTAGGGCTCTTTTATGATACCGTGCTAAATCGGGAGATATTGCACTTTTAAATCATCTTTCTACATCCTCTGGCTCCCAAAGTGTGTATACTAGTCCAACCATTCAGTATGAAATTGTTGAAATTTGTAGAGAAATAATACAAAATGCGATTGTTTCTCGAATAAACGATGCTAAATGTTTTTCATTATTGGCAGATGAGACACAAGACATATCCAGGAAAGAACAGCTAGCAATTTGTGTTCAATATATTGATAATCCCTCCCTAAGGACTGCATAACCTTACTGAGGTGGGAGGGTTTGTGTACTCTTATGAAGCAAAGAGCTATGACAGCGGGAGATAATTCTCCTGGTAGGACCATCCAAGCCGGAAAGGTCTGAGGGGACGAGTCAGACTAAGAAGCAGTCTTGGAGGTTTTACATCCCCCTGTGCAGCGGCAGCAGCTTGCACAGTACCTCTGTAGGTGGTGATCATGTGGATCTGAACAGCTACAGATGGGTAATCACTCTGTGAAACTGCGCTGAGGAAAGCAATGGGAAACTACCTCATTATATTTCCCATGATAGGCTGAAAAGCTGCAAATACCTCCATGGATCTCTCTGGGGTAAAATATTCCGGAGGTAAAATAGTCACCCAATCCGATCTACAGGTGGGGACTACCCTAGGGGATGCACAGAGGAAATGTAACATTAATAAGAAGAAAGCAAGTAGTGAGAAATTAAGAATAGGCACATGGAATGTTAGGACTATGAATTCAGGGGGTAAACTAGAGAACTTAAAAAGGGAAATGAGAAGGAATAATGTAGGTATAGTAGATATAGAAGTATATTAGGAAGGAGAAGGCAAAATATATTCAGACGAATTTAAGATTATTTACTCGGGAGGAGAGAAAAAGGAAAGTGAAGTAGGGATTATAAAAAGAAAAGAGATAGCTGAAAGAATTAGCAAGGTAGTGACAGTTAATGATAGATTAATAGCCGTAAAACTTCAGATGGAGCCATTGGAAATGCTTATAATTCAAGTGCATATGCCAACAACTAATGCTGGAGACGACAAAGTAGATGAAATGTATGAACAGATTATGGAGATATTGGAGGAGGAGGGAAAAGGATAGGTCAACACCATAGTAATGGGAGACTGGAAAAGTGTAGTCGGAGAGGGACAGAAAGATAACATAGTGGGAAAATATGGACTAGGGAAGAGAAATGAAAGAAGGGAGAAACTTGGGGAATTCTGCCATAGAAATAGATTGATTGTAACTAATACATGGTTTAAGCATCACCAGCTGACACTTTACACATGGAGAAGCCCAGGAGACCAGAGACAATACCAGATAGATTTCATACTACTCAATGAAAGATTTAGAAATAGCATTAAAAATGTGAAAACACAACCACAGGCAGATATCAATTCCGACCACAAACTTTTGGTGGCTGATACACAATGTAGACTGAAGAGTGTTAAGAGAATCATAAGAGTTAAAAAGAAATGGAACTTAGAGGTACTCCTTAAAAACAAGGTGGCTATCATGACTGAGCTGGAGGAAAGTTTGGTGGAGAGAGGTGAAGAAAATAGGAAGAATGTAGATGAGGAGTGGAGATACATCCATAGCAACATTAAAGATGTAATGGAAAAGAAGGTAAGAAAGATAACGGGTGAAAGAATCAAAAAACCCTGGATCAGAGCAGCCATGCTGCAAAAAAAATGGAAGAGCGGAGAAAGTGGAAGAACATAAACACTGAAGAAGGCCAAAGATAGTACAAGGAGCTAAATAATACTTTAAGAAGAGAAACAGAAAAAGCCAGAGAACAGTGGATAAATGAGAAATGCGAGGAGATTGTCGAGTATGAAAGAATTTGTAGAACAGACCTCATGTATAGCAAAGCAAGGGAACTATGCAAGAAAAGGTAAGAAAGATAGGACGTATAGGAATCATGAACAAAAGTGGTAAAATAGTCTCAGAGCCAGACAATGTAAAGAATGTCTGGAAAGAATACATTGAGGTGCTGTATGACAAAGAAGGAAAGCCAAGAAATGTTGAATTAAATGAAAAAGAGGATGTGGAAGAAGATCAGCTAGGACCAAGTATTCTCGAGTCTGAAGTTAAAAGAGCAATTGATGACATGAAAAGAAGGAAGGCTGTTGGGAGTGATGATATACCAGTGGACGTTCTTAAGGTTTTGGGGTCAAAAGCAGTTAAGCAACCCACAAAATTCTTTAACCAAGTATATGGTACTGGCATTTGGCCTGAAGATTTTTTAGATGTTTTTATGGTACCACTGGAGAAAAAGAACAATGCAAAATGCTGTAAGGATTACAGAACAATTAGTTTAATTTCTCATACAGCTAAAGTTCTAACCAGAATAATAACTATCAGAATTGAAGGTAAAATAGAAAAGGAGCTGCAAGATAATCAGTTTGCTTTCAGAAGAGGTAGAGGGACTAGAGATGCTATAGAGTGTATGAGGATGATGATAGAAAGAGCTCTAGAAGTGAATAAAGATATGTATTTTTGTTTTGTAGATTGGGAGAAAGCTTTTGACTGAGTGAAATGGGATAAAATGCTGGGTATTTTAAACAAAATAGGAATAGATTGGAAAGATAAAAGATTGCTTAAGATTAGTCAGGGTTGAAGGAGAAGAAACAGAAAGTACTTCAATAGGGAGGGGAGTGAGGCAGGGATGTCCTATTTCACCAGCGATATATAATATTTATGCAGAAACAATAACAGAAGAAGCGTTGATGGAAGAGAAAGGATTTAAGATAGGAGGTGGAAGTATTACCACCATTAAATACGCATGATCAGGGCTTAATAGCCGAAGACGAGAAATAACTTCAGAGGATGACAGACAGACTAGTGGAGGTTAGCCAACAATATGGAATGAAGATCAATGCAGAAAAAACGAAAGTCATGGTGGTTTCAAAGGAACATAAAGAATTAAATATAATGGTAAATGGCCACAAATTGGAACAAGTAAGTAGTTTCAAATATCTTGGCAGTATTTTAGTGCAGGATGGAAGTAGTACACAGGACATCAGAAATAGGATTGCAATGGCAAAAGCAGCATTTAACTAGATGAAGGTGCTTCACACAAGCAAGAAAATAAATTTAGAAACAAGGAAGAAATTAGCAAAATGATACATATGGAGCATAGCTCTTTATGGTGCAGAGACGTGGACGGTAAGGAGAAAGGAGGAAAAATATTTAGAAAGTTTTGAGATGTGGGTATGGAGGAGAATGATGAAAGTGAAATGGACAGAGAGGAAGAGAAATGAAGAAGTATTAGAAATGGTGGGAGAAGATAGGATGCTAATAAAAACAATCAGGAAAAGAAAAGCAAATTGGATAGGGCACATATTGAGAAAACAGTGTTTACAAAGGACGATCTTAGAAGAAAAAATTAGTGGAAGAAGTGGAAGAGGGAGAAAAAGAATAGGAATATTAGAGAATATAAAGAAGAGATATAATACCTATAGAGATATAAAGGAGGCTTCTAGGGAGAGAGAGAAATGGAGGCAGCGATTCAGTTAAAACCTGTTTTCGGACAGAGGCATGATGATGATGATATTGATAATAAAGAAATCTTAATTCGAGAAGATTTTTTGTATTTCATACCTGTAACTGATGTGACTGACTCGGATTTGGCTACTATCCTCCTGTCCACATTGACGCAGCTTGGAGTAAATCCAAATAACATGAATGGCAAAGGCTATGATGGGGCTGCTGTCATGAGTGGCAAGTACAGAGGTGTGCATACATTAATATCAGAAAAATACCCAAAAGCACAATTTGTGCATTGCAGTGCCTATGCTTTAAATTTAGGTATTGCATATTCTTGCGATTTGTCAGTCATTAGAAATTGTATTGGCGTTATTAATACAGCTGTGAATTACTTTCTTCTGTCTTCTCAGAGAAACAATATTCTAGAGAAAATAGCAAAAGAAAATAAATGGCTAACTCATAAAACAGTTCTAGGTTTATGCGAAACGAGTTGGTCTGAGAAACAACTCTGTATCCCGTTTTGTGGAATTGTATTCTACAATAGTAGAAGCTCTGCAGTAACTTCAAGAATCCAGAACAAAAGAAACCTCTGATCAGGCATATCAATTATTATTCTCTATAACTAGTGCAGAATTTGTAGTTGCATTATTGACATTAAACAGGATATTTTCTTATAGTGTAAATTTATGTAAAATTCTTCAGAAAGTAAATGTGGATCTAGTAGAATGTTGTGTGCACGTTGATTTAACCATTAATGTGATACAATCAATGTGTATAAACAGTGAAGGCACATTCAATGAAATGTATCTGTCAGCAGAAAGCATGTTGCACAACGTTGGGAGCAAAATGATCAAACCCAGAGTAATTGGGAGACAATCAAAGCATTAAAGTGCCCCATCAAATGATGCAAATGAATATTACCGGCGTAATTTATTTATACCTTTTTTTGATCATTTATAGCTAAATTAAAGACTCACTTCTCAACACATAACAAACTAATAGCTAAACTGCAGCTACTGCTTCCTACTAAATGTAAAAATGAAAAGCCAGAAATTTTCCAACAGACTTGTAAAATTTATGGTGAAGACTTGGAACAACTTAAAGTAGAATTTGAAATATGGCAGTGTAAATGGAATTTGCTGTCAGAAGATGATTTGCCAAAAACCACGTTAGAGGCATTCAAAGTTTGCGATGATATGCTTTTTCCTAGTATAAAGAGACTATTAAAAATTCTTGCTACCTTGCCCTGCTCTACAAGATTCCCTCTTTAAGATGCCTTAAAACCTGGCTTAGGAATTCAACGGGAGATGAACGTCTAATTGGTTTGGCATTGATGAGTTTGCATCGCAGTGTGCCTTTAAATGTTGATGATATTATATCCAAATTTTCTTTAAAAAATAGAAAAAAAGAATTAGTAATTTAGAGAATAATTTTTATTTTAAATTTTTTTATTGAAATAAAATGTATTTTTATGATACTTATAGTAATGTATTAAAATATTAAAACTTTTGAAATTATTTTTCATTAATCCCCCCTTTACCATGGTACTACTAAGGGAGGTAGGTCATTGTGCATCTCAGGCGAGCGTCGCTTCAAGCGTGTGACGTCATGCGGCATATAGATTGCACTTGCCGCCTATGATTTAATTGACTGTGGTCGCGGGTTTGGAAATTATTATCTTTTCTCTTGAACTGTGGCTTTCTCAGTGAAATGACGTCTTGTGCAGTATTTGGTTGTAATAGCAGTTAAAAAATTGTAGTGATAGGGTGAGATTTTTTTGATTTCCCCAAGAAAAGTCCATTCAAAAAACATGGATTAGAGCATGCCGGAGAAGAGACAACATAAACGTGAAATCAGGTAAGAGCAGGTATTCTTTGGTTTAAATATGCTACTTATTAATTTGATCTATATCTATTTATTTAATTATTGCCGGTGAATTGAACTTCAGTGATCTGGTTGTAGTGAAACTAGTGATGTCGATATAAATAGTGAAAGCGTCAATAATATGTAATTTATTCATTCAGTATGATGTTAACTATTGCTTAATCGATTTATACAGTGTCTTTTTGGTGGATTTATGCATATTTAGAATGAAAGTGCTTGGTGCAATATAAATTTGTCACAAATACAGTATGTTGAGAGAATAGCATGTTAAACAAAATAGTTGTATTTTTTGTATAATTCTTATATATCTCTTAACAAGATCTGAAACATTATTTATTTAATTTACAATAAGTACCTACTTAACATCATAAGCATTACTAAAATACAAAATTTTACTGTTGCGTTAATGACCATTTTTATGTAAATTTAGCAATGTTTACAAACAAGTGCCTTCTAATTATACGGCACCAGTTCTTCCTACATATGTTCATGCGCAGTGTTTATAAATTTAAATATCATACGATTTAACGAATTATTATTTACATTTGAAATTTAGTGTGTTTTCTGATCGATTTAAGTTTCTGAAAAATATAAAGCTACAATTTTGCCCATTTTTCGCTGAATATTTTAGATGAGTATAGTCTTCAGTCATTAAACTTTGCCTGCACCAAAGCATTTTCTTGTAATGTTCCCACCTGTTGGCCAGACTGCTTTTAAAGGTAGTTCATAAGATTATTTTTGATGCCGTGGCTTAGCCCATCATACTGTTTACGTTTTACAATCATTTCCATTAATTAATTAGCCATTGTCAAACGCTTATGTATCAATTATTTAATTAATTGTAAATTTTTTGCAGCAGGAATTTCCTTGGTGCAATTTGATGAAAATTTATTTTTTAAAAACCTGCAGCAAAAGCTGTTGAAATATTCACCAAAAATAGTAGAAAACTGAAATTTCATGCTGTACCTTCCCTCAATTTGCCTTTATTCACAGGTGAAAAGGAAGTATGTCGAAAAAGAAGAGATAGGCTTAATAACAGATCTAAAAGGAATTTGTTAAATTCTTTTTCAGAAAATGATGAAACAATGATGGATGCATCGGACATGTAAGTACTCCATCTTCAAAAGAATTTATTGAAAACAGTAACCTTAACTGGTTTTAATTTTAAGAAAGTGTTCCATTTTAAAATGTCTACTTTTGTGCTTCAGAAAATACTTTCTCTGCTGCAGATTTTATTTGATCAGCTTCAGGAGGTTCATAACTTCATTAATTATTCAATATTTATGTCTTTCAGTTCTTTCTACTTCTTTTAACCTCTCTGAATAATATCACATTCCTAGGCCATGGATGTTGGTGGGTGTATATTTCATCAAATACTGGATATATTTTATTACACTGTATATTAAATTTTTATTAAAATTCATGCAGTTGGGTAATATACTTGTACAAATAAATTATATTTTTAATACAGAAGTCAGTCTTACTGCTAGACTGTTATTATTTTAAATTTGTCTTTTGAGCTATTATGGAGAGCATTTTAATGATTAAAGGAAGGGACTGGTAACATTAAAACAACAACAACACACCTTGACGCTTTCCCTTGCGGGGTAAGCCATGCCATATGTCTGCCAATTACCAACCCATCACCACATGCTTCCTCCACACACTTCTATCCTTGCACACTTCTTTTGCTTCACTTACACTCATACACTGAGTCACACATTTCCTTTTATTCCTCATACTTTTCACGTCCCTTTTTCTCAGAGTCTCACTAACCACATCCAACCAAGTCTTGCGCGGTCTGCCTCTCCCTCTCTCGCCATTCACTCTTCCTTCATATACTTGTTTGGTGATTCTACTCTCCTCCATTCTTTCTACATGTCCAAACCACCTCAGCAGACCTCTCTCATACAAATCTGTCACACTAGCTTTCATACCACATTCATTCATCACCCAATTATTCCTTACTTTGTCCCTCCTAGATTTTCCACAAACTCTTCTCATGTATCCCATCCCAACTGCATTCAAACTACTTTTATGCTTCTCCTGACACACCCATGTTTCACTGCCATACAGCAAGGTAGGCATTAAAACACTCTTGTATACAGACATTTTCGCTTCTTTTGACAACCATTCATTCTTTGCAATCAACCACACACTCCCTGCCACCTTTCTACCAGCATTCACTCTCCTTTTGATTTCCCCATCTACTCTACCATTTTTACTAAACATTCTACCAAGGTATACAAATTCACCCACTAACTCAATCGTTCCACCATTTATGCTAAATTGACAGTCGTTCACCTCATTCTCACGATCAAACACAACTACCTTGGTTTTGGCCACATTTATCCTTAAGTCCATTTTCACTGTCATATCATGCAAGCTATCTAACATTCTCTGCAATTCTCCTGGGTTCTCAGCCATTAACACAGCATCATCAGCATACAAAAGTACACGAACATTCTCTCCACCAACCTTAACACCCACCATATCCATACATACCTGTCTCACACATTTATCCATGAACATATTAAATAACCAAGGGGACATGACACATCCTTGTCGTACACCTTGCTCAACTCTAAACCAATCACTCATCATGCCATTCATCCTTACACATGCCCTACTTCCAGTATACACTACCTTTATAGCATTCAGCAACTAACCATTCACTCCATACTTGCTCAGAACATTCCATAACATTAAGATGTAAGCAATTAATGTTCAGACAATACTTTATATAGCATAGTGTGCTTCATCCAGCTGTATGAAACTTTGTATTACAAAGAATCTGTAATTAGCTATATGAGTTTCAACTTTGCAAATTGTAGCTATAAAAACTGCTTGAATCTATGGGCAACATAGCCAGTTATATATTCAAGACCATCTGCTTCAAGATCATCATCATTTTCAACTTCAAGCCCTTACAATGCTACTTTGTCTACATTGTAACCTTCATTGTCAGAAAACTCAGGAAGAATGAAAATATATGGGGGGTGCAATTTTATATTCTTGCCTCGGGCACAAAATTAGCTATTTGCAGCTTTGTGTTTTGCTCCAGTTGTCTGCAAATGGGGTCCTCACATCGTTGTCTTTTCCGTTCTGCAGTCATTTGTTTTTTTCTTGATGGCCCCATTGTCAGTGGGTCCGGTTAATGGACAAGTACCATTAGTAGTGAAATCTATCAGATTAAACAAGGTGAAGTTATGTTAACTGAAAAATCAGTTAAATATGGTGAAAAGTATTCTAATGTCGGGCGAAACGCGTGTAACAAGCAGGTGGAAACTTGCTGTGGACGAGCTGTTGCGACATATAAATGGTACATAAAAAGTAAAAAATTTCTTAAATAAAAAATCCTACGTAAGCATTGGTCACACTCCCCTTCCCCCTAAGGGAGGTTAATTACAGGTGCCAGGGGCTTAGTTACCTAATGTCCCATATGAAAATGGTTTCTTTGAAGTGTGCTGACATTGTACAATTTACGGTATCAAGGGCTTCACTTCCTCGCCAAAGGAACAATTTTCGTATTTTTTAGCCGTAAAATATCATCAACCTCGGCCGAGAATCAAACCCGCAATACTTGAAACCCTTGACGAGTATTTCAACCACTGCTCCTCTGGGGTCGACCGATAACTGTAAGTTAATATGCACACTCAATGTCATAGAGTAATGAATACGTCTTATTTTTCGTGTCTCGGACATTATAAGGATTGTTAGCCATAATATAATATTTTGAACCCATTTGTCCAGTTATTATTACTATATTTTTTCATAATTTCATGGGACAAAGTAACACAATGGAGTAATGTGCCATCAGTATGTTTCACCCAATGACAGTTGGTAGGGCATTTGAATTTGTTTCAGGGATTAGGGTAACTGTCTATTAGTGCATGTGTTTATTAGGGCATCTGTTTATTAGAGCATCTGTTTATTAAGGCATCTGTTTATTAGGGCAACTGGGTAATAGGGAATGTGAGATTAAGGCATGTAAATTAGGACAACTGGGGCTATGCCATTCTACCACTGAGCTATCGTAGCAAACCATTTCTCCTGTTTCAGAATGTGAATGTTTTTCTTAGTTGGGGCTAGACTTTCCAAGCTAGCTTATACCTGTCTGCATAGTGATCTTATGATAAATCCTTTTCTTCAATATATCTCTAGGAGGACATCCATTGGAGCTGGTTGACGGTTGTTGAGGTAGGGGTAGGCAGGGCTGGCCCAAGCTATGGGCAAGCCAGGCAGCTGCCCAGGATGCAAAAGTTTTGGGGGCACTATCCCATCATTTATTTTTGCATTACTTGCAAGTGAATAAATATTGGATACCAATTTATATTGAGGAACAGGCTAGAATCTTGATGGCATTCCTTTTAAGTATTCATTATAAATAATTATAATGTATATAATAATTTTTACAGAGCAATGAATAAATTAACATGCACTTTATAAATATCTCATATAAGCATTAATGGAGCAGGGCGCTGGAGTGATATCTCGCCCGGGGCACCAACATTCCTTGGGCCACCCCTGGGGGTAGGCATGCTTGTAACAAATCTAACCAGTCAAGGTAGAATTTTTCTTCTAATTTTCATCAACTTTATCATTGTTGCTAGAAGATCCTCTTAGAACCTATATTGCATTCCAACTCTGGAAGGTGGTATGCTTTCTTATGGGACATTGCTATTTCTCCCTCTTTTCCATTGGTTTTTCCTATAGCTCTGTCCTTCACTCCTCCTCAGTTGCCAAATTTGCCTTGAATACAGTGACATTGCCCATCTAATGAATTTATGAAATTGTCATAGTGAATTTCATGCTGAAACTGATTATGCACATTTTAATGTTCTATAAATTAATAAAATTTGGAGAAACCAAAACTTTTGACGCTATAAGTTTTTTATCATTTTTTAACATGTCATATCTCAGCCTCTGCTGATCAAATAATGAATTTTTTACGCAACTTGAAAGATGTGAATAATGGTAAGTGATAAATATATAATGTTCATCAAATACCTTTAAAAATTGAATAACATTCTTTCCTCCAAATTTTTTCTTGAAACATAAAAAAGTCAGTCTGCAGAAAACTTTTCCATAATTGATTGAGAGGGATACATCATGTGAAGGAAATGCAGAAATGTTGAAATTTATTTTTGGAAAAGATTCCATTCCATTATAACTTTTAGTTTTCATGATATGGGTGTATATACTAAAGTGCAGTATACACCTGCAGAAAGATAGATTGGGGGTTGAGAAGCTCTCGCAGATCTGAGATGCTATTAAATTCACAATGTGGCTCATAAACTATAACCTAAAACCAATCAACATATTTTGTGGTACCTGCCACCATTGTAAAAAATAGTGAAAAATATCCGTCATCAATAATTTTCCATATTTGATAATCTAACTAACAAATATTAAACCTTAGTAATTAAAATACTTTATTTCATTAGAAAAATAATGCCATCAAACACTATAAAACCCTTATTCTCTTGGTCATTTTGTCAATAATGCTCAATACCTCAGCCGTTTCTCTAGCCAGGTCAACCAAATTTTGTATAGGCTCCTCATTTTCCCTCAGGATTGTCACAGGCAAAAAAATCCACAAAAAAGACCCAGGTTCGAATTCGGTAGATAATCTCTATTTCCCACATAAAAGTCAATTTGGCGATGTACAAGCATTCATGCTTTGACTCATAAAAATTAAAAAAAATTATCCTCAATTTTCAAACTGGCACTATTTTAAAGGAAAATAAATCAAGTTTCCAATTCTTATTACTAAGTGTCTACCTCTGTCTGCAAATACTCGCATTTAATGTTTAATTAACTTATTTTGGCAAAATGTTGTGATTGACAACTATGTCATCGTCAAAATCAAGGCCCCATTATTGCCTCAGTACTAAATTTTTTTAAATAATAAATAATATATTCCTTCCCATCATATTGATGGGATTTTATACTAGTGTTTATGTAAACATGAAGTTTTCTATTTGTATATTTTCGGCCACACTTTCACAATGATAATTATAAATTAGTATTATACAACTTAATATATAAAATGTAAAATTTTATTGTCTATTCATTAAGCATTTGGCACATTTTGATTAGTTAATTAATTTAAAACAATGAATAAATACAAACAATCAGTTTTCACAAAAATTAGCATTTGAATCTGGGGCAAAATCAAAAGGTAAATCTTTCTAACAAAAATATGCAAGACATTGTTCAGAGATCATTATTATTTTAGCTTTTGCTATTGGGAAAATTTTCTCTCTTAATGTACTTTCACTAAATATTGTTTTTTAGAAAGCAACTACTAATTCTGGGCGCTCACTACACGACAAAAGTAGTTCTGCATAAGGTGTGTTATGTATACGTAGCTTGAGTACTAAGTAACCCAGGGACTGTCTGTATTGCCTTCTTAGTGTGAAATAGACAACAAAATCAGTGAATATCACTAATGACAGCAGCTTGGCAACCAAAATGAGCATCTGGTTTTCATAACCTTTATAGCTGTATTTGAGATACCTATTGGTCAGTTTGATTATACCCATGTGATGAGCTTGACAATTCCCCAGTGAAGTACAATGCAGGGCTTGCTCAATTCAGGATGACATTTAATTAAACTTTAAAAATATTAGGGAAATAAGTCTACATTTACTTAACCACAAATAATGAAATCCCATCAGGGAAACCTGAGCTGGACAAAGGTTTACTATTCAGTATTAAACAGATCACCATAAAAACTCAAAACAGGTATGCCTCGTTTAGTGCATGTTCTTTTAGCACATTTTCAATATAGCGTGGTTGGTATCTTGGGACTAAAATTTTAATTTTTGAAATTAAAAAAAATAATGCTCCTAAATGCTATGGTCCTTTATTATGGTCCCAACATTTTTCTCACCTTCATTCCTACTTTACTCTGTTCAGTGATTGTCATTCCACTAATTAAAGAAATTTGTTATTTATACATTTATTAGCTTTATTTCTATTTCACTCATTCACTTTTACTATTTTTTTACATTGGTTTGATGTAATTTCAAAGTCTTTTGCAGTGACGCTAACATTGGAAGTTTTAAACATATTATGGTTACTGTTGGGTTGGGTTTGCTTTGGATGAGTGTTTGCTTGGGATTGGGTTAGACTAGGTTCATGACAACTTTAACTTTCGTGATTGTTAACTCATTTGTTATTCTGATGTTATTTTGCTGTTGGTACCTATGCTACAGTTGTGTCTAAAGCTACAGCGATGCAGCTGAGTAGTAATAACACTCGTATTCCATTTTTTTTACTTTTATGCTGGCCAATCATCATCAAAGATCTTTGGAATCATGAAGAATTTTAGGAACATGTCAAGGTAATACACTATATTGATATTTCACCAAATATATACCTGAAATACTTATTTTGTAGATCTAATTTATTTTATAATACGTTTTTTCATAGCGAATATTATTACAAAGTTGTGATTTTCCATCATAAAGAATTTGATGGAATGAAGTGATCTGAAGATCCTATGCAGACAGGCATAAGCTGTAATGTTGGGAGGGGTTTTCTTTGGTGTATCTCTTCGAGGACATCTGTTGGGGCAGTTTGATACTAACTTGGCTAGTTCCACCCCAACCAAGAAAACATTCACGTTCAGAAACGAGAAAATTGATCTGCTACGATAGTTCAGTGGTAGAATATCCGCCCGGCAAGTGGAAGACCCAGGTTCGATTCCCGGTCATAGCAGACATTTTTCTCGTTTCAAAATTATACCCATCATAAAGAATGTTTTTTGAAGCTGTTGTACACCAATATGTTCATAATAAATAATTATCATATACAGGCACAACCCTACTTATGGACATAATTGGTTCCAGAGGTCTGTTCATAAGTCAATTTGTTCATAAGTCCAACTTTACATGATAGGGGTTGATAATGTTCGTAAAAAGCAGAGAACATCGTAGTGAACTGCACAGCGACAACACAACAGACAATGATGGCGGCCCAAGCGGAAATCCTGGGTAGTGACTCCAAACAACCACTGCCATCTATTGTGCGGTAGTTGAACTTATGACTTTCGGTTCAAACAGGCAACTGGACATACGGACACGTTTGTTCGTATCTCTGAAAGTTCAGAAGTCAAATGTTTGCAAGTAGAGCACCTGTACCGTATTTACTCATGTAATGCCCACACATGTGTAATAAACCGCACCTGTTTTTAGATATAAAAATCGAGTAAAACTGTAATTTGTTATGTCTGCACTTCTAAAATTTTGATTTTGATATTTTAGAGTAATATCGGTTGATTAATCTATCTGAAGCCGAGTTTGATGATACAATTATGGCAATAAGCAAATACTTAAGAAATAACTTCTAAAAATAATTTTTTATACTTTTTTAACGTATGTAATCATGCAAAATGCACATCCATTCCCATTATATTACACAGACAACTTAAAAAACCTATTTTGGAGTACAGCTCCTTAATCTCACAGAAAGTTTCAATTTTGAGACGTTGCACATTCTCAAGATATTTAATGAGTAATTTTTGCTAATTTTGCAAAACTATGCTAGCTCGGCCATTATTCACCTAGGAAAAGAGAAATTTGTACATAAACGTAAACTCAAAATAAATCCGTGTCAAATCCCATAGAGATCACACGATACCAAAAATAAACTGGTCACTAGACACACTGTGACCCGGTTACATTGAGCGTTTCTCACATTTCTCTGGATAAAACGTATCACTTACAGCTTTCAGAAAGCACAAACAAACAACTCCAACAGCTATTTAGTGACATCTCCATCGTAAGATTGTGTTCTTTGCTTTTATACAGAGTAATAAAAGTATGTATATTATTTTAGGATTGTGTAACATAAAAGGAACTCAAAAAAATGCAGTTATGATTTGAGCATATCACGAATAACAAGGCTATCTAACAGAATTCATTTGTATTTAATGAAAAATATATGCAATTCAGTTATTTCTCTTACACCACCTTTTCTATGAGAATGAACTCTTGTCTGACACCAGTGTCTTAGCTAGGGTCTTTGGTGCCTCTGGGGGAGGGAGTTATATCCCCAGTCTGGGCCATATGACCTTTTTTTCTTGTCACCAAGTTCCAGGAGCGAGGGGTCTATGGGTTCTTCTGTACTCAAATTAGCATGTTGTTGTCCTTAAGCAATTCCCAGTTTGCTACCCCATTACGGTGGCTCTGGGAAACTCAAGCATGCAGCAAACATATTTGAGAGTATTTAATATATACAGGTATCCCCCGATTAATGCAAGAGTTGTGTTTCTGGAAATCATTGCATAAATTGAAAATATTTTTTCCATGCAAAATGATGTAATAGGCGTTGTTTACACTTCCGAGCAGAATTGTTCTACTTAGAAACATCTAGAAATTTGATGAGCATTTTAACTCCTCAAGCATGTACGATCATGTATGGTATCCTGTGCAGCATCTCTTACAATTCCTTAATTTTTTGAGAATCGAGTTTCTGTGATTAAACACAGATGTCTTGAAGCTCCTTCAATCAGTGAACATTCCTACACAAATATATTCTTCTCGCCCATATCAATTAATATTTTTGCGAGGGTTTTCCTCCACACAGTTGTTGACCGCTAACAGTGCATCACTTACTAGAAGAAAAGCCCTCTTCAGCACAAAAACTAGTGGATTCAAGAGCATTGTTTGCTCAAAGAGGGGAATAAGAAAAGAGAGATTCTACCACTGTAGGAACAGCCGGGAAACAGTGCCCTGCCATACGATGCAATGAATGCCATCACTGCACGGATGATTAATGGGCAAGAATCTACAAAATGTTTAATAAATAATAAAATATATTAATGGTACATATTGTGAGCATAAAAAATTGCATTAATGCTAATACCTGATGCATATATTGGAAAATGGTTCTAAGAATAAAATCATGTCAATGTGAATATATGACGCATATATCGAAAAATGGTGGTAAAAATAAAATTGTGCATATGCAAAACGTGTAAACAGAAATAAAACAAAATTCTATCAAAAAAGATATCCTAATCTAATCAAATATATTAACTAGCTTAAAGTAGTTTTTTGAATATAAACACCTAGTGAAATAAAAGAAACCATAAAATCCGTATTAGGAACTTTTGATACCCTGACATAAATAATTTCAATTTTCATGACTTGTGCTTATCAGTATCATGCTATATTCCTGCTTTATATTCTCTAATATTCCTATTCTTTTTCTCCCTCTTCCTCTTCTTCCGCTAATTTTGCCCTCTAAGATGGTCATTTGTAAACACTGTCTTCTCAATATGTGCCCTATCCAATTTGCTTTTCTTTTCCCGATTGTTTTTATTAATATCCTTTCTTCTCCCACCATTTCTAATACTTCTTTGTTTCTCTTCCTCTCTGTCCATTTCACTTTCATCACCCTTCTCCATACCCACATCTCAAAAGTTTCTAAATATTTTTCCTCCTTTCTCCATACTGTCCAGGTCTCTGCACCATAAAGAGCTATGCTCCATATGTAGCATTTTGCAAATTTCTTCCTTGCTTCTAAATTTATTTTCTTGCTTGTGAGAAGCACCTTCATCTAGTTAAATGCTGCTTTTGCCATTGCAATCCTATTTCTGA
The DNA here is from genome assembly GCA_028673005.1 of Tanypteryx hageni. Taxonomy (NCBI): domain Eukaryota; kingdom Metazoa; phylum Arthropoda; class Insecta; order Odonata; family Petaluridae; genus Tanypteryx; species Tanypteryx hageni. The sequence goes on from CM054120.1 coordinate 43,212,077, forward strand.
TGTCCTGTGTACTACTTCCATCCTGCACTAAAATACTGCCAAGATATTTGAAACTACTTACTTGTTCCAATTTGTGGCCATTTACCATTATATTTAATTCTTTATGTTCCTTTGAAACCACCATGACTTTCGTTTTTTCTGCATTGATCTTCATTCCATATTGTTGGCTAACCTCCACTAGTCTGTCTGTCATCCTCTGAAGTTATTTCTCGTCTTCGGCTATTAAGCCCTGATCATGCGTATTTAATGGTGGTAATACTTCCACCTCCTATCTTAAATCCTTTCTCTTCCATCAACGCTTCTTCTGTTATTGTTTCTGCATAAATATTATATATCGCTGGTGAAATAGGACATCCCTGCCTCACTCCCCTCCCTATTGAAGTACTTTCTGTTTCTTCTCCTTCAACCCTGACTAATCTTAAGCAATCTTTTATCTTTCCAATCTATTCCTATTTTGTTTAAAATACCCAGCATTTTATCCCATTTCACTCAGTCAAAAGCTTTCTCCCAATCTACAAAACAAAAATACATATCTTTATTCACTTCTAGAGCTCTTTCTATCATCATCCTCATACACTCTATAGCATCTCTAGTCCCTCTACCTCTTCTGAAAGCAAACTGATTATCTTGCAGCTCCTTTTCTATTTTACCTTCAATTCTGATAGTTATTATTCTGGTTAGAACTTTAGCTGTATGAGAAATTAAACTAATTGTTCTGTAATCCTTACAGCATTTTGCATTGTTCTTTTTCTCCAGTGGTACCATAAAAACATCTAAAAAATCTTCAGGCCAAATGCCAGTACCATATACTTGGTTAAAGAATTTTGTGGGTTGCTTAACTGCTTTTGACCCCAAAACCTTAAGAACGTCCACTGGTATATCATCTCTCCCAACAGCCTTCCTTCTTTTCATGTCAATTGCTCTTTTAACTTCAGACTCGAGAATACTTGGTCCTAGCTGATCTTTTTCCACATCCTATTTTTCATTTAATTCAATATTTCTTGGCTTTCCTTCTTTGTCATACAGCACCTCAATGTATTCTTTCCAGACGTTCTTTACATTGTCTAGCTGCGAGAATATTTTACCACTTTTGTTCATGATTCTTTCACATCCTATCTTTCTTGCCTTTTCCTTGAATAGTTCCCTTGCTTTGCTATACGTGAGGTCTGTTCTACAAATTCTTTAACACCCGACAATCTTCTCGCATTTCTCATTTATCCACTGTTCTCTGGCTTTATCCGTTTCCCTTCTTAAAGCATTATTTAGCTCCTTGTATTTTCTTTGGCCTTCTTCAGTGTTTATGTTCTTCCACTTTCTCCGCTCTTCCATTTTTTGCAGCATGGCTGCTGTGATCCAGGGTTTTTTTATTCTTTCACCCATTACCTTTCCTACCTTCTTTTCCATTACATCTTTAATGTTGCTATGGATATATCTACACTCCTCATCTACATTGTTTCTATTTTCTTCAGCTCTTTCCCCCAACCTTTCTTCCAGCTCAGTCATGTTAGCCTCCTTGTTCTTAAAGAGTTCCTCTAAGTTCCATTTCTTGTTAACTCTTATGTTTCTTTTAACACTCTTCAGTCTATATTGTGTATTTTCCACCAAAAGGTTGTGGTCGGAATCGATATCTGCCCCTGGTCGAGTTTTCACATTTTTGATGCTATTTCTAAATCTTTCATTGAGTAGTATGAAATCTATCTGGTATTGTCTCTGGTCTCCTGGGCTTCTCCATGTGTAGAGTCTCCCCTGGTGATGCATAAACCATGTATTAGCTACAATCAATCTATTTCTATGGCAGAATTCCCCAAGTTTCTCCCTTCTTTCATTTCTATTCCCTAGCCCATATTTTCCCACTATGTTATATTCCTGTCCCTCTCCGACTACTTTGTTCTAGTCTCGCATTACCATGGCAGTGATCCTTCCTTTTCCCTCCTCTTCCAGTATCTCCATAATCTGTTCATACATTTCATCTACTTTGTTAGTTGTTGCCATATACATTTGAATTATAAACATTTCCACCGGCTCCACATGAAGTTTTACGGCTATTAATCTATCATTAACTGTCACTACCTTGCTAATTCTTTTAGCTATCTCTTTTCTCAATATAATCCCCACTCCCATTTCCTTTTTCTCTCCTCCCGAGTAAATAATCTTAAATTCCTCTGAATATATTTTGCCTTCTCCTTCCCAATGTACTTCACTAAGATCTACTATACCTACATTTTTCCTTCTCATTTCCCTTTTTAAGTTCTCTAGTTTACCCCCTGAATTCATAGTCTTAACATTCCATGTGCCTATTCTTAATTTCTCACTACTTGCTTTCTTCTTATTAATGTTACATTTCCTCTGTGCATCCCCTAGGGTAATCCTCACCCAGAGATCCGATTGGGAGACTATTTTATCTCTGGAAAATGTGTACCCCAGAGTGATTTATGGAGGTATTTGCAGCTTTTCAGCCCAATTATGGGAAATATAATGAGGTAGTTTCCCCTTGCTTTCCTCATCGCAGTTTCACAAGAGTGATTACCCATCTGTAGCTGTTCAGATCGACATGATTGTCACCTACAGAGGTACTGTGCAAACTGCTGCCCTTGCACAGGGAGATGCAAAACCCCCCAGACTGCTTCTTAGTCTGACTTTTCCCCTCAGACCTTTCCGGCTTGGATGGTCCTACCAGGAGAATTATCTCCCGCCGGCATAGCTCTTTGGTTCATATGAGTACACAAACCCTCCCACCTCTCTAAGGTTATGCAGTCCTTGGAGAGGGTTGTGCTTATACAAAGTCCTAATCTACTAGGATATTACATTACCCCACAGCCTCCTAGCAGATCTACTTTCACTGATACATATTGGTCTTTGAGTTTGCACCCCTTAAGCCTTGCACCTGGGGACAACAGACCTCCTCCCTCACTATGCCACTTTCTGACACTTCTATTTATATAGAATATTTACATGATTTAGGTTTACTACAGACAGCTGGCAAGTAATTTAATAAATTACCTGATAAATATCGTGCTTGCTATATTATTCTACACATTTAAAAAATATATCTTGGTTAAATCAGGTAAACAAAATGCAGGGCATATTGTACCTATCAAAGAAAATGCTTACTCATCTCATGCCAGGCATGCAGTGTTAATAGGCATTTGGCAGATGGCCTCCCCTCAAAATATGAAGGGGCAAATACCGTGTAGTCTGCACTCAGGGCCAGTGTGATGGGGCATGCAATGCATAGGGCCCCCCAGAAGAGGGGGCCCCAAATTTTGCTTAGACTATACTCATTGTCGACAACTGACACAGTATATTTATACACATTGATACAGATAAATAGGCTGCGTTAAGGGGTCTGATGTGAATACGAAAATCAGTATCTGATGGCCACAAACTAAATTCTCTGCTGTTGAGAGAGGTAGCAATTATGTGACATCAATTTATACATTTTCCAATGGCTAAGCTTTGTCAAGTGATGTAACGTGGAAAGACTGGATGCATCCATCTTCGGACATTCTGAGATGCTTTGAACGGCAGAGGATTAAAATTTCCTTGCCCTTAGCTTTGCTAAGCCTTTCATCGAAGAAGCATCAATAGCATTCTGTTACTACTTCATGTATTCAGCATCTATTTATTTATCAGGTTAGTGGTTTCATTCGTAAAATAAAATTCACAAGAACAATAGCATTCTTTTAGTTCCATATTTCGTGTCAATTCATTATCTCTGTTTTCTGTTAATAGCAGGTTTTACCAAATAAATACTTCTGCAAATAGACAAGAATAAAATAGTCATTATTTTGACGGGCAATTATACCAGTTAATTTACTATTTTACTAGGGGGGCCCCCAAAGATATCATGTTGGCCCTGTCTGCACTCCACCTTTTTAAGGGAAACTTTGTGGGAGAAAAAGTGCAGGTATTACATGAGTAAATATGGTACTTCGTTTTCTTGACTTTAAATTAGTATATAAAAATGGTCTATCATTATATAAGTTGCAAGATAAAAATAGTAAAATTTATAGAGTAAAAATCAACAGGGTTAAGTGCTATGTTACAAACTGTTCTTTCAGCGCAAATTCGGATAGCGCACAGATGTCTCAGAATGCTTTTGCACTAAGCATGGGATGCATGTACATTAGAACTAGTAACGGGTCATCACTTATGGTATGTTTAAAAATAGACAATCATGTGTTTGATATTTTATTGTATAATATATAAAAATATAACTTTTTTAAGGATAAACCTTCATTGCACAACCATAACATACAATAACTGAAATACAAAAACCTTTGATAGAGTATAGTATTAGACAATATTGGAGATTTGATCTCAACAATGCCAGGAATGTAACTACAACTCTAACGAGCAAACAAAATTATTTCATGAAGTCCATGTTCACAAAACTTTGTCATCTGGTACCCAGTAATATAAAAGAAAACAAAACTTGCCTTTGGAGAAAAAAGCCCAAGTAATGCCTATATCAGAAAGCAAATTTTATGAATAATATCCAAATACAAGTCTATAAAAATTTTCAGGGCCAATTATGATCATAAGATACAGTAAATAACAAAGTATCATAAAATATGATTCAGGAAATTATTTAAATAATAACTTGGCCACAAACTGAAATTTTAAATACTTCAAGCAAAATTAACAGGCAGAGTATAACAAAACAATTTCAGAAATAAAACTACTTAATTTAACATCCCTCTCACATGTATTATATCGATGACTTAAAACATGGCTTAGCTTGAAAAATTCCTTTCATTAAAAATACAATACATTACAATACATTTTGTTTGTAAATAAAAATATATAATTTCGTATTATTTTTCACATTTGTCACAATATAACAAATTAGAATGAAACATGACACCTGTTTCCACAGAAATGAGGCATTCATTTAACAAGAAACAGACAACCTAAAGGGAATGTGCTGCCATGATTCCATTAATTACAGCCTTCTAGCAATATCTCCATAAAATACAAAACTCCGACTAGTCCCAATAACTAATTTTTGCACCATTGTAATTTTTCTTCCTACTTCCAAGTATCCTGTGGGTAAATGGTAGATGCAATTAATGACAACATAAAGGCCAGTTACATAAGAGAAAAAGACAAATATTCACTAAGCCTTTTTCTTAGAAAAATAATTTAGCAAGCAATCAGGCTTTAATGCTCATAAATTTATAACAAGTTGTACTCCTTTACTGCTATTTTTCAAAAGCTCCTCAACTTAGATCAGCAACAACAATTAACAAAATACAAGAAAAATGTTATGGATTAAAAATGACCCAAAATTCTACCAACCAAGGCTGACAAAAATGGCAGTCCTGGCAATGATTTTTTGATTTCAGAATGTTATCTTGACAACTCTGGTCATTACCAGTATGGTGAGCAAATTGACTGATATCAGGAATACACATTGGGAGAAACAAACAACTGAATAATTTTGTTTCTTTTCAAACAATTTACTGAACACAATAATACTGAAATAGTTCAGAATAAATGTCATTTGCAAATATGAAAGAGATGCTGAAAAGTAGGAGACTGATACCAAAGTGCACCTTAATGTTGATAAATACGGAAATTTTACAGGAGGGAGGTGACAAAATACATTACCTATTTAATATCTTGGTCAAAGTGGAATCACATGAAAAAATGCTCAGGACAATGCCAATATTTAAACTTAAGTGAATATTATGAAATTCTTATGTACCATAGTTTTGTTCTAAAAATATTCGGATAGAGCACTTCATTTACCACTAAGAAGTCCGCAGGACCACCTAATTACGAGTTATAGTTTCAGAGAAAATAATTCAAGAAAATCCTGAACAAAACATCAAATAGATTGAGAATTTATAACAAACCCCTAAACTGTAGATTCATATGACTTAGGAGTTGATTATAGATTCTCAATTTTTTGCCATAGTCTCCTTTCTCTCACAAATCTCATGTTTTGTTTACATCGATCGCTAAGACGGTTCTCTCGGAAAGCAACAATTAAATACCATATTTTTCTCTTCCTAGCTCTTATATGATCTGTAAGTTATATATTTAAAAATATTTGGATAGAGAACAATATTTGCTGTAAAACAGTCTGCAAGACCACATAATTACAAATTTAATTTCGGGAATAAAAATTCAAGAATCTTTCTATGCTGTTTTGTACGTATTTCCTATAAACAACACCTTTGAAATCTCTGTGAATTCCATTTATGGAGTATACTTTTTCATCTTGTATATATTAACGCATTCCCAAATAAAATCATACACTAGTTTTATCAATATGTTATAAAAATATTTTTATAGTAAAAAAATGTTGAGTAATTTTTTTCTTCTTTTCCTGCTTCAACCTCTAGTTTAACATCTCTTTGATGAAATATGTATTAGCCTGTAAAATTTATCCCTTCTTTTATTTGATTAGTAACAAAATATAAAAATGTTGAAATAAAAAATGCTTGTTAAGTATAATTAATAAAATCTAAACCTATGATCTTCCTCTTATTGTAGAAATAGATTTTTTTAAAACTGATCTATTTGGCTTAATTTTTCGATTCTAGGTTTTTCATTCTTTGTTATGAATCAATAAAAATTAAGAATAATTAATATTGAGTTAAAAAAGGCATTTCAAGCACTTTTATTCTACCTAACAAAATAATTTAATATATCTTTAAACATAAGACTCGAACTCGACTAGAAACTCGAATTTTTCAACAATGTTTGACTCGAGTTGAAAATTTAATGTTCATACATCCCTACTTTTAGTAATCACATTCAAAATATGTGGTAGAAAATCTTACATTTACAAGATTATAGCAATTCTTAGATTTACATTAAAGTTTATAATAAAAAATGAAACCCTAACAAAAACCAAATAACATTTCCTTAAATTATGTTCAAAATATGTACAAAGATAATAGCAAATGATAACCTTACATTCCAAAATGAGGACGTTTCTTTAAGTTTTAAACTAAAGTTTCATCATCGAAAATAGTGGCATTGGTGGTGAAGTTCAAACTGAGCTACAAAATAATTAAGTTGAGCGTTATCATGTTTATTTACTTCGAAAACTGCGAATATTGAGTATTATAAATATAACAAGTCCTTTCCTAGAGCGCCAAAGTTTAAACTGAACTTCAAAACAAAAAAGTAGAAGGAGTTCACACTTGTTGTCTTCGCACACGCATGATGCAAAATGCAAATAATCAGCACGAAACAGAAGTAATGGTCATAAATTTTTTTTTCGCAAAGTGCAAATTTGTGAACTGCTAGCATGTGAAGTTCAAAAAGGTGAGGCATTATTACCTTAATCCTAAAAATAGTTGAAATTCAGTCAAGATGACAAGGGAGCTTTTTTAACAGAACAAGGTAGTGAATCATAAGGTTGTAACACTCAGGGGTTTCCTGAATAGATCTAGAATACTTCGATGAACTATAATTTAAATTAGAGATATTAACCCTTTATTGACAATACACCAGAATAAACCCACCTCTTGATCTCAACGGAGATGCAGGATAAAATTAAAGCTTAGAACGAATTTTATCAATTTTATCTGCGGCCAACTTTTGGAGTTCAGTTAACTTTAAAGCAAGGCCCATATTTCCTTGAATTTTGATCTTTCCTTGAAAGAATGCCTTCTGTGGATTGAGTTTTCCAGAAATTAAATCCACAACATCATCATCATCGATTGTAAATGTAACATCTGGCTTTGCTGTAAAAATAAAATATGACATACAATTTACCTTATAAAATATTCCACATGGCATTGAAAAATCACAGCAGCAAAGATAATATTTTATGGCAAATATGAAAATATACAAATATTAAATGATGAGTTAAAATAAAAATGGTATTTCTAATTAATGTAAGGTATTTGATATGCAACTATAATAAGTCATCTCCTTACATTTTCCATTGAACTCCACACTTCCTGATCCTGTTTTGGCATCAATGACCCAGAATCCTTCTTTGCCATTTGGACCATTTTTTACTTTAAATGCATAAACTCCACGCACTTTTTCAATCAAGTTGTCTTTATCCTCTTTCATGGTATGTTCCAGGACCTTAAAAAGGACTGATGCTTTAAAGCCATCTGGATTAACACCTGCATTGGTTTGGTTAAGCCAGACAAGTGAACTGTTGAAAGAAATGAAAAATGAGATGCATCAGCATGAATCTCTCTTAATTCAATATAAAGAAAAACCACCATTATCATTATATGCGTTGGAGTCGTATTTATAGGATAGAAGGGAGCAAAAAGGGTCAGCGTCAAATGATCGACAGGAGCCAAAGGGCCAATAATATCTAAATTTAAGCAAAGCTTTTTTATTGAGTAGTGTGGTGTCTTTGCCTCCCATGAAAAATGCAGATCGGATACAGAGAGTAAATGCACCACTAGAAAATATTTTAGCCAGTAGTTCTCAAAGTGATACTTCTAGTATTGACAGCAAATGCAAAGTAATTATGATAATGTAACAGAGTTATTTGGGAAAGCTTTTAAATGTGAACATGTACGAGGGTAAGTCAGAAACTAAGGTCCCCTATTTTATTTTCATGAAACAAACAATCATGGTGAGTTGTAACTCTGTCATATGTTAGTATGTGGTCCTACCACTAGGCCACAGGCAACTCCACCAGTGCAGACAATGCTACACCAGCACAGCATTAGTTGAAAATTGGCGACTGTACTGAATGAGGGGACAAAGGATGAGGTGCGATCAGTAATTCGTTTTCTGTGGGCCAAACACACCTAACCTGTGGAAATCCACTGTGAGCTTGTGCCAGTATATGGCCCCAGTGTAATGCCAGTGCAGCATGTGTGGAAGTGGTGTCTGAGTTCAAAAATTGTCGGATGAGCATAGTGGACAAAGACAGGAGTGGGCATCCATCCACATAATCCGAGCATGTTGATAACATTGATGCAGCAGTGTGGGCAGATAGCCGTATGTCTCTTATGCAAATGGAGCAGAGATTTAACTTTTCACATGGCGCAGTATGGAACATTGTTTCAAATGGATGAAGATGTCCAAGAGGAGGACGAACAATGGCTATGGCAGCAGGACATGTCCTGCTACTGCCAAGGCTTTGACTCTTTGATCTATTGCTATGACAAGTGCCAGAACGGACATGATGACTACGTAGAAAAATAGCTTAAGGATGTACCTGTATCTACCTCATGTGAACTTGAAAGAAACTCATTTGTACTTAAAATAAAAAATAGGGAACTTTATTTTCTAAACAACAATAAAAGTAAAAGGAAAAGTAATTGGATGGGGCACATACTAATAATAGAATATTTTTGAAGAGGTCTAATAGAAGGAAAGATTGGCAGCAGGAGAAGAGGTAAAGTAGAGATACAGTAAAACCTCTACCTTACAAACCCCTTTATAGCGAAGACCTCCGAATAACGAACAATTGACGGGGTCCCGCCAAACTTGTATACAAAATCCCTAATTATAACCTCTTTACTACGAACTTCCGTACTACGAAAACTTCCGAACAACGAAGGAAAAAAGTGGTCCCTCCCATTTTTATTTACCTCTTTAGAATGAAATTTTGCTCGCTAAACATTTTTTTCAGTTATATAAGTACGGAAAACTATTGAAAACAGTCGCCAACGCACCAATTAGCGTTAAGCTTACAACAAGCCAATCATAGCGCGTTTTCTAGCATGATGACGTATTTCCTGTGTTTCCGGCATTCTCGCGCCATTGACCGGTGTGTCCTAGGTGAGAGAAGGTGTAAAAGTGCGACAAGTTATTGAGTGAGAAGAAGTGCGTTAAATATCAATTCCTTTTGATATTTAGTGCTTAATGGTGGTTCACAACGCTAACTTTTAGCTTTTTGCTTGCTGCTCTTCATTGTCAAGTCGAGCGACGTATGTGCAGCACTGGATGTAGTGGAAAGATATTTACTCTCATCCGAGAGTTGTAGTGCTGCAGCTATGCACGCTTTCAGGGAAGTGGAGACTGCCGTTTCCCGAGAATTTACGAAGAATTTAAAACAGAAAAAAATAGACTCGTTTTTTAAAAAATGTTGATTTATTAATAAATCTTTTAAAAAAAGTGTTGTATTTGAAATCATTCCCGATTAAATTAATCCCCTAATCCTTTTAGAGAGAATTTCAACAAAAGATTGCAGCAATGAGGTATGTATCTTGGTGAGGTGGTTCCTATGCACTTTTTGTGATAGATAATTTATTCGTCAGAGACGGAGCTGGAGTGTTGTTAAGAATGTTAGTGAAAAATATTGGAGTCTTGATTTGGAGTGCCAACAACAGTTAGTGCTTTCTTATGGGGAAAATGCTGCTTTCTTTCATTTCGTTTTGAAATATTTGCAACCCGCTCCATGGTGGTCAAATAGTAGTTTATTAATTGGCGTTAAGAAGTGGCGTTGCTGTCAATATTTTTTATAAACTTAGCGACTCAACAGATGCTTTAGGATAGGCTCAGCGAGTATCACGCATTGCAACCTCGAAAAAAGTCGCATAATAAAAAATTGCAGAGGATGTTTTCGTGCAGAACCTGCCAATCAATGCTAGAAAAAATAACATTGCATTTCCGAGTTATTTGGTGCTTGCCACTGTCAAACTTTGCAAAATGAGATGAATGAAAGTGGCCCTTTTTCCCATAAGAAAGCATTGTGTCGTCGGAGCTTCAAATCAATATGGCCGATTATTAAACATTGAGGGCGCATTTTGAATATCGTCCTCTTATGTGATACTTTTTCCTGAAAACAACTATTGTAAACACTTTACACTCCTTTTTATTTTCTTAATTGTTGGAGCTTCAGGGTTGTCCAATATCAGAAGGCTACAGTTTGAGTTTATTCTCTTTAAGGCCTTAAAATTTTCTCGCAGTTGCTTAAAATATTTATTATCATTTAACCAGTTTGGAATTTTTAGAAATATTTCAGATATTGAGAGTCATGTGGTGGCCACATCAGATTTTTTATTTTATCATTTTAGGTCCTTGATAACTTGTATAGTTGGATTCTGTTGTTGTCATCATTCTCCTGCTTAATATGCATACATTTAAAAAGCAACTATTTTTTCTAATCGTCTTCGATGAATCTCCCCGAGTTGTGAAGGAGAATGGAAAAATACTGAGAGGGAGGGGAGTGCAAGTGAAATTGGGGATATAGCAGAGTGAGAAAGATAATATAATATGCTATTCAACTCTAGACTTGTACATAATAAATCCAGTTGTTGTATTTCAACTTCATTGAATTTCTCCTTGGAAATGTTTAACTGGCACCTCTCCTGTCCTATATCTATTTTGGTTGATTTCCTTTGAATTTCAGCAGACATCTTCTCTATTATGTACATAATATCGGAAGCACTCATCCAAAATGATGGCAATGGGAATCAATTTAATTTATTTTTCTATATTGGTGCGTTTAATTCCCTTTATAAATATGCATATACTGTTTCAAATCATCCGTCCTCACTTAATGCTTCCTCAATCCCTCGTCTCCTTATCTCTTTCTCTTCATTGTAAAATCAAATAAATTTTGACTTTTGAAAGAATAACAACGGTTTAACATCAAATTAAAGACTAAAATATAAATAAAATTTTTAATAGCTTTTATACGCGCTGAAAAGGAAAAATATAAATTTTAAATTCCCATAGGACAGTATTAGACAGACTCATATAAAAGGAGCTGTTTACGAATTGAATAACGAAAAATGTAAGAAGGGAATTCATACGTTTTACTGTTAGTTACATGGTGAGAGGGGACATTTGCACGTTGTTACGTGCAGATATCTATTTTTGTCTTCTTGACTTGCAATAGTGAAGACTTATTTGGTTTAAATAAAAAATAACATTAATTAATAAAGATTTTGGAATTCTCTTGAAAATTTCCCCAAAAAATTCTAAGTCGGAGCAAAAAAAACCAGTTCGAACCGGTTCAATGGTGGTTGCTCGAGTGAAACCGGAACCAAACCTAAATTTTTTGTTTTGTGTATACCAGAACGAAAACTGGAGCAAAAAAATTTTGGTTCAATGCTCTGTTATAACTTGCATTTGTGCATAATGCACATCACACTGAGTCCATGTTCCACGAGTTCCCATGTATAGTTATTTTTATAGTCTCATAGGGTGATTGCACACAGGACCAGTCCTATGAAATATTTTCAAGCCGATATTTTGTAAATCATTGCATAATTCTAGACATAATTTTCAAAAACTCCAAAATCCATTTAAAAATTATAATATTTAAATTGCCAACTATTTGCTTGTAAAAAGCATATTTTTGTTATGAAATATGCAACTAATTCTGTGAAAGATAATCCAAACTAATAAACATTAAAATTTCTACTTTTCATATAAGTTAACCATTCTCAAAACTCAGCACTGAACCAAACCATTATTAAAAATTGTGGGCAGAACCATGAACCAGAGCACTCCAAATTTTGGGATGGTTTGCTGCTCTGATATTAAGTGATCATTTAATGTTTAGGTATTCAATGATATTTATGCGTAACTGTCCATTGGATAAATCTCTGACATAGGTATAGAGGTTAAAAAATACTTTTATAGCACTATTCGAGCTGTGGTATTAAATCTATTTACATTAATTGTAATGTGAAAATAGGACCCATAGAGCACTGGTTTGCTTAATTCTTTATTTTCCAGGAAACAACCAAATCACCATAAATTGGTTTTAAAGATACAATTATATTTTAAATTGCTACATAGACTTAAATATTGGGTATATTTAACTTTGAATATTTCGATATTGTTAAAGGAAAGGCATACTTGTAGTTTCTCAAAAGTTGGTTTGGTATGATAAACAGTGAAATTCACTTCTAAACAACTGATGCCACTGCTGGACTCTTCTATGGTATTCTGTCATTTCTTACAAGATCCAGGCTTGAAGCAATTTCCTCTAATATGTCCTGTCCCCTGTCATTTTATCTAATACAGTAAAACTTCTCATTAACGAATATCAAGGGACCCAATTTTGCGTCTATTCGTTATTCGGAAATTCGTTGATCGGAGGTTATTGGGCGTTGCATGTTAGATTATACGGGAGCAACGGGGCTATCCAAATGAAGGCATATGCTCTGAAACGGAGTAACTCTACTAAATTATGCCCATTACATCTTTTCAGGAAAAAGTATCACATAAGTGGACGATATTCAAAATGCGCCCTCAATGTTTAATAATCGGCCATATTGATTTGAAGCTCCGACGACACAATGCTTTCTTATGGGAAAAAGGGCCACTTTCATTCATCTCATTTTGCAAAGTTTGACAGTGGCAAGCACCAAATAACTCGGAAATGCAATGTTATTTTTTCTAGCATTGATTGGCAGGTTCTGCACGAAAACATCCTCTGCAATTTTTTATTATGCGACTTTTTTCGAGGTTGCAATGCATGATACTCGCTGAGCCTATCCTAAAGCATCTGTTGAGTCGCTAAGTTTATAAAAAATATTGACAGCAACGCCACTTCTTAACGCCAATTAATAAACTACTATTTGACCACCATGGAGCGGGTTGCAAATATTTCAAAACGAAATGAAAGAAAGCAGCATTTTCCCCATAAGAAAGCACTAACTGTTGTTGGCACTCCAAATCAAGACTCCAATATTTTTCACTAACATTCTTAACAACAAAAACCAGCAACCTCATATGCGAAGAATGAATATTTTCAATGTCATACTCGTAAAAGTTGTGAAAAACTAAATTCGCACAGGATGCTTTTCCATTATTTAATAATTTCTAATTTGTCTGCTAGATGCCAGCAACTTCAACAGTTATCAAAAATAGTGTCATTGGCAGTTAGTTTTAAACTGAGCGACAAAAGAATTAAGTTGATGTTTATCACGTTTGTTTACTTTGAAAACTGTTAATAACAAACATTATAAATATAATATAATAATAATGTCCATTTATAGGGTGCTAAAGTTTAAAATGAACTTAGAAACAAGAAATTAGAGGGAGTTCACGCTTGTTGGCATCGTAAACGCATGATGCGAAATGAAAGTAATATGCGCAAAACACAAGTAATGGCCATAAAAAATTTTGTCGTGAAGTCCAAATTCGAGAACTGCAAGCGCGCGAAGTTCTAAAAGGTGGTGTATACCAAAACCAGATTTTTCATTAGCATAATAATTCACATACATACCAAGATGATAAGTTCTAGGGAAATATTTTGCACCAAAAGTCGAAGAAAATATTTAGCAGGCTCTTTCTGATAAGGTTAATAACGTAATGCGTGCCTAATGTCAACAAACTGCTTTCCAGCTTCAAAACAACATTTAACATCCAAATTGATACCTTTATGAAACCTCTTCGCTGAAGTACTTTCTGCACATCTTTCAGCTATATTTAAGGGTTTTGTGCAATTTAACGAATTAAAAAATTGACAGTAATTATGTCAGAACACACTCAAAACTAAACAATAGGCCCTCAAACTTTCTTGACGGAACAAGCGATGCCAACAAGGAGAAAAAAACTCTGACTTAATTCATGTCCCAATCTCTTTGGTTTGGGGGTATCACCATAAAAGAAATGCCTTTCCCTGCTCCTACATTCCAATCAACATAGAAAGATACAAAACTAATACATCTGGTAACAATTTCAAGGATGAAAACATAGATACTTCACTCATACTTGGACAAAAATTTTAGTATGATGACATCATGATGAAATCTAGTTTTTAGTGCGATTTTTTATTTTTTATAATTCCTTTAGCAACGTTTGAGGATATATTTAGCTACATTAAGGAAATTAAATAGATATTTGGCATCATTATAGATAGGTCCTGCAGCACAACTTAGTGCTGTGGAGATGGAGAGAACATTAGGCAACGATGTTATATCGAAACGACATAAAGTGCGACTTAAATCAAGGACTTACTGTACAATGATGTTGAGTCCTACTACCTGAATTATTTTAGTCTTATATTTAGATTTAATTTACTGTGGTTCAGCTTCCATAAACTTAAACTTCAAAATTCAAGGACACAAAGTAAATACTAAGTATCAAATGCATTGATACAATGCCAATGAAACACTATTTCAACAGTTTGCAATTCAAAGTTAACTTCTCAAATCTTATTCACCTTTTCTTACTCGGAAAGCCAAGTCTGTAGAGAGCAACTACTACTGCACCGCCAAGACCTATGTTATGCTGAAGAGCTAGCCTAGCTCCAGGAACTTGTCGTTTGCCTGCTAGTCCCCTCAGTTGCCAACACAATTCAGCACATTGGGCCAAACCTTAAAACAATTGTAGAAAATATAATTTATAATATTTAATTTTAAGACCAATCTTGAAAGCAACATTTGTGTATTCATACATCATACACACATTATCATTGGAATACAATGTTTCATAGACCATGCAGAGTTATAGAATTTTAAAATTTTAAAAACTTCAGCTAATAACTTTGGCAAAAGATAAATAGATACTTAATACTTTAAGTTTGATCTGCAAAGTACACCTATCCCTCATTTAGCATGCTTTAGGATAATGCTTTTTCACAATTTTCATATCAAAGAAGTTTTTTTGGAAAACTGTTTTTCATGCATCCCTCTTTGTCCTCATTATCTTTTTATTCTTGTATTCTCCTATACTTTTATAACTAGTGTGAATCATAAAGGTTGTAATCACAAAATGGAATATTTTTATTGATATTTTATTCCCATGAAGCTTTTTATAACATTAAAATTGTGATGATTATGCTGTGATGCAGCATTGACAAAGAAGACAAGAGGATCCCTCAATTGTCCACATTATGCTCAACATACTAAAAACTTGAATGGTCATAATGTAATACTGTCTACTCTTTCACCCGCCGCCCCTCCCCAACATGAAGTCAGTCCACTAAGCAATTCTTTCAAAACAGCACTATTCCACAAAAACTGATATTCATTAACAAGTTGGTCATTGCTAAAATTGATGATGCCATGGCCATGACTGAAAGCCCAAGAAACATAGACTCAACTGAACACAATGACTAACAAAAATCTTGATAAAATGTGGTATGCACATTTTTTTACTGTTGGTTATATTATTCAACTTTCAAAAAGTTGCATGGAAAACCACAGCAGATGAAAATACCGAAAAACCTACATAACTTTCGAATGAAATAAAAACTAAGATTTTATCAATTCAAAAGCATCCTTTGAACAAAAATGTAAAACAATTATATTTTATAATAATCTGATTTCATTATCAGAAAAAATTGTTACAAAACCAAATATAAAAACTAAAAAAGCAAATGAAATAGTATTTTCCCAGTTGAAACAAAGATTAAACTAGATTAACTAAATACAAAAACTTAAACAGTACATTATCAGAAAGATACAATTTTAAAACTTAATGATTGTGTTAAAAAAATATCTTAAAGGGTGAATTAAAGACATTGTACGATGCATCAATATATGAAAATAATCACAGCAAACATACATCCATCCATTATTTTGTCAATGTTTATTAATTAAGAAAATATATAAAAAAGGTCTACAATGTATCAATATTGACAGATACAGTCTAAACAAGCTTCCAAAAATAGACACAATAAAAAATTAAATCAAATCGAATCGAACAAGCTAATCAAATGAAATTTTAAAAATTTTTTGGAAAATAATTTAATTTAAAGGACTACTTATTGCATGCTGCAGAGAAAAAACACTCTAAAAGCACTGCTTCCAACTCTGAACTATCAGCACTGTGTACTTCTTTGTATCGTGGCATATTTTAATTGATGACAACTGATTTTATTTTCTCTTAATTTTTCAACATTGTAAGCAGTGTTGAAGAGGCTGAAGTGTAGTGTCTGCCAATTTCACTTTTACTAACATTTTTCCCTTCACATACCTTTGTACAGGTATACCCCGATTTACATCAGGGATACGTTCCTGAAAAGTGTGACATAAATTGAATTGACGTAAATCAAAGCAGTTTTTCCCTATAGGAATGAATGGTATGAGGGAGGATGTATGCAGGAGTTAGGGCAGTTGAGCACAACCAATTGCAGTAACCCCTCAATGTTGGTGCTAGATAGTTGACAAACTGAGTCTGAGTTCAGATGGGAAAAAACACAGTTAATGGATCCAATGGAAACAATATTAGGTGGCCAGTGGGCAAGAATTTCCCATCCATGTAAACAACAGTACTGTCTGCATCTTAGGGTCACCCGCAATAGGATTGCTGCTGATTTTCTAATCTAAATTTTGGACAGTTTCCTGGCCGCACGAGGCGATTCTCATTGTGTAGGGAATGAAGTATGGCCAACAGCTGGTCACTGACTTATAGACAACCCAGGCAGGGTTGAATATGTTTTAAACTATTGTTTCATATATGCAGGTTGCACAAAGACAAAAATACTAAAAAAATCTGCACAAAATTCAGAAATTTGTTTCTGTGAGCACTAGTGGGTTAATTGATCAGCGATGTAACTTCAAATCGATGTAAATGATGATTCAAAATAATTGGAGACAGTTCCAAAAACACTCAAGACTTGATGCCAAGTGACCAACAACTACACAAAAGAAAACTGCAAATTCTGTATTAATAATAAAGACACCAAGGCCTACCCCTCATGCCTCATCTGTCAAAAACAAATACACAGTAATCATGGTAAACTTGTGTGCATTGAATGCTTATTGAAAGCATTGTAAAATCAGGTTGTATTTACATGCATAATTTGTGCATAATACAGTGTGTCCTCAGGTTAACATTGCCTCAATTAACGTTGATTCGCATTGATATCATTAAAAAATTACAAACCATATTCAACTTAATGCCGTCAATGATTTGAGTTAACATTGTCGTGACTCAGCACTGAAATAACACACGAAAAAATACTGCGTAGATAACTTTCAAATGCATCTGTTGTGTAGCACTTCTCCGGTTGGGGCAGATTGCCTTATTTGAGTGCGAAAAGTGTTTTGGATAGGAGTATTTTTATTAAATTTGCATTATTTGCATGGTGATATTTTGTAGCAATAGGTCCAAAGAGAAGTGGTTAGTTATGTCCTCTTCCTTGTCCCCCCAGCACACATTAAAATCCTTTTAATACCATTTAATAGAAACCTTACAAGCTTTGTGAATTGTACAGAAAGAAAAATCTGCTAAGTGCCCTAAATATAAACTTTAATTCTGTACTGCACCATAAAGCTCTATAAAATACAGTATATATAGTCATTTTGTGTTCAAGAGGTTTTGGAACCGATTATATTGTATAACATGGACTCTTATGGGAAATATAGATTCATTTAACACTGATTTGTTCAATGTTGCCATTTTCAGGAATAAATTAACGATGTTAACTGAGACCACACTACTTTTATTGGTGGGTTGCATGGACCACTTAACTGGGTTGTGAGACAAGAACTTTTAAAATGTTGCACTTGCTTAATGAGCTCTAAGACAAAATCTTTGTAATGAAGAACTTAGCGGGAAAAGATTAGGGAATATGAGAAAAAGTGGATGAGATTACACAGAGAGAGAATATCCAATGATGAGGATGCTATAGATTTTATTCTGAATTGTGACAGAGAAAGCAGCAAATCTCACTAGTACTAGTACAGGTAACAAAAAAGAGATTTCTCAAGAACCCAAGTACAATATCCACAAAATGTCGTAAAGCCTACAAGTTTATACATAAAAAACAAACTGCAAAGATAATCAATGGATATGCTTCATTTTCAAAGATAATGATAAAATACTGCAAAAATAAATTAGATTTAACAAAACATTGCTTTTTAGCTGAAAAAAAATTCCTTTACAAAGGTTAATATAAATACTTAGATTTTAGATAAAATTAGTTTTCTTACCAGTTGCACCAAGAGGATGTCCTTTGGAAATAAGACCTCCACTAGGATTAATGACATATTTTCCTCCATATGTGTTCTGTCCTTTATCAATCAGTTCTCCAGCTTTTCCTACTGGACATAAACCAAGAGCTTCATAGCTGATAAGCTCATTGGCAGAAAAACAATCATGCAACTCAACCACGTCAACATCTCCAGGTTTGTAGTTACATTTAGTGAAAAGCTTCTCCGCAGCAGTTTTTGTCATGTCGTATCCAACCTTAAAAATTAAGAGTTAAAATAATTATTCCAAAGTACCATATTATTAACTTATATACTGTATATAGTGGCATGTAAGTCAACCTTGATTTTACAGCTTGAAAATGCATGTTTAGGTATATAATTTCCAGATAAGACAACCTTCCAATTTCACATTTCAGGTATTAAAAAAATATTTTTCAGACAAAATCTAGATTCCATGTATTCAACTCTTTGAATAAAACATGAATATAAACATCTCGATTGTGTTGATTGGGAAATACACAGTTAATTTCCAGAGCTCACCAGAAATGTATTATATTGCATTGTGTTACTGACAACAAATAGGTATTCTCTTCCTGCAAAAAGGATGAAATATGTAGATGGGTTTAAGTTAAAAGTCATATAAATCGCTAAAAAATCAAGCTCTGCAGCAAAGGAATTTGGGGTTAGTGAAAAGCTAGAGGAAGACTGGAGAAAAAATGAATCCTGAATTATAAAGGTGCCTATGACCAAATACGCTATCAAGATGGTATGAGTCATTTGGCCTGATATTGAGAAACGCATTGGAATACAGTTGAATCCCGATAATCCGACCTTCGATTGTCCGACAGTCCACGCAATCCGACATAGCTATAGGCAGTTCAATATCTCTGGTGAAAAATTATCGGCAAATTTAGGCGAATTTTTGAAATTTAAAGTAAAATTTTGTTATCTCATTGACAACGAAGGATTGTTAGGTGAGCAGATATATAACTGCGATGAGACAGGCCTAAACTATAAAATGTTGCCTTCAAAAATTTGAGCTCCTCGGGCTGAAGCTTCAGCTCCTGGGTATAAACGAAGTAAAGAAAGAGTGACGAATCTAGTCTGTAGTAACACTACTGGTAACCACAAATTAAAACTCATACTTATTGGAAAGGCCAAAAAACCACGAGCTTTCAGAAACCTAGCTCCTACTGTTCTACCAGTTTTGTATAAGTACTGCTACTGATGTCATATTATTGAGATGCTGCCGCAAGAGAAACAAAGCCTGGTAACAAACCTCAATTACTCAATTTTTTAAACAATAACTGTAACTTCAAATAATAGTTTTGTACTCTATTATGTTAGTTGTACAGTAGAATAATGATTAATAAATGTGATTTCATACTTGTTACACTTCAAATTTTTGTTTCATTTAGCCCTGTTCTTTTCCGTAGTCTGACATTTTCGGTAATCCGACCACTCCTCGGTCCCGTTTAGGTCAGATTATAGAGACTCTACTGTACATTGAAAATTGGCAGAATGGCTATATCATCTCCATAAATGCAATGTGTTTATTTCCACAAGTGGACCAAATGAATGGAGCAAAGATTGCAAAGCAACAACTACCGTATTGACCCGAATATAGTGCGATGTTTTTTTCCTCAATATGTACCTTTGAAAGTCGCATTCGCACTATATTCGAGTACTTGTTGCATTCGTACTATATTTGAGTACTTGTTGCATTCGTACTATATTCGAATACTTGTATCTTTAAAAAATAACTGCGTATCGGCACGTTTCATGACGCGTGTTTCAGCGCATATTTTTATAATTGCTGCATTGTAAGTGAATTGGACGTTCATGTTACGATGCAACATTGTACAAATATGCTCGGTAGTGGTCTGAGGAGACTAGAAAATAAATCAAGGTCAAATTGCAGCAACCACAGCTCCGGCACAACTTCATGCAGGGTCGCGACACTCAACGTTAGAAAACGAGGACCGTCTAAACGTGGCATCACATTACCCCCCTTTAGTACATAATTCATGAGTTTACAGGTAATTTGAATGTGTAAAATAAAGAAAATTAAATGTTTTTCGTCTTTTTCTAAAATTCCTTTCAAAATACTTGGGGTCGCACTATATTCGGGATCGCATTATATTCGGGCTAATACGGTAGTTGGTGTAGCTGTCCTCTTTAGGTATTTGCCCCCTTCCTCATAGGCATTTAATTGCTGACCTGAAATTCCTTCATGCAATTATGAATGGCTATTATCGGTCCAGTGAACTCTTGACATGTTTTTCCCTTCATGTTCTCCATCGCCCTACTTGCAACCTCAGTACCCATCACCTACCCAAATTCCACCTTTCTATATTGCAGAGATCCTTAATCTACCAAATTCCCTCAGCTCGGAACCAGCAATCATCCCTCCCTTGACTAGTTCTCCTTAACTCACACCATCAATGCTTGTCTCAAACATAACTTCAGACTCAAGTACAGAGGTTTCAAACTCGCATCGGTGCTACGGCCACATTAAGGCACCATACCTAACATGTATAATCGATTGTAAGCCGAGCTTTTTTTATCTTTCTGCCTTCTTAGAAACTGCCACTCGGCTTAGAATTGGTGTCTTAAAAATCAATGAACGAAAGAAAGTAATCAATGCATTAAGGGACGGTTCATAAGAATGGTAGCGCAGGGCAGATAGTTGGCGCGGCAGAAGGCCTATGCTGTTCTTATGCAGAAAAATTCACGCAAGAAATAAATGATTATGGATGAGCATTGAGCGCCTTTGAAGACAATTTTGAAAATCATTTTGACATAGATGCATATGTACCCTATTATATTACGTTCTGATATGTTAAATGCATTTTGGGATATCTTCTTTCATTTTTTCCTTCATTGCGCAGCAAACATCTTGCTTATCGCACACAGAAAGGCGGAAAAATGTCTGTAGCCACATTATAACTCAAGATATAAGTGTATTAAAGTAGATGTAAACAATCTACTTAAAATATATGAAAAAAGAATCAAAATGACCAAATATGAAAAATAAATTATGTAAAAAGTGTGTGCCATGTCAAAGTTGTCAAAATCTCAGCAATACCTAGAACTAGTATACGTAAGAAGCTGTATACTCTAGATATGTACACAATGTTTTACCTTTTCAAAACATTTACATTGTTTACTATGTTGATTCAGTGTGTCTAGCATGCACATACTGCCTTTACAAGTGTAAATTTCAGTCCTTCACAGTGGTGAGATTATTTAATTATGAACTGAAAAAACCGAGGCATTTATACTTTTTAGTATTTTTTACACAAAAGAACTGTGAAAACCAAAATGTCTGTACACCCCACAAGAAATTTTCCTTGTGTGCCATTGTGAAAAGTGGGGGTCAGCTTACAATCGGTATTGGCTTACATTCGATTATACAGTAAAACCCCTTATTTAGACTTTTCTAGGAACCTGGGAAAAAAGTGTAAATTGCAGGAAAGTGTAAATTGCAGGCAAGTGCAAATTCAGGGAAAAGGAAAAATAGCTAAACTGATTTTACTTTTAAACTCAATCATTTGTTACAGTAAGACTAACAATAAAATCAGTGTTATTCGTTTACTTAAAACTCGCTAAGGAAGGCAAAAAGAATATGCCGACGCACTGATAGCTTCAATTCAATGACTAATGAGTTCAGCCGCCGATTGAACTTGATCTATTCTCGCCTCAGACAATTTTCAAGTACATTAGAACATGTACGCCTAATGTGTCTACAATGTAACAAGTATCACTTAACAGACATGCAGAATGTACGGTGATTTTTCGAAACACCTTTTCACGATCTTTTAAAATCACTAGTACTCAAATATAACGGAGGGGGGCTACTTTTAAAATTCAATTTTTTGGAAAAAAACATTGCGTTATATTCGGGACAATACGGTAATTTAAATTACAACAAATTACAAATTAACTTAAATTTAATTACAAACTGTGTGAGCCAAGGGGTAGAATTTGAGTGGAAAGGGTTAAAACACGATAGCGCCCAACTTGAACATCTTTTCAATAGCATTCATACTTGGTTCGAAGAGTAAATAGCATAAATAGTATTTCTGTTTATGCTCTGCTAGAGTGATTTACATACGAGGTTTTGAAGTTTTCAACCAAAAGAATTCATACGTAATTCCGTCAATAAGTATGCTGTTCCCAAGTAACATGTTAAAGGGTTAAAGCGAGTGCTGCTTTGAAAAGAAAGTTCATATTTCTGCCTCTAGGGGCGCTGTTCCTACTCTGCCACCGTTTTCTAAATCTTTGCCCAAAAGAGTTTGGATTTTTTTGCAAAGCTAAGTTGAAAAATGTTAAAAACTGTTGGGAATCGCATGCTAAATTCTTTTAAAACAGACAGACACAATGACAAAACTATAAGACTATTTCCATTCTGGAAAGTAGGTTAAAAAGTGAAATCTGTAAGGCGGTTCAAACTTTTTTTCCAAAACTGAAGTTTCAGAAATAGGGGGGACTATATTCAGGGAGAGATTATATTTGGACTAATACAGTCATTTTTTATTCTATGACAAAATATGCCCATGTAAACTTAAACCATTATCAACAGCCTCCACGAAGGGTAGAGTAACTCATTTTCTACTCAAAATGCTGATCTTCATACATGGAATGGACCTGTAGATAAAAGTATCAGCTTGCATTTTGTATGAAACAATCACCTATTTTATATCTTCAGTTTTAAACTCAAATACCGATGAGGGTGAACAATGTGTGCAGCATGTAATATCATTGTGTGGTATTCAATGTTTTCAAGAATATCATACACTGAAAAAACACTAGTATGACAGGCACTAAATAATTTGATTAGTGTATTTTGTAACAATTTTGCAATAAAATCAAAAAAGAATTACACTCATATTTCAGCATTGATTGTGCTTTGAAATTGTTTATGGAGAATTAAAACAATTACATCTAGAAATAAATCACTACTTATGCATGTAAACCCAGAGAAAAGATGCAGCAGTACAATTCATAAACTGTAAAATGGCAACGCAAATGGACAAGACATTGCATAGTAACATCACAGCACATTGCTAGCTAGTCACTCTGCCAAGCTTAGTGCTTACAGCATACCAACAAACCTCTGTAGAAGACACTGGATGATGCAACAGCAAACAGGGTATGCCTGTGTGCCAACAACACAATAGCAAAAAGATGGAAACTGAATCGATGCAGGTATGGGTGTATAGAAATCTATTAAACCAATTGTAGGATATGAATTTTTTCATTACAGAAAATCTAAATTCTCAGGGTTACCTTGGAAAGAAAAACTTATCTTCCCAAGGGTTCATCACACTTCAATGCGATCTCGGAACTTCACAGTTGCACCATACATAAATCTCAAGTACTAAGTGGGTTGGCAAAGAAGTATAGCATAGGTGCTAATGCATAATTACTGGATGCATAAGATCAGAGGACTGGAGAGAGCTAGGCATTAAATATTATGTTGCTGGATGCTATATACAGTGAAATCCCGATTTAAGGTTCCCACATTTAGTGAAAACCCACATTTAATGAATATTTCTTCAGGTCCTGACCAAAGTCCTATATAAACAATTTCGTCCCCAATTATCACCCAAATGTTGATGAAAATTCAGTGGATTACTGGAAGATGGAATTATTGTCAAGGCACTTGGAAGGTTACAGGACAAAGGATTTCAATGCTGATGAGATTGGCATCTTTTTTAATCTTCTTCAACAGAAAACATTATCTGTTAGAGGAGATCCATGCCATGGAGGAAAAAAGAGTAAAGAAAGAGTTATTGCTCGACCATGCACTGATTCAAATGGCAACGAAAAGTTGCCACCTCTAGTGATAAGGAAATATGTGAAGCTAAGATGCTTTAGAAATGATCAGACACTGCCATGAGAGAATTCTCACAATAAGAATGCATGGATGACAAGTGACATTTTAAAATGTTCCTCAGGTCGATAAATGCAAAGATGGGTGCTGCAAACAGAAACATTAACTTTTTCATAGATAAGTGTCCAGCACATCCTCCAGATACAGTTATTCTGCAGAACATTAAGCAGGCCTTTAATCCCCAGCAAATTGTATGAGTCATTTGCAGCCGCTTGACTTGGAGATAATATACAGCATGACAGCAAAGTTCAGAAAGGCTTTAGTGCAGAAAGCATTATCGTCCATGGAGTTAAAATTAAATATTCTCCAAGCAATACACATGTAAACAGCTTCTTGGAATTCAGTGACACAGGAAATAATAGCCAACTGCTTCTGGAAAGCAGGATTTAACTCTAGCGATTCAGTGGAAATGGATGGAGATATTGACGACAAATGAAGAAGATTGGTCACAGGTTGCACCTGGTATCAAGTACTAACTTCAAACTTTAATTATTATGTGATTAGTAACTAATAACAAGAGAGTTTATTATTAATGTTTTTCAACTGTTTCATTCAAAACTACCTATATATAGAAACCCTTCCTATGGATTGCATAACCGTATCAAGGTGGGAGGGTTTGTGTACTCTTATGAACCAAAGACCTACGTCGGCAGGTGATAATTCTCCTTGTAAGACCACCCAAGCCAGAAAGGTCTGAGGAGAAGAGTCAGACTAAGAAGCAGTCTTGGAAACTTGGAGTCTTGGGGTATTACAGCCTTGGGCTTTTACATCCCCCTGTGCAAGGGCAGCAGCTTGCACACTACCTCTTCGGTGGTTATCATGTGGATCTGAACAGCTACAGATGACTAATCACTCTTGTGAAACTGCGATGAGGAAAGCAAGGGGAAACTACCTCATTATATTTCCCATGATTGGGCTGAAAAGCTGCAAATACCACTATAAATCTCTCTGGGGTACACCTTTTCCAGAGATAAAATAGTCCCCCAATCAGATCTCTGGGTGGGGATTACTCTAGAGGATGCACAGAGGAACTGTAACATTAATAAGAAGAAAGCAAGTAGTGAGAAATTAAGAATAGGCATATGGAAAATTAGGGCTATGAATTCAGGGGAGAAACTAGAGAACTTAAATAGGGAAATGAGAAAGAACAATGTAGATATAGTAGGTCATAGTGAAGTTCATTGGGAAGGAGAAGGCAAAATATATTCAGATGAATTTAAGATTATTTACTAGGGAGGAGAGAAAAAGGAAAGGGGAGAGGGGATTATGATGAGAAGAGATAACTGAAAGAATTACCAAGGTAGTGACAGTTTTTGATAGATTAATAGCTGTAAAACTTCAGATGAAGCCAGTGGAAATGCTTACAATTCAAATGTATATGACAACAACTAATGCTGATGATGACAAAGTAGATGAAATGTATGAACAAATTATGGAGATATTGCAAGAGGAGGGAAAAGGAAGGATCACCGCCATGGTAATGGGAGACTAGAACAAAGTAGTCGGAGAGGGACAGGAATATAACATAGTGGGAAAATATGGGCTAGGGAATAGAAATGAAAGAAGGGAGAAACTTGGGGAATTCTGCCATAGAAATCGATTGATTGTAACTAATACATGGTTTAAGCATCACCAGCAGAGACTTTACGCATGGAGAAGCCCAGGAGACCAGAGACGATACCAAATAGATTACATACTAGTCAATGAAAGATTTAGAAATAGCATTAAAAATGTGAAAACACAACCACAGGCAGATATCAATTCCGACCACAACCTTTTGGTGGCTGATACACAATGTAGACTGAGGAGCGTAAAGAGAAACATAAGAGTGAACAAGAAATGTAACTTAGAGGAACTCCTTAAGAACAAGGAGATTATCATGACTCTGCTGGAGGAAAGGTTGGGGGGAGAGAGCTGAAGAAAATAGGAACAATGTAGTTGAGCAGTGGAAATACATCCATAGCAACATTAAAGAGGTTATGGAAAAGAAGGTAGAAAATGTAACAGGTGTAAGAAACAAAAAACCATGGGTCACAGCAGCCATGCTGCAAAAAATGGAAGAGGGGAGAAAGTGAAAGAACATAAACACTGAAGAAGGCCAAAGAAAGGAGTTAAATAATGCTTTAAGAAGGGAAACAGATAAAGCCGGAGAACAGTGGATAAATGAGAAATGCGAGTTAATTGTCGAGTGTAAAAGAATTTGTAGAACAGACCTTAAGTACAGCAAAGCAAGGGAACTATTCAAGAATAAGGCAAGAAAGATAGGACGCAAAGGAATCATGAACAAAATTGGTAAAATAGTCACGGAGCCAGATGATGTAAAAAGTATCTGGAAAGAATATATTGCGGTACTGTATAACAAAGAAAGCAAGCCAGAAAATATTGAATTAGATGATATGGAAAAAGACCAGCTAGGACCAAGTATTCTTGATTCTAAAGTTAAAAGAGCAAATGATGACATGTTGGGAGTGATGATATACCAGTGGACATTCTTAATGTTTTGGGAACAAAAGCAGTTAAGAAACTCACAAAATTCTGTAACCAAGTATATGGTACTGGCATTTGGCCTGAAGATTTTTTAGATGTTGTTATGGTACCCATGGAGAAAAAGAAAATGCAAAAAGTTGTAAGGATTACTATTTACTAACTATTAGTTTAATTTCTCATATTTTTGTTTTGTAGGTTGGGAGAAAGCTTTTGACCGAGGGAAATGGGATAAAATGTTGGGTATTTTAAATAAAATAGGAATAGATTGGAAAGATAAAAGACTGCTTAAAAACCTTTACTTTGATAAGAAGATTAGTCAGTGTTGAAGGAGAAGAAATGGAAAGTATTTCAATAGGGAGGGGAGTGAGGCAGGGATGTCCTATTTCACCAGTGATATTAAATATTTATGCAGAAACAATAGCAGAAGAAGCGTTGATTGGAGAGAAAGGATTTAAGATAGGAGGTGAAAGTATGACCACCATAAAATAAACAGATGATCAGGAATTAGTAGCAGAAGACGAGCAAGAACTTCAGAGGATGACAGACAGACTAGTGTAGGTTGGCCAACAATATGGAATGAAGATCAATGCCGAAAAAACGAAAGTCATGGTGGTTTCAAAGGAACATAAAGAATTAAATGCAATGGTAAATGGCAAAAATTAGAACAAGTATGTAGTTTCAAATATCTTGGCAGTATCTTAGCGCAGGGTGGAAGTAGTACACAGGACATCAGAAGTAGAATTGCAATGGCAAAAGCAGCATTTAACGAGAAGGAGCTTCTCACAAGTAAGAAAATAAATTTTGAAACAAGGAAAAAGTAGCGAAATGCTGCATATGTCTTTAGGGGGCAGAGACGTGGATGGTAAGGAAAAATGAGGAAAAATATTTAGCAAGTTTTGAAATGTGTATGGAGGAGGATGATTAAAGTTGAATGGACCGAGGAAGAGAAACAAAGAACTATTAGAAATGGTTGAAGAAGATAGGATGCACGTAAAGACAATTAGGAAAAGAAAACAAATTGGATAGGGCACATTTTGAGAAGACAGTGTTTACAAAGGACAATCTTAGAAGGCAAAATTAGCGGAAGAATAGGAAGAGGGAGAAAATGAATAGGAATATTAGAGAATTTAAAAGCAGGAATGCAGTACTTAAAGAGGTTTAAAAGAGGCTTTCGGGGAGAGAGAGAAATGGAGCTGAAACCTGTCTATGGACAGCAGCATGATGATGATGATATATAGAAATAATACAGCAAGTCTCATGAGAAAATGAGCAATTTCTTGATGTAATTTAGCGTAACCCTCATTTAGTGAAAACTCAATTTAGCCTAAGAGGAAGAAGTCCAAACCAGGACTAATGCAGGCTGGTTTCCCGAAGTTGATGTCTCAAACTGATTACTTATATTGACAGGAAATGAATCAGTATGTGTTAGTCATTCCATACCATTAATATCATTTGTAATTCATAGTTTATCAATGATAGAGAAAAATTGGAAAACAAATTAATAGAGCATGTTTAAAATACTAAAAGCAATGTCAAAATCTTTTTCTGAAATTATATTTTTCATTTTTTTTTAAATAAACGAATTTAATAAATGTTACTGTTTATATGCTAATATGTATGGATCAACTGTCCATTGCTGAAGGGTAGTCAAGTGGAAAATAAAATAATCCATTTGTTCACTCGTCTATGCTCAAGCCGAGTTCGGTAATAATTGTCTCCATGGCAACAATGTGATAATGAGATTTAAAATGCAGAAATGCTGTTTTACTAGAAATTCAAGAAAATATGATCAATTAACAAAATTCGGTGATAAGAGACAGAATCTACATTCTTTTCCCCTTAGAACAGTACAAACCTCGCTTCGATATCATAGCTTTAAGATATTTTAATGTATTAAAGAAAATATCTCTGCATGATTGATTTAAGATTTCCCATGTAAAACAAATAGGGGAAAAAACGTTCTTGGAATCAAACCCGAGACTTCAATCTTCACCACATAAAATATAGCCCAGATGTGGGCACTGGAAGCACGAACCTCATACAAAGTTTTATGAAAATAGGTCCATTGATGCAAAAGGTGTTAGTAGGGGACACATACATTCATACACACAGACAGGACCATTTCATAAGGCTGTTTCCTTTGGAAACCAGCCTAAAAAGTACATCCCCAGAGATTCATTAAATAGGAGTTTTACTGTAGTTATTTTTTGAGAAATATGAAATTAAACTCTCTAACTGAATGAATTTTAATCAAAATTGCTACAGCCATTTATGAATAAATTCACTCTTTGTGAAAATCGACAAGAATTAACTACTTTATCTCTCACCTGCTGCAATTAAACTGTAATTTTGTGCTTTAAGAGAACAAGAGTAAAAGAAAATTTTGTTCTAAGAACCTATTTTTGATGACCAAACCAAAAGAGAAGGCCCAACTGCTTGAAATATATACCTAGTTTTCAATTTTTACGGATATAGGAATGGAACATAATGCTGATTTTAGCCACAAATACGCTTGAAAATATTCTCTAAGGCAAATATATACAATAGAAATAAAAACAATCATTGTAATTTCCACTGAACAACAATTTAATCGACCACTTTCGCCTGTTACAGTATCATTCACCTGATGATGCTGTAACAGGCCTGTGCAGGACTCGAACAGAGTTCTCCAGAAACCTAACCCCCACGTAAATGGAGGGCTCGCTAAATATAAACATACAACAAATATGTTGCAAATGTAACATTCACTTTGCTATGAGTGTGAAAATACTTGCATTACCACATAAACACCATGGAAAAAGTTTAAATACTTAAAAACTGTATTTTTTAGTGAACATGTTACCAACATGTTTTTTAAATGTAAATTAAAAAAATTGACCTCCAGAACAAATTGCATTATATCAAGTTTGTGTAGAATGAATGAGTTAATCAAGGCAAAGTTGTATAAAATTATCATTTTAATATATGTTCCCTTACATTATTTCAATTACATTTATTAAGAATAATAGGGTAAATAATTATAGAATGGTGAAAGAGATTTCTGAAAAAACCTTGCAGAGCTGCTATCAGCACATCTCAAAATGGTGGTTACAGGATTTAATTAATGAACAAACATACTAATAGGCTTTCACCCTGTAACTGTGAGTCTGGTCCATTGGTTTCTTTAAATGTTTTGTAGGAAGGAAATAATTCTTCAATAATGAACATATTTGTAAGCAGATATTCGAGATTCTAATCAAGTACTGCTATCTGTTTATAATAATCCGAGAGGTTGATTAGCCAGAAATACACACATACTGCTATCTGTTATTTAGTCCATTGGACCCTATAGATCAAGCCTTTCCAACCTTATAAGGTCAATGGGACATATTTTTAAAAAATCAGGGTCCGAGCAACACAATATATTTATTAAATTCAACATAACAATATTGATAAAAATAAAATTTATCTAAACATGAACTATTCCAAGAGGAATTTAAAAAAATTCTAATGTGAAATTTGACACTGAATTTTATCAGCTAGCTTAGGTAACTAATACTTAAGGTTTGAATGTGACAACCATGATTTCAATGATATATCTGTTATCAATTCAATAATTTCCATTTATAACAAAGTAGTATCACTCTTGAAAATGCTAAAAATTCTGCTGGCAATATCACTAACATCATCTTCTTGAAAAGCATTTGTAATGAATGCAGCCTAACATATAATATGACGAAAGTCAGAAAATATTTTTTCTATGTCCTTAAACAATTTATCAAGGCATTCAACATACAAATTCAGTTCATGAGGTAGTAAGATATTATAACTATATTATTATTTTGTGAATACACCATATTTACCGTTTCTACATGTTTCCTCAACTTTTTCGTCTCTCTTTGAAATGAAATTTTAATTGTTCATAATGTACAAGTAAATGCGCTTGTCCTACTTCAATTTTATATTTTATGAATAACCCCTTCCATACGTCTGTAATTGTTCCAGAAGAAATGATTCATTAGGCAAAATTGGAGATCTGAAGATGTAAAAAATCATTTTTAAAACTGTCATTTTCCACAAATTTTAACAAATCTTTTTGCCAAGTTTATTGGATTAATTTTTATTTACATCTAGTTTGACTAATTTTTAACACATTAACTTTTTAAGTTGTATATATTATTATCTTTATTTACTTGAAAAGTGGTAACATATAATCTGAAAATTTTTATTCCTTAAACATAAATTGTAAACCTGAAAAATAGTTTACTACTAACAAAGAACCTGGACTTTTTTTCTGGATATTTTACAATTTTGGGAGCACTCTCCAAAAATTAATGCCACAGCTAAAGGTACTATTCATTTAAAAAATTATATTTGACGGAGTCCTTTGCATGTCTCTACAACAAAATAACATTTGAACAAAAATTTAAAAATGACTTAATGATTATTGTTGATTTTAAAATTATATTTCTCTGAGGCTTTTGTATCTCTCTGCCACTGATTGTTTTTAAGTGCATAATGGTAAAACTAGCTGCACAACATTTTCATGTTTACCAAGACTGCAGAATTAACTCCACTGTATATATGATTGGAGTTGTTAATGTTGGATCTGCACTAATACAGTATCGATTTCTACAACTTTTTTGCAATATAATTTGCAAATTAAAAAAATAACAGTAAAATTTAAAATATTTAAAAATAGGGTCCCATTTAAAGTTCATATGGGATGTGGGACAAGTATTAAAAATACGGGAAATCCTGGCCAATGTGAGATGGTTGGCAACCGTAGGAATACTGTCACCAAAACGCATTTATTTTAAAGGCCACAGGTCATCAGTTCAGTGAAATAAAAAGGTAAGAGATAATGGTTCGAAATTTTCTGGGAATGCTTGATTCATACATTTTAAGATGGTGATGGATAGAAATCCTGAAGAAAGTTCAGGGTTCGACTCCAAGGAAGAAAATTTGAAAAAAAAAACCTTTGATCTGCGGACCTGGAGCATTTGAAGTTTCTTATTCTATTCATCCTTTTTTCACCTGCAGTTCAAAATTGCTCATGTTAATCATTTAAATGGTATATTTTTGCAAAATCTTGGCATTTAAATGGGATCTTGCCTTGTCCACCAATTACATTGTTAAACCTCAAATCTTATTATTATTTCAATCCTTTGAATGTTTTTAATGCGAGAAAGAGAGAGAATGAAGGACAGGGAAATGATTTTCATAGCAAATAATGCACGCATTTGTTGCATTATTTACGAGAAGCATATTTATAAAGTAACTTTCCATTGATAAAGTGTTTTCCCTTATGTTTTTGTTGTTAATGTTGCTTTTAAAATAAAAATATAGTCACTAGCTCTATAATATTTGTGCTGTTAGAACACACATTTCTTAAATTAATTAATTTATGAAGGCTCTACTGAAATAGTATTTGGGTTATATTTTAAGGGAAACAGAGGGAAAAAATACAGATATGTTCATTTAAAGTTGCCCCCATCATTTTTGACAGGCTTTTATTCTAGTTACACATAAAAGGCAATGTTACTCAGTCATTTTATAACATTGTTGCCATAATTATCTATTGTTGGTCATGTTACCATATAGTCACACTAGGCTCTAGCAGAACTGAATGTTATTTGAAGCCAAATAAATATTGCAGTGTACCTAACGTACCGTATTTACCTGAATATAAGACTAGGTAGTGTTCCTATTTTTTGCATCTGAAAAATGAAGGATTACCTTATATTCGAGTGGTCAAAGAGGTCAACAGTTTGCAGTCAATAATTTAGGTTGGATAATGTGCTAACGTGCTTAACAGCAGCTTCCCACTGTTAGGCCGAAAAATTAATTGAATACCAACACCATGTGATTTGTCTGCACAAAGAACACAATTATCTGTTAGGACAGATGGGAAATACAGACGAGATGCCTACATTCAACTGGACAGTTGATGACATAGATGCTAAATCAGTATTGATGTAGACAAAAGGAAATGAAAAACTGAGAATCACAGTAATGCTGTAATTATTGGCTAATGGGAGAAAACTGCCACCAGAGAAAAAAATCTGCCCAAGCAGAAACTCCTGAATGGTACAATATTTAAGGGTAATTAGAAAGGCTGGATGACCACTGAGTTAATAACTCAATGGCTCACTTAAGTTTGGAATAAATTATCAGAAGCCCTTTTGAAGAGAAGAGGAATACTACTAAGTTAGATGCTTTTCAGGGCCACCTTATAGATTATATAAAATCGAAAATTTTGCAATTAAATGCAGTTCTTGTGGTCATAACTTGAGGCATGGCCTCTGAATTGCAGCCACTTGATGTTGTTGTCAATAAACCATTTAAAGACTATGCCATCCTTATGGGGAATGGTTGTTGTCTAGAACCTGTCCCCTAAATCATTGAAAATGAAGATGTAGAATGCCAGCTTTTATAGCCACCAGAGTCAGATGTAATGTCTGATGAAGACTTGGCTGACAATAATGAAAGTAGAGAAATAAATAATTTGAGTGGAAGACAGCTGAATGCTGAAGGTCAGATTGTGCTAATCGGAAATGAATCAGTGGGCATGTGGATGACACTAGAGTTGTTAAAAAGAAAGAATTTGCTGTACAGAAAGGGAAAATGGTGAAAGTTCCTCAATGGAAACATGTGGTCAAGACAAGATTTTATTTTATTGTTTCCATAGTGATATCTCAAGATTCAGAGACTTTTCACTGAATACTTTGAAATCCAAAATGCTTGGCAAGTAAATCCAAGTCCAGGTTCTAATTAAACATGCTTAGAGTTCAAGAGAAAAGTTTCACAGCTTTACCTTACATCCTAATGTTCTCCGAATGGAAGTGGTTGACTAGCTATCTCAAATAGTGTTACAGAAAGCAGAATATACTCTACAAAGTTTGCTGACAGGGACGATTTTGTACCATATTTACCCTAATCCAAGACAAGGTTTTTTCAAAATTTCCACTTGCAAAAATCAAGGTTCATCTTAAATTTGAGTATGAAATAGGGTTGTGTGTTTAATTGATGTTTTTAAGCAAATAAAACAATATAAAATAATATCTACTGAAATTCTTCATTGCAAACTTATGATTCGGATTTCAATTAATACAGTATTATTTTTCTAAAAACCCTTAAAAGATTTTTTCTCAAACAAAAATTGTTAACAAATTATTTCAATGAATATATCTATGCTGAATATGTGTGTTTAAATATACACTGAATACATACAAATTATTAGTTCTTTAAAGAACTAGAGAACTATTAAATTTTACAAATGAATGATGATGTTCAGCGAATGATTATTTCAGGAACGATCCCAAAAGTGAACTAAACTAACCTTCTCTATTGGCTTATAGCATTACGCAGATATAAAAACAAATCACGGCGTAATTCATTGGGATTTGTTCATCCAACAGTTTTAAGCCATAAATTTTCTAACTGTAATTTTATCTAATATTCATTTTAACCTCTCGACTGAGGGAACCAAGAGACCAGAAGTGAATTCCAGTTGGGGAGTCAGGAATGAAATATATCTTTTTTAAATTACCTATCACCATATATTTCTTTTTAAATGTATAAAGGAATTTGTTCACATTTGCAATAATGCATTAAAAATTCGTAAAGTAACCAATTGTTTTAACAAATAATTTGTTATTATAATTAATTAATTGTTATTAACAATTAAAATAAGTCAAAATATTTTGAATCAAAACTTCTCATAAATTTTCTAGTAGAATAAATTAAAATCACTAATGAATTTGTTTTTACGATAAGCAATATTTAACAATCAAAGAAGTGATGCAGCAGTAAAAGTTGGATTTAGCAATAAAATTTGTACTTCTACTATTTATAATTATCCGCTTGTATATAGTCAAGGTTTCTCCAAAAAATTTAATCGATTTACAATATCTTAATAAAAATCGTCAATTCACAATGTTATTAACAATTTCTTAAACAATTACATTTTTAATGCTTTTTGAAGAAGTTTTTCTTAATGTTTTCAGATGAATCAATTACAAAGCAGTAGTCCATATGCTATTTGATATTGAGGAAAAATAGGGAAAACAATTCTTTATAACAAAATATATGAAATAAGATTAAAACTGTGGAATTAGTTAAAAACAAAAGTCCTAAATATGATGCATTCACTTATATGAAGACAGTCTAGGTACCCCCACAAATAATTCAACGAATTTACAGTAACGCAATAAAATGAGTAAAATAACAATTTGTTATTATCACTTTCTTCTAAAATTTAAGGAATGTATTCATCTGAAATCTTTGGCCATTTACTTGTAGAAGCTATTTCACGATATTCATTATTAGAAGAACTAAAATCCATTGAAGATTTTTCAGAAAAACAAATAGAAAAGTTACACTGAAATTTCGCAATGCTAATGTGTTGACTTTCGATGCTCGTACTATTAACTGTAAGCTCACAGGAAAACTAACCTCTCTATGAAAAAAGTGCATCTCAAAAATGTTTTTCCAAGGGGTAGTGGGAAATATTTATTAGCCCTGGTAAACCAGATGTGCCAAAGAAGCAAAATCGGTAAAAACACTGTGTCAAAGAAGAAAAATGGGTAAAAATTCCTGGTGTCTGAGTTTGCATGTTCATGCAAAGTAGATTTTATTGCAGATCTAAGAATTGCCGACCTGACAGTGCATATATGAAGCCCCACACAACATGTGCAGGTTTTCGCGACGAAGGGTTTAAATCTCTGAAAATTTGGCCTAAATGCCATCTGTTTGCATCAATGTGAACCTAAAGGACCAAGGAATACGAGAGAAAGCTCATGACGAAATAGCTCGTCACGTCCACATGTTGGGCACTTTGCTCATGACGAGTATGATCATCATGCCCAGTCAAGTGGTTAAATATATCACCCACAATGGTTGATCACATAGATATAAGAGGTACAACAGCAAAGGGAAAGATATCAAAAGGAATTAGACATAGTTATGATGCCAGTTTTAAACTGATAGTGATCGAGTATGCAGAGAAACTAATAACTATAAAGTCAGTAGAAAATTCAATGTCACTGCAGTAAATATGCATAGAAGGAAAGTCTGCAACAGGAACTTGAAAGTGCTAAATCTAGCTGGAAATCATTTAGTGGTCCAAAATATAATTACAATGCCAATGAAAAAGGTGCAAAATCTGTGATAATAAAAATTATAGGTAACGAAAAAATGCGAGTTACAGTAATATTGGCTGTTTAGTAGATGGAGCAAAATTATCACCATATGTTATCCTAAAATGAAAAACAATACCCAAGGAACAAATGCCTATTGGAATATTAGATGCCATGAAAATTGATGGATGTCAAAAGACCTTGTGAGAGATTGAATACACATAGTCTGGAATAAAAGACCAAGATCACCATTACGAAAAAGAGGGATGCTTGTACTAGATAGATTCAAAGAACATAATTTCTGAAGTTAAAGATTCAATGAATGCAAAGTAATAATATCTGGAGGAATGACAGCACAGCCTCAAGTTCTCGATGTCAACAAGCTTTTCCAAGATAATTTAAAGGGTTAGTATTCCACAAAAAAAGAAACCTAAATAACCCAACTGTTGCAATGCTCTGCCAATGGATCATAGCAACAGATAAATCCAGAAGTAATAGGGAATGCATTCAAGAAGTGCTGGTCATCCAATGCCATGGATGAAAGTAAAGATGATGTTTTGTGGGAGTCTAATGGTCCAAGTTCCGAGTGATAAGGATAGTGAGATTGAGGACAATGATGAAGAGAGCATAGAGAGTGATGATGACTGATATAATACAATGACCTATGATTATCGTTTAACCTTTATCGTATTTAAATTCCCGCTGTGGGCACTCACGGCCGGGTTTAATTTGAAGTATTTATATCAAAAATGTATACCTGCAAACAAATGTTCATAACTCGCGAAATAATTGTCAGAATTCGTTCAAATAAAATGCATATCTTAGCCAAAAAGTTGCACTATAGCAGGGATGTATTTTCATAAGTTTCATAAGTTCCAAAATATAACAAGAAAAATATATAATTTAATAATATACGAATTTTTACATCCGCAATATTAAGAGGACACTTTTGTGTGGTATTCCTCGAAGCAGGATATTATGCAGAGTCTCATGTCACATTTTTAACACCTGAAATTCGTGAGTCTTCCTCACGATGAACGCAATGTTTTTCCTTTAGCCAGGCAGACCTTTTTTCTTTGGCTTCGAAATGCACCAAACTAATAATGGGGGAATTAAAACTTTATCGCAGGGCAGTGTGGGCGGGAAGAGCACTCGAACCCTTCTCTTTCAAGTGTCTTACGAGTGCAGCTGTTCAGCTTGACGAACTGCTGGTTGCAGAGCTGAAAAGGCCTTCTGACTCAGCGTGCATTATAATGCATGCACAGCCGCTGAACCCTATAACCCAGCGCGCATTTAAATGCATGCTAGTCCTTTAAAGGTTAAGAAAATTATGAGACTCAATAAAAATTTCTGCTAGTTTTGTCCATTTTTTAATTTTTGCAGGAATCATGTAATTAGGTGATAATTTTTTTTGTGTATTTCTGGCTAATCAACCTCTTGGATTATTATAGCCATAACTCCTTAAACAATGAACTTTAACACAAGGGAGGAGGGAAACCCGGCGCCGGCATTAGCCTACTCTTTCCGAAGAGCACCAATGGAGCCAACTGCTAATCATCCTTTCTGAAGGATGGACCACTGACTTGCACAGTCTCCTCAAAGCACACAAATAGGGGACGAGATGATCCAAGGTTGAAAAAATCCCTCTGTCGGATTCAAACCTGTGACCAATGCTTGGAAGGCCAACACTCGAACCACTCCACCACCACCACCCCCAAAAGCTTTTTCAGTTTTGACAGTGTACTAAACGAGGGATCACCTTGGATTCAGATTAATATGGCAATTCAAATACCAAGAAAGAAAAGGAAATGCCATGTAGGAGAAAATTGTGTGTAGGCTGCAAAGCATGTAGCAAATGTAATGTTGGTCTATGTATTCCATGTTTACTTGCTGTTCACACAAAGAAATGTTAAAGAGTTTACTAAATCACCTCAGTGCTTTGTAAAGTATATTAAATTCAACAGTACAGACCATGGATGAGCAACCTACAGGCTGCAAGCCACATCTGGTCTGCGAGAGCATTTTATGCAGCCCTCAAAACTTAGATATGTGGTCTACGATATTGATGTGAACAGCAAGTAAACATGGAATACATAGACCAACATTACATTTGCTACATGCTTTGCAGCCTACAGACACAATTTTCTCCTGCACAGCATTTCCTTTGGCTTTCTTGGTATTTTAATTACTAAATGATCCCTGCCATCAAACCTTGCTGAATATATTCTGCTTCCTGTGACACTAATTTTAAAAAAAAATTGATGGGGTAGAATGGAAAAGTACTGTAAGTTACAATGTAAACTCTCATCTGACCTGCCCAGGCACTTGCAACCTCCAATACAGCCCACCAAACACTCACATATGAGAATGCAGACATAAAATGATTGGACCTCCCTGATAAAGACCATCATAATGTTTTGAAGCAATGCAACTGTGGTTATTTTTCTCCATTTATCGCGTATAAAAGAGCCTATGGTGACCGCAAGGTAATGGCCTGTAATTCCCTACCAACACATTTCCAGCCAGAACAATGAGCTTGTTAGTGGCGCATTACATCTCATTCACAAACGTTTTAAGAAATCATGCATAAATTATGCAGAAAAATTCAGTCTAAGGGTTTATTTGAATTGATGCTCTAAAGCAAATTTCTTTACCATAAATTAAGAAAAAGATAACTCCATTTCAATAATCTTAAAAATAATACTTTTGCGATGGCAAATCTGCCCTTTCCACACTTTATTTTCATTACCTGCAAAAGTAATTATTGAATAATTCCGGATAGTATACAGCTATATAGCAATCACAGGGTACCTCAAAGCATTAAAATAAGGTTTATCCTACCGTTACTAAGAGATTCTAAGAAAAACTCACAATTTTCATGCAGCTACGATCCTGAAATGTTGATGGTAGATCTGTACACATCTCCATTCCAATAATCTCTACAGCTTGATCATGAAGTCCATGCTTATTAACAAAATCTTCAGTTGCTAATATAGCAGATGCAGCTCCATCAGAAGTGGGGCAACACTGGAGTTTGGTTAGAGGTCCAAATACTTGAGGAGATTTCATGATCTGATCAAGTGTATACTCTTCCTGAAATTGAGAATACCTGAAATATCACACAAAAAGGAAAAACATTAAATATGAATACCAACACCCAATGATTAGTTTTTTTAACAATATAATTTTATAAATGCCTCATTGCCTCAGCCCAATCATTCTTCAATCCGAGGATTTTGATAGCCTGCACCTCATTTGAAATACTGCTAAGTTATATACAAGTGATCTACTGTTGTGCATCACTTCATAGATAAATATTTATGGATAGAAGTTGTAATGTCTACAAATTGGTTAGGTTTTAATGAAAGACCAAATTGTACCACTAGTTTGGTATGGTATCAAACATCTTAATAAAAATTATAATATTACAAATTTCCTTACGGATTATTGATGGAATGCTTGTGGTTCTTGTAAGCAATTTTTGCAAGATGCTCAGGCTTTGTTCCATACTTCTCCATGTGCTCTTTTCCTGCATTCCCAAATAATTGAGCTGTCATAGGAGAACCATTTATTCCAGCAATTTCAGCCATAGCTTCTATATGCTTATCCATGGGGTTTGTCCTGTCCATAAACTAATATTATATAATGTTATTTAAAATAATAAAATGTTTAATGAAAGCAATTAACTCTAAAAATGTAGAATAACACTCCCAAGCAAAAAATTAACTATTCAAGTGTATCACTTCAACCACTGAACAAATTTACACATCTTTAAATACATTTAAAGATTGTGAAATTAACATGAAATTTCAGGGTTGTGTTCTCAATTAATTAAGATCCTTGCCTTTGGGGAAAGTGATCCACGCTCCATTTTCTCAAATCCCAGGGCTAAAACACAATCAGCATTTCCCGATTCAATAATTTGCTTTGCCATGAAAAGTGCAGTAGACCCAGTTGAGCAATTGTTATTCACATTATAGACAGGTATGCCAGTCATACCTATTTCATATAATGCCCTCTGCCCACTTGTTGAATCACCTGCAAAAATGCAAATTCAGTGCATCAAAGAAGTTATTTGTGAAATATCTATTGGCTTTAACTAAATAACATGAACCAACCATAAACGTATCCTACACAAGCTTGCTGAATATGGCCATGATTTAATCTAGCATCATTGAATGCCTTGTAAACAGCTTCTTTTGCCATTTGAGGATAGTCAAAATCATCTCGTTTTCCAGGTTTTTCAAACTGGAAAAAAAATTGTATATTAGAGATTTAAGGTATTTCTGAATGCCGATTAAACCTGCATAAATCAGCCTATAACTTAAGCGGGGTAAATTAAATTTAATACATGGGGACGGCAAGGGTGGATGGGAGCGTTCCCATAAAAGGATCTGTCCACCTAAGTTATCAGATCCCCCATATGAGACTAAAAGAGATTATAGTGCAACCGTCCACCATTATTCACCTGCCTCCCATTAGTCAAGCTGCTCCAAAATTCCAGTTAAAACCCACGCGTAAGACGAAATTCTGTCAGCAATTAATTATATAGTTATTACTTAAAGGTTTTAGAATTATTACTTCAAGAATCGCCAAATCTATACTAAAGAAATCATCTCATTCAACTATACCAATATGTAATTAATGAGATTCAAATACGATACAATGAATATTAAAGATAATCTTTAAGAAAAATTCTTAACACCTACAATTAACTAGTATTAAAAGTCATAGTAATGCCCTTAATAACTTAAAATAAAGTGTATCAAGTTTTCGATAATATTACCACATAGCGTCAGTAAACCAGCTTTGCAGATAGCTACTCACCCGAGGCGAGTGATAATTGTTCACGGGCAAGCAGAAAACTTGGTTCTTCTACGTTATCTTACTATGCATGAAATTTTTTCAATTTTGCGGAAGTATATCTAAGCAGTCTATACTTCCGCTTAACAATAAAAAGCTAGTCATTATGCTATAATTTTAGGAATATAGTAATGTCATCTATCTGCAAGGCTGCTTTCTGTAAACCTTACACTACCGTAACACTCCTTTAATTAATGAGTATGTTGTGTCTGCAATTTTATCACACTTTAGATAAAAGGTTTAAGCTCAATACCTTCACCGCCATCGCGAAATTTTGTAAAAGCTATATTAAAAATTTATTTTGGTAAACATCCATAAGTTGAATTCATAAAATCCTATATGAATACAATTTTGTTTCTAAGATTAAACCATATGAGGGCCGACTCGTTATCAGTGAAATAATTGCTTAAATACCTCTCCAATCCCCCGAATTAAACCGCAAAATCATTGTTACGAACAAATCACATTAGTATATATTAGTATGACAGTAGATAACTATTCCGTTTTCTATCTACCGCAATTATTAAGATGTCACATACAAATGCAATTTTACTAAAATTACTTATTAAAAAATAGAATTATAAACACACCACTTCTCATCTATAAAACTTAATGTTTAACAGTTAATTAAATATCTCTTTCGAACATTTCAGTTTGCAGGTTCTGATAAGTAATTGTCATACTTCCACAAAAAACATACATGCAAACGTATAGTACACAGATATACTACGCAGTTTCATATTGTTGCGCCAATTACTTCCATCTATTATTTCAACTCTGTAATTATTAGAAAAATAAAATATAATAATTATTCATATCTAGGATCATATTTTGCATTTCCGAACTATCCTCCATCTAAGCGATGAATAAGCAACAATACTGGTCATTACTTCAGCAAATTCCCTGTATAAGCAGCAATTTTATCGTCACCGGGAAATCTATACTGATGGTATTCGTAACAACTAGTAAGTATTATCTCAACAATTTTGCTCAGTCCAACTTTACCTTTGTCATACCCACACCAACCACGTAAACTTTCCTAGCGGGAGCCATCTTTTCCGTTTCATGAACCATGGGAAAACTGAGGACTATTTGCTTGCGTTGATAAGATGTATTCTTCCGCAAGAACGGTCCTGGTACTGAATGCAATAGTTCCCAACATTCAACCGATGATGCGAACAAATGGGATATCTCTGTGATTTCATGTTTTCATTTTTGGCGGTTTGGGAGTGTTTACAATTTGTTTCGTAGTAGTTTAAAAGAGTGAATCGGTGAACTTTGGTGTAATAGGCTGTTTATGTTGTTGCCGCGTCTGATGGTGTGTGGAAAATATGGTATTTGGTGCAGATATTACGCCCTTGGTCATCTTTAACTTAATAATCATGAAGAAGGAGAATGTTGACCCAAATAACATTTGGCGCGGGAGTAAGAGTCTTGGATGTACGATGTTCTCCTGAGAGGTAAGTTTCTAACATGTTCATTACCGTAATTGATATGACCATAACGCTATTCAAAATGCGAAAGAAACTATTTTTCTGTGGTAATTTAGGTCTCAATCTATAATATTGATTGTTTTCACACAGTGTGTTTATTTTGATGCCATGGCGAATGCAAACTCTATTATTTTGTATCCTATTGATATCTTGTATTTGAAATTTGATGTTCTGCCCGGGTCTCAGAACCCCCCTGTACACTTGGATAGTCCCACTCTGGTGGCAGATATGGGAATTACTTCTGGCATTTCAACTTCTTAATAACTCTCAGTTAGAAGGTAAAACGACGCTCATTCTTCGGTTTTGGGTTGTTTATAGTGAATATTGCATTTTTCCGATGAATATGAAATAATTTAAACGAAAAGGCTATAACAGAAGTTTATTATCACTCAGTAGTGTGTACTTTTAATGTTTTTCAACGTTTCACCGTCGGATGGCGTTAATGTAGCTTCAGTAACAAAATGGGAGTCATTGACATAATGGCTGTGCGGTTTATCCATGAGTTATAGTGAATATTGAGACGTGGTTATTTGAAAGTAGAATTAAATTTTCAGATATGTAGGTAAGTATTTTATAAAGAAATAATTATGTAGCCACATCGTAGTATCTTATTTGTTTCGTGTAAGGCTAACACTATATCCCTAGGATGTTTAGTGTCTCAAAATATTCCCGGAAGTTGAACTCGTTTGAAAAAGTTTATTTTGTTAAAGCGTGTAATGATTACTGTTTTATTTATTAAAACTTTTTACTCTAAGTGAATTTTCTTCCTCTATGTCATA
Source organism: Tanypteryx hageni (assembly GCA_028673005.1). Taxonomy (NCBI): domain Eukaryota; kingdom Metazoa; phylum Arthropoda; class Insecta; order Odonata; family Petaluridae; genus Tanypteryx; species Tanypteryx hageni. The sequence goes on from CM054120.1 coordinate 43,255,505, forward strand.
TCATGCTACTTTTACAAACTGTTGTCTTAGCTTGGTAATTAGTTTGATGTGATTTGCTGCATAGCTGTTGATATCGCCTACCTTTTTATATTGTGCTAGCGAAACATACTAGTATTCTTATAATTTATATTTTTTAATTTGTATACTGCGACTCATAATTGTGGCATTGTATTGATTTTACTTGATAGTGTAACGACTTTTTCTTTCCGATTTTATTAGCTCTATGCCTAGTTACCTTAACTATACCAAAAAGTGTCGATGTAATTACCATTTTCGCATACTTGGGACAGAAATTGTTTAATACTATTGCTAAAAAATGCATATATGTTTGCTGTAGTAATATTTAGTTCATGGATGTTTTGGTTGTCACGAATTTCCAGTTCATCAGTATCAATGTCATAAAATGCCAATATATGAGTGATTTTTTTAGTTTTCATAGTAAACAATCGCTTGTTAGATTGTGTATGATTATTAATTTCTAAAGGAAGGGTGTGAAAGTTTGGTCCGTTCCTTGATATAATAAAGTGCATACAGGCTTAAGTATGTAGCATCACTGATATGATTTTATGAGTGCGATTTCTTTTTTGTACTTCTCCTTTGTGCTTTGTTGCCGAAAATAGTGCAAACCTCGTAATCCTAAATGATAGTTATCTTTGAACACATCATTTTTTGTTTTTGTGGCTAATATATTTTTCCAGGGCATAATGTGTTGGTGTCACGATGTGTGTGAAGTAGTGCTCAAAACTGCATCAGGATGAATGGTGAAATACCAAGTGTACCCATCACCACTCTTGCTGGCATATCAAGTCTGACTGACTGTAAGTATTCAGTTTTACCCCTCAAACATTATTCACTGATGATACCGTATAGATTTTATCACAACGTTTGTATATACTGTGTATTAGTTTCCTACGAGGTGTTCTCATTTTGGTTGTTTAGTGTGCCACCCGAAAACACGGTTGATGTTTTTGGATGTAAATACTTATCATGTTTGCCAGTTCGTTTTTTCATTTGATGTCGATTTTGTTAGTTACATGACAGTGATTATGAAAACAAAACATTCCTTAATGAAACGTTAATGCAGTATACCTTAGATTGGTTGGAACCGATGGAATTGAACCTAATAGAAATTACGTTAAATAATGAATGCGTGTAGGCAACCAGAGGGGGAGCTTTCTAGAAGATTATTGTGTTCATTCGTCTGTGACATATTTAAAGAATATATCGACCTATTTCGTTGGGTGTTTAACGGATTTATTCGGCATGTGAAGGTGATTTACTCGATTGTAATTCTGATGTATTAGTTGTGCAGTTAAGCTGATCAGTAGCGTTTAGACTTTAGAAGCTTGTTTTTTGGAATCGAAGAAATGGTTAGCATTGAAATGTAAGCAGTATCTGTTTTTCTTCCTCCACCAATTCATATTTACTGAAATGAAAAATAGTTAGCATTTGTTGCTTGGTATCCTTTTTGGATCACGTGAATTCGGTTTTACCGATACGCGGTTTTTTCCATTTCTCATTGATTTAATGTATACATTTAGTCTGAGTTTTACTTAGAGGTATCCGACGAGACCATTGGCGGGGGTTTTGTGGCAACTTGCGATAATTTCAGGTATATATTTTTTTAGTGACAACTTTCATTTTGTGAGATTGAATTTTCTCCGTATATCGCCATTTTTAACAGATTAGAAATGTCTGCGTATTTGAGTAATTATTAAGCCTGGTAAAAACAATCATTTACATGGATATTTTCTTCTCGGGAATGATATTAAACCCAGGGAGGTATTCAATTTGAATGAAGCGTGCGCATATATAAGTCGAAAAATCAGTGAATCCTGAAATAATCATGTACTTTTAGTATTACCCTACCAAAAACCATTTAAATTGATTTTCCGCATTGAGGTCCTCCAGAGAAGTGAATTAATTAAAATCTAGTCGGGTTTGTGAATTTTTGCATTTTCAAAGTAAATTTAAATGATATTACTTAAGCGAGTAATACCATAATAATTCACTGGAACTATCGAGCTCGTTTTATGGTTGAAACAAATTCAAGAATAATCTCTTCAATTGAAGTGCTTTTTCTTGAATTACACTAAATGCCGTGATAGCTGGCCTATTGATTGCCCCTTTTATTTTCATAGTATTCAGTATTTTATTTCATGCAGCATACAAGAAATAACATTTCGTGTTTAAAGAGAATCTGTAAAAAGAACGGTTATCACATTCGTGTTTTCTGTTTTTGTAATCCCTAAGTAAGCCTGTGGATGCAGCGTGCCATATTTTAATTTTGATTTATATAGAATTCGACTTCCTTCCCATAAGGCTTGTATTTGACGTGTATTTTAGTGACATTCAGCGTGAGATACATGAATAGTTTTTAAGGAGTGCGCTAAAATATTAATTTATTTATCCTGGATTCGGCATTAATGCACGGTGTAGTGAAGTTGTGAAGAACAAGACTTCTAGCACGTTGTTACCGACAAAGTATTATTAAAATGCAATCATTATTTTTAATATTTTTGCCCATATCTGCTAAACGCACTTACCTGTAACATTCTCCTACCCATGGTCGTCTTTCACGCAGGAGTTAGCGCAAGGCTCGTCTTGGGAATGGAGCGTCTTTTTTCATTTGTTCATTTTTGTAAGTATCAGTCTTTTGCTGCCATAAAGTATTGTCATTTCATCTTTTTACGTCAGTTTTGTGTACCAGAGGGTACTCCTTGCCTAAAAAAGCTGAATTCCACTACCGTATTGGATAATTTTACTAGCCATTTTGGCGGTTGTTAAATATATGACGAGTTTGAAAAAGAGTAACGCCTACTTTAATTTGCAATTAATTTAGTCAAATTTAGCGTTGTAATACGTTTGCCGATTTCCTTTTACTTTATCATAGATATTAACTTTAATTTGAACCCTAATAAAATCAATTTTCGCGTGAGAAAGTTATTGGATTTACTTAATAGACCAATTTTTAATTAGGTTTAGTTGGTTTTAGGTGACCTATCTCCAGCATTATTTCTACTAGATAGAGGGAACAACGTATCAGTTCTCTGTGACCATTTTTATCTTCGCTTAAATGAGGCGCTCAGCACAAAAGTGGCCTAACCTCAAAACAATGAAGTGGAATAGGCCATTTTTGCGTCTGACCTTTTGTTTACTTATTATGCAAAAGAAAACTGACTATTTTTCTGAATATATTCTGGTGTGTTGCTTAGATTAGTCTTGTGTTTTATAGTCAATCACAATGCGATTTTCATGGGAGGAAAACCTTTAAAGTAGACATTTTATGGCATAGGCCACTTCTGCGCTGAGCGCCTGAAATAATAACTCGACAGAAGATCTGTATTAGCTACGCAAATTAGGACTGAAGTATTACTGGCCCAAGAGAGTATCTGGTGGCCCCCTTTCTTATTATTATTTAGCATGCAATAGATATACTGCGAGATTAAGTCGCCCGCAAAAAATATATTTCGAAGTTTAGTCGTCCGCAGAAAAAGTCGGGTCGTCATTGGCGACTTGATATTTGCATGGCTATATCTACGTAATACCTAGAAATTCACCTGGCAGGTGAATGGCAGTGGTTACAGTATTTCACATTCCCAAAAATTATCCTTTTAGGTTTGACTATCATATTGTGATATCTAATCTACCTAGAAAAAGGCGAACGTCAATATTCCTCCGTCCTACAATCTTTCTCTCTTTTATCATTTGCGATGTACGTGGGCGCTTCAATGAACACTTCTTCAGCCAAGATTTCTGATCTATATCTCTCTGGAACTTTCAGTCTAGCGCTGAGTCGACTTTCCACTAGCGATACACTATTCAAATTGTTTAATTACCAAGTAACGCTATACATTGCGTCCTGCGTTCGTTTCGCGAATCTCGTTGCCCTGCGCCGAACCTTTCTAACTCTAGTATGGATCCCATGTACTAGAAGCGTACTCGACCTGTAGCCAAACCAAAATAGGCAACTCGTTTCTCAAACTTCTTCGGTACTACTTCGGACCATTCTTTCTCTAAACACTAAATTGTTGTTGTGTACACCGACTGCCCGACTAATATGGGTAGATATTAAATCTACGTTCTTTAGTTGACATTGGAAAAAACAGATTGCCAGTCCTTGACGCGGTTTAATCGAATGCCTCCGACGGAGATGTGTTATCCATTGGATTCGGAACCAATAGACGAGTCTACCGCAGTGCAGAAGAAATAACCTTCGAAATCATTGATAGCCAAATCCTGTTATTACTGTAACGAATTCGAGGTTTAAAAGAAAGCGTAGTGAATCTCGAAGTTAGTATTCATTAAGACAACCTCGTTTGGGAGTTTAGGATGACGTTGTAGTTTCGTAGAAGAATGTTAAATAGTATTAGTTGTATGATTATTTTTGCTGCGGTTCATCGTTTCATAATTTCGAAAGATGTGACATCATATCTAAGGAAACTCTCGTAACATACGCATCGGAGTGCATGCGGTGTTGCTCCCTCCCCAATTCGAAACAACCCGAGGGGAGAATACGTTTCCCACTCCTCTTCGCCCTTTACATCACCTTACCCGACATAACGTCACTCCAGCTCCATATCGGCCTCCGTCTTCGTAATACCGCTCGCTCCACCGCCTTTCTTGCGTCCGAGACCCTCCCCTCTCGCATGCCTCGCTCCGCCTCCCCTTTTCTTACTCTCTTCCTTCCCCACCCACTCATTTCTCCTCAACCTCTGCCCCTCCGCTTTCCCCTCAACCCATTCCCCTCCGTTTTCCCCTCAACCTCTTCCCCTCCGCTTTCCCCTCAACCTCTTCCCCTCCGCTTTCCCCTCAACCTCTTCCCCTCCGTTTTCCCCTCGACCTCTTCCTCTCCGCTTTCCCCTCAACGTTTTCCTCTCCGCTTTCCCCTCAACGTTTTCCCCTCAACGTTTTCCTCTCAACGTTTTCCTCTCCGCTTTCCCCCTCCGCTTCCCCCCTCCGCTTCCCCCCTCCGCTTCCCCCCTCCGCTTCCCCCCTCCGCTTCCCCCCTCCGCTTCCCCCCTCCGCTTCCCCCCTCCGCTTCCCCCCTCCGCTTCCCCCCTCCGCTTCCCCCCTCCGCTTCCCCCCTCCGCTTCCCCCCTCCGCTTCCCCCCTCCGCTTCCCCCCTCCGCCTCCCCCTCCTCCGCTTTTCCCTCCTCCGCTTCCCTCCTCCGCTTCCCTCCTCCGCTTCCCCCCTCCGCTTCCCCCTTCCGCTTCCCCCTTCCGCTTCCCCCCTCCGCCTCCCCCCTCCGCCTCCCCCCCTCCGCCTCCCCCTTCCGCTTCCCCCCTCCGCCTCCCCCTCCGCCTCCCCCCTCTGCTTTTCCCTCCGCTTCCCCCCTCCGCTTCCCCCCCTCCGCTTCCCCCCTCCGCTTCCCCCCCTCCGCTTCCCCCCCTCCGCTTCCCTCATCCTCCGCTTCCCTCTCCTCCGCTTCTCCCCTCGCGTCCCCCATCTCGCCAATTCCCCACATCTTTCCGCACTAAACTCTTATTCTGCCTTCCTTCTTCCACCCGTTACTTTTGTTCCACAACTTATATTCTCGCGCATTTGCCATGTCTCACCGAACCCACATCAGAACGCTCTTGTGTAATTTTTTCTTCTGGTAATGAAAGGTCTCTAGTCATTGGCTAGTAAAGTAAAATCAATACTGATGTAGCCAGTTGAAATACGTTCGCCATCCAGTTCGGAAACTTGGATCGGTGTTACCGCTCACTATCTGCTCCATATAATTTGAGTTTGCGTATGGTGGAGTTAATATTCATTTTAGTAATTTTTCTGTACAAAAATGTTACATTTTTAGTTAATTCTATTGGTACCGTAACTACGGCGGGGCAATCGGGGGATCGGCCCCTGGCGCGACTAAGGGGCGCAAATACTCGAAATACTAACTAAATAAACTAGAGAAAATAATTTTTTGGAGGAGGGTGTTTAGTTTAGTAGTTTGCCCCGGGCGCTAAAATAGCTAGTTACGGCGCTGCATTGTATTGTAAACCACGAAATGTTTGTATTTGCGGAGATTGTTGCTTGTACTATTTTTGTGTGCTTACCACGTTGTGGTAGTCGACATGCTAATTATTTTTTGTTTTATAGATAATTAGGATTTCTCAAAGCCCAAGCTTCAGATAGAATTTTTCTATCTGTCATGTCAATACATACAGTTCTTCCTCTCAAATTGCGGGGAGTTACGTTCCTCGACAAGGCCGCGAATGTGGTACTCGCATTTGGGGAATCGCGGAATGGAACTTACGTTCTCGAACCATTCTGAATTGACGTAAAAAGTTATACCAAAGGACTCCGTAATTTCAAATAAACAATATAACTCCTATTTTATCAAATGTATGAAAACCAAACAATAATTCGAAACCTACCTGACCAGATTCGTCATAGCAATGAAATCCTCGAGTAGCGCTAAGACCATATGTTAAGTTACCTCCCAAGCTCCAGAGACTGAAAAAATGCGTAGCATAGTAAATGGGAAACCTAATGCAATTGGCCCAACTTTAGGCACAACGAATAAAGTTAATGGCAACTTACCATGAAAAAAGATGCATTTTAAAAAGTTGTTAAAAATGGGCGTCTTTTGTGAGCACTTTCTTCACTTTGGCGTGAAGTGGGAGGGATGGAAGTAGATTCAGCGGAAATTGTTCATGTAACATAAGTGGTTGGTTTAATCAAGTCTGTGATCCCTGTCTCTTCTTGGTGATATTACGTAGTCTATCAGATAAGAAGCCAAAGCCTCGTCTAAAATTCTTGACTAGAAAGGATCTAACTCCACAAACAACACCATGAGGGCTTATCATGTAGCCTTGAAGATATGTTATTTTCAGTGCGCACGACTCTTATCCTCAGTGTATGTTCCATAATTTTCCAACTTATCCATTAATCAGTTTCAGATGCTCGTTTGGGATCCTTTTGCTATGATTGCAGCAGCTTTGTGGAACGAATTGTGGGTTCTTTACCTAGCGAGGTTTCACTTCATCCCTTACTTGTTTTCTCTTTGGTCGCCATTTTATCGTTCATACACATTAATTTTCTCATTTTTCTCTTCTGGCTCACTTTCACTTGCAATAACTTTATTGGAGGCCATGATGACAAATATATCGTCAGATTAATTCGCTGAGAGTAAATAATCAACAGCCAGAGCAGCTTCCCTGACGATTGTAAACAACAAAAATGGCGTCGCTTCATAGCGATATCTTTCGCGGGAAGCGCCATCTATAGCGGATCCGCCGAAATTCGGTCTAGTTTTTCGCCGAAAATCCGTGGGAATTGGAAGGCGCGACAGGGGAGGGTAACCTTGTATTAGCTATGTTATCGAGTGTAATCTATTGGGCTTGAAAACTGATATTAGTCTCGTCTTAAATGGTTATTCAAAGATCTTATAATTTAAGCGGTGGCAGGCTTTCCTTTATGGTTCCCTTTCCAAAACGGGGACGCTGCGATACTGCAGCTGATTGTAATAGATGCCTCATCAAACTTGGTTCAATAATTAAATAACCTATATGAAAATATTAAAAGGTAATTACGAAAATAATCATTCCTCGGATAATTTGATTATGATTTAGTATCAACAAATCAAGACGTACTAATGATGTTGTATCTCAACATATAAGTACATAACCTCGTTTCAAGGTGGGGGCGCTGTGAAATTCTGTTTGCATTTGAAAAGGTGCCGCGCCTACAAGAATATTGATTACCGCTGGTATATTGCCTCGACCTCTTCAACTTTGCTGCGTTGCCTATGAATGCATATCCTGCGTTAACTCCATCCGAAAATTGCTCGCATTTCTTTTTTATGCATTATACTCGAATGTTTGGTATATGGGCGACTAGCGTGTCTGTTGCGTGTTCTGGTCGTGCTTTGCGCATGGCTTTATGGATTTCTTTGTGAATGTTTAATTGCGCTTTGCAGAAGGTCAAGGATGTGCTGTTTAAGAGCAAACGAAAATAAATTAAAATAAAACTATAAATGGTATAAGAAGCGGTATCATATTTTACGTAAAATGTATCCTACCTCGGTGTAAATTAATTAAAATGTGTTAATCGTTTAGAAATGACTGGGATTAAGTGGAGATCATCGCCCCTTGAACGAATGCTAGAGGCTAAATATTGTATCCTGCACCAGTGGGCGAAAATGAGGGCAAATATTACAATCGTCTAGGAACGTGTATGTTGTTTGTTATATCGGTTGAATGCGATTCTATTCCTTCATATGTACACTCCACCCTTTGCTTCTTTTAAGAGCGGAAGACTAATATTCACGTTGAATTCGGGAAGTATTTATTGTCTCGTAAGAAGATTTTTAGGGTAATCTCGTGAGGCGATGAAATCGGCGTTGAGATTATCGCGTTTTTATTGTCAGTATTAAATTGTTTCTAGAAGCGATGAAAGATTCGACCACTTAAGTCGTTATCTGAAGTGCATTCGCCCGAATGTTCGTTAAGTGGTTTGTGAAAGTGGGGGAGTACAGTGTTGCCAAGTCTCGCAGGAATTGAAGAGGTGTCCTACTTTTACGGCGGCCCACGACCCTTTGCATGCGGATCGGCTACTCCGTAGCGTTGTCATGGTAACGGAACTTCGTAACCTCCCATTGGCTCAAGACTCGAGCTCTCCTGCTACTTCCCGGAACTATGGGGTATTGTTTCGGTGAGCGGAATAGAATATATTATTCTGCAATGGGGAGTTCTTATAAATGTTTATTATTGCCGTGCTTTAATTATTAACAAATTATTGTTCTTATAGGTGAAGTAATAGCACCCCGAGTTCTATAGGGTCTTTCAATAGAAATGCCTATTGTATTTTATAATTAACAATTAATATAATGTCCAACTCCTATTTAAAGTGCCATTTATGTATCACTGACTCATTGGCGCTCAGCGAGAGTGGCGGGATAAATTCCATATCTCAGTGGTACTCAATATTTTAGTAAGCGCAGCACCGTTTCAAAGATAAACAGAATTTCACGACACATTCACCTTGAAACGATGTTGTATATTTCGGATGCGTTCGGATATCACGTCATCCATTCATCTGTAGGTACTACATCATTATCAATTTATCTGAGAGGAAAAATTATTGCTCGAGTGACAGGAACACGTTTCGGTATACCGTCAATCCCTTTATAGCACCAATGTCAATGAGAGACAAACTGGCTTTCAATCGGGGCTTGATTATATTTCCCGAGTTAAAAAGTAGCTACAGCATTTTTCTTTTGGTCGTGTTCCTTTAGGATGGCTCATGTTTTTAAGCCGTATACTTGATTTTAGAGGCGTATTTAAGCATGCTATGTTTTTCATGCTGTTGTGGAAATTATCTCTTTCCTCCTACTAATTCAATTTCTCCATTCCTTGCCATTTCCTGTTCCTTAACCTCCCTTTTGTAAACCCATAATTTTGATCGTATTTCTCACATTTTACATCGTTTAACGAATTCATTCACCCTCAGTGTTTGCCCTTATAACCATTTGTTACAATTTCGCATTTTGCAATTCCCCATATCCTTATATGTGCTGGAGACTTGCCTCTCTAGCATTTACTTATCAACGATAAACTAGCCACTCGCGTATTCCCCCCTCCGCTGTCGTCGAAAGTATTTAAGTGAAGTGTTCGCTCTCGCAATTTCCCCATTTTTATTATTAAGATTCGTCTGGGCAGTAAATTCAAAATCTTGTACATCAACGTGTAAAGTAGTTTTTTAATCGCCAATCAATACTAGTCTTTGCCCAGACTAAACTATTTTCCCGAAACCTTCCTGTATTATTTTCCTTCCATCTCGGTTTTGCATTTACCGTAAATGCCTAAATACAAGCCGACCGCGAATTTAAGAGGGTCCCAAAAATTGCCTTCATTTTTAGGAAAAATACAATTTAAGGAATTGGTAGATAGGAATAATTTTGAAATGCATAAATTTATAAAAGTGATGAAAATAAAAACTTTTAATTTTCATGGTAATATCACGTAAAAATAAACTGCAGATTTATTAATTATTACGATAAATCCCTAAAAATCAATGTTCTTAGCGATGTATAAAAATTTTACATTATTTAATTCAGTATCTGCCCATAAGCATTAAATTACCCAAATAGAAAGTTGTAAAAAATCATAATTTTTAATTCGATATGCAAGGGAAATTGGGAAGATTTATTCTAGAGGATAGTTTTTCAAGATATACTCTCGAAGATGTTCTATATTTCATTATTAGAAATATTTTTTAAATTCAAAAGTTGGCACCTCTGCAGCTATTTTCGCTCTTTCCTCATGGGACAATATTGGAGTAAAAGCTATCCCTAAAATTTGTAATTTTAAGAATGTTATACTTTTTCCATTGTTTTGTACTAATGCCATAATTTCTACTAAATTTTAATGTTGCAACTCATCTAGAAGTGCAGTAATATTTATCTAGTTGTTTAAAATTAAAAAAATATTAACGGCCGCAATAACAACTTCATGGGGATTTTCAAATGTTAATGTGCGGGTTTGCACCAAGCTCTAAATAACTGAAACATTTTTACTGGACAAATTTCATCTACTATTGATAGAACGCACTTTATGAATTATCCATCAGAAAATGGTTTACCCTTTTCTGCAAGAAAAAGTGCAACCTTATAGCTTGCTTTTAATGCAGCAACATTTTTCCTCTTAACTCTTTTGAAAATGTTTTTCTGATCAGACATCATCCTTTTTAGGCTTGCAAGTTTCTCTTCACGCAGTTTTCCAGTTAAATTTGAGTACTTTTCCATATGTTTACTTTCGTAATGTCTTCGGATGTTATACTCTTTAAAAACAAATTCTTTCATTAAATATTAGGCATATAGCACAATTATTGCACTGAATGCAGAAGTAATCCACGCGCCACTTCTCGTTGAAAACACGATTTTCACTATTCACTTATCGTTAATTTGAACAGGTCATTTTCACCTTTAGGGTTACTTGAATTTTAAAATAAACCGAATACCTACAAAAATACTTTGTTTTTATAATTAACACTATTACAGAAGAAGTTTAAGTGAGCACGATACTCGTCTTCACTCCGACTTGTCACTAAGAAGTTATGCTCTCACGAAACGGTGAAATCCCTGTCAAGCATACTCACCCACCTAAATATCGGGGATTCCCAGCCGCCTCGCTCCCTCCACTACACAAATCTCAGCACGAGATAGCGTACGAAAAGTTCGCCTCCACTTGTAGTTGAGCCAATGTTTTCATTTTCAATAATTCCACAAACTTGGTAATATTTCTTTCATTTTTAACCGCAATTCAAAAAAGTTAGTTATGCATAAAGACTACATTTTATGGATGAATTTCATTTATAGAAATATAAAATATGATGATATACGAATGGAAAAATGTGATAAAGGTCTTGCGGGCCGGATTACAACAGTCCGGGGACCGGATCCGACGATCTCGGCTATAACGAATTCGCCTACATATACAGTGTGACAAAAAAAACGAACGGAAAAATACACGTATCATGCGATGCGTAATAAGTAAACTGTTTAATAGTAGTTATGTAAGTAAACAAGCGATGCATGCGCAAGATTACTTTACGTTAAACTATTTCTCATATAGAAGCATTGGACTCGCAAATACGGTGGCAGCAGGAGTTGACATGGTAGTTTACAGTTCTTATTGTTATAGTCTGAAAAAATTGTTTTCTTCCGTTTCTATAAACATTATTACGCAAATTTGATCTGAATTCAGATTCTCTTCGTTAACAATAAACTATGTTCTTTATGGCATAGAACCGTCCAAGTCACTAGCTCGTACTATGCTTCTAAGTAATTTTAAAATGCAAATGATTAATTTGCTACATACCCGTATTAATCAAATGGAAAAATACATACTCTTGGAATCGAGCCCATGACTTTACTTTAAGAATGCTTCTATTTGGGCTCCATGTCAGATTTGTACTGTTGTCTCTGTTTAAATATATCTTATATAACTTATTTAGGCGTTGAGTATATTGTGACATTATGGTTACTCATATTGATACCGCCGAGTTATGTAAGATGAGTATTTTCCAAAAAGCAAGAGTTAATATACTAACTTTGATATACAGGTTTCCCTCTCTTTATGCGGGTTCGCTTGATGCGTATTCGCTATTATGCGACAAACGTATTGCTACCGGAATTTCTTTTTATGCGTCCTTGATTCACTGTTATACGGTTACGCGGCCAGTGCAATACAAATGCAAATAAGTTTTCCACTAAACCACAAGGCGACCATTGAGTCTTCATTGCCTCTTATGCTGTGCGTATTAGTGTTACAGTAAAATATATGAGAGTGGAGAGGATATTGTAGAGTGGAGATGAGACGGAGATTTCGTGTGATACTGTATGAGCACACTTGAGAAGTGTTGTCTCCTTGCCCGTGGAAATTGGGTTGGGCCAAGACAATCCTCCAGCCCTTTAAACCTCCACTATTATGTCACCCACGACAGCCACCACTTGTGCTCGTCTGCTTCCTTTTATTGGCGAATGTAATTTACAGTGTTCATTGTTTTAAATTTGTATTTAGCGCATAAGAAGTCGTTATGGAGCGAAAGAAGAGCGTCTTGGAGGGGAGTTAGGATTGCTTATGGAACGTATCTTTATCTTTTACATGTAAATATGGGTTTTGTTTATGCGAATTCCATTTATGCGACACCCACGCATAAAGAGAGGGAAACCTGTAAACATGTTTATTCAATTCCCTCAGTTGTCGTTTACCCATGTTCTTATCAATTGCTCGGAATAACGTCATTTATTTTTGTTTGAAATTTGTTCATTCTACCAATCGCGATAAGTTAATCCAGCGCGAATATTTTCAAACATCCTCTAGTTTTTAAGCGTTAGAGGTCGATCTGGTGACGTTGCTCTGTGCGAGGGGAAGTTCTGTATATGGCAGCGGGAAGGGATGGAATGTGTTGGACATGCTGGGTTGGCCACGAAATCCCAGGTGGGGGAGAGGAGGAGAGAGGTCTGCCTTCCATTAGCTTATTTTCTTCTCAAGTCTTTCAGCGACCGCTTCGACTTGCCCCGTGCGTCCGCAATCCGTACTGTGTACATAACGAAAGGTTGGGGCCGACTAGGAAAATCTTGAACGATATTGCTCACGTGTGCGTTAGCGAATCACATCGGCTGATCGTGAGCTTATATGTACGTCCTTGAAGTTGTTCTAACAGTTTTATTTGCTCCAAAACCCCAAATTCTGCAGCGTTGCGAATTAAGATCATGATAAGGCTTTGATTTTGCTGATTTGAAAGATGAAGATGGGGAAATAGTCGCAACTCGATAACTTGTACGTCAATAAGTAGAATTTTTGATTAGTCGAATTGTGTATTTTTTCCTAATCATATCTATGGACCTTGTAATGTAACTCGAGGTTTCGATAAATCGAGCTTTTTGTCTCTTCCCTCCCTCTTTTGTCTCTTCTGAATAGCGGAAATTTTTCGGTTAACTGGTTTGATCTTATTTTTCCATTTGCGAACTCGCCAAAGATCCTTAACCTGGCGCTACATCTCACGCCAAAGCGTGAATGTATTTATAGTATCCCATGCATTGGGACCAAGTGCCGTAGGACCTAATTCTAATAGATTGAAAGCATCAAGTAGATCTACGGTCGCTATTATATGACGAATTTGCGAAGATATTTAAATTCGTAACGACATTTTCATATATATTTTGTGTCAGTTTTATTTGTTTAATTTCCAATTGTCCTAAATAATGATTGGTAATATAATTGCTAGTTTCTGATTATCGGTTATCAAGTAAACGAGAAAGGTTGGAATGTCGTTGCAGTGCTGCCGGAAATGCCTCTTCCTTCCCCACTGCCACAGACTTTGAGCAACAAGTCACTGCTGTTTCACCCTCGTGTGGCGGAGGAGGCGCAAATCCTGCTCAGTGCTCGTGACGATGGCTTAGTCCCTCAGTTGATTCAGTCATTGGCACAGACGTCCGCCGACCACATGTATGTAACTTATGTTTAATACTGTTAGACTGAAACTGTAATCTTTTAAAGTGTACATGGAGATGGTGAATCGAATTAATTTAAATAGTTATGTATATATTAGTTATTATGAATCTCTTAACTGCTTATTTATTTGACAATATTGTAGGTACTGCATTCATTGTAATCTCTTCGCCTTTCGCGACCATTAATGTTTATTACATTCGATTCTAAACGGAATATTAAGGCAGTGACAGTAAAAAACCTATGACAAGTACCGAGAACGTAATATTATTTCGGTGACCGCTAGTGTCACGTGAGCTGAACGTAATGTTCCAACAGGTACCGGTAAGGGAATAATCTAAGAATCTGAAATGTATATTATTGTTTCATTTGTTGTATCGATCAAATATTATTAAGGCAGTGTATAGCTAATTTATTTGAAAGCAATTTATAAGTTGTAACAATTAGTAGCTAATACTCACTTTCAGCTTAAAAGAAAACGGACTGAAATTTACTTAAGACAAACCATAATTGAGCCATAAAAATGTTTACAAAAGAGCGCCAAAATTTTATTTTATGGACAGATTTGTATTTCCACGTATTTCGGCATTTACAATACAATTTAATGAATGATGATAGAAGGAATTATTTTTTATTCAATTTAAATTTAATTAAAATAGTGGTTGCTAGTTGTTGCTGACAGAAAGTAAAATTTCTTGTATAGTTAGAAATCAAATTTTTCTATGACTACTCATTTAAGTATGTGCTGTTGTATAATTTTAACCTGCCGGCTTTTGTTATTTTTCATGCTCGGTATTTCACTTTCAAGTGGTATACCTTCCAGTACCTAAAAGAATTGTAATCTTCCCATTAGACAACTTTCGTTCGTTTTAGTTTTCGTCCGAATAAAATTACGTAAGTCGAAAACGCTAGCAAATTATCTGTATATTTAAATAGTGTTGTTTTGCTACTAGTTATGCGTTACACATCACACTATCTTTGTTGATTAGGTTATATATTAAATGTTTATATTTCGACTTGTTAATTATCTAATAAAATTAGTAGGTCATTTGTTTTAATAGTATTAAATTAACATTCAATCTTCGTAGCGAAAGGAAAATGTTATCAGAAACATTGGAAACGTTTCCTCTTTAAGTAATTAGTCTGATTTGACCATGAAAAACTGAGTGGTCATTTTGTCTCTCAGAAATCTTTTTGCATTGTCTGTAAGTTTAATTTTTCATTTTGTTATTGTTTCTTTTCCAAAAGCGAACTGAAGGATCATTATGCAGCCTCAGAGCTTTTAGTGGAACAGCAGCAAAATATTCCGGAATTGTTGAGGGCAATTCTTCAGAGGAATCCTAATGTTTTTAAGGGACCACAGGGTTAGTATATTTTGTTTTATACTCTCCATTATGTGACGCTCAATAGATTTGTGAAAGTCACGCCTTAATCTTCGTCTCCAATCTCCTCGCACGGTAGCACCGTATAACCTCTGCTCCTGCCTAAGTTCCGTCCTTGATGAAATAACGCGTACCCTTTCTTTGATGAACGATTTTAAGGCGCCGGGGACTGTAGTAATGCTCCTCGGCTCACTCGCTCGGTCGTCTCCACCTTAATTCTTTCTTGCAGCCGACTCTCCACGTCAACCTCACTGGGCGAGGATGCAGAATCAAGATCCTGGCTTCAATCGGGTGTCTCCGGCTAGCCACGGTCGGCCATCCCCCACCTGCCACCCATTACCCCCCGTCGCCTCCCATCTCCAGGAGCCTCTTCCCACCCAGGGTCCCTCGCAGGGTCCCTCACAGGGTCCCTCCCGCCTCCCCGGAGGTCACGCCCCATCTCCCCGCGACATTGTCACACGCCCCCTCGGAGCTCCACACCGCCGCCTCGACCTTGATCCTCAACACGTCGGACAAGACGGTCTCCCCGAAGCGGAAGATCACCTCGATACGACGGTGGCTGCGAACACCAACACCGCCTACCACGGGGTGGGCCGAGTTCCTGACGGTAGCGGAGGAGTGGCCCCCATGATACCTGGCGGAGCTTGGGTTATTCGACTACCGGGAACGTCCCTCGCGGGAGTCGTAGACCCGTGCGTGAGGCCCCCCGCCCTCCCTCCCGAAGATTCCCCCTTCTCCCGCGGGAGGTTGGCCCCCCACGACCCCGCTTCCGCACGTAGGGTTTCGGTCATAACCGAACAACCGAGAGTTACCCGTGGTGTGGAAAGTGTAAAGAGTCAAAACGGTGGTGATATGAGTGGTTTTTATAATAGTCATCAGACGAGCTCGTACAAGCAAGTGACCGTCTGTGGAGGAAGTGTTGTAAATGATGTGGAAGGTTTGAATCAAGAGTGCAGTGTGGATTACTCAGTGGTGCATGGTGGAAATAGTTCAGTTTTACGTGAAGAATTATCTCGAAAAGTGCATAACAGTGGATTAGTGACGAATGTGCCAAGGACGAACACCACGACCCACACTTCAGGTGAGTAGCAAATCGCAATGCTCATGAGAGAGAGTCTTATGGTGTTTGGTCTTAAGTTTGGAACTTTACCACGGGACATTACTCCGGAAATCTAGTGAAAGTAAATGTTGAATGCATCGCAATGATAATAATTTTTTGGATGAATTCAAGTGCAAGATATTTGCCGGATGCTGTCGTAAATCAATTAACCATTTGCATAATATTCATTCCTCTTCTATCCGTTGGATTTTTTTATTTCATCTGGGCTGCCCTAATTATTTAATACTAACAAACCTAGAATAGTCGGCCAACAAATGTGATCTGAATAGAAATAACCTTATACTGAGCCAGCTTTTGACATTTCCAATTTAGTGGTTTCTGTTGAAGTAACACTTAGGACTGCATTTTAAATGTTATTTACATACTAACCAAGGTTTCGTCACTGTTGTGAATGTTGCAGAACTAATTTATGCACTAATCGCATGACATAAATGTATTATTCGGGGCTCTTGTCAACCATGATTGTGACATTGTCTCGTTTGCATGGTATCGGTTTCAAGGCCTTTTTGTCATTCTCTTTTATTTACGCCGAATTTTTGCTTTTTTGCTATTTTCATGTCTGTAGTGTCCCTTGATGTATTTTGATTGTATTATTTATCTTAATGGAATTGTGACGAAATAAACCATTTCGACCTAATTTGTCAAAACAAAATTACCGCAAGCTTTGAAGTTTGTGTCAGTATTAATCCCTCATGGTGCTACAGATGATTTTTATTTGCTTAAATCTAGTATTTTTATCAAATATGAAAGTATACATTTTGGTTTTATTTTCAAATGTTAATTTTCTAATGTATTTCGGAGAAGTTGTTGGTATTTTTATTTTTCATGTATATTGTATATAATTTATAAAACAAGTATTTTATAACCGCAAGAGCTGCCACGTGTGTTTTTAAGAAATAATATTTTATTCGATATAGTCTCGTTATCTTTAGTAATTGTTCTGGAGGTGTGTATTGGGTGTCACCAAATGCTGTTAAAAATATCGGATTAGCTATTTTACGCGCATGAATGATATACTGTCAAATTAAGTATTTATCTACTAAAGCGACGCAATGAATATAAGTTACTTCTTGTTCTGAAACTTAAGTGGTTCATTAAAGAAAAATTGCCTCACGGCCAACTCTTTAAATGACCCCACTTAATATATTCTCCTTTTCCGTTCTTTTACGGAAAATTGTTCTCTTTCAATGACTAATTATGCGCTCTTGTTCACCTTCCCGACGAAATTTCGTGATGTAACCAGAGACAAATTAATGGTGGATATGAGCGTGGCGTCGATTACGTAAATACGTGGTAATTAGAAAAATTACCTATTTTCAAATTTCAACCAGCGCAAATATTTCAATTAAGAAATTTATTTCTGTTATAAAAGAAGTGAGCGTTTTGTCCCATAGACAGTGTGAGTGAATTAAGTTTTACAGTACTAGAAGCTTTAGAGATAAAGCGGAACAGCTGATCGTGCGAGGGAATTTTTGAAAGGCAGAATTAAAACAATTCTCCAAGTTTGACCTTGGGTCTAAGTGAAAGGTGGCGTCTCGTCGAAGAAACCGCAATAACTCCCCAACACGAATTAGATATCTCTTCCTTCCAAGGGCATTGAAGAATATGTAGGATGTTCCAAAAATCCCTGTGCAACTTGAAAAGTAAATAAAAACATAACCATAAGAGTTGGAATTAATTTCATTGTTGCATCATAATAAGCTTTTAAAAAAACTATTTTAATATTCTTATGCACATGTCTGCGCTTAGTGTGTTGCACAGAAATCGTCAGGGCGATAATATATTTCTTGCCTCGTTCCCTGAATTATGTCCACATCCCTCAATTCTGTTCTATTTCCCTCAGGGAAATCTCCGATATATATATATATATATATATATATATAACAACTTACGGAAAAGGAAAGGTAAAATGAATATATGGATGTCAACAAGGTGTTGGGATGAGGAAACCCAGCGAACACTCACCAATCAGACGACTTCAGGTTGGCGAGGCCCCGGGGATGTCGAAGCGACACACGTAAAATAACACAAAAACACAGAAACATCACAAACGTAAAGCTTTCGGAACTACTCCTTCAGCTACAGAGAGAGAACTCATCCCAACACCTTGTTGACATCCATATATATATATATATATATATATATATATATATATATATATATATATATATATACACATATAACTGATTGAAGTGACAGTGGGTGGAGGCATGGGGGTGGGAGGGTAGCGTGGAAAGGTCGGCAATTGGAGGATACGGAGGAGTGGGCGAATGGCCGAAAAGGAGTGAAATTCTAGCGAAGGTTGAGGGCAGGGAGAGAGAAGGAATTTACAAGGTGGGTGTGAGCAAGTTCTCACTGACGGAGTTAGGGAGCCGAAGCATTATTAGAGTGCAAGCTACTATCAAATTTATATAATAACATTAACAACAAGAACGTTTTACTCCTATACACCACAATTTAATTTCGGCCACCTGTTTGACATAGCACGCGGCCGTTGCCAAAAACAAGTATGGAAAGGTGTACTCCATGTCGGAATTAACAGATTTTCCAAATGCGTTCTTTGAGATCGATAAATTTTAGTAAAACTTCCCAATACCAAATTTCATCATAATATCTTCTGCGGTTTCCGAGTTGAAACACGTAGTAAACTACGTGTAGGTCTTCATGTAAAGTGGTCGTAATTATTGTCCGATTTTAACCAAAATTGAAATCGGTCGACAAATTTTAGTATAACTCCCCAATACCAAATTTCGTCAAAATACGTCCAGCTGTTTCCGAGTTTAAACACCGACGGAAACGACCTCCCCTATATACGTTCACTTCGTGCAAAGAACGCATAATAATTGTACAAACTAGTAATGTGCGTATAATTGATTGAAAACTATGCTGTTTCCTTATAAGATGTCTGTGCACAATGTAATTCTGTCAAAATTTTCATGAATTTTATTACAGAGAAATAGACGGGTAAGTTGTGAGCCTCGTAGGTCCCCCTTAGTACTTCTAGGGTTATGTGAAAATTATCATCGGTAAAGGAAAATAGCGGTATGTCATCAATCGTATTGATTCTCTTTGAAGAAAATGTAAATCTTGACAATTTACAGTCAGCGGAACGGAATGCTGGGCGAGATTTTACGGTAATTTATGTTGTTTGGTTAATTAGTCTTTAAATTTAGTCTTGTAAATTTTACCTATGCAGTCAAGTTCGTCATATCCGACTTCCGATTGTCCGATAATTTTATTTATGCAACTACTTCGGTCTTTCTAACACGTAGTTAACGCTGACCACCAAAGGCACTTCCCATTCCTCGCGTCATTTTTTTCAGCTTGTGCACGAGGCTCCTTTTTGACTTTTATACTTAAAATTTAAGAAATGTCCTCAGCATACCTTCGCAATTTAGTCCCCAAGTATCGTCTCAGAAGCAAATTACTAAGTGGCATTTAATTTTTCGTACGGCTATATCCGTTGGATGAACTCTAAAATTAGTCTCGAACAGGGGTCTCAAACTCGCGGCCCCCTTGGTACATTTCTGCGGCCAAAACTCAAATATATTTCTTATAAGATATGTCACGTAAATATAAGAAATTTAAGTATATTAAAACAGCACTTTTAAAATGTAAGCAGTTTATTGCTCATTCTGATTCATAAAAAAATTCTAAACGGATGGGGTACTAAGTATGTTCATCCCGCTGCCAACTTGTTTCTTGCGTGTCCGAAGAGCCTAACCCTCGACGCCGAATCTAGTATTTTTGTAATGAATGGGTTTAAGGCCGGATCATAGGGTTTGTTCGATTTCTTCCTTGGGGAAGGGGAGAATGAATGTCCAAAGAATATGAAGCGGTGTAAGGACTGGGAAAGTATGCGGCCCGCAGACTTGGTACGGTGCCTTAATGCGGCCCGCGGGTTCGGCGGAGGGCCTTAATGCGGTCCGCTGACCGATGTGAGTTTAGACCTCTGCTCTAGAACAAGTGCGGTCTTCTCATTACTTCGATTCTGCGTTAAATTGATAGAAGAGAAAAAAGGGCAAGACAATCAGATAAATGCGTAACAATATAATTTTCTTTAATAACTATGTACTATTACTATTTGTTCATAATTCAGGTATGAAATAATCTACAAAGTTAAAAAAAATGGCAACCTTGGGACTTCGAAGCTGCCGGTTTTTTATTTTTCCTGTTTCCGGGCACTATTATTGTGTGTGCAGCCTAACCATGAATTATCAAATTTAGTCCATAGGTAGTAAGAAAACAAAATTAAATATGAAAATATAGAATAATGTTGTTTTATTTCCTCACCAATACTTGTTCTTCTTCTCTTACAAAGTAATATGCAAAGGCTGTGTGATGATATTTTACTTCTTCTCAGCTGAGGTTAAGCTGTTAGCGATTAGATTCTCGGTTAAAGAAGACTTTTTTCGATACTATAATGTTTTTTTAATCGTGTGTATTCAACCCTTAAGATCCGAAGTTTAAAACCTACGGTAATCTTCTTTGACCGGGGTTTTCTATTGTCTTCCATTAGGTTCATTGTGCGGCTTTATTTTTTGTTTCGGAAAAAGTATTAACGCTAGTTTACTGAAACTAAAACTAAAATACAGTCAAATAATAATTGTCCTCGAACATTTTTTTAATTTCTTCATAAAATGTTTTTATAGGAATTCCACAATTCGAAAAAAATAATACCAACTCACAATTTCACTATATTAATCTATAACATGACCAGGTTCCTACTACTTGATGATGACGTATTTGCGTCAAAACATTCGTGGTATTGATTAATATAGTAGAATTGTTGTATTATTTTTCGAGTTATTAAAATTATTTTATCAACCCAAAATTAGGATAAATATAAAGAATTAATAAGAAGAAATATAGGGAATAATTAGGAAACATGTAAGAAATAGTCGGAGTAAATGTAAAGAATAATTGTGGTAAATGTAAGGAATAATTAGGATAAATAAAAGGAAAAATTAGAATATATGTAAGCAATATGAATATGGATACTGAAGTTTTGTAAAGCGACTTGGTCAAAGACAACTAATAGTTAAGACACCCTTGTAAGCTACGACTGATTCCACTTATGGAAAAATCAAGACTGATGATTGAACAAGAAAATTCAACACCCGAGGCCATCAAAAGAGAAGAATGAAAAAGAACAAACCTTAAGCAGTATACGCATTTTCGATGCCGAAGACTTAATGCACGCTTGAAGGAGGGGGAGCAAGTAAAGGCAGATTAACACTACGTAACGTCAACATTCCGACACGGACCGTTTCCGTATCGTCATTTTTCATCAATGTTCACATTTTACGTTGGGGTTTCGACACGGACCGTCACCTTTTCAGTGGTCATAACTTATTTATTGCAACTAGAACAAGTTGTTAATGTTTTCTAATGTGAAATTCGGAGTAATAGCTCTACTTATAGATGAGGAAGAGAAGTATCGACGTGAGCTTATCCGCACTAAAAAGAATGTGAGCATAAATGCTTGTGAAAAGAGAATTTTGAACATTATCTAAGGAGTTGACAGAAGGTGAGTTAAAATTTAAGCAGTATTTCAGAATGTCTACGTACCAGTTTAGCATATTGCTCAAGAAAATAAATATGAATGTATTAAAAAGTTGGTACTATAATTTCATTAGTTTTTCGCCAATTGTGATAAAAACGAACTACTACTATTTGTAACATAACGGAAGCCTTACGGGTGCGGTATTCACATTGTGGGAGAGGCACAGGAATCGACACGTTCGGACCGTCACGGAACTGAACGATGACGCGACGAAGACGTGACGGATGGTGTATACAACTCCATCTAAATACAAAAGAAATTTTGACGTGTCGAAGACGATCCGGGTTGAAACGTTGACGTTACGTTTAATGTGAATCGACCTTAAAAGAATATACACAATTGGTCAAGAAATTGCTCTCGCCGTGGAATCCCCCAAGAGCAAACGTGATGCAAGAAGGTGGGTCAACACTCCAATTACTTTTTTGACCTGAAAATCAAGAGGCTTTTCGAGTCATAAATAATGACAGCTCAGGCAAGACTGGAAGTCGAAAGGTAAATATAAAAGTAAAAGTCACAAAAATACGATCGAATTCGCCAAAAAAAATCTACAAGGAAGCAAGAGTACACATTGCTGTAGAAGGATATCGTGAAAAGAAGTAGCACAATTCTGCCGAATGTATTTCTAGAGCGTTCGAATGATTCCATGAACACGCTATGCGGATCGGGGCATTCCTTTTGTAATGCCGAACGGCGTCTATCGACTCGTAAGGTAGAGTGACCAACCTTTCCAAATTGGAGTGACTTCCTCATTGTCATCACTCCTACCGATTTGTTTAATGTACCCGCTTTTTCTAACTTTTTGAAAAAGTCTTGATTTATATCCCAAATTGTCGTTTAAACTGGCTCGGAACAATCTAACTGGTCACGCTATCTGATATCTATCACGTCTAAGGCTGATCCATCAGGCAATGTACCCCACTGCAAAATAACCCTCCATATAGTCGTTACGTATTTGAAAATGTCCCTCTTTAGCTTCATCAAAAGTTGGTCACCTTATTGTGTTAAATTATCATATACGACATCTATTTCATATTCATCAATCTGCCGAACGGCATCACAAAAGGAATGCCCCGATCCTCCTAGCGTGTTCATGGAATCACTCGAACGCTCTGGAAATGCATTCTGCAATTTGAGCTAGAGACTTGGGTATAAAACAGGAGTCTGCAACCTGCGGTACCTGAGCCTCATATTGCACATTGAGTCCATACTTGTGGCTATTTAGAAATTAGCTAAGCTCCCTAACCTTCATCAGTCATAAGACATGCTTATTGCAATCGTCCGAATTTCTATAAGTCGTACATATTCTCACTGCGGCTCCCAAGTATTTTGGAATGTCACAAAAAATTTGAAAGTTTTCCCATAATTCGCGCACTGGATTTTTTAAAAGGGGCGGTCCAAAACAACCAGATGAACTACACAAAGTAGTTATAAAAGTTGAAAAACGCATGTTATCTGTACGCATACCGTACAAAACATTTACTGTTTATTTTATTTGTGGGCGTATAAACATAGTAGAAAAATCTTCGCTATTAACTACGTGTATACATAACATTTATACCTGTTATCAGTTTAAGATATGGGGCGTTAGACCGTTCGAACAATCGCTTTTAGTACACCGACAGTATGATGAAATGCAGAAAATGTCGCTTAAAAACGGGACGTATGGTCACCCTAACCAAGAATAAATTCCTCGTCGAGAGCCTCTCTAATAGGGGTGGGGAGACTACGGCCCGCGAGAGCATCTTATGCGGCCCGCGAAGCCATGATAAATAAACTGCAACACGTATTGCACAAAGATTCCAATATACGAATTGACATTTATTATTACAATTAATTATTACTATGTTCCTGATAAATACTCATTGAAGAAAGAGGAATGGGAGTAGGTGGGCAGAGGTTGTACGTAATACTCCAGTTTATTATAGTGTCACTTATTCTATATCATTATTAAATATGGCTTATGAAGTAATGCTTACTATATCATGCATTCTTACAGTGCGAAGTTAAATAAAAATCTTTTTAGCCATTTTTAAGGATACAGTAAGTCCCCGCTACATGTTGGAGATGCTTTCCTGGATATTGCAACACAACGAAACGACTTAACAGCGAAACCTATTTTCTCATATACATAAAGGTGAAAGAAGAGGATACATTCCAGGCCGACATTTTAGGACACATTTGTATCCCAAATAATACATAATAATTCAGTGCATAAAACATACTGAATCAGTTATATATTTTCCTCTACTTTCCTTCCCGATTTATTGTCGAATGAAAATAATTACTTGGTTCAAATTTGCAATTAAAAGTACAGGCATCATTCCACCATTTATGAAAAAATAATTGTAAATTTATTACAATAAATGATATAAATAATAATGAATTTCCAGCATATTAACAGAAATAATAATAACAGTTTATGATGAATACATTCTCAAACCACATTAATACTAAATATATTTTGTATCGTGTAACGAATATAGTAATCAGTTCGCAACAACATCATAAAGTTCTATGATATGGAAATCATTAAATTGATTTTGTTGAAAAATTAACAATTTTACTATAAACTAGTAGAATATCCCGTTCTTCGCCCAGAGTAATTATAATTAATATCTTGTAAAGTCCCGTTGGCAGGTAACAATAATCTTCATGGTTGTGAATTAATAATTTCTATTTATTAAACTCAGTTATTTAAAACCTTTTACAATAATTCTTTATAGATTATGTCGGGGGTCTTTCCACTTGGCGAAAGAATATACAAATTATTTCCACTACTTACTCTTGAGCGTGCTACGTAAAAATGACCATGAGAAAAGCGTCGCTCACGTAAGTCCATGGATTTCAACAGTGAGTTCCCAATCGTGTGGACTTGTTCTATATGTAGGATATCCGTCTTTCCCAGTTTTGTATCTTTATTAAACGCCTTAGGATATTTTGTTGAACACCTAAGTACAGTAGAACTCCCAGATGTTGATAGGGAAAAATCTCACTTTTAAAAATAATTCCGTAATGCTTAAGATTAACTTTCAATCCAGGCTAAAGGCAGAAAATGTGTAAATGTCGCATCAAAAAATTCACATCTGTATAATTTTAATAATTTACAAATTAAACCATCTTTTTCAATACAAAATGTTTATTCGTACATAAAGAATAAACATCGATACACTTCATTTTTCGAAATTTCTACGAAAAAATCATGTACGCTCTCAAGCGTTGAAAAACTGAACTAAAGCCATTTTCCAGGGTAAAATCTTTTTTGTCGTACTTAAAATAAAAAATATAGACTTTAGCAGACAGGCATACAAACTTTCTGCTATATTAATATAGATTTTAGTGTTTTTTTTATTTTCATCGCGTATTTTCTTTCGTTAATCACATTGTATATGACGGCATATTTTCTCATTTTTGTCTTGCTGGATCTTTTGAGCACATAGTTCAAGTTGTTAATTGCAATTTAGTCGTGATTGTGTGAATAAATTCTACATATTGTAAACCACTCTCCTGTAGTGGGGGTTGCCTATCCTATCCCTGCATCCAATAAACTGGGCTATACCTTACATCCCAGGTTGAATATCCTAATGTTACATCATGTAACCTCAGGATATTTTAGCACCCATATGAAACGTGTACGATTTTTTTTCGAATCTTTCTTGTTCCAAAAATGATCTCTACAAACAAAAGTTCTACCGCATAAATAGCGAAGCCGCAGTACGGAAAAAATCGCCCGAGAAAATTATATTACGTAAACAGACGAAGAATGGCGTAAAACGTATTTCCGACTATAAGGATTTCTCACTAGGGCAAAATACAACCGCTCTCAAAACTCACCAAGTAGAAGCTCAAACCAAAAGTATCGTTAGGGGTTTTTATTGCTCGTAAACTGCGGCAAAACATCGCCAAAACTTCTCTTTTATGAATGCATACGCTGCATCTCAGCGAGTGGCCAACAAGTTTTTTAAAAATCGCTAGATAGGAGAACACTTCCTCCTAGCATGATTGAGAAGGTGCGCATATTTGCCCTTAACCGACGGAGAGAAGATTTTTTTCGTGGCGCGCATAGATGCGCGCATATATAATGTATAAGGTGGCTTGAAATGTGTAGAAAAAGTTGGATTCAGTTTATGGTTCTTATATTATTAATATGGTGTCCCGGTTAAGCTTTCACCTCACGCTTATTTCATTACGCTCGAAAAGATTGATTTGGTTAACTGAAGTTGCCACGTATCATTTACTTTTCACACCAACTATGGCCGTACATGATAAATTTTGACAAAATTTCGGACCGAGTTGAATGGTATAACGTAAATTCAAATAAGTTGAATGTCTCACATTTCTTTATATTCCTGGAATACTTTTGAATCCGTTTTAAAAATGTTTAGAAGTTTAGATGCCAAAAAATTTTCTCATAAATTCCCTCATTTAAATTAGTATAGTATTAGTGTAAAGGTACAAACATGCGACTTAGACATCTGTACAGTTGAAAAACGATGCATAATGGGTCGGGTGAATAAAAAATAAACAAATGTTTATGCTTAAGATTTCTATCATTCTTTAAGCAAATGCTTGATTTGGGGCGAATAAAAAAATAGCATTTGCTTTTGACAGTAAGAATAAGCATTTGCTTATTTTTAGAATTTTTCTTAAGCATTTGCTTAAAATTGTGTGAATAAAACGAGCTTTTGCTTAATGCTTGAAGCATATGCTTGCTAAGATATTTCTAAGTACTTTATTTTCATGATAATTGATCCTAAATATAAACATGGCAGGTTATGGTGACACGAAAGGTTAAAAAATACGAGAAAAGTTTCAACAACCAACGGTTATAAAAGTTTATATAGTTTCTCTGAAGAAAATGTTAAGTATATTTCATTCAAATCTGTTACTCGGAGAATATCAAGAGATACGTGGCGGAGCACTCTCTTCCAAACAGAAGATAGAAATGTTTTTAAGGTACTTATGTGATCCCGGATTTCAAATAGGAGTCGAGGAAGATCACCACGTACAATGCACAACTGTATGTAAGACAGTAAAATTTGTGGCCTCCAAAATCACTATAAAAGCAAATGACTGGATAAAATTACTTTAACTAATTGAATAAAAATGCACCCATGATTTGTGATATTATCGAATTCAGTTATAAAAGAAATATTTAAAAAAATTATTGACTTTTTAAAAAATATTTCCCAATATATTTGTTTTTAGTATTATTTGCTTAAAACTGAGTAGCAAATGCTTATAAGCAAAAGCAAAGTTATTCACTCAGTATGAAGCAAATGCTTTTGCTTTTACTGTTTGCTTTAAGCATTTGCTTAATTTTTATTCACTCGACCCATTGTTCTCGAATAGAGAATCCAAATCCTTGCCGAAATAGCGTAAATACAGTGCAGTGGCGAAGTTTCGAATTCCCGAAGATTCGAACTGCCTCACAGAAACCAAATTAAATTAATTTTGGTATTTATTTCACCACGAAAGATTTTTCTATCTGATTCGCCATGGTTCTTTGTCAGCAGTATGAGTGCTTCGGTATTCAAACGCAGTTCGGTAGAATACGCTGAACATCTTGCGTTTCCTACGATTTTTTAAGGTTATTTATGTCAAGTGTTGGTTACCGAATCATTAATATAGCTTATATTAACTGCGTATTATGCTGCATTAGCGATTGAGTGTTTTTTAAAAGTCTTTTGAATGGTGTTTTAGGAACTTTTTTATTACCGTGCATCAGTGGCGGAGGGGGGGGGGGGGTGATCGCCCTCCACTGGGTGCATTCGTAAATTCATTCCGCGCCACATTCCTTGTTTCTACATCGAAGATTAAGTCTGTATGACAAGGGAATGAAAGATTCTGATGGGGATAGGGATTTTAAAAATGTATGGTCGTCGGCAGAGGCAGAATCAAGAGCGGGGAGGGGCAATTGGGGCGACCGCCCCCCCTCCCCCCTTGGGAAGTTTCTGGATCCGCCCCTGCCGTCCATACATACTACGGTGACTGAATACGAAAGTCACGAGTTTCGAACGGCCCGAACGCCCTATTATTTCAATCGATCATTGTTTTTAACCAGAATAAAGGGAAAATTTTCCGGTTTTCTAAAATAACAACTGTAAGCTATCATGGCAACAAGCTCAATGCCTTTGAATGGGATTTAATAATCTGCATTGATTTGATGGTTTCAGTGGGATTTGGTATGTTACATCGCAATACCGTTGGATTCGAACAATGACGTAAACATACAATGACATATTCCAAACACGTAATATCCTAAGTATCACTTCTTATTCTAATTATTATATAAAATGACTAATGATTAAACGCTGATTGCATAAAAATAAAATTTACATGTTTTTTCCGCTGATGAAAAAATGTTTTTAGCATTTTAAGCATGCGGAAAAGGGGAAAATAAAATTTTTCACATCCAGGACTTACAATTAATACATAAAACATTTTGGTGCGCGTTAACGAAATCAGAAGATTTTACTTGACCTGAGATTGCAATTTCGAAAGTTTCAAACGTTACAAAGACGTTTTCTCATTTTTGTATTTAGTTTATAAATGAGCCCTTCATTTTCATTAAACGTTATAACTTTTAATGTTTAAACTTAATTCCTGTGTAATTTCAAAGTAAAAAATGTTTGTTGTGCCTCTTTTACATTCTTCACAAAAACATCTAAAAGTTGTAACGTCTAATCAGACTGATGTTCACGTACCCTCAATTCGATATTCAAAATAACGTGAAATAAAACTGTAAATGAAATCTGCTGTCAAGGAAGGAATAAATTCCGTTCAACCAAAATCGAAGCTTCAGAGTCGAATACAGGGGTCACAAACTCACATCGGTGAGTGGGCCGCATGAAGGTCCTTCGCCGATTCCGCGAGCCTCCGTATGGCACCTTACGAAATCCGCGGGCCGCATACCTCAAACCGTTTCATATTCTATAGACATTCATTCTTTCCTTCCATAGGGAAGAAATCGTCCCCTTTCAGTACAGTCGAGAGTTAGGTTCTTCGGACACGCCAGGAACACGCTGGCAGCGGGAAGAACAAACTTAGATTACCTGTACAGAATTTTTATAAATTGATATGAGCAATAAACTACGTATATTTAAAAAGTGCTAATTTAACATGTTTCGTAAATGTCTTAGATTTACGTGAAATATTTGATAAGAAATACATTTGAGTTTTGGCTGTCTAGTATAAACTAGCTTATTGCGCGGGGCGCGGAAATGGACCATGGAGGCCACATGCGAGCTGCGAGTTTGAGATCCCTGGTCTAATACTTAGGATAGATAAATAGGTTTAATAACTCGCGCCGAAATTGTTTTATGCGTTAATTGTAAGATTCATATATGGAAAGGGTTATCTTCTCCCTTTCTCTGTGCTCAAAACAATAAAAACATTTTCAGCATTTTCAAAAATGCAGTTTTATGACATTTAAAAATTGAAATTTTCTTAAACATCTAAATACATTTCTAGCCCATTAAGCTTCGTATATGTGCAAGCAAATGTAAACGAGAATGTTTGTTTCAAGTTTTTACTCTAAAGATTTTGAACAAGTGCAAGAGCTTACGAATGGATGCCAAAATCATTATGTACACTTCATCCGCTATAGCAGAGTAATCTCCAATGTTGGTCAATGTTAATGAAGTATGGTATGTAATGCTTTTCAAGCTTTCAGTAGCTCTACATGGCTTTCATTTACTTGCAAAATCATTTTGAAGTAACCATGTACAGGCATCTCTGGAATAACGATTTTAAATTCATTTCACGAAGAAGCGCCATTATGTGAAAATCCGATTTGAATTATATTATAATTAGGTTATGGATTTTTCTGGTTAAAATTTCGGAGGATAATTATCGGAATTTATTTTTTTAATTCGGGTAAAATCGGGTTTAAATAAAAAAACTTGTATAAAAATTTATATTAGCTACCTATTGCCATACATAGCAAATCTTAAGAGCAAATTTCTTTAATTATTGGTATCGGATAAATAAATAGCCTCCAAGTGCGAATTTAATTTTGCCACTCAGATCTATACAAATCTATTGAAAGCTTATGGCACCTGCGCACAAACACGAATTCAACATGGAAGAGTCCATTCTCGAAAGCGAGCTACGCTGGGGTGAGGGTATATACGCATGGGGTAATCAGTCATTCTCCACAGCCACCTTCCCCTTAAGCTGTCCCCCTCCACAGCCACCTTCCCCTACATCACGTGACTCTTCGCGCATTTAGGTGCCATAAGCTTTCAATAGATCTGTACATATATGCCCAAAAATTCGACTAGATCATCAGCGTCTTAGACATGCATTGCTTTATTAAAAGTATCTAATACGGATGACTTTCGAAAGAAAACTTTAACGAATGTATGAAGATTTCTATTAATTGTATCAATCCAGTTTGAAGAAATAACTTTCGAAAACTCTCTGATAGCCGTAGTAGTTGCTGTTGTGTTAGTTCGGGTCGGTAAACATTTTCACAAGAGCCACTTTTTCAAATCAAGTATAACACGCAACATAAGAAGAGCCGCAGCCATTGGCGGATTCACGTGGGGCGGTCTTCCCCCCATTAAGGCTGGCTCACACTGGAGGGACGGTCGTATGAGGGTCGCGTCGAGGGCTTTATTAGGGAGAGGACTATTTTTGCGGAGAACTTTCCCACTTGTAGGTCGCGGCACGTTCGCATCCCTATCCCCACCTACAGCGTGACGTAGTTTATGGATGCTCCTAACTAGCAGAAAGGCTAGGACTCGAAGGGGCTTGGGACAAAATTGCCTCCTCGAGCGGCCCGAGGGGTTCGTACCGAGGCCTAACCGTGTCCTCCCTCCCCTACAAGTGTTGAGACTTAACCATAGAAATCCCATTGAAAATGGGATTTTTATATTTTGGTCTAAAATGCCCCAACCGTGAGAGTCCCGCGACCGTTCCTCCATTGTGAACCAGCCTTTAACCTTGCTATTTTTTGCACTCTTTGCGGTTATCTCTGTAGAACATACGTCTCTTTCAATAATACACCCATAAAGTTCATTTTTCTGCCATTTCTATGAAAATAATTAACGAATCCAATTTCGTTCGAGGAGGTTTTCGGTGTTTTATCAGGGAGTGTTGTTGTCGGGAGCCGCAAGCAAAACCTTAAACCTCGCCACGTCCCTGGGGTCTCTTTTGACCCCTGGTGCAAGAGAACTCGAACAATTGGTTTTTCTTGAAATATTTCTTTAATATTTTATAAACGCCCAAAGAGAACTTTTTTTTGCGTATATACCCATAATTTCATTGCTACCCCCTTGCGGTAATCAGATAACATATTTATTTATTTGCCTGCGGTCAGATATTACACCAGGCGGGATCTATGAATGATCATACGTTTCTTCCTCACTACAACAGCAACTAGTAATTGCTAAACTCTGATTGTCTCTGGTATCTTATGGCGTTGGTGTACAATGTAAGCTTTGTCGTGTGAAATTTTTAAGAATATTTGTTTACAAGATAAATGTCTGGAAGATGACGCCGCAGAGATGTCATGCTACCATCCAAAACCCATGAACTTAAATATTCTAATTTTGTTTTTGCAAATAATACACTTGTGGCCTCTTATGTTCCAAGAAAACGAAAATCAGTTGTTTTGTGGTTTATGCAGCATGAAAAATTTGAGGTTTCTGACGCCCAATCAAGAAAAAACAATGCAACTAAATTTGGAGTGGACTCCGTGGACCAAATGTCTCAGCAGTATTCCACCGGAAGAATTACAAGAAGGTGGCCACTGGCAGTCTTTTTTGATATAGTGGATTTTGCCGGAATAAATGCATACCAAACGTATATGAGAGCTTATCCTTCTTCTCATGGAAAATCGGCAAGACGATGGTTCTTACTGGAGTTAGCCAAAGAGTTGATAAAATCTGAAATTGAACGTCTCATGCAGAATAAACCATATAAGACTAGAAAGATTCAGAAATCTATTAAAAACGCAATGTCTTTCTAAAATTGCAAGAGAAAGTCAACCCAAAAATAACCGAGGGAGTTGCTCAATATGTCCACGTCAAGTTGGCAAAAAACCAATTTATTGCGTGACAAATGCCATAAATTTGTATGCCAAGTCCATGTAGAACACAAAAATGTTACAACCTCATATCAGAGTAAAAATAGGAATTAATTTTTTGAGATTTTTCAATTTCTTATGTTTAATTTAATTTTTAACGATAATATTGAATAAAAAAGTGTTTTTCTTCATTGTGTAACCATAATTCATTAATAATAAATTTGGAATGGAAAATGTTTTTATCGATTGAAAAAGTTGTTTGAGCTGCGGTGAAAAATGACGCCATGGAGGTGAAACGACATTTTTTTAAAGGCAGGTGGTGAGGGTTAAAGAGCCGCATATGGCTCAGAAACCACCTACCCGTGCCAGGTAGTGTTATTACATTAGCTTCATACACACCTGTTTCTACCTATTTCCAGGGAAGTTCCAGTAGCTTCTTCAAGCTTATGTTGACAATGTTATTGATTCACTGTGGTACTGGAGTCTCACATTCAAGTTGTTTTTCTAAATTGGTGCGAGTCCTTCTAAATATAAGAGTAAAGTGTATAATTATTCATTTTGAGTAAAATAACCAATTATGTCATTGATTTATATAATTTTTTCTATTAGCTACCTCCGAATCTTCCAAAAATTCAGATAGAAAAACCTGCTCTAATACTACTTCAATTGATTTTTCCAGTCAAGGTATTAAAAAAATCTAAAATTTCGTTTTTTCGGGTTTAACCCAGATGAAAAAAACATTCGGAGGGTATAAATATGGTAAAAATAGGGTAAAATCCGAAAAATTAATACCCTGATTATAATACGTTAATTGGTGCCTGGCTGATAGCGCTCGGACCAAAAGTTTATATACAAATACGCAAATATACGTGGCCGAGTATAGAAGATACGGGAGGGGAGATACCGGTAGATACACAGACCTCTTGTAGCGCTGTTAATGTGTACTTGAAAAATACCTCGTTACTAGGGTTGCCAACCGTCCCGTATTAAGCCGGTTACACTATAATTTTTCTCCCTTGTACAAGAAAACTGATGTAAATGCTGTCATTTTTACATGGTCTGTACGCTTTAAACACGTGCGCATGTGCACGCATGGCTTCAGTGAAAAATGATGGAATAGAGCCCGTCCTATTTTTCGTCATTTAAAAATGACAAGAATTCATAAATTGCTTTACAAACTAAAGGAATTACAGCACTAATTGTGCTTATAGAGATTTTATAAGAGAACCGCAAACTAGAAAATGTCTCCCCTGTAGCCAAATACCTTATAGTAACTGATAAGCTGAAAATTAAAGAATAATTTGACATCAACACTTTTCTAGTGCGTGCAATTGTTTAAATACTAATCACATAAATACCAATTTTACTTATATTAACTAATAATCCATAAAAATTCAAATTAATTACTCTCCCATAGAATAGTGGTTTGAGTGCTAATTTTATTCCTAGCTAGTACCTAAAGTTTATCATGGGTCGAGTGAATAAAAATTAAACAAATGCTTAAAGTAAACAATAAAAGCAAAAGCATTTGCTAAAATCATAAGAAAATGCTTGAAGCATTTGCTTCATATTGAGTGAATAAAAGTTTGCTTTTACTTATAAGCGTTTGCTACTCAGTTTTAAGCAAATGCTTAAATTTTACAGAAGAAAGCTCTTTGCAACTCTTCCTTCACTTGTTTTTGTTTACATTTCAAGTTTTACATAGTTGAATTTCAAACTAAAAACATAAATATATGGAGTAATATTTTTTAAAAAGTTAATTAATAATTTTTTAAAACTATTTTTTTTATAACTGAATTCGATAATATCACAAATCATGGGTAAATGCTTAAATTTTACTGAAGAAAGCTCTTTGCAACTCTTCCTTCACTTGTTTTTGTTTACATTTCAAGTTTTACATAGTTGAATTTCAAACTAAAAACATAAATATATGGGGTAATATTTTTTAAAAAGTTAATTAATAATTTTTTAAAACTATTTTTTATAACTGAATTCGATAATATCACAAATCATGGGCAAATGCTTAAATTTTACTGAAGAAAGCTCTTTGCAACTCTTCCTTCACTTGTTTTTGTTTACATTTCAAGTTTTACATAGTTGAATTTCAAACTAAAAACATAAATATATTGGGTAATATTTTTTAAAAAGTTAATTAATAATTTTTTAAAACTATTTCTTTTATAACTGAATTCGATAATATCACAAATCATGGGTGTATTTTTATTCAATTAGTTAGTAATTTTATCCAGTCATTTGCCTTTATAGTGATTTTGGACGCCACAAATTTTTCTATCTTACATACAGTTATGCATTGTACGTGGTGATCTTCCCCTACTCCTATTTGAAATTCGGGATCACTTAAGTACCTTAAAAATATTTCTATCTTCTGTTTGGAAGACAGTACCCCGCCACGTCTCTCTTGATATTCTCCGAGTAACAGATTTGAAATATAGGTACTTAACATTTTCTTCGGGGAAACTATAAATTTTTATAACCGTTGGTTGCTGAAGCTTTTCTCGTATTTTTTAACCTTTCGTGTGACCATAAATTACCATATTTATATTTAGGATCAATTATCATGAAAATAGAGTGCTTAGAAATATTTTAGCAAGTCCTTTACTTCACTTAAAAAAAGTTTAAGCATATGCGTAAAGCATTAAGCAAAAGCTCGGTTTTATTCACACAATGCTTAAGAAAATTCCTAAAAATAAGCAAATGCTTATTCTTTCTAGCAAAAGCAAATGCTATTTTTTTTTCACCCCAAATTAAGAATTTGCTTAAAAAGTGAGGGAATTCTTAAGCATAAGCTTTTTCTTATTTTTTTATTCACTCGACCCCATATGTTGATGAATCCATCCGTAGGTAGTTTTTATAACTTTCCATGTCTTCTTTGCGCAATTCATAGCGAACCAAGCCATGAATGCTGTTCCCGTCATCTCGACGAAGAATCCATGGCTTTGTCCATCATCTTCGATTTTTCCATCTTTTATTTTTAGCTGTTCTTCTTTGCCTCGTCTTAGCGATAACTAACGCGCATGCAGCTACTGAATGCTCATATAACAACGTCTGATAATACTTATCACCCATTCTCGCTGCTCGCGATAATAAAAATGCAACCTTCACCGGGTTATAACTTTATTTTTCTGCTAACAAGGGGACCTTGCGACGTGTTCGTCGCCGATTTATTTGAAACTCTGTGAGCATGTAGTACCCTCTTAGTGATGAAAAACGCCAAAGCAAGAAGATACTCGAGCATTAGCGAGATATTCGAGATGAAATTTAGCGAGATTTCTAATATGTACCATACAATGAGCTCGAGCGTCAAGGTCAGGCGGTGGCCTAGGTGGGTAAATCATACGTTGTTGATGCTTGGGGGAGCCAGTTCTATTCCAGCACTTGCGATTTATTTTTTCAATTTTTTTATTATTTGAAAATTTCCTAACGTTTTCAATTTTTTGGGTTTTACAATTTGCTGAAACTTGATTAGAATTATAATTACATTTTCACTAATTATGCAAAGCTAAAAAAGTTTTCTCGCAAATTGAAAAAAGAATTTAATTCGAATCACCATAAAAATTAAATGGTAATAACTGCTCATGGTCCGTTTATTACACATATTCAACACTTTGCTTTTACAAGAAACTAATGTTTCATCCGAAATTATGACTAGATTTACTATGCTGCAGGTGCTGAAGTCCCTATTCGTTGTTTCATCACCAATTAAGGGCGCCAGTATTCCGTGATGTGATCAGGTACGCGTGGTTTGCTTCGAAACTGACAAACGATAGGAGGGTTTTCAAAATTGTGAATGTGTTTTTCAGCAATCTCTGTTGAAAAAACTGCATCGATTTGCTTAATAACGTGTGTGTGGTGTAAGCTAGATGTTTGCTTTTCATGTTTCTCTATGATAACTACCATCCGAAACGTACGTCTTCAAATAATATCAATAAATAAATATGTACAATCAATTTGAAATGATTAGTTTCTTATAAAATCAAAGCGTTGAATATGTGTAATAAACGGACCATGAGCAGTTATTACCATTTATTTTTTTGCTTTGCATAATTAGTGAAAATGTAATTATAAATCAAATAAACTTCCAGCAAATTGTGAAACCCAAAAAATCGAAAACATTGGAAAAATTTCAAATAATAAAAATTGAAAAAAGGAAATTGCAAGTGCTGGGATAGCCTCAGCAAACGAGGCCACCGCTTGACCTTGTCGCTCAATCTCATAGTATGGTATATATTAGAACGCTCGCTAAATTTCATCGCGAATATCTCACGAATGCTTGAGAATTTTCTTGCTTTGGCATTTTTTCATCACTACTACATTCTCACAAAGTTTCGACCAAATCGGCGACGAATTTCGTCGTGAGTGAAAAATGATAGCTTACGCGTGCCAAAACTGGAATTATTTTTGCTGTCATTTTCATGAAGCCATCCCATCATTTTTCAAGGACATTTTTAAATGATGGGAAAATTGATAGTGTGTAACCGGCTTTATGCAGGGTTTCCCGTATTTTTACTTTCTTTCCCCCGTCCCGTACGAACTCTGTACGGGGCGCTGGTTTTTTCCCGCGTTTTATATATTGCTTTATTTTTTAACTGGCGCTTTAAATTACCCAAGAAAAACTCATTTACAATTTACAACAAACTCCAAAACCGTGCAAAGGCAAAATTCATATTTGGCTATCAAACATATTATTACAAAAACTTCAGCCGCTAATAGGTAAGCTGTTGACGTGCCTTTAAACACTGCCACCAATATTGAAACTGCCTCCATTGAATGAGTGTAGACTAGAATAATAAAGGAAACTATTTCATGGATTCATTGAATTGGATTCTATGATTTAATGAAAGATGAATATTGTTGTGATAATTTACGTTACTTTGTATTTACTGAGTCAGTAGCGTATCTAAAGAGGGATTACATAGGTCCACATTGCGAGGTTGTACTACGAAAGCCTTGATAATACCCCAGTCTATTAATTCTGATGTCATGTTGTAATTTTCTTCAGTTTGTTAAAAATGATAAAGAACTTGCAACTATAGCAAAATCAGAAAAGTACAAGGGAAAAAAGTAAATGCGTTTAGTTTTATTATTTTAAATTTAAACTTCTGATATTTATAAAGGTTTATTTAAATAAAAAATTGAAATAACTAAAAAAAATTCTTATACGCTCTACAGAAATAAGTTCTGCCGTGTTTCCCTATTTAAAAGTTGGCAACCCTACTCGTTACTCAGAAACGGTAGAAGGAAATCAATTTCTCATGAGAAATTATGTACTCAAGAAGAGATGTATTTCTGGCCCAAAATTATTACACGCGCAAATTTTAAAACGTGTTTAATGGTATTAATAAATGATAATGATGGCGTACGCGATTGGTTACGCTAAACGAAAGTATCTATTCTGATAATAAGCTGCTTCTGCAACGTGTCACGCTCTGCGATAGTGCTGAGAACAGTTTTGCTATTGTGGTTGCATAAGATTGCGGATGACGAGTGCAGATTACCTATACATAAGGATAAGAATATGAGAATAATGAGTGGGGAAAACTGAAAAATGGAACTTAATGTAAAAGCAAATTCTTTTGTTAACAAACCTTTTTTGAGTTGTTTAGTTAACAATTTCATCAATGCTTATCCATAATATTTGGTGATTGGCAATATACTTATAACCAAAACTGATCTGAGTTAATTGATAAATTTGATACAATCGAAGCCATTGAATATCACAGTATTTAAAGTAAGTAAAATAAATGCTTAAATTTAGCAAAATTAAATATATAGATTTAATTTAACGAAACACCGTTTTATATCCACTAAACGATAAAAAATATTCACAACATTATGTTCCAGGAAGTTAAAATAGTTTTGGGCATATAAAAGTCGTCATGCGTAAAGTTTAACAAATAAATATTCATTTTGTATGCGTGAATTTTATGTATAGTATATCGCTGAAGGGATAACTATATTTTAGAGGGTAAAGTGAGAAGGTGAGAGCGAAGGAATATGACAAGGAGAAGGGGAGGGAAGAAGAGAGGGAGGTTGGGGGGGGGGAGGCAGATAGGAGGAAGAGATGGAGGAGAATGGGAGGGAGAGGACAATAGGAGGGAGAAAGGAAGGAAAATGAGTGAGGAAGACAGAAAGGGAGGAGGAATGGAAAGTGCCTTAATTTTAATGCATTATATATGTACTAGCGTAGTTGCCTGTCAAAACAACAGGTATGCATGGATAAAGTATATTATTATTAAAATTAAAAATATTACCATTCCCTCTCCCATTCCTTTCCTTGACACATTTCCCTCCCTTTTTCTCAACCCCTCCTTCCCTCCAATTCTCTTCCTCTTATTCTCTATCTCCCTCATTTTCTACCTTCGTCACATCCCCTACCTTCCTCTCATTTTCTACCTCCCTCACGTTGTCTTCCCCCTCCCATTCTCTACCTCCCTCACATTCTCTTCCTCCCTCATATTCTCTTCCTCCCTCACATTCTCTTCCTCCCTCACATTCTCTTCCTCCCTCACATTCTCTTCCCCCCTCACTCTCTTCCCCCCTCACATTCTCTTCCCCCCTCACATTCTCTTCCCCCCTCACATTCTCTTCCTCCCTCACATTCTCTTCCTCCCTCACATTCTCTTCCTCCCTCACATTCTCTTCCTCCCTCACATTCTCTTCCTCCCTCACATTCTCTTCCCCCCTCACATTCTCTTCCCCCCTCACATTCTCTTCCCCCCTCACATTCTCTTCCTCCCTCACATTCTCTTCCTCCCTCACATTCTCTACTTCCCTCATTCTCCATTTCTCTCGTCTTCTCGCTCCCCGGAGATATCTTACAGAATGAATTTTTACTTGATAAAGATTACGTTAGAAAACTTTAATGTGCCTGCAACTATTTTAACTTTCTGGAGCATACATGGTGTAAATTTTATTTTTCTGTTTTTAGTCAAAGATTAAAATCTTACTCAAAGAATAATAAAATATTTATTTTCATTAACCTCGTATTGTTTATCGTTACTAATGTAGTGTTTAACTTCAAAATAGCGTCAAAATGTCATGTGTGCAGATGCGACGCGAAATTATAATTCCAGTCAATCATACGCAATCACACGAAACTGTCAACAATGCAAATCACCTAGACGGTGAAAGATCATGTTGCAAAAATAAATATCGACAGCTTGAAAATAAAACCACCTTTTAGGCGTTCATTGTTTTAAGTAGCGAATTTATGCGATGATTCTAATTAATTTTAATATTGAAATGATTAATGTGTTACGCTCATCCCCGTGTTAATCAAATGGAGAAAATGAACTCTCCTGGAATGGAACGCATGATTTCCGTATTGACGGCAAGAAGTTGAAAATTTCAAAGTGGCTTGATAAAGTAATTCCTGATAGTTTCATAATAAAAGAATGAAAAGTTTTTGTTATAAGGGGTTTTCTCATTCTCCAGGCTAACTCCTTATTGCATTCTGACACACACACACAAAGATTAAACCTTTTATCCATATTATTACCCGTCATTTTTGACGAGCAATTACACAAGTTACGTTATAAAAATGTGCTTTCATCTGAATTACGCGGGCTCTTATCCCTCCGTCCCCATCTCTGACTCAAGTCCTACTCGCCGAATGAAAAATGCATTCGCCACCCCCAGAACTATAAATTAATAAAGGAAATAATTTTTAGCATAATAATAATAACATTGGAATGCTCTGATAACTATTGTTTATTATCTTTTATTCTTATAGTACATAAGGTATACAATTTTAATTTTCGTAATTGTTGTGCTTTTAAGCCGTTGTATGATGCACAGTTTTGCTCGAAAAATACCATCGATCAATAGCACGTTCTGGCTTGTACAAATTAATTGGCGGCCCACTGATTGTTATCATTAACTAAACTAGAATTCTGTAATGGTGACCTATTCTTAGATTTTATTGAATTCGTGACACTGAAACCTCGCTTACATGATGCCGTTGAAGTTGGAAGAACTAATATTATGGATATCAACTTACTGAACAACGGAAATCTTGCTCCTTGTGAAACTATTGATTTTAGGATATCTTCTAGCTTCCATTTCTTACATAATACTTGAACTTCATAGCATTCACTAAGAACATTTTCAACAACTTCCTCAAACGAGTCTTTTGGTAATAAAAATGTCGAATGAGTGTCTTTATATCAGAATCACTGTGCTCTCTTAAATCTCCATTGTACTTTTGCGACGGGCGAGTCCATTCCGAATAGCGGGGTAAAGTCCGTTTGAGCGGCAGAGAGCTAAATTTACAAATAAAAAAATCTCGACTTCCAATTTTTTTTTCGATCACAGTAACTTGATCTACAGTCATGCTGGGGATGCGTTCCTAAAATCGAGAGCGCTAACTGAATCGGCGTTATGCGGGCTCATTTTGGTATAGTACTTGAGGAGATGCGTTGCTAAAATCGTAATTTATTACCCGCTAGGGAGATGCCCGTTGAAGTTCGACGGGAAAGGTTTTTGTGAAGGAAATAATGAACATGAATATGCCTCGACTTTGTTTTTGGATGGCAAGAAAACAAACTTTCGTTCTTTTAGACGTTGTTTCAAGTTTCGAACTCCTACGATGATTCTAAGTACCTAATTTTAATATGCGAACGATTCATATTCTACATTCAAATGTACTCCTCGTAAATAACGCAACGAATGTTGCTTACATTGGTTGCTATGAAAAGAATTTCTCTCTCTCTCTCGTACTAATTGTAAGAGCATTCAAAGCACGCTTTCACCCATAAGGATTGAAATAACAATAGGATTTCGAGGTTTAACAATGTAATGGGTTGGCATGGCAACATCCCGTTAAAATGGCAAGATTTCCCCAAAATATGTGAATTAAACGTTTAACATGAGGAATTTCGAACTGTAGGCGGGAATAGATGAACGGAATAAGAAACTTAATAGTTTTTTATTTAAAATGGGCTAGATCCAAATATCATAGGTGAATTATTTCTAATTTAGATCTCAAAAAGAATAAAAGCCTGTAAGTCAAAAAGTCGATCTTTACGCGTTATCACATGGGAAATGGAATTGCCGACCTTGGAGTCGAACCTAGGTCTTTTTTCGAGATTTCTTTTCGTCGTCATCTTACAATATGCGAGTCGATCATTACTGCCAATTATAAAAAATGAATCTCTTTCCATTATTGAGCTTTTCTCATTTTTATAGCGTGACAGAGGGAGCCACAAAGGGACAGAAGTAGCCTTTTATTATTGTTAGATTTTCAAAATATTAGCGTAGCCGCTCTTCTCTCCGATACTCTACAACTGTACTGTAAATAAATAACCCTTAAATGTCGCAGATCTTCTGCATACCAGAAATCCTTCAATATGTCGCAATGTTTTTGTCATTTTCTCACACTGTAACAGGTTCCACACATCCTCCCCTTATAATCAGCGCCCATTAACACCAATAGATGTCCAATTTCGTGAGATATGTATCTATACAAAACCATAGATTACTCCGCAGTCTGAGAACGTGGTGTGTCTGCCGTGGTTCGTTTGATAACTTCGGCAGTTGTTTTGACTGAAAATTTTCCGCTACATACCGAAAATGTGAAATCAAATCACGTCTTGTAATTTTTTATTATTTTTTTCCATAGGGTAACAGGTATTCACTTAAATGTGTTAAATATGAAATTTGGTGATGTTCCGATAATTAGTTCTCGAGTTGGAGCATCCACAAAAACGGATGGAGAAAGTAAAAATTGGTTCGAGAACAAAGAGCGCTATAACGAATCAGCGTTGTACGGGGCAGCGTTAAACGGGGTGTTACTGTATATCGGTCCGAGTTCCGATGAGAAAATTGCTATTGTGAATATCTTGGTCGCCAGCTGGTTAAGATCAACTCGCCACTGGCGAGCGGGCGACCGTATTTGTCGAGCCATGCAGATATACCGTATTTACCCGAATCTAAGACGACCCCCACTTTTAGCGGACAGAAAAATTATTTTACGGCTTAATTTCTCACTGACTATTTGGAACACATGTATTCAGCATAGGTATACCAGTTCGTTCATTAATTTAGATGGTTTGTTAAAAAATTTTGTTTAAAAAAGTTTTTAAAGTGTATTTGTAAAATTAAAATCAATTGAATTCTGGATCGTAAGTTTGCAATGAAAAATTTTAGTAGATGCAATTATTTTATTTAATTTGTTTAAAAAATATCGATTAAACGTGTAACCTTATTTCCTACTTACAACTCATCGCAGTCAGTTCGTCGCGCGTCAATTCGTCGTATGAAAAATTCATCGCGCGTCAATTCATTTCTCGACAAATTCGTCGCCAGACAAATTGGAAAGCGACACTGGCTGAGGAACAAATTTTTCTTTATATTTCGATAATCCCAGAATGAATCGCAACTCTTTGCGAATTACGCGAAACACTGGATGGTGTATGGCAAGGGGTGACTCCCAACCCAACCAATGTATCTCTCTGCCGTACACCAGTCATGGTGTCTCGACATCCATTTTGTCTCACGATGAATTTCTCGTGACGAATTTGTCTAGCGATGAATTGATGCACGATGAGTTTGTCTTGCGATGTAGTGACGGGCGATGAGTTTGTCGTGTGACCAGCTGACGCGCCACGGGTTGAAGCGCGACGATTTGACACGCTATCAATTGTCCGCAATGTATTGATGGTAGACGACTTCGTACTCGAATTTAATACGACCCCCGATTTTTGCAAGCTGAAATTTGGAAAAAAATCTCGTCTTGGATTCGGGTACGGTAGATATCGAAATGATATGTAAATTCATTTATTTCTATACTAAAATAATTTTTTATTATTCATTTAAGAAACCTTTGTTCTATTTATTTAAAAGATGGGTTGTTGCATCAAGCCTACTCTTCC
Organism: Tanypteryx hageni; assembly: GCA_028673005.1. Classification (NCBI taxonomy): domain Eukaryota; kingdom Metazoa; phylum Arthropoda; class Insecta; order Odonata; family Petaluridae; genus Tanypteryx; species Tanypteryx hageni. The sequence goes on from CM054120.1 coordinate 43,298,442, forward strand.
TAATTAGAAAATATCGAAAACAACTTAAAAATCCTAAAATCTTGATTAACCCACGTATTTATTTTTAAAACGAAAACGGAGAAAACTGATACCATATGTCAATTAATATTGATCTATGGTATTAGATTTAATCCATTTTTATCCATTAGATTTCATCTCTATTTGATTTCCTTCAAAGTCGCCGGGTTTCAGGCAGAATCTGGACGTACTTCGATGAAATTTGGTATTTGGGAGTTTTGCTAAAATTTGTCGACCGACTCCAATTTTGGTTCAAATCGGACCGTAATAATGACCACTTGGCATAAGGAGGTACAGTGTCCCAATGCACTTCCTTGATGAACACCTGAGGCGACTTGAACGGGGAACGAATGCATTCCATCGATGATGACTATTTGTTCTCTATTCCAGAGGAAGTTTCTCTCCCAATTCATAATTTTCGGATTGAGACCGTCTATAATAATGTCTATCATTGGATCTTAAATTATTAGAAAATCGCGATTAAGAAAACTTAATCTGCTTAAGTCATTTCATATATTTAAACGCACTGAAAGCTCTTATACTCTCGATTCTGTAGAGCGAAGGAATAATATCAATACATTTATAGTGTTCGGTAAATAATTTTAAATACGATGGGCCGAAGGAATAAAGACTTAGCAAATGCTTAAAGTAAACAGTAAAAGCATTCTCCTAAAAGAATAAGCAAATGCTAAAAGCACTAGCAGTATTTTGAGTAAATAAAAATGTCCAAGATAAGGTTTTCGAACCGCGTGCTCGACATGTTAACGTCTTTATTTAGTTTCTAGTAGAAGGTGCTTGCATTTTGCAAGCATTTCATCTCAGTTTGAAAAAAAAAATAATTTTTCAGAGAGATATTTCATCATGGGAAATATTTCTTTAATTTAAAAGATTTCTCCTCTACACCGATTTTCGTTTTTTCCTTATGGAACAATAATGGAGTAAAACAATCACTAATATTTGCAATTATAGGAATATTATACTTTTTCCACATTGGGTTAATAATGCCACACATTCATGCCAAATTTTAAAGTTGTACCGCATTTAGAAGTGAAATAACATTTATCTAATTGTTTAAATTTAAACATTTTTTAACGGCCGCAATAACAATTTCATGGATACATTGAAATGTTTATTCTCTCATATAGACTAAGCTCTAAATAACTTTAAAAGTTCAGCTCCCTAACTCACCCCCTAGTATCTAAGCATTTATCTATTTGTTTAAACTTGAAGAATTTTGAACTGCAAAACAAATTAAAATATCAAAATTTATTTTTTTTACAAATTCTACCTATTAAAAAAATTCAGTTCCGTAGCACATTCGGAAATACATAAAACCTTGAAAATTTGTTTTAACAATTTCGAATTTTTAGCGGCCGCGTTGTAGAACTTTTTCAAGATTTTCGTTTTTTCTAGTCGGTTTTGCACATAATTCTACCGGCAAAAAAATTTCGAGTCTGCCGCTTTACTGGAAATGCCTAAACATTATTATCCTCCATATATATATATATATATATATATGTGTGTGTGTGTGTTACTCCTCTTAAAGGAACGTCTATATATATTGATTATAGGCTTGTTGTGGTTAGGTTGAAGTATCTCGAATCAATAAATTATTTATTTTACATAAAAATGTTTAATGTTTTTACAGAACAAAACGCCTTAAGGAAGTTACTCTGCAATTCTTTCCTCACTTGTTGGTTTTGTTTATATTTAAAAAAGAAGTGATAGTTGAATGTGTTAGCTTCATCATAATTATTGGGTAATATTTTAAAAATGTAACTTAAAACAAACAGTTTCTCTTGATTTTGTTCTAGAAACATATTAGAAACTCGACATTTTCTCTGGTGAAACGGTATGCATTTTTATAATCATTAATTGTAGATAGTCGTTTTTTAATATTTTTCACCTTTCGTGGAATCATAAACTCGGCCATATCGCTAATTTCGGTAAAATTATCACCAAAATATAAAAAAACAAACTTGCAACGTAAACTCGAAAACATATGCTTAAAAAATTTAGCATAAGCAAGAAAAAGCAAATGCTATTTTTTGTTCGATTAAAATTAAGACTGCCTAAAAACTGCTAAGAATTTTACGTAAACGATTTGCTTAATTTTTAATCGCTCGGCTCAAAGTTCCTCGCAATCGAATGTTCGATTTAGCGTTTTTGCTTAGGAAGTTGTTGATTTTCCTAGGGAAAATTAAAATGATTATCATTTGTAATTTACTTCCGTTATAATCAATTGGATTGAGAATTCGGAATATTTACCTAATGTCACATTCGTATAGGTTTATTAGTCTGATTAGTTTACTTCCATTAATAACATCTATTATAATAAAAGCCAGTTTCGAGTCTAAAACCCTCTCAACTAGCGTATTTTGGTAATGCAAATAAGTCGAGAATGGCAAGTACGATTTATCGCAATACTGGAATGCTGGAAAATTGCACCGTTTGAGGTATGCCATGGCCTATCACAAGATCATGGGTTCGACTCCAGTGGACTTTATTTACTCCATTTGCCTATTAAAATTACTTAGAATCATCGTAAGAATTCGGGACTTCAAAAACAAAGAACGCCTAAACGAACGTAATTAGTACATTTTCCTGATTTTTTTATTTTCGAGTGCGCGTCGAATTGGGTCAGATTTTAGTTTTTGACGCGAAAATTTGACGTATTTTGACGTGAAAATCTTTCGCCGTCTAGGTTATATGCATTGTTACCGGTTTCTTGCAATTGCATATGATTGACTGGGGTTAAATTCGCGTCTTAACTGTCCAAATGTTCTAGAAATTTCGACGCTATTTTTAAGTTTGAACTAAACCTTGATTAGGATAAATAATACGACGGTAACGAAAATAAATATTAAGTTGTTCATTTATATTGTATTAATGAACTCGGTTATAGAAATTAAAATTGCAGGATTTTTTTAAGGCATTTTTTGCGAAAGCTGATTAAGTTTTTAATCTTGGACTAAAAGCAGAAAAATAAAATTTATACAAATTTATTTTAATAAAGTCACGTTTTATTTGCACCAAAAAGTAGACATCAAAAATTCACGTAATTAAATGTTCCAGAAAGTACATATATACGTTGTGTAGCGTAATGTTTTACGAATAAATTCATATTTCATATGCCCCAAACTATTTTTACTCTCGGGAACAATTATGTGAATTTTATATTTGAGGTTTACGTGCATATAAAAGATATCTAGATAAACTATTAATTTGGGTCAATGTTGAGGTTCCTAAAATTTTTTCGAATATTTGAACCCAATTTCAATCATTGGGAATTATTTGTGCGGGCTATAGTGCTTGTTTGCTTTTAGTAGTTCATAATATGCTAAAATAGAATTTTGATCATTCTTTTGTTCGAAGTACGATCTGCAATTCGATTTTTGATAACTTTTTAATTGGTTGTAAACGGTATAAAAATAAACTACTGATTTCGAAGTGTATTTTGAATTATTTTAGGACAATGTGTTCTTGATAATGCGTTGCCATTAATCAACTTAAACCGAATTATCAACCGGGTTTATCACGGATTGCGTCGTTATCCATGTCATTTGCTCGATCCCATGGTAACAATAGGCCTGTATCCAAAGACGATCTGGATTTCTAGCGTAAGCATGGTCATTTGTTGATGTTAATCGTGCAGACTGATAGTGTTTTCTATTTTTACTTTCCAAATAAAGCGGTATTGTAAAATTATTGGCGTCGTGGCCGCGAAACGTCATTGAGCGAAACGTCGTTGAGCGAAGCGTCGGCATGGGTGGGATACCTGTAGATGTGATGCGCTTTTATATGTTAAAAATGTTTCATTATTAAAATGAGGGGGATTTATTTTATCCAGTCCGTATTTTGATTTGAACTGCTAATTTTGGATCCATTTGTTAAAGTTATTGAAACCCTCTCGTTGACGAGAAACATTGTCCTGTTATTTATAGGTGAAGATGTTATATAGCAGAGCCAAACCGCGGCTCTTATTCATTTACAGTCAAGGGCGTATTAATTAAACTTAAGTGCAAGATGAGATTTTAATTTCTAATAAATGGAATGCATATATATGTAATATCGATACGTACGCTCGACTAGTCCTTAACATCGCAAACGCATCGAAATTGTAAGCACTGTGAGGGGACATGTAATAAAGCGCAACAATGAACGTCGTCGGAATTCACGTTGTGTAAGGTTTTAATGCATATATTAACTTTTTTCACTCTTAATTATTAATAATGTATATTTTAATGTTTTTACGACGAATGACTGCCAATTATTCCATTTAGGGGATGAGTGGGTTCGTGAGTGCCAGTACTGAAAACAGTAATAATCTTACCTTCAGTCATTGAGACGCAGACTGATTTTGGGAGGCATTTTTCTGGAAAAAGTGCATCTTACATCCCGAAAAATGGGGCATATGATCATGACACAGCTCTTCACTTTAAATCTTACTCTGTAATAGGGGAAGAATAACAGTTTTTTGTAAGGATATAAAATGACATTATTCTATGCCTTCACATTTAATTTTGTTTTCATTACCTCTCATTAACTTCATTTAACTCTAGGACTACCAAGCTATTTTCACTCCAGTGCACTACCTAGGGGGGGGGGGGGGGGGGCTCAGAGGCCCACTATCTAAGATATAAAGTCATAATAATTTTTTATACATATTGTAATATTCATAAAGGCATCATAGGAATAGAAATATACAATTTTAATAATTTTAATTATTATCTTTAGGGCGAATGTTGTAAACAAACCGCCGAAGACCTGACTCAACAGTCAATGGCATGTGGTGACCCATCGAAAAGTAAAAGTAATAACAAGGGAAGGCCTTAAGTTAGCATGTCATAAAATGCATTGTTTCACACCGCACGGTCTGTGCGAAGAGACTTTCTCTTCTTGGCTATCTTGAGCTTTGGTCCCAAGAGACCGCCGATATGACCGCCCATTCTTCTTATCGTGCTCAAGCGACAGCATAACCATCTTGCTTAGCAGAACGGGCCAATCACATGTCACTTTCTAGTTGAAAGAAACTAAACGAAAAACTTCCCGCATCCTTGCTTGCATGTACAATTTTTCCCGCACTATTTTCAACGACGATATATGAGAAATATAGAGGAGAAAGCAAATGAATTTGCTTAGAAGAAGGTGCAGGGTGTGGAAGAGTATGAAATTCCTCAGAAAATGACTGTAAAAAGCAATATTGGAAGGCAGGGGTTGCGAAAATAAAATTAACTGACCAGCAGGGCCCCATTATTTAGGTCACCCGTGTGTCATTGCACGCAGCCATGGCCAAAATCAATATCAGAAAATAGGAATGAATAAAACTGATTGAAAACTGTGGATAATTGTTTTCTATAAATCTCTGCACAATGTAATACTATCAGAACAGTCGAACATTTTTAACGGAGAACTAGACAAAAAAGTTGTGGGCCTCTGAGCCCCCCCCCCCCCCTTTGGTAGTTCTATGGTTAATAATTCTTGGTTAGGCTGTACATATAACAATACTGTCCAGGAACTGGAAAAATATAAAGCCGGCAAATCACAAAGTTGCCGGTTTTTGGCCTTAGTACTGTAATAAAATTTCATTATTGACTGAGACGGTAGTTCCGAAAAAACGAGGTAAGCTATGGCCAGGGGCGAAACGAGGAATTTTGACGCCCCGGGCGAGAGAGCACTCCAGCGCCACCCTACGTTAATGTTTGTTGAGATATTTACAAAGTACATGTTAATTTAACCATCGCTCTCTAAAAACTATTGATAATTAAAAATTAAAAGGAGATCCATAAAGATTCCATCCTGTCTCTCGATATAAATTGGTATCCAATATTTATTCACTTGCAAATAATGCATAGATAAATTATCGGGATAGCGACCCCAAAACTTTGGCGCCCCAAGCAGCCGCCCGGCTCGCCCTTAGCTCAGGCCAGCCCTGGCTATAGCTCAAAACATTTTCAAAATAATCTTTGCTAAATGTACTATATATTCGGGGGTGGCGTATTAAAAATATTTTTTTAACGTTTGTTTGAAACATAGCTTTCCCCACTACGAGAAACCAACACATGAACAATAACCCAAAAAAACTACCAAGTCTGGAAATTTTATAACAATGATGCTTAGAAAAATTCTTCCCCACAAGCAAGTTTTGTAGGAAATTGTCAAAAACGGCATCATCGTCTACTCTTGTACTAAATTTTCACCATTTGTCAACATGGAGAATATTATCGCAATGCAATGAAAAAATCGGTAAACAATTATTTTACTGTTGCTGGAGAAACTCATACACTCATTTATTCGCTCAATTTATTATTTTTGAAATAAAAATTACTGCAGCTACTTGATGAATTCTGAGCCACCAACTATAACTGTTAGGACGGAATAGGTTGTGCTAAAAACGTCAACGAACGCACGTCAAATATTCACATTTATTGTTTATAAACACAAAATGTCCGACCTATTGAGCCAGTTTCTTAAGTTTTTACTCAATATCTCGGCACCTTTTAGCTGATAAGTTTGAGTTTGCGATACAGTAGCGATAGTTTTCGCTCAAGGCCAAGATAGAAAATCATACGTTGAACAATTCGACAGCCCAAACTATCATGATTACGTATCCGAGTGTCAATGCTGTCGCACTGATACCATCGATTAGGTCTCTTCATAATCAAATGCAGTAACAGCCCGCTACAACCAATTCCTTGACATGCGCACATCATTCGCGGCACTGAGAACTCATTCTAACGAATATAGCTCGATATTATATTAAAATACACTGTTCAATTCAGTAGTAGTGTTTTACAAAGGATAACTATGGTTTCGCCTTATCGTTGATAATATAAATTTTTAATTGCAAAATACAAAATTTAAAAAAGACAAAAAATTAAAGTTACTTAATACATGGTTATTACGGAGAGTTAGCCATGGCTTAGTCATGTTTTCATGATAGTAAAAATGTTGGTTTTGATATTTTCCGTAGCAAGATTTGACTGTATTACCCGGTAAGAAGTGAAAATATAAGGAAAATTTTTGTCGCGTGCCAAGAAAGTAATGTGAATTATCAGAATTTTTTTCGTGCCTCTAGTTTACTCCATCTCTAAGAAACGTCATATTTTATACAGGAAATGCAAGTTTAGGAGTGCCAAGAAAAATCCCACACGTTCACGTATTTTTCCATCCCTGCCTTACATTCTCAAGACGTTGAAACTTACGAATATACTTTTTGCCGTCCAAATGCTACTGTGTACATGAAAACTTGTACCTTTTTCTTTTTTTTTATAGTGTTTCAAGAAAAATGTTCTCTTCTATTCGGTGATGTATCCATATTTCGTTACTTAACAGTTGAAGCCGCCGATTCAAAGACGCAGAAGCTCATACAACGCGTGAATATTAACTTATCTAAAAGACAAATATTACATTCTATACCCGATTTTTTCATTATGCAGAGTTTCTCAGTTTGTTAAGGAAAATATTTTTTCTATACGAAGATGAATCAGTCGCACGCTCGCAACTTCAGGTTTCGATAAGAAATTCACGATCCATTCAAACCCTTTTGATGAAATACCTCACACTCAGCTTCAAGTAAAACCATTCTACTTGATATATTACTAGTGATAATATCTTCAAGGAAATCTTTACTTCTTTTTTAGTGGCACAACATTCAACTCTATATAATAGCGGTGGCCAAGCCTGCTTACCCTCAGAGCCACATATGACAATCTCCCTAAGTTTGAGAGCCGCAAGACACGCATTCTGCGCACAGATATGTAGGAACAGTAAACATAACTTGTACTTGATCCAATACAGAGAGACTGCATGCCCATTAAGCATCCCCAAAAGGTCTAATTTGCACAGCGTTATCGCATCCTGACGTGATAAGCCTTAAGGAAATATGTATGTGTGTGTATATATATATATATATATATATATATATATATATATGTGTATATATATATGTGTGTGTGTGTGTGTATATATATATATATATATATATATATATATATATATATATATATATATATATACACAGCCATATCCCACTTTACACGACAGATAGGTTCCTGAAAATGTCACGCTAAGCGGGGTCAATACGCCAAGTAGAATAGTTTCCATGGACGCGAAAGCCAAAGTGTAATATTAATAAAAATAAAACTGTTAACCTGAAAAAAAACAGCTTCTTGTCGGCTTCCATCCATCAACGCCTTGTGCAAATATTTACATTTTTTCAATAAAATCTTTATCGGTAGTTTTCAAATTGTATGGAAAACTAAGAAATTCTTTATATTCAGGTAAGAATGTAAGTATCTCTCGTATGGATGAGATCCTAAATGAATAAGCGGGGTAGTTTTATTCGGAAAGTCACCATTCTTTAAATATAATATGGTCAAAATAAGCGTCGATTGAGTGATAAAAACGGCGCGCCGTCGTGGGGGGATTCTATTATAGCGATTGTGTGCCACATCCTGTCCCTAAACGGGGATTCGAAGATGATTTAACTAAAATCCCCAAGACAGCAAAAATGAAATTTCTAACGAATTTATGGTTATGGCGCCTCAGTTGTTGGCCGCATTTGGTTTTTGGACAACTGCGCTATAGCAAATCCTCTTAAAACAAGTTATTGTTTCTAAAGCAAACACACGAAACTAATGCGACGGTCTCCTTGGACGTGTTCCACGTTGGATAACGCATCGGTCCCTATTTACATAATTACGAACATTTAGTTTTAGATTCTTGAAAACTGTAAATGATAACCAATTGAAACAGATTGTTGTTGTTATTGTTTCTAAAGTAAACACACGAAACAAATGCGACGGGCTCCCTTGGACGTGTTCCACGTTGGATAACGCCTCAAAAAAACTGCCCATTTCACGGATTCGGCGTAACATACACATACAGCCAGACCCCGATTTAGCGCCACCGTTTGTCCGTCACTGAGATTATCGCTAAAGCGGGGGTGGCTGAAAATCCAGCCGTATAACTTATATAACTTGCCTGCTGAAATGTGGAGGTGCTCCGTCATGCTGGTTGCACTCGTTTTCGCAGAGGAACATCTAATAAAATCGACAGTTCATTTGGTAAAAATTCAGCGAAAATGTCTCCAGTCAGACGTTGCGGGAAGATGTATGGTTCAACTAACCGATTCGGTTAACTCGAATAAACGCACATCGAGTTGGGATTCTTCGTTCAGGAATTCGCCGCCGATATTCTTGGACAGCAGCATTGGCGCGCACAAAGTTAATATCCGCGTACTCTTCGTTCGAAAACGTAAACGGCGAGTTTACTTCTGACACGTCTGACTAGCACTGATTACTAGCCCACGCACTGTTCGTGCACCAGCTGAGCTTACAATAACAAGTCGGCGCGCGCTCATTACAGTGTAGTACAATCTGTTTTCAAATACAATTTTTCTCCGATAACTTCAGGTGTGCTACAAATCAAATGCCTATAATTCAGTAACCATTGCGAATCGAACACATGTTGGTGTAATATTTTTCACTCAAAATGACCTCTAGAATCATCTCCTGAAGTTATGACTTGAAGTCGCGGGACACCCTGTATGTGTGTATATATATATATATGTGTGTGTGTATATATATATATATATATATATATATATATATATATATATATATATATATATATATATATATATATATATATATATATATATATATATATATATTCTTATATATGAGGAAAGTAAACGTATATAAACGGCAGCTAGGGAAGGAAGCCCAGTGAACACTTACCAATAGGAGATCGCTGGGGTTTCGGAGAACACGTAGATTGGATTTTTCGGGGCGATCCCTTCGTCAGCACAAGAGAGAGACAACTAATGGTAGTGGCTCTGGGTGGAGGTTTGGTGGTGAAAGGATAGTGTGGAAAGGTCGGTGACTGGAGGATGCAAAAGGGGTGGGGGATGGAGGAAAAGGAATGGGATACTTGTGAAGGTTGAGGCTGGGCAGGGAGGAGGGAGCTTAAGCACGAAAAGCTCGTATTCCTTGGTCTAAACTAAATTGTAAGGCACCGATACGTATTTCAGTCACAAAGTAACCATCATATGGTTGATTCTCAGTATGTAGGAATCATGTGGATTTGGTTACAACGGTTCTGTTGCATCGGTTGTCGAGGTGCTGAGGACTACGCAGACGATTGTTACATAGTAACTGAAATATATGTATATCGGTATCTTACTACAAAGTGAGAAGATAGCGTCGAACTGCGTACCTTGACTGAGAGGCGCGAAGACAAGTCAGCTTCGTAATCGCGAATTAGTTACGTCGTAAGAGATGTTGTCGTCGTATGTTAGAAATTCTATTGGGTGGTTTTAAGTATGAATAATTTAATGAGCTCAGTGACGGAACAATAGTAGTATTTCCAAATTACTCAAGTTTTGATACCCAGGTATTCGATTATTATTTAACCGAGCTACCCGGGTACCTCGAATATTTATGTAAAAAATAAAATTTAAATAAATATTCATTTAAAGGATATTTTATTTATTTTTACGGATACAAGAGTTATTCAATAATTCAAAAAATAGCATTTCAAAAAGTTGCCAACGGCAAGCTTTGTTCATTCCGTCTTAATAGCATTCCTCATTCATTTAGTTAGTGGCTGAAAATTTTCAAATCGTTAGAATTATTTTTTATCCCAGTTAACAATTAAATTTAGAAGTTCTACATCTTGCTACAGGTGTTTTATTGCTGTTTCAGCGTTAATTTCCTTTTATTCAAGTATGGCAAAGAATAGGAAGGGATTTCATTCATCAAAGGAAGTAATTTTGCAATTATAAAGTACCATATTTAACCTTCTGTAAGACGAGATATTTTGTTTATTTTTCGATCAAAAGTGAGGGGTCGCCTTATATTCGCAAACAAAGAAATACATTTTAAAAGTGACAGTGACTAGTCGGGTATTATTTAAATCGCATTTATTTTTACACCACATTGTGATGAAAAATTGTAGAAATTTAAACAAAAAATAACAATTTTCTTTTATTTATTTGGTTCGGGTTTCCACATAAAACATTTTTTTAATTAGCTTATGTAAAGATAGGTCATATTATAGTCCGGTGAATACGGTATTTTTCACAACCACTAGTCTTTCATAATTGTAATTTTTCCGAATTATTCATGTAAACCTGGCATCCTCCTTATGACAGCGATATTTAATATTGCCAGTAAGTCATAAGCCATATAAGTTTTATTGAATTATATTGTTGAGATATGGAATTTTAAAATGAAAATAATTTTCCTGCGAAAAGTTTGATCTAGACGTCAGGTAACCAAGTCAGACGTGACGTGAATTAAATCTCTGCTTGCAACATTTCTTAAAATTCTTCGCAATTTCTCTATCAAATTATGTTTTAAGCACGAACACTAAACATTTACGTTCATTCGCGTGCGGTTCCGGAAAGACGTTTATGTCGGAGATGAAGACAGCCTTTGGTGAATAGATTTAAGATCTGAGCAAAGGTTATTGTGTACGGTACATTGATATTATTATTATATTACGTGGCGGTACATTGGGTGGTGTACCCCATGCCTCCGCTCTATTGTGTATCGCACGTGGCTATATTTGTAAACTTGGGCTGTCAAACACGATCCTAGAGGGCGTTAACCCCCATCGACACGAGACCGCTCCTAGATAGAACGCATGATGTCACTTCGTCATAAACATACGTAACTGGCTTGAGTTTTCGTCACCAAAACAATAAAGTGATTTTGGGTCGACAGACGTAATTTATTTTGTATAATTTAACATGCCTGTGCGTTTCATTCGCGTGCACACAAACCGGATTTCCTAGTACATGTGAACTTACAGTTAAATGACTTAGTTTCACATTTTTTTATTTTTCGCTTTTGTATGTGTTTATATCTTATCAAGTACTTATTTTATTAACTGTACATCAGATTGATTAAATAAATTGATTTTATTAACGATTATTTTGAGACAATATCACAAGATTAGTCAAATTTGGCATCTTCCCATGTTTCCTCATTTGTGGACGTCCGCCAGAGAAGGCCCACTTTGTCGGTATGGAGTTATGAATTCTGTGATAAATTACGAGTAAAATAAAAGAAAAATGTTGAAAAATAAATTGTTTATTGATTATTAAAGAGGATATTTAAAAAGTGTTTGAGAAAATTGAAGCCAAAATCATTACATTAAAAATAACTTCTATTCGTACTTCACTTATGGATATAATTCCTCGATACGGTTAATCTTAATAAACCAGAGAATTGTTCCATGCCCATCGAAATTTTTTTTACCCTTTTCACAAAATGCTGGTGTCTCCGTAACTAGAATCGACAAAGCGGGCGGACGTACGTATTTATTCAATTTCTAGATTAGTTGTTGGTGATTCTTATCAGGCAACCTCATTTTTAAATTTTAAATGTTTTGGAATAGCATTATTTGGTGGCACAGAAATACAGTGAAACTCCGATTTAACGTCTCCTTATATAGTGCTCCCCCTCACACCGCCCGTGAATTGTTATAAGCAGAGGTTCCATCACATAGAGCAAGCCCTTGATTTACCGCCACCCACACTTAATGCCAATGTCAGTGATTGAAAACGGTGGCGCTAAATTGGGGTTTGGCTGTATAGCAGCATGTTGAACATTAGAAGGGAAAATCTTGCATCAAGTTCATGATGAAAATGATATATACCTTAATCACACTTTTACATTTTGTAAGAAATGCTTTTATGTGGAACTGCTTTATATCCTCTGCCACATTTACCGTTTCTGTTTATATTAGTAAACAATAATTTTCCGTTATGATCTCCTCGGCTGTCTCTCTGCCATTCCCAATTTTCCTTTCCCACCTCTTTGCTGACATTCACCTCTTTTTTGCACTAACTTTTAGCCTACTTTTCAGAATGAAAGTAGGCTTGTATTTTCGTCGTTGTATCTTAACTTCTGAATCTATTTACCGATTTTCATGACACTTGACGGAAATATCTGGGACCGAGCTCCCGAGGATAGTTTTTGTTGCGAAGATTGAAAGTCCCGGGCTCGATTTCAGGAACTATCCTTCCTATTTAATTTACATGGGAAATCTCAAGTCCATTGCGCAGGGTAATTTTCTCTTGCACATTAAAATATCTTACGGTTGTAATATCGGAGCGGGATTTGTTTTATTCTCTGAGGAAAGGAACGAAGATTCTGGTTTTTATAGTAGAATTAGTAGAATGTTGCTTATCGATCTTATTTCTTCGAATTTCGCGTAAATATTGGCATTTTGACATTTTTATCACCCATGACGAGTGTTGCCGTCACAACGACTATTGTTGGACTCGGATTCGGTATAGTGTAGTACATACAAACGTTATTTTTGCCACACAAATACGCCTGATCCATTTAGTTTTACGTTCGAATGTATTTGTAATATTTTTTAACGGTAAATATTGAAATTTGGGAACACAAAGAGAAACTCATCCACAGTGATTTTAAATTTACCGAAGCCAATATGAGTTTTAAATATGTAAATGCCGTATTTCTCGGCATATAAGACACTTATTTCCAGAAAAATGGCTCCCAAAATCAGCCTGCGTCTTATACGCAGAAGATAAGATTATTACTCTTCTCAATACTGACACTAACGAACTCATTCCCAAAATGGAATAATTGACAGTCATTCGTCGCAAAAACAAAATATATATTATTATTAGTGAAAATTTTGTTACTATATACAGTAATATCTTATGCAACGTGAATTCTGAGGACGTATTTTCATGATTACGCTTTAATACATGTCCGATCACAGAGATTACTATTTCGGCGCGTTTGCGATGTTTGAGTTCCTAATGAGCCCGTCGAATAGCGCGTTTAATGCCAAGGAACAGCAGAATTCGTGTAGATGCCATCAATTCGTATTTATGGTAAATAACGTTACGTGTATTGAGATCGCAATGGCTACAAAGGTGAAAAGATACGCTATTAATTATAAGCTTCAGATGATTCAGTGCGTAAAAACGCACGAAAACAGAGCAGCAGCACGTCATTTCGGTCCACCTCCTACAGAGAAATATGAGTCGTGAATGGAGAAAAAGAGGGAAAACTGAAGCTGATGGGATAAGAGAAAGTCTTTGTAAGGTTGGTCTTAAATAGCCACAACTAGAGGAGGAAGTGATGAATAGTAGAACAGAGGAAGTTTGGTATTGCTGTATCGATCAAAATATGTACGAGGCAAAAAGAGTTACATAAGAAAAAGGACTAGTTGAGCCTACGTATCGTTATTACATATGCATTCCAGTTATTATTTATACTGTTATATTAAAACTAGTGTATTGCCCGTCATATGACGGGTCTCAGTTAATATATGGTTGAAAAACCCGTCATAAGACTGGTAATCCTACTGAAACCATACGTCTTAAGTAATCATAACTCATTATTATGGATAATCACAAAATTCTTTTATTTTTCTAGTGTAATGGCCCGTTGAAATTCAACTGGGAACTTAGAAATGAATAATAACAGCTGTAATTATTGAGTAAGAGTCGGCATAAAATTTTCCAAAATAGAGATTCGGGAGAATTTCTTTCTCATTCTTGTTTTCTCCAATGACGAGCCCCTTGTCAAAAATGAAGTAATAATAATAAATAAAGAATAATATTCCCTCCCTCTCGCCGTCCCTCCGTCTCACTCCGCCTCACTTTTATCCCACCTCCTCCCTCTCAAATGCCCTCCTGTCCCAATCCATAGCTCTGCCTCTTTCTCCGTCTCCTTTATCTCTGTCTCCCTCTTTATCTTCGTCTCCCTCTTTATCTTCGTCTCCCTCTTTTTCTTCGTCTCCCTCTTTTTCTTCGTCTCCCTCTTTATCTCTTTCCTCCCGATCTTTTCTAATTCTATACCTCCCTTACTCTCTATGTACCTTCAATTCCTTCCCTTCCTATCTCCCTCCCCACATTCCCATCTCTCTTACTCTACATCTATATAGTCGTTTAGATAAACAAAAGAATCCAAACTAAATCCCAATCCCATTAGGATTACGTAATTTCGCGAAAAATCGTACGATAATTTAAGGCAATCTATGCACTCGTATATATTATACGTATGCGGCTCGAGGTTGAACAATGGCGTGGTCGGCAAGGCAACATCCCGTTTAAAAGCCGATATTTTCCCAAAATATGTGATTTAAGTGTTTAATATGAGAGATGTCGAACGTTAGACGAAAAAAGATGAATAGAATAAGAAACTTCATTAATTTTCCTAAAACGGTTCAAATTTGAAGATCGTACGTCAATTCTTTCTTATTTGATTTTCTAAAAGAATAAAAGCCTGCACTTTAAAAAGTCGCTTTTTACGTGGTACCTTACGGGAAATGAAAACCGCCCCTCTGGAGTCGAACCCGGGTCTCTTTTCGTATTTTTTCATTTAATTTTTGTTTGATTCACATTCCTGCGAAATTTCAACCTTCCACCTAATCAGGAAGTTTGTTAAAAACGCGTTAAAAAGTGCCGTTGATGACGTCAGCGTTAGGCACAGAGTAAGGCTTTCATTAATAGAGATATCGTTTTGCACTTGAGTTTAAGTAAGCATTATTAGTAAAGGACATCTATAAGTGCGACGTGTGCAGCGCACTCCCACAGCTTTGATTAATATGACTGCCAAGTTCACGCAGGGCACATCTAGCTATACAAGTCTTGAAGCAATTATTGTTAGATCATCCCTATTTATGTTACGGATGAAGTTGACATAAAACGTTATAATTAACTGTTATCAAGCCGGAATATTTTCTGTAAATGTTGCCGAATACGGACTTAATCACGTCTGGTAATGATACACGACGTGGCCCTTTGTAAATGCCTTGGTGAACCAAAATACTTTTTCCTGAATTTTTTTCTAAAAAACCGGGGTGCGTCTTATACCCGGGTGCGTCTTATAATCGGGTGCGGCTTATAATCGGGTGCGTCTTATAATCGGGTGCATCTAATACCGGGGTGCGTCTAATACCGGGGTGCGTCTAATGCCGGGTGTCTTATACCGGGGTGCTTCTTATGCGCTGTGCGTCTTACACCCCGGTGCGTCTTATACCCCGGTGAGTCTTATATGCCGAGAAGTACGGTAATGATATGGAAAGTAGGCATCATATGTTCCGTTTGGATCATCTTTTTTGTTCCTACAACTACAATTAACCATTAGTTATTCTTGAATTCACTTGCAACTCTGAAAGTAAACCCCAGTTTTCATATTTCTGCAAATGTGACATTGCAGCCTAGCAACCCTGGGTCTGAAATTTTATATTTTACCTCAACTGCATTGATATTCCACTGTAAATCAAAAAAATTCTTGGTGTATGTGGCCTATAAAAACATTTTAAAGCTGTCTGAGAATGCTTGAAAGTCTTTTATGCTTAATTTGTCAATGAGGTTATGTAGCATGGATAGGGTTACTGGACAAAGCAATTAGGTACTCTAAAATTCCTAAAAGGCTACAGTTTGTTAATTTTCTTATTTACCTTCTTTGTTCCATTGATACTCGGTTGTCATACATTAATTAAAGATATTTGTTGTTATTTATACTTTTATTCTTGCCAATTTCACTTCTTCACTTTCACGTTTTATTTTCTCCATATGTAGTATAGGGGAAAGTATTGTTTTCAAGAAAAAAATCGATTTCAAGATTTCAATGGAAATACACGTTTTGACCATGATGTCTGTGTATGTGAGTTTTTTGTGGGTGCTCTAACTCAAAAACTATTAATCAGGTCAATGCAAAATTTTATATTTAACGTTTTTATGACAATCACAAGAAATGATTATTTTTTGGTAAAGATCGGTCAACCGAAAGTGGGTGTTTACTCTTTTCATTTATCCATTTTTTGAAATATTTGCTTTAATATTTGATAATGTAAAAAATATTGGAATAAATGTTGTAGGAAATTTAATTTTCTACAACCTTTGTTTGAAACATTTTCCCAAAATATTTTAGCTGCCACCGCCACACCACCTACCAGCGACTATTGTAAACACTTTACACTCCTTTATTTTCTTAATTGTTGGAGCTTCGGGGCTATATCCAATATCAGAAGGCTACAGTTTGAGTTTTTTTCTGTTCTTTGTAAAGTCTTTAGATTTTTCCCTCCGTTCCTTAAAATATTTATTCTCATTTAACCTCTTTGGAATAATTAGAAATATAACAAGTATGGAGAAAGTCATGTGGTGACCACATCAGATTTTTTAACATTGGTTTTCCGCGATTCTAGTCTTTTGCAGTGATGCGAATATTGGAAATTTTACACTTGTTAACATTACCGTTGGGATGGGTAGAGATGGATTCGCTTTGGGTGTGTTTTTGCTTTGAGTTGGGTTAGGTTAGGCTCATGACTGAATTTAACATTCTTCATCAGTATTCGTTATTCCTATGTTATTTTGCTGTTTGCATCTATGTTACTTTTACATACAAATATACCTGATCTGTTTTTGTTAGCGCTTAAAAAAATGGCTGTTTTCACTTTGTCCGTACGCAAAATTTTGATGTAACAATAATTGCTGAGAAACTAAGATTTACAGGATATTTTTGGATAGTGATACAGTAATATAAATGAAACGCATGTACGTTCAGTTCACTTTCAAAAATGGCTAGAGATCATGTTAAAACTGCTTGATCGCGGTGAGGTATATTTTAAGTAACTAATTGATTTTGAATTTTACGTTTTTTAATAAATGCGAAGTTTTAATAAAAGTACAACATTACATTATAATAATGCAGTTTGATCGCTAAATCAGAATTTTGTGGGAAAATGCGTAGGTACACATACATTAAATATTCCGAAATTTTACATGAACATTCTAAAAAGGTGCTTTTGGAATCTGCTTTTGGGGTTCTTTAGTTCTTTTTTGAACTTGTTTACATATTCGCTGGCCAATCACCATCCAAGATCTTCAGTTTTGACATCATTAATTCATTTATGATGCACCATAGTTATTTTGATTCATTTCTAATGCCAAATGAATATTTAACAGTAAATAAGGTAAAAGAAATTTTAATTAAACATTAGTAATACAGTAGAAGATCGTTTATCCGAAATGGTCAGGACCTGAACCAATTTGAATAATAGATATTTTCGGATATTGAATATCTCAAGCTCTACACAGCACATCAAAGCAAAAATATTTCTTCGCCAAAATATGACAAAAATAAACGATATTATCAACGAAATAAATGCAGCAAATTTTTAAGCGCGTTTAATTTCCAGCCTGAGTCACTATTTGCGTTGCTCCGTCTGTCTGTACTCACGCTCGTTCTCGGCTGCCACCGAATGGATTTTCATGACGTACGGCATGAATAGGGTTACCAACTGTAAGACCTTCTTGACCCGAAGATTTTAGTCTGCAACCCGGAGAATTTGAAGGAATACGCTTTTTTTTTCTTTTTTACGAGTTTTCAGTTGTTCACTAGTTGTTAATTAATTAGTATGATAAATTGCATCAATACATTTTCAAATATCAAAGAAATATTATATATTTAGTTATGCATAAATATAATAAATCATTAATTAATTAATGAATTATTTTGGCTTATTTTTGAGACCAAAGGATACGAGTATGTGTATTACAATATGTACTTACAAACTTCAATCCTTTCTGGTCAGGAAGAAATATGTTTAGGCCCTAAATAAGATTTTTGAAGGGGTAGGGAAGTGGGTTCGTTATAAAAATTATGAACTAAAATAACTTCAATTTGAAATTTTATACACAATACAATACACAAATTTTATAATATTCTCATTGATCACAATAAACCAACTTTTTAAATTTCTGCAAGTAAAATAAAATTAAGAAACATTTATTTCTTAAAATTATATTTATTTTGACTCTGGGCTTTTTCCACTAAACCCTTTTGTGCCGGCGCTTTTAAATATGAATAAAATTGTTCACAGCTCATGTCAAAATTAATTCTAATTGCCAGCTCAGTTTTAACCAGAGGAACACGCATTTTGTTACGATCATTCCTCCATACTGACTCCATAATAGAAAAAACGTTCTATAAACGCATTACTGATAGGAACACTCATTACTTTTGAGACAATTTCTTTTAATTCCGAGACATTTTTCTCATTTTTAAAAATTTCAACCCAAATTTTCTCATTTGTGCCATTTTAAACTTTTCTTAATTCTGGTAAATATTTCGTAAGTATGTTTATTTCGTCATATAACCGATCTTCATTGATCTTTATATTTAACATTTTTGCAACTTTCAGTACACCGTCATATTTGAGATCATATTTCCTAATATTTAACGCAGCCAAATACTTAAAACAACTATTTTCAAAGTCATAATATATTTTAAAGTAATTTACAGTACGAATATAAACCTCTCTAGCTTCCGCTGCAAACTTATCTTGTTGCAGTTTATTAAAATGCCTTAAAGAAGCTCGAACTTTACTTCCAAAAAAACTATCTCTTAATCGGATTTCTAATTTTTCTTATAGAGATGTCATTATGCCATGTAATTCTGTTGAAGAAATATCATTTTCTTCTAATATTAAAATTGACTCGTTCATAAAATTAAGAAAATGTGAGACAAAATACAAAAATAATTCAGGAATAGAAGGCACTGTCATGACATCTTCCATTTCATTTTCTTGCGATTTTACAAATTTCCAAATAAGGGCATCACAATCGTCTTCCCCGTTTTAAAAAGTACTGCTTTATTGCAGGCCAAGATGAAAATATTCGGTCTACCGCCTTGGATAAACTCAACCATCTTGTAGGTACATTTCTTAACATTTGGGCATAATCCATGTTAAAAAATTCAAAACAATATTGTAGCTCCCTTTTGTACACTGTACTACTCGAAAATTCGGAATAAATTTTATTGACTAACGTTTCTATATCATAAGTTAATTTTTTACACGCATGTTTTGCTGCATTGTGTATCACATGACAATTACAATTAGCCTTTAATATGTACGCATTTGAGCTACACAATTTTTGATAGACAGAATTGAATTGCCCATAATTTACGGCCGCATTGTCTGCTGAATAAGCAGCAACATTGTCAATTAAGAATTCATGTTTGTTGAGAAATGTTAGAATTTTATTTGTTATTGCATCAGAAGATTCAAAATCATCAGTATAAAAATCCAAAATTCTATTTTTGATGCCCTGTTCTGGTAGCTGACAATTAACGGATACAATTCCATGTTTCCTTTATTGGACGCGTCAGATGAAATAGAGAAGTATCTAGGCTTTTCAACATCTTTTTGAAGGTCACACCAAACTAATTCATTTGCTTTTGGTCCTAGAATATTTTCCGTTAGACTTGATGCTTTTGTTCGTCCGCAGTGTAATTGTTTTGACAACGACAAATCATGAAAAACAGTACAGTTTAACTTCATACCACAGTCAGTGCTATTGTAACTATGCTGGTGCTTCACTGCATGGTACACCAATGTTAGCTCGGCAATTGCAGTTCTTAAATGAGCTGGGCTATTTTCTTGAACGAGAAACTTGGTTAATAATTGATTACTTGTCTGTGCACTTATAGTTTATCGGTGACGAACACTATTTTCATGAGTTTTAATAGCCTTTTCTCTGTCATGTCTCACAACAAAAGTAACACCACATAATTTACATTTACCAGTATGTTCGTTTTCTTTCACTAACCAATTTTTATACTCCGGTCGTTTAAGCCATTCATTATTAAATATGGCAAAATAATATTTTTTCTTTTTCATCGGTGTTTGATCTTCAGAAGCGGACATTTTCACGGTGCTGCAAATCAAATAATATATATAAATTAAAATATTTAAATTAAAATATAATGAATATAAAAAGTAATTTTACTTAGGAATTAAAGCTCAATATCAATAAACAAGTCACATAAATACTCCCTACACAGAAGCAAAGAACAGCCGCCTATCTTTTATGTAGAACCTGCATTCATGCTGATTCATGCAAAGATCCTACTGAACAGATATGCAAATCGATAAATAAGTCAAATCGATTATCGATAGGTTCTGAAATAGGACATTTAACGCCACGCTATGTCAGGCCGGAACTAATAGCAACTTTTAGAATTAATAGCAGATTTTAGAACCAGCTGCACAGAAGTACGAGAACGGTGCATAAATAAACAAACATTATTTCTTCGAACTCAAAAAATTTGTAGAATTTATAGCTGTAGACCCGAAGAAATTTATTACAAACCCGAAGCCTGAAGAAATGTCGCTAAAACCGAAGTCTTCGGGTCAAGATGACACTGTTGACAACCCTAGGCATGAAGGACTTCAGGGCAAAGGCAACTTGAATCTGATACAAAATCCCCCAATCAGGAGTGCCACTTGACTAGAAACTGATAACAAACTCTGCCTATCAATAAAAATCAAACCGCCGTAATTCACTTTGACGGAAATTTCCTGCATGGTTATTTAATTGTTATCAACGAAAATACATCTAGTTGGCCCGAATCCTTGAAAGCAGAGGTGATGTGATGATGAAGGACAGTGAGATTGAAAAGACGAGCATGTGGGAAGAAAGCCATGCTGATGAGAGGGGATATATGGTAGCGTGAAGGAGAGCAAGCGATTATGGACAATGCGTTTGAAGAGAATATATAAAGCTGGAATGATAGAGATGGGATGGTAGTTTTCAACACAGTCCTTGGGATCACATTTCAGAATGGGAGTGATGTTGGCTGTCTTCCACATTGCAGGAATGGTGCAGCTAGAGGAAAGCCTATTAAAAATCATAGTATTACGAAGGAAAAGGGAGTTAATGTTGTCTGGGTTGGTGACTTTGTTTTTGGGGAGAGATACAAGTAGGTTGTGGACATTGTGAGGAGTGGCTGAGATAAATGAGAGGTATTGGGCACAGATGGAGTTAAGGAAGGGGAGGGTCTGGGGTCGAGGGAAAGTTGGAGAAGAAATAATTGTTGAAATGCATGGGTCTCTCGTCCTTAGAGCATGAAGTGGAGCCGGATTTCATGTGGGGAGGAATCCGAGTACATAGTCTTAAATTGATGAGACTCCAGAATCTCTTGCAGTTGTCTTTTATCTTAGAGGCAATGGTATTGACATGGGCAGTGTAGTCCCATCCAAGAAGCATCCTGGAGAGGTGCTGAAGTCCCGTGAATGTGTTATGGGTGTGAATGCTTAGAAAGGTTTTCATTGATTTCCAAGCGGCCTGTTTATTTCTAAGGGTGAGGGCAGTCTCCAGAGAAACCCAGAGGCATTTGTTTCAGGAGGTCATGTGGATGGGAATGAGGTCGGCAATGATGCTACATAGGATGTCATATAGGAAAGAAAGTACATCCTTAGGGCTGCCGATCTCCAGAAGGTCGCAGGGCAGGAAGGAATGGGAAGTGACACTTTCTCTTAATGAACCCATTTAATTCCAGAGATAGTAGATATGGGTGCTGGAGTAAAACCATATGCCTTTCTAGCTTACAAAAAGTAAGCACAACATACATAGCTCAAACCTCATACCTGCACACTTTTAACCCATACAGTAAAATCTCAGGTTCCATTGATGTGTATTTGTGCAAGGAGTAGATTTTCATGAAGTGTATCTTGGAGCAACAATGTTGCTTTTAGGTAGTCACTTGATGAGTTGATAAGAGTGGGGAGGAATCTGCTTAGGGGCAATAGGAACATTGCATGACATCAGAGGAGCAGCGGAGTTTGGCATAGAACTGTGATTACAATAGTTGATGCAGATGACCATATTATACAGTAAAAATTGAATGTTTTCAACTAGATTTTGTTTTGGAATAATGCATTTTATTTGAATTTTACTGATAAAATCACCAGTGGTAATAATTAGCGACATCTTCTCTATTTTTCAATAACTAGATTAAATAATGTCACAAAACAGTAAATGTTGCTCATAAATGAGAGAAAATAATGATGATTATAAGTTGCAGTTGGATAATATATTGTAAGCTTACAATTAGTTTAATTTTTAGAGCCACTGCAATGGTCTGTAGTTCATATCAAATACCATATTATCCTGAAAGGAAGTCGGGGGTTTTTCCAAAGATTTTGGCAAAAACGTTATGGGTCATCATAAATTAAGTAAAAAGTTTTAAATGCAGCAAAACACACCAATGCTGATTCTGTGTCCACAAAAATGCATTTATTTATTAACTGTACATTACATTTAATTTATTAATACAATACATCTATTCATATTGTTCAAGTTCATAATGTGCAAACAAGTGGCTTTCCACTTCGTAGGTACTGGTGGAAGGGAAGTGTTGGCAAATCTATCTCAGAACTTGTAATCGACTGGCCAGGAAATTTGATACATATGGCGTTGAAAATGGCTACACTAAGATTGCTGGAGTTTTGCGTATGTCTTGTCACAATTTAATCATATTTGTTACTTTACGATTGGTGTGCCAGAGGCAGACTACAAGTCCACTTGGAGTTTGTAGCATATAACCTCTATGAGAGCATGTGATTGGTTTATACTTTGCTAAGTTTTAATGTGAAGTGAGGACTAGTTATTATTTTTAGCAGTTTTAAATAAGTTACCTCAAATCTGGGGACTGAAATGATAGATTGTGTAGAGAAGATAGACATCTCAGTAAAAGGGAATACATCGCAATGTATAAGATGAAGTTTTGATAGAAATTTTAAACTAATGGTAGTGCATTATGCCGAAGAAACTAACAATTGTGAAGCCGGGAGGAAATATAATGTGAGGGAGGCAAATGAACGAAGGTGGAAGCAAGCAAAACAGAATCTTGAATGTGCTAACTCAACTTGGAAATCATTTGATGGACCCAAACAAGGTTGATTTCATGAATTAAAAGAAGAAGAAATTGTAAAATTTGTGCATACTAAAAAAAATCAGTGTCATGGGAAATCATCGAACTAAAAGCTCATGAATTATTATGATCACTAAACATCCCAGAACAAGAATTTAAGGCTAGTAATGGTTGGTGCGTATGGATGGTGCATCGTACTGGAGTTTGCCTGCAATGAAGAACTTCTCTTTGCTAATGTTTACCTTCTGTCTACATGGACAAACTTTTCACTTTTCAGAAGCATGTAATTGCATTGTGGAAAATTCACGATTTCCTTCTGATCCAAATGGGTAAATCAGACTAGACACATATTTATTTTAATTTGCCATCAAATTACACAGTTAACAAAAAGGTGCAAAATGGTCATTATAAAAACTTCGGGAATTGAAAATAATGGTGGTTACTGTAATGATGGCAGTATTAGCAGATGGCACAAAGTTACCACGCTATGTTATTTTAAAAATTAATATTATAAAGTTTTTTTCCTGGGTAGACCTTGCATTTTATTGTGGTCATTTTAAATTTGAAGTCATCTTTTGGGTTAGATGTAAATTATTTTTAGGAAATCAGTTTGTGGGTAAATTTTATTAAAATTATCCTCATGTTTACCCTGAAAATATACTTTAGCAGTGACCCAAAAGTTTTGTCATTAAATGAGACAGCCACAATTGTAACTGACAAAATTACAAAAATCCACCAAATGCTATGTGATAAGAATTACAGCAGTTGGTGACTGCCAGGATTTAAGGGAAATGTTGATGTATCATATATCTGCAGAACATAATACTGACAGTATATTATCTATTATACATAGACTTCCTACAGAGGAGGAACATATATATATATATATATATATATATATATATAAATAGGATTTTAATGTTTAGGCACTTCCAGAAGAGCTGCAGTTTCAAAATTTTTTTCGACAGTAGGATTATGTGCAAAACCGACTAAAAAAACAAAAATCTTGAAAAAGTTCAACAATGCGACCGCTAAAAATTCGCAATTTTTCAAACATATTTTTAAGCTTTATGTATTTCCGAATGTGCTACAAAGGTGAAATTTTTTTTCAAGGTAAAATTTGTAAAAAAAAACGAAATAGATATTATAGAAATTTTGATATTTTAATTTGTTTGGCTGTTAAAAATTCTTCAAGTTTACACAAATAGTTGCGAGCTATGGAGCTGAAATTTGTACGTTATTTAGAGCTATTTGCACAAATAAACGTTTGATAACCACCATGAAATTGTTATTGCGGCCGTTAAAAATATTTAAAATTTAAACAATTAGAAAAATATTATTTCACTTCTAGATGTGCTATAACTTTAAAATTTAACATAAATGTGTGACATTAGTGCACCATAATGAAAAAATTATAATATTCTTAAAATTGCAAATTTTAGACATTGTTTTAATCAAATATTTTTCCATAAGGAAAGAATGAAAATTGGTGCTGAGATAAAAACTTTGGAATAAAAAAAATATTTCTAATAATGAAATATCTCTATTAAAAAATAATTAATTTTTCAAGGTGAGATGAAATGCTTGCAGAATGCAAGCACCAACTACTTGTAATGTATATATCTGCTAGATGCAAAGATCTATTGAAAAAATTAGAAATATTCATCTATAACACTCCTTATTGCTTCTTAAAATATTCAGATGTTCTATTACGTTAATTTTTAAAGATTGGCATTCTACATATTACTTTACATAATCAAAAGACTTAAATAATGTCTCTGTCTTTTCCATTCATGCCGTTTGGTGGTTTTTCTTACCAAGAGACAACTCATGACAGGTAGAGACAGGATATAGTAAACCAATTGTACTGTTTTGTCTGCTTTCCATGCCTTCAGATTATGGAACAATTTTTTTCCATGAGACAATGATACAAAGGTTCTTTGAATGAATATTTTATGGAATTTGGATTGAAACCCATTGAATTAGAATCCTGCTTTCCCCTATGATTTTGATGATTTGGTGCTTGTAATTAATATGAATTGTCTTTCTCTGAGTCACATGTTGTTGAAAAAACGTTATAGTGAGAAAAATATTATTTCAGGACCTCGTAATCAAAAATCCAGAAAAGTCTTCTTCTGGATTGAGATACATTATTACAATTTTGCAGGAATTCTCGATTCACATCTTATAAGATGATGAATAAAAAAATCTTGAAAGAAGTCCTGGGTTCGACTCCAAGGAAGACATCTCCATTTCCCAGAAACTAACATGTAAATGTCGACTTTTTGACTTGCAGGCTTTTATTCCTTTTGAGATTTAAATTAGAAAGAATAAACCTACGATCTTCAAATCTGAACCATTTTAAGGAAAACAAAATTTCTTGTTCTGTTCATCTTTTTCCGCCTACAGTTCGAAATTCCTCATGTTAAATGTTTAACCATTAAATGCCAAATATGCCTGTATGGGCACACAAAATGCAATAGATCATGGACGTATATTTTTCATAATATTTTTTCGGCATTTCTTTCCCTTACAAAACAGAAGTATGCAATTCTTCATTATTTTTGCAATAAAATTCATTTTTGGGAAATGACTGTAGTTGGATTTTGTAGCATAGTAGATATGAAAATAAACAAATGAACACACAATGTTATTTAAACATTTACTTATAATAATATATTAGTAAAAAAACATTTAAAGTGCACGTGTTTTATTTTATGCTAGTCTGTATCTTAATTGCTCTCTTAATTCTGATTCCAGCGTTACGTGTGTATCATATTCTTTCAAAATTTTTGAAACTAATTAAATGGATATTGCCAAAGATGACTAAGAAAATTAGATTTTGCTACATATATTGGTTCTTTAAAGACGATTTTGACAGTTTCAGCGAAATCTCAGTTTATTTACACACTTATAAAACTAACAATTGAAACATGCCACTTCGAAAATTTTAAGTATGGATATTGACAAATTTTTATTTTTTCCATATAATATTCAAAAGTAACAGTGTGGAAATTGCAGATTATCTTTAGTTGTAGCAGCTGAAGTTGAGGCTGTTGGATGTTTGATGCTCCTTGTTGATTTCTGCTTATCTCTCTCCACAGTTATTTTCTTGAATACGTCCAGCAAACTTGTGTGCTTCATGTGTATGGGTTTTTCTCTAATGGGTTTTGCATGTAATATGTACACATGCAGGATTTCCTGCTCTGTGATAAAGTAATGCTGCTTGAATCTTGCCATTAGCTCAGTGGTTAAATGAGTACACATCAGTACGGCCATTCCTCATTTTACAAACTTAATTCATTCCACGAAAATTGTTCGTTAGGCGAAAACTCATAAAACAAAAATTATTTTCTCATTACTTCCTATGTAAAAAATCTTAATTGGTTCTGAAGGTCAAATAAAAAAATATCCCATAGTTCACCTAAAAACAATACAGGTATATTTTTGCTAAGAAACTATATCGAAACACTTGGCCACATTACTTGCCTTTTTATTTTGAAAACAGAGAATTCAGTTTCATTACCTTGACATGGAGTGGTAATAGCCTTGATATTGGATGGGGTCTTTAGGGAGTTTTTTATGTAGTAATGGCCTGGAAAACAGTTTTTTCTGTTAATGAGTTGCTTGTAAAACTTATCAGCTGTAAACACTGCAAGATTGATGTACAGTCAAACCCCAATTTAGCACCTCACCCCTATACAGTGCTACCCCCACATACTGCCCATTAATTGTAGTGAACAGAACTTCCACCTTATGATTACATAGAGCAAGCATATACCTCGATTTACTGCCAACTCTGCTTTAACATATGTGTCAGTGATGGACAAATTGTGGTTCTATATCGAAATTTGACTATAATGTTTTAACCCCTACTCTTCATTCTCTTTGTCTATCTCAAGGTCTTAGTCGACTTAATATTATCATTTTTTTGCAAAAATTAAAATAAGTTATTCAGTTATGATTGACTAAGACCCGATAGGTATGTAGTATACCAAGAATGTCCAGAAAAAATCAAATCGTGGATTTTTTCTACCAGTTTGGAGCATTGAAAAATAGGAGTGTACGTGCATATGAGAAAACTTCTTTCATGCAGGATCAGAATTTAATATAATATTTAGGAAATCTTAAATTTTAACTGTATAATGTTTGTTGTCAGTTGTGAGAGGGTTTCGTGTTAATATCATCTTTTCCGGCGTTTTATGTGCTAAGCTGGAGAAAAAAGGAAAACTTTGCTCTGTTCTATGCATGGTCCTAATATTTATTTGCTCTCTTCCTGTTACTGAAAGAAACATTCTATGTAGGGCAAAATGGAAGGGAGTTAACACAGTTTGAACAGGTGCTGCTTATCCATGTGCTATGCAAAAATGATTGATGATGATTTTAAAAACTCATGGACTAGATTCAGCTAAATTTCTTGATTTACTGCACATAAACAGTCAATTTTACATGCTGCTGACATGGGTTTAGCCTATTTTGTTCAACAAATTGTGGGAATTCTCTCAACCAACATCTCGATGGAACATTTAACCTAAAAAGAACTTATACTTTTAATGAAATGATGATTGAGGTATATTCTCAGTATTTTATATACTTGGTGGTGGCTTAAAATGGCAATGCCAGGTACTCCAGCTAGTATATCATAAAATATAGCCACCTTAGGTTTAACCTTTTAACAAGTTGACTGCCCATGTTCAGTTGACTAGTCATTTTAGTGGTTGCAACCAGAGCCCAATGTACAGGGTTGTCCAAAAGTCCCAATATGCTACAAGGGTTACATTGTTAATTTACCAACAATATATTCCTTTACACAAAAACACACACACACACACACACACACATACATA
The DNA here is from genome assembly GCA_028673005.1 of Tanypteryx hageni. Classification (NCBI taxonomy): domain Eukaryota; kingdom Metazoa; phylum Arthropoda; class Insecta; order Odonata; family Petaluridae; genus Tanypteryx; species Tanypteryx hageni. The sequence goes on from CM054120.1 coordinate 43,327,027, forward strand.
TATATATATATATATATATATATATATATATATATATATATATATATATATATATAACAGCTTACGGAAAAGGAAAGGTAAAATGGATATATGGATGGCAGCAACAAGGTGTTGGGATGAGGAACCTTAAACCTCGGACGTTGTAACTTTGGGTCAGAATGGCATAAATCAATACATAGGTGTTAATTGAATGGCGACATAACTTCGAATTGACGTAAATAGGGGTATATCTGTAAATGCATTTCAGGTAATATGTGACATGATAATTACAGATTTAAATTCAAGAACATTATTGTATTTACTAATATAAAAGACCAGATATTTCTCTCTGTGCTTCTGTGTATAATGGTGATAACGTAAGTTATGATGTCACAAAAAATGGCGCTGCTTAATATTTAGGATTGACTGACTAATGCTATTTTGACAAACTTTCCGAGTAGGTAGAAAATTAAAATTTGGTAGGAGAGCTTGATTCTTTTAGTAAAAGCCATTTATGAAAAAAATTCTCAAAAAAGACCCGGGTTCAACTCCAATAGATAATTTCTATTTCCCATAAGATAAACTTAAAAATAGATTTTTTGACTTACAGGCTTTCACTCTTATGCAAATTAAAATTAGAAATAACTGACCTACGATCTTTGAACATGGACCATTTTAAAGAAAAATAAATAACGTTTATTATTATTTGTCACATTTTGCCTACACTACAAAATCACTCAAGTTATACATTTAAATCACATTTATTGAAAAATTTAAGCTTTTTAACAATGTTACCTTGCCAACTGTGTCAAGACTGTATTGTCGCCTTAACCCTTTTACTATATGCATAAGGAATGTGTGCCTTGAATGTTTTAATATGAAAGAGATGAGAGAGGAAGAAAGAGCAGAACAAAGAGAACAAAGAGCAGAAGAAATAATGGTAGAAAGAGAGGAAAAAAGAAAATAGAAAGAAAGGAAAAAGGAGAGAGACAAAATAAAATGTTCCACAAATTAAAATAATTTTGGACGTATAAGAATTGTATAGCATAACGTATTTCTTTGTCATACAATTTCTATTCACCCAAAACTATTTTTACTCACTAGAACACTCAATTATGTGAATTTTATACTTATTGCTTACTTTTTACTGCATATAAAAGTTGGTCTCATTGTTTTAAATTCAATTTTAACGTAATACTTAATTAACGCATACCCATTATATTTGATGGGCAATTATGCTTGTAAAAACATATTGAATAGCTTCAAAATATTTTTTAAATTTGGCTTAAGTAATTCCAGTCAAGAGGAATAATATTCTAAGCTTTACACATTGCAATGATTTTTTTCTATTTACACTTTATAAATGTATTTGGGTACCCAGCAAAGGTCTTTTTCTCCCAAATCTTCTTTGGAAATCATCACGAATTTCGTCAATTGTTTTACCAGTATGAGATCTTTCGTGCAAACATGCACTTGCTACCAACCTTCTTTCAATGGAGTATGTGCTTGAATCAGCCATGATATTATCTTAAATACAAAGAATAAAAAATGAGTAAAATATATTTTTTTAAACTTTGTGTGTGTATATATGTATGTATACACTTGGGCAGAGGAGCGATTTTTTCATGCCCAAGCTGACTGTGGAGTCACATGATGTCCGACTCTTTAGCTTCCACCGCTAGAATTTATTGTGATTATGGTGAATTTGTCTTTTAAAATGAATGATGATCTGTCATAGTAAATTTCATGCTGAGTCCGATTATGCATATTATAATTTTCTAAAAATTGGGATAATTATTTTATATCAGAGAAAATAAAAAAATCGGCACGTAACAATATTAATAATTTTAATTCACTTTATTAATTCTCTCTATATTTTTAAGCACTATTATCCTAAAGAATAGTAACCTTTTCTACTTCAATGATTAATAATTTCCTGCAGATAAGACCAGAGGAGGCAAGGAATATTGAGAGGCCTAGTGCAAAGCATGAGCATGGGGCCTCTTACACATCAAAAATTTTTAGTAGCAAATTTTAATAAATAAAGCAACATCTCTCACAATGACAGTGTTTCATATTTTTCCTATTTTTTTAATGGTTTCACTTTATAAGTACAACAAATATTTTTTAGAGAGTGCAGGGCCCAGTGTGGCCACATCACCTCTGAATAAGATGTACATTTTTCCTGATAACAGAACAATACTTGCGCTATGAGAATCGCCCCATGTGACCAGGCCAGGCAGTCCAAAATTTGGATTAGAAACGCAGCAGCGATTCTATTGTGGGTGACCCTAAGACACAGGCAGTGTTGTTGTTTACACAGATGGGGAATTCTTGCCCACTTGGCCACCTAATACTGTTTCCATTGAATCCATTAACTGCATTTTTTCTGTCTGAACTTGGACTCAGTTTGTGGACTATCTGGTGGCAACATTGAGGGGTTACTGCAATTGGTTGTGCCGAACTCCTGCATACCATTGATTCATATGGAAAAACTGCTTTGATTGACGTTGATTCGATTTACGTCACACTTTTCAGGAGTGCATCCCCAACATAAATCTGGGTATACTTGTGCTAAAAAAATTTTCTTTACCCCTTTAAATTACTTTATTTTTTGCATTTTCATCAAAAAGGTTTTTCGTATTTTTGCATGGCTTCTTTCATCAGAGTATGTCTTATCATCAATTAGTGGTTTGACTTCCTCTTCTATTAATTCAATATTATTTCTGTAACAAAATTAGTAATCAGCAATAACAATGCTTCTACATTTGAAATGTTAGCTTTTTAATCCTGCAAACTTTTGCCTGTTGCATTAATGCATTGCAGTAGCTTATTCCAAGTCACATTGATTAAAACAATATCATATTTTACAAAAAGCTTGATTAAACTTTCTGCTTTGCGTTTGGTAAAATTCCTTTCCACAGAAGAATTTTTTATTTCAATTAAGGCCTCTTTAACCTTTTGAGTACCAAGACAAATGACAAATGGACTTTTTTTACATTGTTGATATCAGAAGTGTGTTAGACAGCAAAAAAGTAGCTTTAACTCTACAGAATACTGAGCATACAACATGTACCCTCTATTAGGTATATATTCTATATTTTCCTCATTTGCAAATCATTAAAATATTTAACTGAAATTAAAAATTAATCTCTTAAGACAGACTTCTTTATAATTATATTTATTTGTAGTAGTCCTTAGTATCACAGAACCTCCAGGAGGATCACGAAGGGGAAAGTTTGCCTAACAATTTCAATATTTTAAATGTTTTAGGTTTACAAGTTGTGTTGGATTATTCTATTAAATTATTTCAGCCACAAATTAAATACATACTTATATTTTTATAAATTAATTTTACATTTTATACTTATTGATTAAGGGGGTCATGATAAGGTCACTTGCCATTAGAGGGGATCCATATAATCACTGTTCTAAGGTGTATCATAGAGACTGAAATTTTGAATAGATTTATAAGGAAAGTAGCCATTCAACATGAATGGACAACAAGTTTGGTGTTCCTGAAGGAGAAGTGGCTTCAATATTTAACAGCCCATTTTAATTAGTCCATTCTTAGATTGTTCCATTTAATGATCTCATTTGTACGTGTTCCTGTTAATATATATCATAGTGTAAAAATAGTTTAAATATATTTATTAAAGTATGTATCTTAATTCCAGCATATTCATTCATTACAGGTATACCTTGCAATACGCTGTTTTGCGATATGATTTTTTCGGTTTTATGCTCATTACACTTTCTGACTCTACCTCTTGATCCGCTCACTTGATTCAGACATGCAGAGATTGGAGAAGGGGAAATGTATGTCTGTGCAAGCTTTGCCAGTGTAGAAATAACAGAATTAATTTGCCTAACGTATTTCCACTTGAGCTTATAGACTCAGACAGACTTTTGTTATGCAACTGGTGTAAAACATTTTACCATAGTAATCCAAAAGAATGCCCTTCAAGAGCTTACTGGAACAATATGGAACCTGGAATTATACCAGATGAAAGGACCTATGAATTTATTGAAATATCATTTCTTCTAACCTAAATATCCACTTTAAAATTATTACCAAAAAGTTTGATTAAGATGCTGTGGAATCGGAAACCAACTAAAAACGTTACTATTAAAAGAATTTCATTATACAATTTTTATAAGAATATTAGCTACAATATTAATTTCTATATTGAATAGTAATATTTGATGAAAATTCTTACATTACAATTTGATCTCATCGTCATAATTATAAATTAATTTCACTACAAAGTATAAAATAAAAATATAAAAAATCTTTTTTAATTTATTTTTTTTATAAAGCGCACTGAAAAGTATAAAATAAATTTTTGGTCCCAGAAAATATCTGGATCTTAAGGAAAATTTTCATTAGATATGACCATGAATCTCTTTAACCCTCAAGCAAGCGTACCCTTTTCTTTTACATGACCGGTTGCGTGGTGTACTTTGTACGCAGCATATGTTTTTACAAAATAACTTTTGTTTGAAGGAATTATTGGTTTATTTTTATCAAAATGATGTTTTATTTCTCATAACTATTACTCACAATGGTAATTCTTGATTAAACATAAATTGAATTCCAATTTAAAATAATTTAATATTATAACGAACAAATCTTAGTATCCATTACACAATTACCATTATTAATCTGAAGTACTGTCTTCAGCATTACATGTATCTCAAATATACGTCACTTTACATGCTTCTTACAAGAAAAAGGATTGCAAGAATCACATTTAACGGTTGTGTCTAATAAATGACGATAGTGCAGCGCTTTGAAAAATGACACCTTTATCAAAAAACAAAACAAAAACAAAATAAGATTTAAAGAATACACGAAGATCAACAGGGATTAGGCATGTACACTATTGCCCAATTCGATTTAATGAAATTTGTTATTATACACAGCTGCATCTATTCGAAGAATGAAAATAAAGCAAAAAAAGACTTGCACGACTAGGCACGCGGCATATTCTGTATGACAGAGATGACTTTCACTAATATCGCTCTGACTTAAAATGTTGCTACAGCTCTTTGAATTGTGACGCTTTTTTCAATTGGAAGTCAGAATGACACTAAAGGAATACACAAAGTCTAGATGATGTCAGACACAAAGCAGTGTTGCCACACTGAAATAAGTAAAAATGGTGTACTTTATACACCAGTGTGCCCGCTTGAGGATTAAATATGATGTATGGCATATGTTGATTAACCCTTTGGCCACGTAAAGTGACTAGTCACTGGCACCATTTTACCATTCACCATGTAAAGCAACTTTGCCCCATGGCCATTAAAAATGTTTACTGTGCGAAGCGTCATAATTTCCCATTGTTGATTCCACAGCCTAGCATTGTGTATGTTTGGGCATGGAGCAAAGTTGCCTTATGAGGTGAATGGTAAAAAAAGGTGCCAGTGACTAATGTCGCTTTACAGGGTCAAAGGTTTAAACAAGAATTTTTCAGACATTTATAATGTAGTGAGTAATTTAATCAACATATGCCATGCTTCTTTTTTAAAAATATTCATGATCATATCTAAAAAAAATTTCCTTAACCCTTTAGCTGCGTCAAGATAAAAAATTTTTATTCCCTGAAATATGTTAAAACTCCATTAAAAAATAAAATGTTATAAGTGGATTTTTTTGTTTCTTCTTATGTAAATGGGTTTGAGGCATACATATATGGCAGTGAAATGGGGGAAATAAATTTTTTGTTGTTAAATGTTAACTTTTTTGGTAGAAAATTGTTAATTTCGTGTAAATATTTTTTACGTTAGACTTGAGCTAAAATCGGCGGTAATGAACTCTGATTATGGATAAAATCCTACCCCAAATACAAATTTATAGCTTATATACAAAATTTAGCATGTTTATCTCATTATTTGCATTTAATAGTTGCGAACATTTACCCATTTTTGTTAAAATTACATAACGGTACCAGCAACTAACTGCTGATATTGAACAGAATGTAGATTTGCGTCACGGATGCTTGCCACGTGAAATGCATTTCCTAGCGACAGCTACCTCTGTTTCTGTTACCTTAGCATATGTCTTATGAAAAAAATGCTATTTGGGTTACCAGGAATGTTGTAACTTAAAAAAACCCTAACAAAGATTCTTTTTAACCTTTTATTCGCAGATTAGAAAATGATAAAGGTAGTAAATCATAAAAAGGTATTTTAAATTAATAATAAAACAATTTGTGAAATTTATACAAATTTTTAAGAGTTTTGCCCCTTGGAACATAGGCAACTTGTGGCATTACACTTGTGAACTTGATGAACAAATTCGTTCTGTTTTATAAAAGAAAATTATACAGTAAATTCTAGATTTTTAACACTGACAATGGCTACTTTGTGACTTAAATACATATCGGTATGTTACAACAAGGTGAAAAGACTGACATCAGCTGAGTGCTGCAACTTATAGGCAGGAAGACTAATGCCAGCATCGTAACCATGAATTAGACACATTATAAGATAGAAATTGGATCACAGTATTTTGGTGTCGCAACCACGGAACATTGTTGAGTGAATCTTTGTAATGGGAGGGATGCTGGTAGACATATTACATGTAACTCATATTTTAGTTTTATCTGATAGCAGTAAAATATTAAATTGCTCTAAATGAAAACTTAAAAGCTTTGGTATGCCATATAACAGTTTTTTTTTTCAAGATAAATTGATTTGAAAGATGCATGTGGAACAAATTTGGACTGCATTACAGTCAGCTTTAATTTAAATGTTTAAGCCTTTTAGTAGTTGAACTAACATTTGTTGTTAACAGTTTAAATCTTCGGAAATTCATAGTATGTATATGAAAAAGTGTCACTATTATCCTTTTAAAAGAATTCACCTTTACAATAAATTCAAATGGTTTTAAATGTTATATGAATTTTACATGCACTTGAATCTTTTTTATGTATTTGTTCAAATATACAGTACAGAATTTTTGAATGTTATATGATTACTTAATTGGTTGGTTTAGAACAAATTTATGCAGAAACTCTGATTAAGCTCTCGTCATTATTGATCTGAAAACTCTCATAATTGTACCTTGGATGTGATTTTAATACTGGTAATAAGAATGAAAATGATAATTTTATAATATTTATCTTTTGACTTTTTTCCTGCTTGTTGACATTTTTATGTTTGCAATGATTTTTTTTACCTTTTTTGTATCAGCATGGATTTTTCAGTTCCTTGATGTTGTTACCATCATGTCATGCCATGTGTGAAGAAATAAGAACTCTATAATGAAATTTCGTTGCTTCAATTTAAAAGAACCTATACACAATCACATGCATCATCAATACAGCATCCATTCAACTATAGTCAGCTAATAAAAATATAAACTTTCTTTAAGCATAAATGTTAGGATTCCAGGTTTAAGCAAGAAAACATTTGTGTTTGATTTTCGTGTTATATTCACACTGGAATTTATATTGCCAAAGTATCATATTTAAATGTTTATAGGTAGATGAAGATGTTGCATTGTCTGATAGTCCATTTTTTAATTGATTTTACACTATAAAAGATGGGAATAATTTTGAAACGAGAAAAAAAGTCTGCTATGACCGGGAATCGAACCCGGGTCTTCCACTTGCTGGGCGGATATTCTACCACTGAACTATCTTAGCAGATCAATTTTCTCGTTTCTTAATGCAGATGTTTTCTTGGTTGGGATGGAACTAGCCAAGCTAGTATCATACTACCCCAACGGATGTCCTCAAAGAGATCCACTGAAGAAAACTCCTACCTCTCAAATGGTGAGATTGCCAAGCAAGAAATTGATGGAATAAAGCGATCTAAAGATCCTATGCAGACAGGCATAAGCTGTAATGTTGGGAATATTTTTGAAACGAGAAAAAAGTCTGCTATGACCGGGAATCGAACCCGGGTCTTCCACTTGCCGGGCAGATATTCTACCACTGAGCTATCTTAGCTGATCAATTTTCTCGTTTCTTAACGCAGATGTTTTCTTGGTTGGGATGGAACTAGCCAAACTACCCCAACGGATGTCCTCAAAGAGATACACCGAAGAAAACTCCTCCCTCTCAAATGGTGAGATTGCCAAGCAAGAAATTGATGGAATAAAGCGATCTAAAGATATATACTGATTTATACTCTCAAATAATCTCAAATGGCATCACAAAAACAAATTAATCCATTAAATTAGTAACCTCATTATTAACCTTAAAAATTGAATGTCTATAGCATTTGCGGTGCAAGTCATGTTAAAGTATTAAAGAATTAATGGAGAAGATAAATTATACAATGTAAAAGTTGATGAACTTTGAATACTTGAGAGTAATGCATTGCCGCCATAAATGCAAATCTTTTAATTCTTTTTTAAAACTTAGGGCTTCTAATTTTTTTAAACTGATTAAATGTATTTATTGCAGTAAATATAGTAAAGATAAGTTATTAATTGCATATAGGGGATGTGCAGAGCATAATTTAAAAAATAACATCTCATCTATTTTCATGTCCTTAAGTAAATGTCATCTAAATGCAACTGATAATTAATGCATATCTATTTTGGCATTCTAGTGAAATCCTAATGAGTAATCAATTTTCTGAATGAAACTTAAGAAGTCGCTACTTAATTCTTGCATGTTTTGTGTATAGCTTACTTTCAGTGGTATGTCATGACAGTATTAGTGCATTAGTTCTTAGATTGTGAATGTAACAATTATCAGCTGGTGTGCTACATAGTGCATTACTTCTTAGATTATGAATGTAACGATTATCAGCTTGTGTGCTACTTTTAAGGTTCTTTGAGGAAAAAACAATTTTTCTGCTTGACACTTGAATTGTATAACATATTGGTAAAAGAATCATTAAAATGCATGGGAGCTGTGGTTAAGCATATGATAATTTATTTCTTAGAGTAGTTGGTCATAATTAAATAATTCTCTTCTCCATTTGTGTTTTTTCTCATAGCAATTTGTAAAAAAAGTTCAAATTAACCTCACTGAAGGGAAGAGTAGATTTGTGTGAACTGCAAATAATTAAATTGTTTGGGAATCAATAGTTATACAAAATAGCATAAGAAAATTTTCTGAGAAATATCTTAAATGAAAAAGTTGAAATTATCCCTTGATCCTTGACAGAAGAGAAGGCCATTGTGTAATGTTAGAGGTTTATGTTAGATATTTCTGGTCACTGAAGCATCCTTATTGCTCTCAATGCCAGTGCCTTCATTTTGTTCCACCTTCTATCGTATAAAAACAAATGCTTCAAAATTGAGAAATGAAGTTCATCTTGTGGCTTAAATTCATTAGCTGATCAAGCCAACTCTGGTAGTTATAAAATGTTTGGATAAAGCAGATATACATTTCAGCTTAAAAGTAGCCAATTTCCATGTTAATTGACCAACTGTTGATTTTTAGGTGTTCTTTACAAGAAGAAAAAAATAAACATCTTATGCTCGGTTTGTATCTGTCTGTCCCTCTGCAAGTTTCATCTCCAAAACTGTTGGGTAGGTTTTCATGAAATTTGGTATTTAGGACTTTGGGGTAAAGAAAATAAGAAAATTATATAAATGGTTTACATAGTCTTATCAGGAGTGCAACTTAATGGTGACAAAAAATGAACTTTCAGTCATATCTCATAAAATATTACTTATATAAAAAAAATCTTCAATCAACATTTATAGATCTAGAGTAGAACCCTGATTATCTGGCCTAAATGGAACTGAAGGATGGTCGAATGATGGCTATGTCGGATAATATGGTATACTAATGAAAAAACAGGTACAAATATCTATAAACTCAGTTTATTACTAATTCCAATGAAAACACAATATGGCCATCAAACTCAAAACAATATCACAAACAAAAATAGCATTTATAATAATTTTCGAATAAAACTTCATTTTTTAAAGTAGTAATTGATTGGGATTTGTTACTTTACTAAAAAATTAGATTTGAAAATTTTTGGAGCTCATCCATGCATGTTTTTGGCTGTTAAACCAAACTGGCTATAGGAGAAGTCCCTAGGTTTTTTGGATATTCATTCTTAAAAATTGTTATATTTGTTATGTCGGATAAAGCAGATTGTCAGATAATTGAGGTTCTACTGTAATTATGTAAAATATGTTTTGTTCAGAAGATTTTTATCAAAGGGGTAGCCATTTTCAGGAAAATCAAACTAGAGTCATAATTAACCCCTTAAATGGGCACAAACGTTTCATTGACTTTCAGCTGGTGGGGAGCCAATCCATTCTTTAACAGAAAAGCTGATTTTATTAATCCTAATACAATAAGACCCTGTTAATTCTAACCTCAGTGATCCAAAATTTCAGTTAATCCAAACAGGATGTAAAGAAATAGTCTTAAGAAAAAGTTTTTATTTATTCAGATGAAAATTGACAGAATACTATAACTTAAACATTTATAAATTAGTCCTTTTTTTACAAAATCAGTTATTTTCTTCTGATAATGTGTTGAACGATGAGAAGAGACTGCAATGTCCCGCCAGCGCTTCATAAAAATCACATCTGTAGGCATGGCTTTACTGTGCTGCTCTATGTACAGCATAGCACGTTCCAACGCTTCCAATCCCTCAGTGTGTGAGATTATTTCCATTGTAGCTTCATCTAAATCATTTTCATGTGAGTCATCTTGACTACTTTTCTCCGACAATACAATTGCCGAGAGATTCAACACTAATAGTGGCACAAAATTGTTCAATTTTAGAAAGATACCTTTTCCAGTCACTGACTGTTGCTTTTCTGACACCAAGTTCTAAGGCTAGTTTGGTCGCACTTTCGCCTTTGTCAATGCGTTTGGGCAATTCCAACTTATCTTTTAACATACACGAACTGCGCTTATGGTTTTTGGACATTTCTACAAGATGGACAAAACGGCGGCAGTAATTTAAAACACTGAGAAAAGCCCTGCACTACATTACACTGCTGTACACTAAGATAGTAGAAACAGCACTGAGCAATGAATACAGTGGTTTGCTGTGACCATCACTCAAAAGTGTGGGAATTTCCAACCCCTGCCGTGTATTTTGTATAACCCGATTAATCTGAATATTCACTAATCCGAACATACCCGAGTCCCAATTATTTCGGATTAGCGAGGCTCTACTGTACTTATTTATGCCCAACGGAAAAGTTGTTTTGACAAAATTATAATTTTTTCGTGTATTTTGAGATTTTTACCAGAAATATCAGTTATCTTATTATAAAGAATTAAAATTTTTATAAATATTTACATGCACATAGATAAGTACAGTATCGAACCTTTTATCTGGCAAGCTTGGGATATAGGGATAGCCGGTTATCTGGGATATATTCGTAAACAGTGCTTAGAACAGGAACTGCGTTCCAGTTCGTCACACGCATCAGTTAAATTGTTTGGTGTGGTCAAACATTTAGTAATACCGATGTGTTAAATTTATTTAATAAAATTAATGTAAAATATTTTTTTCACATTTCTTCAACATAGTACATAAGAAATAATTCCAAATTTAGCTCCATTAGTTATTTAGTACCCACTGCTTTTGGTTCCACTATCAGAACAAGTGTTTCGTTTCATATTATTTTCTATTTCGAGCATTTCTATACTTCGTGTATGAATTTTTTCTTGAACCACTCAGTAAATATTGAAGACAATCCATACACTGTTATTGGCCTTATTGTGCACATGGAAAACCTTTATTCCATTAAAGCACCTGGGTTTCTGATTTTTAGACAATTTATAGGGCAAAATAGGAAAGGAGATATTTAACACTAGTAAACAAACAGACATACAAGACACTAAAAAAAACGAAAGCTCGAAGCACTGGAGTGCATCCAATACATGGTGGTGAGCTGGATAATTAATAACAAGGTGACAAATTAAAATTTCTTTCTCCTAACAAATTTTGGAAAGATGTATTAGTTTTTAAAATAGCTGTTTAAATGGATTTCCAGATAAGTGGAATCCCGATAAAAGCTTTTATATTGTATTAATTATAAAAAAAGGATGTGGACATTTTCAGCACCTTTTCTGGAGTGATTAACGCTATTTATAACAAATAACTAGCAATATGTAGTGTATTTAATGAAAGTTGTAATTAATGATACTTTCTTCCTCTGGGTTGCATTTTGAATGGCACACCCTGTATATACAGTAGAGTGCCAATTAACCATGGGGTGGATTATCCATGATTGTGGGTGGGGAGTTGAATTATTTCCACATTTACATTGTTGGAGTCTGATCTTTTATTCTCACTCCCGTTATATTTTATATTTGAAGTTTAGTTTGTCATTGTTCTTTGCTAATGTAGTAATTTACACCTTTACATTGTTAGGGTATTTTATTTTCTTAATAAAGACTCAACCTTTGAAGAAAAATGTTAGTTAAAATTACACTTTAACTTTAGTTTGTTGCCATTCGTTGTCGTATTATTTATGTTTACTATGTTAGAGTGGTTTTATATTGACATTTCCATTACATTTCAATTTTAGTTAGTCGTTTTTCTTTGTCAAATTATTTATACATTTACATTGTTGGAGTTGGATCTTTTATTCTCATTCCCATAACATTTTAAGTTTAGTTTGTCATGGTTCTTCGGCAATGTACTTGCACGTTTACATTGTTGGAGTCTGATCTTATATAAATTCACACTCCCCTTAAAGCAAGAGTTAGTAGATTTTGGTGTATTTTGTGGTATTTCATGGTGTGGAAAAGTGTGGATTTTCCACAGGGAAATTAATAATTTAACTCAAAACATTTTCTCATTGTCAAAGTTATTGCTAACCCTTTAAAATTTCGAGCAAACAAGAATGGGTGGTTTTCACGCTTGAAAGGAAATGTGAAATCATTGAAAGACATGAAAAAGGTGCAAGTGTTTCATGTCTAGGAGATGAATTTGGAATTGGCTAACAAAAGGTGCAGGATATTATCAAATACAGGTCTAAACTTGAGTTTGTCGCTAATTATGAAACATTTGCGGGAGCATCTCAAAAAAAATAAACGAAATGTGTGATGTTTGAGCAATTTGATTCGGTCATGATTAAGTGGTTCCTCCAACAAAGAGCAGAAAGGACTCCAATATCGAGGCCAATGATTTTGAATCAGGCTAAATATTTTTCCAAAAATTAGAGATCACTGGGACATATGAATTTCTTCCGGTTGGTTAAAATAGTTTAAAGAGAGTCATGGCATAAGGGAGCTACAAATAAAGGGTAAACAACTCAGTGCTAATAATGTTGGAGCTACAGTGCTCTAGTGCCAATAATGTTGGAGCTACAGTGCTCTGCGATGAGTTAGAAAGACTAATCAAAGAGAAGGTTCTTGTTTCAGACCAAATCTACAATGCTGATGAGATTGGACTTTTTATTGAGCTGTTTTTGTTTTACTTTAATGTCCGACAATATTATGCTCATCTATGAAACTTCTCTGCTCAAATCAAGAATTTACTCCTTAACTAAGGCTATATACCTGTCAATTGATATTTTATTCTCCTCCTTTATAAGTTCATCCTCATCACCACCGTCGTGACATTTTTCCAGATTCAGTACCAACTCTGCAATTTCACTGTCTGTTAGTTGGAGAACAACTGGTGCAACATTATTCACATTTACACATTCATTCAATGTTTCTTCATCTATCAATTTTGCTTCTTCACACACAAGTCCTTTAGCATATTGTAACAATTCACTCACAGTTTGTTTCTCTTGAGTTACTCCCACGAAAACCTGGGATAATGTCATCTTCATAAAAATAGCGTAGTAGGCTACAACTGATTCCATCCATTTTGCAAAATTTCCTGTGTTAAACTATTCCAGACTTTTGAAGCACTACATATGGTATCCTTAATATTAAAATTCTTTTAGAATGTTATAATACCCTTGCCATTTTTGGATGCTGTAAACATTTCTCACAAAAATCAGCCTTGTTTCTACACTTAAAGGAACGCCAAATACCCTGATCTATGAGTTGTATTAGGGATGTACAATTAGGAGGCAAATAAATAACAAATATGTCATCTTCTACAAGCAATTCTGCTTTGGGAGCAGGGTAGTTATCTGGCTATAGCACTATTTGTGCAGTCATCTGGAATCCCAGAGGGCTCGACAGTGAGCCTGTACTTCGGGTACGAATGTTTTTCAAACCACTCACTAAATATTGAAGATGTAATCCATGTGCTATTATTGACCTTATAGTGCACAGAGAAAACCTTTATTCCATTAAAGCACCTGGGTTTCTGATTTTTAGACATTTTATGGGGTAAAATAGGAAATATTATATTAATATTTAACACTAGTAAACAAACAGACAAGAACTTGGAGAAGGAGGAAAAAATCCTGTATTTGACCGGGAATCCAACCCGGGTCTCCCCATTTGCCGGATAGGTGCTTTAACCAACTAAGCTATCAAGTCAAGTACAGGATTTTTTCTCCTTCTCAAAGTTCAAAATTCAATTTCAGATTTATGCCCGCTTGCATATTAAGTCATCTCAACACCTTTGTTTCTTATTAAACATACAAGACACTGAAAAAAATGAGAGCTCGGAGCACTGGAGCACATCCAATGCATGGTGGTGAGCTGGATAATTAATAGCAAGGTGCCAAATTAAAATTCCTTTCTCCTAACAAATTTTGGAAAAATGCATGTTTTTAAAATAGCTGGTTAACTGGATTTCTGGATAAGTGGAATCTGGATTTTATTCAATAAAAATGGCTGAATCGCTATCGAAGATGGTCCATGCTCTAGCTATCCATTAACATCGCACAATGGAAAAATCATTCATTCATCTACATCTACAGTTTACCCTGCAAGCCACCGCAAGGGTTTGTGGCAGGGGGTGTATTAACACCAAAGGGGAAAACTCCAAAATTAGGCCTTGGTTTACGCCCCTACGCGAGGTTACTTTTGATCGCAAGTTTTATTCTGCTCAGCTATCGTTCTAGGGAAAAATGAGCCTTTGTATCTCTCTGTCCTACAGGCTATCTCTCTTATTTTACGAGGATGGTCCATTCTACCGATATAGGTGGGAGTTCTTATTATTTCTTCGATGTCGCTGGAGAAAGTACTCATTCTAAATCTTTCAAGAAGTTTTAACCTAGCACGTGATCGGCGCTCAGCCAGTGATTCCCATCCTAAGTCCTGTATCAAGCCTGTAACGCTTTTATTTCTATCATAACAATTTTTGACGAATCTAGCAGCTTTTCGCTGCACTTTCTCTAACTCGGCGATTAATCCTTTCTCGTATGGATCCCATATGCTCGACGCATACTCGAGCAGCGGTCTAACTAAAGAAAAGTAACATGTCTCTTTGACTTTTTCTTCGCTTTTACCTACTATCCATTTGATGAATCCTAGTTTCTGCTTAGCTTTCCCGGATATATTTCGTATGTGTGTGTCCCACGAGAGGTTACTTGTTAAAATGACACCTAAGTATTTGACGGATTCGGCTAATTTTAGATGTTCATGATTCATGTTCATGAAAAGATTCATTATGTCATATGACTGACAATTTGTGAATTGGCAGCAGAAGTTTGCATCTCTTACAGTACAGTACAGTGCCAAACAAATTTAAAGTCATCTGGGGATTTAATTTTGCCTGAACGCACAGCTGGTGGGGACTTTTTCTTTAATTGAGGTGGTTTTTAAATTCATGACAATAATTAGGGGTTTTACTAGATATTTATTAATATATTGAAATAAATAATAATTAATGATGAATTGCATGTCAAAATTATAAACATTATGGAAAAATAATTTTTCTTTATAAATTAACAAAAATATCCCGATGAACTGCTATAAATTCTATTAAAATTGATGAAATAAACTATTACAAGAGGCTAAAAATCAAACAAATTTATAAAAACAGCAATTAAACATTTTTTTGTTCAATAAAATAAAATGATAAAATCCTAAATAAATGGAAAACGTATATTCACTGGAGTTATTGCAGCCTCCAAAAAATCAGTCTCAACCACTATATTACTACATAAAATGAAATTCACCCTTTGTAATAACTGTGACGCACATGCTTCAAGTAAAACTGAGCCTCTCAATATTCAACAGAACACTGATTAGATTTCCGTACTAAGACTGATTCTACTTTTCTTTTAGCATCTGTTTTTCAAATTGTAACGTTAACTCATACTTGGAGGGGGTTTTATAACTTTCGGGACCCCACAGGTGGTAAAGAGAATGTGAACCTGACCATAAACGTGTGCGAAAAATTTGAAAAATTCCCGCTTTCACCTACATAAGGGCAATAATAGGAAACCCCGCATGACAGATGCAGGCCTTCTGTAAGACCCTTATATTTTTTCGACATGAGGAGGTATAACCCATTTATCAACGGGGAAGTAAACTACAAACCCCCCTGCGCGTTATACGAGGGTGCGCATTATAGGCAGGTATTTATGGTATTTCGGCATAGCCATAACAATTGGGCGAGAAAATCATATGACGAATATATACTGCGTACCCAGTTGACTGGTTAACTCAAGTTTTGGGAATGAAGAGAGTCTATCATCTCCCTAACTGAAATGTCAGAACAATGTTGATTGAATGTTTTTACTGCAAAAGTCTAGTGTACCGTGAGTTCATTCCAGAAGGGTGGAAGATCGATTAAGAATTTATTTAAACATTCTAAAGTGCCTTAGAGATGTAGTTTGATGAAAAATGCCTGAGAAATGGGATGTATGTTGCATCACAACAATGCACCATCTCGCTTAGCACTGTCGATGAAGGCATTATTGGCACCCATAGTATTCACCAAACGTACCATCTCGCTTAGCACTGTCGAGGAATTATTAGCACCCATAGTGTTCACCAAACATAGCACTGAATGACTTATTTCTGTTCCCCAAACTGAAAATCACCCTGAAAGGAAAGATATATCAGGATGTGTCAGTGATAATACAAAGTGAGATGTGGAAATTGAGTGCCATTTGGAACGATGGGTACCAAAGATGCTTCAATAAATGACTTGAACGGGAATAAGTTTAGCTGTTTGACTTGTAGTTTTACCAAACAAATCAATCCAGGAACTTTTTGTTCATACTACGTATGTACACATACATACAAATAATGTATTTACTGACCTAATTCTTACACTTTTTCCACAGGAGTTTCGCAACCAAAAATATCAGGTGCAAGGATTATGCTAGGGTGGACCAGACAGGATATTCTTCTTGCTATTACTGCACCTTTTCACAGTACAGTTGTGTATTTTTCAGAAAAACTGTATGGTAGAGATGCTGTGTTTCAGTAACCCAAAATCTACTTTTTTATCATTTATTTTACCAAAAATGTTGTAATTTGCAGCAACTTTAAGTATAATATTTAGAGTTAAAATGGCAAGATGAAATATTGTTCTATGGTAATGCCAAAAGCTGTGTTTGAGCAGTACCTTATGGCAAGCATCTACTATATGGTAGAGAAGTACTGTATATCACAATATATAAATCGAATTTTGAAGTGCTAAAAATTGTCCAAAAAATCCAGGGCTGACTAATACGCCATGTGCAAAAATGAAAACATTGAAATTTGGGCAAATGATGCCAAAATCTTCAGATACGAGTTATCCCTCGACGTAGGTGACTGCCATTTTTAATCCGCTATTTCAATGTTTATGATTTTGCAGACTTTCATTATCGATAATTCTCATAAAGAATTGATTTGAAGGACAGTTAAATAAAAATTGCAATGCTCCTTTATACGAGGTTTTTTAATTAGGGTGACAGTATACTTATCAAAGACGGAATAATATACTGCATTACATTATTCCAACATTTTTGATACTGATATAAAATTGATCATAAGGATTTAATAAATTAATATTTTGTCATAAGAACTTTGCTGATTTCGATAATTTTCATAATTGGTACTTTTTAGTACAGTACCTTTTTGAACTTTGTGTGCTTGCGATTCACAAATTTGCACTTTACGATAAAATTTTTTAGGACCATTAACCCTGGAAAGGTTATGTAGGAATCTGAACACAATGAGTTACCTGAGGAACTGAGTTCCCCATTTGGATAATGTTCATTAGACTCAAAATAAACTTCCACTTTTATCCCAGGTTAAATTAATAAACAAATCGATATTATTACAAATTTTAATTTTTATAACAAATAAGAAAATTTATATTGTTTAAAAATTTCACACCACAGTGTAATACAACACAATTAAGACTCATATCAACAGTATTATGCTTTCAGCAAACAAAATACAATTTTTTCCTCATTTGTCAAACAGTAAAATTATTCATACCTGACAAATCCTTATAAATGTGCATTTTATCATAATTTGAAATAAGAAAATTTTATCTATTCCACATTTTCACAAGTTGGACAAATAACTACTTTGTGTTCATTGCATATGAAATCTCCCCAAGAGGAACATTTTACAGTAGTTTTTCAATCCAGTGTTCTGGGACAGACGGTACATCTTCCACAACTTTTTGCCTGATGTTCATTTCCTATTTTAGGTAACGAGATTCCCAACTTCTGCGATGACTGTTTTGAGACTTCTCGGGATATTTCTACACCGTAGTCTCCATTCCATCCAATGTTTCATGAGCGATTCCTCTAAGAGTAGCAAAAACTTCTGTCTAGGCATTGCAGTGTTCCCTTTCAATGTCACGTTATGTCTATATACTATATATGAGTTCAAGGCTGCTCCATTCAGTATACCGTAAATAAGGCAAAGTGGCCATCTTTGTGTTTTTCTTGAGCAGCAAAGAAAAATCTATACACTGCATTTTTTTTTTAACGGCATGTTTTGTAATTTTCCTCATACAAATATTGTTATAATAGATCCATGATGAGATATCAATGAAATGTGTAACGCACAAAAATGAAATCTAAATCAATTTTTATTCCATTTTCTCCATCATATCAGCTCTTGGAGCATATGGTCAAAATTTTGAATTCAGTAACACCTTTTTTGTGATGTCTAACACTTTCAAGGTCCAAAATGCTATGATAAAACCTCGGCCAATTATATTTAATAAACAAACTAATAAATTGCAAATATAGAGGTGAGTCGACCTCCTCAGGCGCCTATCCAAATGGGCACCAAAATTTGATACCAATGAAAATTTATTTCGATATATTCACTTCTAAAGAAAAGATCTATCTTTTCGATGTTTATATTGGGCATTGGGCTGTGTATTAACAGTTTTTTTTTGCTACAAAATTAAAGGTGTATTTTATTTGCATCAGGTGAAAGATTGTCCAGACTGCAAAAGTGTTTTCTTGTCTCCTTTAAAAATTATTGCTATTTCAATAATTTTAATGATTAGTCACAGAAAGATGTGTAGAAACTTCTAAATAGTACAATTAATTCAGTTAGGAAATGTAATTTACACTGTTCGGTGTTGTTCGTGATATGTTCAGTTATGTTTGTAGTTTTTTAGCCCTTTCGCTGCTATGGACTTTTAGCTTCTGCGTCAGCTGTGTGTGCCGAGTTCAGTGACCTTGAAGCACGCCTGTGCTGAATACTTTCTCTAGGAGCTCCGCGTCTACGTTCTTTCGTTAGTCTTTTAATCTCTTTGTATTTTAAAAGTTATTTTGTCAATCATTTACATTCATATTGATTATTAACCATCTCGAAAAAATATTTCCATCTTTTATGAGCAGCGAATGGAAAAGCTTGAAATGCATATATGCGTCGTTAGCAGTCAAGGAACCGCTCTGCCCGCCCGCATATATGCGTCGATAGCAGCAAAAGGGTTAGAAATGTTATTAGAATGTTTGGGAATTGGGTCCAAAAAATGTGGCAACCCTAAATACAGTGCTCCATAGATGTTTACTCGCTCGAAACTCTGAACGGACAGAAGATAAAAGAATAATTTGATTCTCTGGTTACAGATGACATATCCGAGCTAAAGGTCACTTAACGACAATGTTGCTCTTTATTTCATTCTAAGGATATCAAAGTAAAAATTCACATAATTGAGTGTTCCAGAGAGTAAAAATAGTTTTGGCTAATAGAAATTTTATGGCAAAGAAATACATTACGCTATACAATTCTTATATGCTGAAAATTATTTTTAATTTATGGAACGTTTAATTCTGTCTCTTACTACCTCTCTCTCTCCTTTCATTCTTCCTATCTCTCTCTTGTATTAGAGCATCAAAATTATTCCCAAGATATTTGATTTCATTATGAAAAATCAGTAAAATTTGCTATGATCAGGTTTGGCTTTCACAATCAAATTAGTGTTTTTGATAGTTATCTTTGTTATATTGTTTAAAAATTATTATCAGAGGTGTCAAATTCTTATCCAAATATTTACGGAAAATAAGAGTAAAATCGAAATAATAAGATATAATGTATGAAGAATCTGCAGAAATCTACTAATATTTGAGCAAATTATAAGTTATTTAAAACGTTCAGAATTTAACTTAATAATTGAATTGTTTTAATCTTACGCTTAAAAACAGGATAAATGTTAATGAACAGTCAATTTACCATCAAAGGAAAAATGTGTAGTAACTTACTGTGAACTAAATACACGAACTGCAATGAGTTTTAACTGTATTTTAAGATGGTAATTTTCTTTTAACTATAGTAGTTTTGAAATTTTTTCAGAAAATTGGCTTTATTTCAAGAAATTTAAAAAAGTCATAGAATGTTATTTTTTCAATCGTATTAGAAATTCGGTTCGAAATATTTTCTTTATTATCATTTATCCATTAAAAATAACGTTATATTTAGCTTAATAAAATATTACCGTTTTGCAATGGTGCATGATTCGATCGTATAAAATGTTTTATAATGAATTATAATTTATTATTGTTATTTTTGTGCTGCAGCTCCTTTTAATTCTATGCAAACTCTATATCCTCTTCTTCCTTTTTCTCAATTTCTGGTCATTTCCATTCTCTTTTCCTTCCACCATCTAACTACTTAATAGATTCAGCATATGTGTTATACCATTGCATAAATGCCTGATCCCTATTAAAGCACTAAAATGGTGCATTTATTAAGCATTAATATGAGACCAAGAATATAATTCAACTCTCAGGAACATTCTATGATGTGAATTATATGCTTTTTAATTGTTATCCACATAAAATGTTACATTAAATCAAAATTTATTATTTTTATTCGAAGGAAGTGCAATATATTCCTCCCCCTCAAAATAACACCACAAACGAACAGTTATTTCTTCAATTACCATGTCAACCCTAAGTAAATTTCTGCCAAAATTCAATTTTCTATCTACATCCTTAATCGAGTTATTCACATTTTAATAAGTTTACACTCAGACCAACTGACTGAAAAATTAGCCTTTTATTATTATTTTTGTGATTCTTTTAAAGTTTCCCAATACTGTCCTTAAGTCCTCCAACCTTCTACCTAACTCCTGTAACCTATCGTGCAATCCTTCACTCTATACATTTTTTACACGCTCAGTTTTTTTATTAGAAGTCCAGCGCGTTCCTCAGATTTTCATACCATTTCTATTTCATTAATATTGAATTTAGCTCATTATTACTATTTTAAATCTTTTTGAATAGTATTTCAGCTCTTGTGATATTCCTTCTCATAAATTACACAATGAATGTTATTTGCAGAATGTCATTTCCCTCTCCTTCCATCTTTCTCTCCTCGTATTAAAAGCCTTCCATATGCGCTTAAACTTATAAGAGTTGAGATAACAATAGGATTTCGAGGTTTAGAATGTAATTGGTAGGCATGGCAACATCCCATTAAAATGGCAAGATTTCCCCAAAATATGTTAATTAAACGTTCAACATGAGTAATTTCGAACCGTAGGCAGGAAAACATGAACAGAATAAGATAGGTTAGTTCTTTATAATTTTAATCTCAAAAAGAAGAAAAGCTTGCACGTCAAAAAGTAAATTTCTGTGTGTTATCTTTTGGGGAATGCAAGTCATCCCCGGAGTCGAACCCTGGACGTTTTTTGTAAATTCTCCTTTGCAAAGCATTTTCATATCCAAGTAGATTATCTCTGCCGAATTTCAAGTTTATATATGCATATTTGATTGAGTTATTCATGTTTTAAGAGTGTAACATCAACCAACCAACAACTTTTTATTATAAGGGGGAATATGCAGTGAAATCTTATGCAACGAGAATTCCATAAACACATATTATTATTGTGCTTTCTAACATGCCTACTTACAGAGATTACAATTTCGGTACTTTGCAATGTTTGTTGCATTTTTTTAGTTCCTAATGAGCCCATTGAAAAGCGTGATTAATGTATGCCTACAATATTAGCTATAAGCTTCAGGTGATTTAATACACAACATTGAAATGAAAAAAATAGATAGTAAAACAGAGGAAGTTATTTATTGCAGTATTGATCAAAATGGTTATGTATGAAGCACTAAGAGTTGCAGAATAAATAGAACTATTTGAGTGTATGTATCATTATTACATATGCATTCAATTTATTAGGAATTAAAATCTCATCTTGCACTTAAGTTTAAGTAATTACTATCAGTAAGGGGTGTCTACATGTGTGTCATGTGCAGCATACTGTTTATTTGTTTGTATGGAACTTCTGGCTAATCATCCTCTTGAATTATTATAGCCATTACTCCTTCCACACTGATCACATAAACCCATTGCTAGTATTAGCTTACTCTTTACGAAGAGCACCAACGGGGCCAACTGCTGTGTGGAAGGCCAATGCTCTAGCCACCCCACCACCCCATGCAGCACACTCTTGACAACCTAATTACTAAGACTGCTGAGTGCACATTTAGCTATACAAATTTCAAGCAATTATATATGTTTTAGAACACCCCTATTTACTTTCACAATTTAAATTTATCTAAAATGTTATATTTAACTGTTATCACGGCATAGTATTTTCTTTAAATGTTGCCAGATATGGACTTAATGATGGCTAGAAATGATACATGTTGTGGCACTTCCCAACTGTTTTGGTGAGCCTAAATACTTTTTTCCTGTAAAATCATCTAAAGAGTCGGGGTGTGTCTTATAGACTAGTGCATCTTATAGCCCGAAAAATATGGTAGTTATCTATGCCAAGAAATTATACTGACTACAAGAAATGACTATCTTGAACAATTCACGAACAAGCTTGAGCATTATCATTTGTTACATTTTGAAGCTTTAATTTCGTAACATCTATGTGACCACTGTTACCACTTATAAATTATTTTTCAAGTTTAGCGGCATTTAAAGTAATATTCATATTAATAATGAGTGAAAACTATGGTGAAGATAAAATAAAGAAAGGAAACAACTCATATGCCATAATTTAGATTATGGCATAGGAGTTTTTTCTTTTCTTTATAGTAATATTCATGGTCAATTATAAGTGAATCAAGGTCATTTTTAAGGATGCTAATCATACAAAAACTTGATCTCTCAACTAGAATTTTTCTGCAACAACAATGTAATTAAAATATTTGAGAAATGTGGTACAGACTGGTCTATTTTTATATTCAAATGTATAGTTGTAAGAATAGCAAAGTAATGTAATGCTTCAATTGGAGGTTTTCGCAGCGATGATATTTGATGCTCATAGCATTTTTCGGTACAGCTGCATCCGGTACATGATGTGTCCAACGTTTTGTAACCATTGCAGGTAGCTTCTTCAGGGGGAAGTGAAATTGTGGTGATTAGGCCACGTATTTATAGCCGAGGAGATAGTCCCCTTCTCCTCAGCCATTGGTCTCTGCAGAGTTTCCCCTTTCCCTGCCTTCACTCGTGGAGTCAGTATTCCTTTCACAAAATCTATTGGTGCTAGCCATCTTCCCTCCTGGCCGTTAAAACAATCCTTTCCAAATTTTGCTTAGTTTCCACCTGTCGTCTCTGTTAAAGTTGTAGGGCCATTTTTCTATCTTGAATGCTTCATGAATTAAATGAGGAAAAAGAATTTCCTCACAAATAACATAGCATCTTCCATTCTTATCTGATGACCCTTTGCTAATGCTGAATGTTCCACTATTGCTGAATCCTTCCACTGCTTGTTGTTTAATGCTCAACGATGTTCCTTCAGCCTACACTCAATTGAGTGACCCGTTTTCCCAACATACACTTTCCCACAAGTGCAGGGAACCTCGTATAGCCCTTTAATATTTAAAGGATGGAGCCGGTCTTTCAATGGTTTTAGAGGAGATCACAGTATTTGTGAATTGAATTATTGATTTTCTCTGTGCCACAGTGATGGCTCTATCGTCACTGCACTTATTTGACTATATTTTAATTATCCCTTAGAAAAATTATTTTGATATTTTTTGTTTGAAATAGATAGGTGGTTGAAATGGTTTTGTATTAGTTTTTGCAGTTTACCGATGAATATGTGGAAACTTCAGGTTTTCATTTTGAGAAACAGAAAGCTTTATAGGTTTGAGATTTTCTCCTTATTAAGACTGCTGAAATAGTTTTAAACTCTTCTGTTTATAGAAACCAACATTGCAACTCAAACCTAATTCAGCTCTAATATCTCAGTATTTGAAGAGTACAAATTATAGGAACCTATGAATCTTGCCTGAGACATATTATCATGACTAATGTAATAAAGTGTGTGAGGGCATATGTAAAAAACCTCTGGATTGTTGTATTTGAAATCTAGCATGGTTAAATTTTTGCATGCTGCTTCTATGGTTTTTATGATGTAACCCTTTGAAATGTATCCAAATTATATCTATGTAAAGTTGATTTTTAAAAGAAAATTAGGGAAAGTACCGTTTTGAATCGGACTAATGATGTAATTTTGCATTTTTCTTGATAGATTTATTATTTTTGCACTCTTTGAAAAAGTAGTTGCTCTTCTGTTGACTAGCCAAATGTTGGAGTATGTATTTAATAGAATTTACTCTGCAACTCAGGGCACGAAATGAAGATCCTCACATTTTTTACCATAAAAAACTTTCTGAAATGATATAAACATGCACATTAAATAGGTACATATCAGTTACCACAATATTAAGACATTCTCCAATACAGAAAATATTTTAAGCATGAACTAAGTTTTGAATTTGATTAATAAAGGTAAATTAAAAAATGAATGTCAATAGTTCTATAGCAATAAGAGAAAGTATAATTATTAAGAAACATACCATGCCTTAATCAAAAATGGCTTATCATATGCATCAAGTATTTTATTAATGACGGCATAAGAAAAATGTTTTCTGATTTTTGTGGGTGTTGTATGATACCAGAAGAAAACTAAAATTAGCTGTATGTTATGGGGGAATTAATGTGTATAAATTATCAGCCAGTATTATGGGATTTAGCAACAAAAGCAATCGAAAGTATATAAATGCATTGGAAAAAGTAATTGGAAGTATCATTGTAATCAATCCCTAAATTCTGAAAATGAACATAGATGTTCAATATTAGACAACTAAAAATTTTTTGTCAGCTCTGCATAGAATTAAAATTTATGTTAACTTTTAATATTTTTTGCATAAATCTTGTGTTAATAAAATTATTTATCAATAGCCTGAAAGTGTAAAAACTAACTTTTTTCGTTAAAATTTCTTTTAGGGAGTTAAGTTATTAAATTAATACCAGTAATAATATCATGTAACCTTCAAATAGGTAACTTAATATTCTCTCTCTGTCTCTCTCTCTCTCTCTCTCTCTCTCTATATCTCTCTCTCTCTCTCTCATCGGGTGTATTTGATATGGGATTTACTGTGTGTGTTAATCGCATGAAAACAATCTAATCTCAGTTTTCATTCAAGGATCTTCCCCAGCACAAGCTAGTGTTGCACTTGTTACCCATTTGAAGGAAGTGTCCAAAATCAGTATCGGACGTGAGAAAAAGCCTTTACAAGATATTAAAATGAAGGAGCCTGTGGTTATGCTAAATAGATTAAGTGCTGAGGTGAGCATTCGAGTTATTTTATTTCAGTATAATTGCAATTTTTGGTTAATAAATTGAGGTAAAATGGTTTTAGTTGGCTTTAATCCATAGGTTTAATTTCAAAGTAGATTTTGAAAGTATCTATTGTAAAATAATCATTAACTGAACTAATTTCATAACTAATGCTTGCCAAAGAATACCAAGTTGTTGGGTAATAAAATATTTAAAGTACGAACCAAAAGAAACCAGCAGTTGATAAGCTGCATGTTCATAATTTTGTAAAACTTGTTCCTTTGAATCCATTATAGCAGGCATGTCAAACTCGAAGAGGCGTCTGAGCCACATTAAGGCGATGAATTTTATAGAATAGCTGCATTAAAGTGACAGATGTTTGAGAAGGGCCGCAGTTGTTTAATGATGGCCAGAGCTGAAACAGTAGACTTTAGCTAGAAATTTTGGACACCTGTTTTGGATTAAAAACAATAATTTAGAAAATTTAATTCAGTAACTTTGAAAAAGATCTTCCTTTTCGCTTAAATAAAGCATTTATATGGAATCCCATATGATTCATTGGGGCACAGAAAGGGCTGCATGCCACCCACCAGTTTGACATGTCTGCATTATAGTATAACACTGCTCTTTGTTTTATATGTTTGTCTCTTGCATATCAGCTATTGCTTAAATTTGTAATCTAACTTTAAATTATGCTAAATTACAGTAAAATTTTTATTTAAAACTTAATAGCTATCTTACAAATTCTCATTATACAGTGGGTCCCTCTTATTAGAATGAAGTCGGCATAGCATTATTTGATTCATTTATCAGGAGGTTGTTTAAGTATGTTAAATAAGAAAATGTTAATATAAAGTTCATATCTATTTCATAAATTATAATTTCATGATCATGTTAATTTTTTAGGTATAAAAAAGTTTAAAACAAACAAAATTTTAAACAAATTTCATTTTTCATGTTATTAGCATGTTTTATTTTATAAAGGTGCTTATGTTTTCGCTCGGTCTGTCTGTCGGTCCGTCTGCACAATCAATTTAATTAAAATTGGTAGTAATGGGTAAGAGGTATAAGACTGAAATTAGCAGGGTGTATGTGATCTATGATGCCATCTATAACACTGCAGCAGAAAGTATTTTGAAAAATCCAGGGGCAGCTGGGAATTCCTTTGAAAATTTCAATTAAGATTTTAAGCTAATATTTATGGAAGGAAAGTTAAAACTTTTCTATTTGTGTGACCTTTAATGCCATCAATAACACTGCAGAAGAAATTTGTTTGAACAATTGGTGGGCGGCAGGGGGTGCCTTCAAAAATTTCAACTTAAAATTCTAAACAAATGGTTATGGATAGAAAGTTAAAATTTTCAGTTACTTGTAGAATAAATTACTTGGTCATTTAATTGCATTACTAAGTATAGGAAGAATTTTAAGCTTACAATTCTAAATAAACCTCAATAAATAAAACGCGCTTTTCATATTGCGTCAGCAAATGAAGCTCCAATTAATAAAAATTGTTTTCCGAAGTTGTTTGAATCGTGCTCTTCTTAAGATGAGACATTGAGTCTTCTTCCACCATAGGGGGTGGTGATGGCGGAGTGGTTAGGGTGTTGGCCTTCCACGTAGAGGTCCCAGGTTTGAATTCAGCGGAGGTCGGATTTTAGAGCAAATGTGTTAGGTGCGCTTCTCTTACTCCACGCAACAATTTCATTCATCAGATTTGGTACTTAGATTTGATATTACACAGGAAGTATTGAAATTGATCTATTCATGTCGATACAAAAATATCTGAACAAAATATAGATACTTCTGAAATATCTAAGTATCATTTGCATCCTTATTTACAGCACATTTTTAATGAATTTTTAACTAGGTTACCTATTTTAGTGTGTGTTAATTTTGTTAATTGAATGAATGCTCTTACAGGATCAAGCTCTTATGCAGCGGAGTCTAAAAGCTTTTGCAGAAAAGTCCCCAAGTTTAGCTTGCAAGCTTGGTTTAACAGGGAATCACAAAATTACTAGGAGTATGGACACGCCAAAATACAAAGAAATGGACACAGAATCAGAAAGTGATGATGAACCAAGAAATCAGCCAAAATATTTCAAGGCCAGAGAAAAAGAAAGAGAAATACAAAGGAAAAAAGGTATTTAAGTGTAATTTTTTACTCTTAGTGTGTGTGTTTTTTAGAAATTGGGCATTCATTGAGCCAGATTTTCAGAATGTTATTAAGCTAATGAGATAGCCAGTTGATAAGCTACATGTTCTTATGCCAGAAATTAACAATACATCAATACATGTTGTACACTTAACTGAGTAAGTTAGT
The DNA here is from genome assembly GCA_028673005.1 of Tanypteryx hageni. Taxonomy (NCBI): domain Eukaryota; kingdom Metazoa; phylum Arthropoda; class Insecta; order Odonata; family Petaluridae; genus Tanypteryx; species Tanypteryx hageni. The sequence goes on from CM054120.1 coordinate 43,355,144, forward strand.
ATCCCCAATTGTGTTATTGCTTTTTTACTAAACAATTACAATTGTGATCATTGGTGTTTTGTATTTTTTGATCGAGGTTGCCTGAATGCAACCAAGCAAGAGGAAGGCATCAACATTAAAATGAAAGGTAAAATTATTTTGTGTTGTATAAGATCAGTAATGATAGGTTATACTCTTTCATAACCCTCTTTAGTATCATTTTCAGTTTTAATGCTTTGTTTCAAGTTGAATGTAATGTTTGCAAAGAACTGTCACATTTAGCTTGTATGACATAATGCTTAGGGTTGGCAGTATGCGTGTTTCTGTGCTAATGGTTTTTTAATCGAGCTTATTTTTAGTACTTAATTGATTCCTATTATTGTTTTGGTAATTGTAGATTATTATCTTTGAATTTTAAATTACAAGTTATTTTCATTGTTTTCCAGAATTTAATTTTCACTGATAATTCTCAACAGAAATCTGCATGATAGTAATTTTATAGCATCTTGTATTTTATAGCTTTGCCTTGCCAGTCTTAACAATGCACTTAGTTTTAATTGCAATAAAAGTGCATTTCTCTGCCAAAATTGGAGTAAAATTCTTGTTCTATACTTATTTTAGTTAGTTTTATGAGTGAAAATCGTTTAAATTCCTTTTCATTTATGTATTTTATAGTTTGAGGTTTGTAAGATAAGATCACATCATTTTACTTTAAAAATTTTAATAGTTCACATTTGTGATGGAATATTTATTATTATTATTTTATATAAATTTTAAATTGGTGTTGAAACCTATTTAAATACAAAAGCAGTATGTGGTTTGTTGTATTATTTGGAATAATTTAGCGCAGTAGAAAACTTAAGGAACTTTAGTAATTTTCATCATATTCACTGAAAATCAAATGATTTGAAAGTATCTGAAATGTAGCCCTTGAGGTTTATACTGTAATGCCTTGTACCTAATCTGAGATATTTGGTTCTTTTTGCTTATTCATAAACATAAAGAGTGTGAAAGGAATTTATCTCGCATTGGTTTAGGGAACGTTTAGCAAATGCATATATGCCTAGAATCTGCTTAATACTGTAATAGGTAGGTTAGATTTTAATGTCTGTCGCTGCCATCATGTTGGAAACAATTTAAAACATTTACCAAGACAGTGTGTCCTCGGTTTAATGTCGCTTCGATGAACGTTGATTCATGTTAATTTCTTTCAAAAATTACTACCCATATTTGAATTAATGTTGTTGATGATTCGAGTTAACACTGTCCTGACTCAGCACTGAAATAATGCATGAAAAAGGTACTGCATAGATGACTCTATTGCACAACGCTTCTCCAGTTGTGGTGGATTTCCTTATTTAAGTGAAAAATATGTTTTGGATTTATGTATTTTTATTAAATTTTCATTATTTGCATGGTGATATTATGTAGGAATGGGCCCAAAGAGAAGAGGTAGTAAAGACTTCCTTCGCAAATTCCCTCCCAGCAGTCACAAAAATCTTTTTAATCCCCTTTAATGGAAACCTTACAAGCTTTGTGAGTTGTGTAGAAAGGAAGATCGGTTGAGTGCCCTATTAAAATTATTCTGTGTTATTGCGATAACTTGGGTTTAACATCTCCCGATTTTATTTTTGTTTGTATCAGTTGTGGCCCAAATAAGGAGTGGTTATTCTCCTTTGGGCCTTATGAAACTCGGTTAACTAAAAAACGACGAAGTAAATGTTTTATTTGCCTCTATTATGGTAGGTTTTCATTAATTATACAGTAACTGGTGCAAGAAATAATTTGTTTGTTTTCTAGCAATGTCAACTCATGAACTTGTGTTCAAAAAACTGTTCATAGCTCTCTTTAAACTTACTATTTAAAAAAAATCATCGTTATCTATCCTTCATACGGCTACATTTTGCCGGACTGATATTACATACTTCCTTTTTCTTGTGACTATATGTACTATTGTGAAATGTAAATTCTGATATTTGGCATTTTAAAATGAAGCTGTCATACTATTTGTTTATTTTAAGCCATTTCTATGTTAATGTATGGTTTTATTTATTTATTTAGGTTTTGATCCATTCATATCATATGTGGCTCCATAAGATAGAGCATATAACATCTTTTTGTGTTTCAAGAGGTTTTGGAACCGATTTAATTGTATAACTTGGGTTCTAATGGGAAATATCGATTGATTTAATATTGTTACAATCAATGTCACAATTTTCAGGAATGAATTAACGATGTTAATCGAGGACATACTGTACATGGTTGAAGAAACCTCATTACTTAAAGATAAAAAAAATTAACCTTTTAATTCCAAGTATGCACCTATAAATCCCATAATCTGATCACAGCAAAAAAGTTCTGACAGTATAAACAGAATGGCTATATTTTTGAAGGTTATTCAGCTGATATTTCTAATTCTATTCAGGCATGTAAGCCAATGTATCTTCTCTTTGCATTTTGTAAAGCTTTTGTGACAAGTGTATTTACGTCTAGCCTGTCAGATTTATTTCGACGGCAGAGATAAATATCCTAATTGCAGTTTTCCAGAAAAATTTTGGACAATTTTATATTTGAGGGTATAAAAATATTTTAATTATGATCAGAGCAACTTGAATGTTTAATTTGTTTAATAATTTCCTTCATATTATAATCTGAAACTATAAAGTCATATTCTTATATTGAATTATGGCAATAGAAGGCCCAAGATTGTTAATTCCTTAATTCCACAACTTAAATTTGTTGGAATTTTAATGTTGTAAGTGTAGCTCAGGAAAATGATCCTTGGTTGTTTTACTATTGGTATTTTTTGTACTTTTATAAATTGTAGCTTCCAATATTTTCTCATTCACCAATTATTTAACTGGTTAAATTTATATTAATGTCTATAATTTATATTAACATGTATAATCTTCCTTACTTTTTCCAATAAAAACTATTATAAAGATAAGGAAGACAGAAAAAAGCGTAGACCTTCAGAAGATGATGATGAGTATATACCAGATCATTCCAGCAACTTTGGTGGATCTCTTCCTGATCGAAGTAAGAAGCGGAAAAGAGGCTTCCCTCACCAAAGAACAGAAGAATATGAAGAAATGTCTGCAATGGATGGTATGTTCAATTACTCTTTTCTATTGCTTTGTAAAACAAAATTCATCAGTTTAATTTTACTTTAGATCTCATATCTCGGGATAGTATCTCATTTAAGTAATGATGCTTAAATTTTATAAGATGTGCGTTGAAATATTTAGCCACTGTAGTCATAAAATTTTGCAATTTTATTATGATATCAGTTAGAAATGGCTTTTATCCTTAGTAAGTGAACATGATGAATAAATTCATGATGTACAGTAGAACCCCATTATTACACACTTCACTATATTGTGGATTTGGATATATAGCAGGTTAAGTCAGGTCTCCCAAATTTTTTTTAGAAAGATGCAAAGTATTCAAACAACACTGTGTCCAGTCAGTCTGATATAAGGTTTTTTTCGTTTTTCCAAAATAGTTTTGCCACATTTCTGGGAAATGGCTAAAAAAATATTTCGTGAGTCATTCTGTTGATTTTTAAATGGATCAATTGCTACAGATCATGGTCATGAAGAAAAAGGAAAATAATATTTTCGAAACATCAAAACCTGATCTTTTGAAAAACCTTTGTCAGCTTTGGTTTTGAAAATGCTGTTCTTCGAAAATCTTCCCTCCATTTATCACTTTGGCAAGTATAAGTTACTTCAGTCCAAGCTTCTTTCAGTTAGAAAAATCTCCTTAAACTTCTGCACATGTATTAGGTATATTTACTGGTAGTTGCTCAAATCACTATGGTCGCTTAATTCCAAGGGTGGGGAAGCTACGGCCCAAGAGAGCAATTTCATATGAATGCGAACCATGAATTCTAATATAGATCATTTCATTTTTGTTGGTTAAAATTAACGATGGAAGTCATTTTCTTGTGAAGTTCTGATGCTGAAATATGGATATTTATCGATTTTCACTGTTAAAATCTTTTGTATTCTCTCAAAAAACTTCTGATGTGAACCCCAATGCGGCGTGCCAAAGCAGTTGTATATGTTAATGAGGCCTGCCTAAGGATCCGCAGCTGCTAATGCAGCCTGTCTCATCAAATGTTTTCCCATCCCTGATCTAGTCATTCACTTGGGAAACAAATTTCATTGCTTACATGCACTCTTTCAGCCTGCATGTAGTCGCCTCTGCTTGGGACACTGCCATGCCAATTCGTTATCTTGATTTTCCGCTTGGTTGCTTCTGCCACCCGATTACCACTTTCCTGTGGTACACAGCTCTAGAGATTGGTTGTGCATTTTTATATAATTATTCCATTAAATTTCTTGTATGAATAGGGATAGACCATAAAAATAGTTCCACAACCTTTCAACGCGTGATTTCCGAAATACCACAGATTGCCTATAACATGGGTGTTCTTATGTTTCACTATGCCCCATTATAATAGGGTTCTACTGTATATACACATCAGCTTACTGCTTTACTGACTTTCAAGTTGTGATACAAAATACAATTGTTATTCTCTGTCTAACTTTTAATTATAGAAAGTTTTAGAATGGAATGTAACTTTTTATTATAGCATGTTTTAGAAAGGAATTTTTTCTGAAGAATTGCTGCTATGATATGATCAGTACATCTTATTCCTTGATGCTTAAAAATACTCATTGCAAACACAAACTCAAACATGTGTATGCAAAATTAAGGAAGAGGAAGCAATATATTATTTAGCAAATATAGATGGAAAGAGATCGTTTTGAACCAATGGACACCACCATGGATGTCCTCACCACTAGTTAACTAGTGGTGAGGACATCCACGGTGATAAAAGTGAGCTTGTTGCATTAGAAGCATTGGGTATCTTCTCTTTTGCACCAAGAGAGTAAAGCTAAAACCAAGTGTGTCACTGGGGAGGTGAGAATTCTGGGGTAAAAAAGTTGTAGATTTGGGGGTAAGGTATGATACTGAATGTGAAGACAGGAAGTAAAAAGAGAAGAAGAATTCCGTATTGGCTAATTGTTACTGGCATAACTGTGGCTCAGGAAAGTTTTGAAAGTTCCTGACAATGAAACTGGAATTGATGTTAAAGGTATGAGATGCTGTCTGTTTGCCCTCTGAAAGGTATCGTTTTAGAGTGGTACTATTCTGGTGACTGTTCAGGCAAATATTGAGGGGTGTAGTGGTTAAATTTGTTGCAGGCAAGGAAGTGGTTCAAGTTTTTGTAGGTGCAGGTTCTGTAGGTTGGGATTGGCTACGTTACAGGTTGATCTCGATTTATGTTCCCCCGTTTTACAAATTTTGAAGTTATGAAAAAACTTTTGTTAAAGGAACAAAAATCTCGAAGTTAAGTAAAAACACTTTTTTTAAACAAATCTGGTAAAGAAAATTAGCAACAGAAGAAGAAATAACGATAATATTATAATAACAATAATAATACAGTAAGAATAATTCTTCTTGATTGTTTTGAATCAAAGAACCCTTAGAACAGTCGCAACATTAAAAATCTTTGTTTTTTCTCACAAGGACTTTCAATGCTATGTAAACTAATAAAAATTATTTAATATTAACTGATACCAAAATTATATTATTTCTCTTGCCACACACTAATTTAATAACTATGTAAAGGTATGCTTTGCTTAGCTCAAGAGATACGTTCCGGAAGATCTTTGAGCTAATGGAATTTGCATTAAATAAACAGTTTATAAAGTAGAACTTAATCCAATTGATTTTTAATAGTCAGAAAATTTATCATCTTTATATTATATTATTATTATTATATATAATATTAAATTAAATATGTAAACAAAAATGTTTAAATACACTTGAATTCTATTGAAAATAAGGTCAATTTATTAATATGCTTAATATTTATTATTACAGTAAAAGATCATTTTTTCGAACATCCAAATAATGAAAACATACAAAAAAAGGAAATAAATATGTCAAGGAAATATTAAATTTTTTATTTACTGATTTATATTCTGATAAGTTGTAAGTAATCGAACAATCGAAAATTATTTAAAATATATGGCACTTAAGTAGATGTAATCTTACATTTACATTCATTCCTTCGTCATAAATCATCCATTTCTTTTCACTTTCAAAATGCTTTGTGTGCATGAAAGATAAGAAAACCTATTTACCTTTTTTCTTCATCATAGATAAATCAATTTCATCTGTTTACTAAATGCTGCCTGCTCACGAAAGGAAATTAAACGTATTTTAGTAATTATAACAGATCTTATTTACTTCATTTACTATGAAGATTGTTTTCGTTGATAAAAATTAAATAACCACGCAAGAAATTTCCGAAGTTCAAAATGAATTACGGCTGTTTGATTTTTATTGATAGGCGGAGTTTGTTTTCTATTTCTAGTGAAGTGGCACTCCTGATTGGGGGATTTGTATCAGTTTCAAATTGCCTTTTCCCTGAAGTCCTTAATGCCGTATGTCATGAAAATCCATTCAGTGGAAGCAGAGAACGAGCATGCATATGGATGGACGGAGCGAAGCAAATAATTGCTCAGGCTGGAAACGAAATGTGCTTAAAAATTTGCTGCATTTATTTCGTTCATAATATCATTTATTTTTGCCATATTTTGGTGAAGAAATATTTTTGCTTTGACGTGCTGTGTAGAGCTTGAGATATTCAATATCCGAAAATATCTATTATTCAAAATGGTTCAGGTCCTGACCATTTCGGATAAACGATCTTCTGCTGTATAACTAATGATTAATTAAAATTACTTTTCTCTTATTTATTGTTAAATACTTATTTTGTACTAGAAATGAAGCAAAGTAACTATGGTGCATCATAATTGAATTAATGATGTCAAAACTGAAGATCTTGGATGTTGATTGGCCAATGCAAATGTAAACAAGTTAAAAAAGAACTGCAGAGGCCTATTCCAAGAGTGCTTTTAAGAACGTTCATGAGAAATTTAGGATTTCCAAAATCAATTAAAAACTATGCAAAACATACCTCAATGCAGTTAACCCCTCAATGCCGTCAGGCATACTATTACGTCCTGCGGCAGCCCTAATTTATTTTATCTTTTGATACTAGAGACTTCTTTAAATCTAAATAACCTATATATATTTTGAAAGAGTAAGCTTTGTACGTCCTATCTATGTTTGTCCTGTATTTTTTTTCTCTTTTAAAAAATATATAATCAACGTTGAATTTTGCGATAGCATTTTCAATTTTGCTATGATATGATGGTGTTTCCACGTATAAAAGTCGCTTTTCAATGCAGCAAGGAACTTTTCCTTGGTGTTTGAAATGCAATGTAGGAACTGTGCATCATTTCAAAGGAGAGCACGTTTTTTATCCTCTTTTTTCCTGGTGGAGATATTTGGCTTATGTCATGCGCCTTCGTCGGTATGTAAAGAAAGAAAGGAAAACATCTTATGTCTGTCTATGCACAGCTTATTACAAATGTTTACAATGCAATTGATGAAGAATGGAATTAGGTTGAGTAAAAACATTTCTGTAAACATTCCCTTCCATTACCGCGCGATCCTTCGTTCATCGCTTCATAGAAGAGTGTCAATGTCAAAACAGCTGATTTCAAAATCCAAGGCCTACACTCTTCCGATAATTTAGTGCCACACCTCAAAGAGAGGCATTTTGTGAGAAGGATAATATAGGTCATATAATTTTCAAGACCTTTAGAATTTTATTTTAATCCCGACAAAAATTGCGGGGAATTGAGTATATCTATTTGTAAGTATTTGTTTATGTATAATATACGTTTAGTTTTGTGATAGAGTTTTGGTTTTTACCACGGACCTACGAATTTTCGGTTTCTAAAGTTGACCCATAAATACCTGAGGAAAGGGAACCCACCAAATTGGGTTCCTTTTCTTTGACATTTGAAAGAAGACGAGGTCTGTTTCCTCTTCAGATAAGTGCTTCGCTGCTGTGCTAGCAGGGCCAAAACATCGATGAAATGAGTAGGCCGGCAAAAAATCACGAAAAGCTCTTCTATATATTTACACAATAGGTTACTAGAAGTGTTTACTAAGCTATAAGGCATTTCTTGCTGAATCCAATTACGCATGTTAAATGTTAAACAGAGGTAAGGACAGTTTTTACGGCCTCTTGTAGTTCTATGTAGAAAACTGGTGAGGACAAGGCAATTGGCTAAGTGAATTGATTGGCATCACCCTAAAGCAAGAAGGAAAATATAAAGAATTGTATCAATATTAATACAGAAAATTGATATTTATAGAAATATTGAAAAGGACAAGTATATGAAAATTTTCAAGGAGGAGTTCAACATTGCATCATCAGCAGTGTACAGTATCAGAGCTTGAAAAAAACGATTTATGTTTATTTATAGTTTTGCAATAAGTAAATCAGATGAACAACATTGTACTTTCTGTAAATCTTAATTAAGCTGGTAGATAGTGTCTTATATGAGTAGTTTTTCATTGAAAGAAATTGAGGGTGCCCCTGATTTATTGAAAAGGCAAAAGATGTTCAAATGATGTATCACATTAAAACCCGGGTTGTGTTGAGGCATTTATATAGTGAAAAATACAGTTTTTATTCTACCACTAAACTATCAAGACGGACTAGCAACCCATTCTAAAACAGAATTGGTCTGCCTCGGTAATTCATTGGTAGAATATGCATCTGTCAAGTGGAAGATCTGGGTTTTATTTCTGTTCAAGGTAAAATTTAGTATCTGAAATTAGTATCTGAGTATGTCTCCTTACCAAATTTATAAGGATGGGATTATGATCGACGTTTACAGATGTGATGGAAACGGACGGTGGTGGTGAAGTCCTCCATTGACTGCACGTCATGGAGGGGTCTATTATGGTTGATGGGAGTAATAGCGGCAACTATTGACCATTCAACGAAACAGTGCTCTTGGAGTAGGTTGCAAGTGAACTGAGTGAAGCGTTATAATTGCTTTTATTATTGTTATTATACCGGCCTGTTGTTATTATTTTGTTCTGTTGTTATTTTTTATTATTATTATAAAAAGTATTCCATGAAAATGATGCAACATAGAGTACAAAGAAAAATTGTACAAACCCAAATTGAAATTTTGAGGCATATTGTTCAATTGGAAAGTAGGCAAGAACGGTCAGTAGAAGTTAGGGAAATATTTATAAGGTGGCCTTAATTTGATAGAGGAGATGAGACTTGCTTTATTGGCTCCATTCTTGAAATCTCTGTGCTTTTTGTCATGCAGAAATATATGATTCCTCACAAATTCAATTAGAATTTCTTCCCTCATTCTTATGAACTTCAGACGTGAACTATTCACAAACAGTACAAACTCGTACAAACACAGCTAACCCACAGCAAGTTAGATTCCACAGTATGTTTCATGTCATCTCACCTGATTGGCTGACGTGAACCAACCTGATGGGAAAGCTAGACTTCGACAAGGTTCGCTCCGTCTCCATCAATGGTGGCGCCAATGTACGGTGATCGTAATTAGTAGCATGGTTATCATGCTACCCAAGCTTCTGAAATGCCACCATCCATTTCCATCATGTCAGTAAACGTTGATCATAATCCCGGCCTAACACAAAATCAGCCTGTTTTGGTGATGTTTATCTAATTCTGTGTTAGCTGGTGAAAGTGAACATAGTGCTGCTGGTTCAAGCTTAAGAAAGACAATAACTATGCTTACATATTTTAAAGATTAAAGGCACACATACAGTGAAATCTTTGGTGCTTAAAAAGTTGGGTGTAGTACATGAATGGGCAGTCATTTTTCATGAATGGTTAAATAATTTTTTTCACTGCCAATAGATGAAATTTTTAGAAAAATAAAAAAACTTAAAAATAGTTTGTTTTCAAGCTCATCCTCCTAAATGAATTAATAATGTATGGTTGTATTTTTGCAAGAATCTTGCCTGTCAATGTTACTCACTTATTCAACCTATGGACCAGGGTATAATCTAAAACAGTGGTATCTGAAAGAATTTTCAGGTTCGCCACACTTGTGACCAACAGATCAGGGTTTTTGCCACATAATACAAAATATAAATATTATATGTAGGATTTAATTTAAATAAAAGGCTACAGTGACACATAATAATGATTTCAATTATTTATGAGTCAAATCATTAAATTTAAACATTGAATTTTAATGTGATAATTGACAATTCATTTGTCCATTTTTAGAATTTTAATGTGTTAGGTATATAAAATGATACAATGTATCTACTGGTGTATATTATGTGCATGGCAGTCACTGGCCAAACATGCCAATGTTGCTGTGCTGTCGGATGTCGTATTTTGGCTGTGTAGAAACTTGAAAGCCTGAGGTGAGAATGCAGGAATCATTATCGTGTATCACTGTAGCCTTGTTTTTGTGTAAAGTCCGATTTATAAAAATAATATTTTGTATTGTTGTGAAAATACCGTTTTATGTCAAATTTACTTAACCAGATATTTAAAAAATTAGTGCCAAGTGATTTAATAAACCAATAAAAAATAGTAGACTGTGAGCTTCATTTTGCCACATTTCAATGGCCAACTCGCCACAATTGGAGAGTGGCGATGGGGTTGGACACCACTGATCAGTGAAGCAGGAAGACAATTGCCACAAATTCCATCATCTGTTATATGACTATGCCATAAAAAATCTATTCCATTTTTGCAAGTAGTTTACATTTTTTTAAGTTTATATTTTGTGCAATTCAACATCTTTTTGAAATTGTCCATATTTTACACACTAGTAAATTGTCCATTCCATGACAGATTGAAGATTCTTTAATTTTAAATCGATACCCTTGAAGTACTGGCCTGCTGATTGTTCGTTAAAAATGTATATTCTTGAAAAACAGTTGATTACGAATATTAAATATTATTATTATTTGTAAAATTTTATAGGAATGTGTATTGAAATACTGAAAAAATACATATTTTGACAGGCAGTATCAATAAATAAGTGGATCAAACTTTTCTATATTTTTTCATTTATATAAAATAATAAATATTGTTATCTAAGAAAAATGTGTAAGTATTTAAAAATAACTAAAATTTACAATTTAATTTATATAGCGATATTTTTTATTGATGATAACAATACTGCATGAAGTAGCCATGGCAGCTAATTTTTATTTGTTGTGAAAGCCTTGAAAATAATTTTTTTTGCTTATTCAGATCCAATTTAAGTTTTATTAACTGGAGAAATAAACTTTGTTTTTATGCCCCTATGCATTTGGCCCAAGTTATGGTACTGAATCAAACCATGTTTTTAAATGTAAAAGAAAAACATTTGTATGTTTATCAATTTGGGAAATTAATTTCCTGCATTTGAGCTTATGTTCATATGTTAGACAGTAGTCACCCATCTAAAATCTGGTAGTGGTCACACCAAGTATTTGGCAAATGCAATGTCAAAATTGAACTATCCATTATTTAGTTCTTTGCATTAATTCTGATATTGGAAGTTTACTGATGGCAAATCAATAAATTAAATACTAGATACTTCACTTTTTGTCGAAGAACAGCATTTTAATTAAAATTGTGTTAACTTCATATTTCTGTATTGTAAAAATCTATCTCTGATGATTGCAGATGAAAATTGTGTTATGCATATGCAATGATATGCAAAAAAGACTATTTTTATACATATAACATTCCAAAATATTAGGTGTGTGCGAAAATAATATCATCGACTCGAGTTCAAGTTTATAAATAAATTAAGATATATTTAACCATTTTTGTTGGGTTTGATGCAAAACTGTCAGCAAAGCCTTCTTTTTCTCTATATTTATTATTGCGATTTTTTATTGATTTTTACCGAAGAATACAAACACTAGAATTAAAAAAATTAACCTGATGCATCGAAGGATGTTTTATAAAAAATTTGTCAGAGGTATAAACCATAACATAGGAATGGCAATTCAATAGTATTAGCTATCATGCCCATTCCAAATGATTAAAACAATCGATTCTGAAAGTAATAATTCTGAGTTTAAGAAACAAAAAAATGAACATTTCCTAAGCATTTAATAAAAAATTATGAATATTAACTAGAAAACTAAACAAAAACAATCAATTTCAATATTCAATTTTACATATTAATTACAGTGACCATTTGTTGGCATAAACCAAACAAAGCATAACATACCATAATGGTTGTCTCACAGATTTTTTAAATTAACCATTAAAAACCCATATTTTCCAATTCCTAGCTTTTATATAACCTGTAAGCTAGCAATTTAAAAATTTATTTGGATAGAGGAGAGATATCATTTGCAACAAAAAATTCTGTGAGAGCGCTATATTAAGATAGATTATATGTATAATTTTGGAGATAAAAATTCCGGAATGTCCCAAGACTTTCCTTGCAAATCCTCTAACCAGAAATTAAATTGCAGCTTGGCCCAAACTCGGGTATTTTGGAAAAAAAGAATGCCTCTTTGTCCTTCATCTCAAAAAGACGAATAAAATAGCACCAAAATTAGACACATTTGGTAAACATAGTGAGCACATGCACAATTTATACCTGACTGACTGACTGGTGGACACCATGAAAATAATATATAGTAAATAGCGACTTTGATAGTTGCAACCTCAATGAGTAGAAACAGACAAGTTTTTCTGCTCTCATGTTAGCGCAATATATTTTATAATACAACAGTTTTTTGAAAGCTTGAAATTATTCGAACTTTTATTTCAGATTGAATCAAGTCAAGTTTTAAACTGAAACTCGACTTTGTTTGAAATTTCAAACAATTTGCGCATCCCTACAAAATATGTGAAATATAGACCATTACTTCAAGGAATTCAACACCAATCTCTGTCAGATATTGAAATTACTAAAGAAATAATATTTAGTGAAAATGTTCTCTTATGCCATTTCAGTAAAAATAATTAATGAAATTGATGGGGAAATTTAAAATTCAAATTATTTTTCTTTAATTATAATTGTATAATAGAACCTTTGCAAAGGAATTTAATGTTTTGTAGCCATCCTATTATTTTGATCAGTAGACACCTTACTGTTACGTTTTCTTTTATTTTCTGTTAAACTGCATTATTTATTTAATTAAAAATTTCACATACAGCATTCGCCATTTTAGAGTGAAATATATAACATCATGAGTATAAATAAAAGCGAATAAAAAACAGGAAAAATACAGAGAATAATAATAAGAATACAACACGAAAGAGAAAAGGGAAAATAACCTGTGGATAGAGCACAAAGAAATCAGGTGAGAATGAGGTAAATGAGCTCTAGAACCTTTGATAAATGATTTACAGGAAAGGATAAACGGATCTATGTGGAAAGGTAGATAATTAAATAGGGTAGGAAGACGGAAAAAAAGAGAGCTCCTAACAATAGATAACCTTGTGGTTGGAATGTGGAGTAAATCCATAGAGCGTGTTGTTCTAGAGGGTACTCATAAACCGAAAGAGGCCAAGAGTTCTGGACTGTCTATATTAGAGTTTAAAATGTTATAACATAAGGAGAGGTCAGATTTTTGTCGAGATACCGAAAATTAGTCTAGGGACAAGGCCGTTAGGATGGCTTCCTTAGAGGAAGTCCGGAGAGAGGGTATACGATATTTAACTATTCTAACAAAGAAATTTAGTACGCAATCAAGAGAAGAAAGATTAGAGGCTGCAGCCATAGACCAAATAGGGGAAGCATAATTCACAACTGGGAAGACTAATGTGGAAAAGTATAATTTAAGGGAAGCTGCATCCTTTATGTCCGTAAATCTGTATAATATTCCTAGTAGGGACATAGCTTTGCGTTTTGTTGCAGTTATGTGTGCTGTGAAGTTTAACTTATTATCAATTAATACCCCTTTATGATAAAAAAGTGAATGTTTTAGGTTGACTGGGAACCATACTTCCGTAATAACATTTGCGTTTTATGGGAAAATAGGACTTCCACTTTGCAAACTTGCATTTCACGTGTTTTCCGGAACCAATTATTCGCAAAGTTTAAAAAGGTGGTGTAGTCTATGTGAATGTACGTAACTTCCTTGTTAATACGTTCATGTCTTGTCCCCTGCAAAAACGTATTAACCAGGTTTTACTGTAATACTATTACAAGGAAGTTACATTCATATAGACTAAACCACCTTTTTAAACTTTGCGAATAATTGGTTCCGGAAAACACGCGAAATGCAAATTTGTGAAGTGCAAGTCCTATTTCCCCATAAAACGCAAATGTTATTATGGACGTATGGTTTCCAGTCAACCTAAAACATTCACTTTTTTTATCATAAATTATGCAGTTGAACAGAAAATGTAACAGCAAATGAAAAACTAGCATCATAAGTGAATTATCTTCAAAATGCGTAATCTCTATTAATAAAAGGCAATGTGTGTGTGTGTGGACAGCATATCTCGAAAACCAAGAAACTTGGAGACTTAAAACTTGGTACTTGAGTATTTTTTATACAAATTGTTTTCATTCATTCGTGTTCTGTCTTGCGACAGGTTCTACCAATTAATTAATTAATTGGTTTTGACTAGGGAATATACATACATGGTGTGGTGGTTTCCCATTGCCTGCCACACCGGACTCACACACAGAAGGGAGGAGGGAAACCCGGTGCCGGCATTTGCCTGCTCTTACGAAGAACACCAGGGGGGCCAACTGCTTAATGTCCCTTCCGAAGGACGGAACAGCTAAATTTGCGCGGTTTCCTCAAACCATGCAAACAGGGGGCCGGGTGGCCTTGAGAAAAAATCCTACTCGCGCAGGATTCGTTCCCGATGACTTTTTCAAGCATCGGGCGAGTAGCAGCCAGCGTCCTAACCACTACACCACCGGCACCCACCACCATTGTTTTATTACTTCGTTATTTCGATGTAGCAAAGCGAATAACGCAGTTTTCTGATCTGTTGAAAGGCTTAATAGATGTTCATTCAATCGGAGGCAACAATGTGGTCACTTTGGCAACATCCAGAAAGAGTACAAAAAAACCATAAAATTTCGAAAAGAAATGCGTATTTCTGACAAATCCTTATGTGTATCATCTAAACATTGCAAGTATAAGATATTTATAGAGTTAGCTGTTGAATAAAGCAAAAACAGATATTCGGTCCATATTTACGTATTTTAATGAATGATTGATAAAACCTTGCACATTGAAAAAATCGGAACTCCTGTGTAAACATATGGGAAAATATAATCATGTAGTCGAGCCTGGGACACTTATGTAAATAAGTTTTCTTGATGTCTCCTAGTTGGCAGACATAAAATGGCGTATACAGCATTTCTCTATGACAAACTGTTCAAGAGATAAAAGGGGGGGGGGCTGACGGACGTACAGACATTGAGTAATTATATATGAAGGATAATAATAATAATCAATAATTGTATTTCTCAAAACAATTAGTTATAACATAAAGTGTAAATATCAATGTAGATTTTAAATATTGTTTTAAATTGTAACTTTTATTGTAAATTGAAACTATTATTGTAAATTGTAAATATTATTGTCAATTATAGTTAGAATAATAATAATTACGAAAGAAATAATATAAATATTTTATTATAAATAAACTTTTTTGAAAGGGAATTCCATCATTATTACTAAAAAGTAACCCATAAATTTATAAAAATGTAGGGCATGGCATAATTTGTCGAGCCCTGCTTGTGATCTATATTTCTGCTTCTGTAATCGTAGTATTTTCACATTTATTATGTATGCTTCCTTTAGTTTTTTTAATTGATGCAAAAATATCTAATTCTTAAACATTGCTTGGAAATTTTCAGTTTAGAAATTGGCTTATGCTATTTCAATATTAAAACGGTGAAGTGCTTTTGGTTTATTTTGGTTTGAGTAAATATTTTTCACTATTGTTAAATTAGAAATGATTAGGTTAAAATAAAAAAATAAGTACACTATTATATTTATGAGGAGAGAGAAAGAAAGGCTAGAGGCATTTGAAATGTGGGTGTGGAGGAGGATGGAGAAGGTTAAGTGGATGGATAGGATAAGGAATGAAGCAATACTAACAAGGGTGAATGAGAAGAGAAGATTACTTGAAACAATTCAGAGGAGGAAAAGTAACTGGTTAGGGCATATCTTGAGAGGAGAAGGTTTACTATTGATGGTGTTGGAAGGATCAGTAGAAGGTGAAAGGAAAAGGGGACGTAGAAGAATAAAAATGTTTGATGACCTGAAAGAAAGTGGAGGGTATCAGGAAATGAAAGAAATGGCAAGGAACAGAAAGGAGTGGAGACAACGCTGGTGCCAGGGACCTGCCTTGAGGCAGAACACCTCATGATGATGATGATATATTTATGAGAAAAAATAGTGCTTTTTAGTATGCACTGGGGGCTTGGCCGCTAACGTGACCCCTTAACCCATGGCTTTGCCTCACTCAGGTTTTTTTCCATCGGGTATGAAAATCAAAAAATTCTAAATTACATGTTATTTTACCTCTTTAAGTAACAAAACAAAAACAATATGTGCGCTCCATCCTTCGGAAGGGACATTAACCCTTTTGCTCCCAGCCTCCATCAAGTGGTATATGCGAAAAATGCCAGGCTTTATTGATGAATATGTACGTTTTCGGATAGAAATTTATATAAAAGCTAATATTAATATTCTGAAGCTAAATTTTATTATTTATTCTCTTTAAACATGCAGGATATAGAATACAATTTAATTATGTTGTTTTCACTGCGTTTAAATTTAGGAAAAATATTTTATTCATAAGTTTAATTATAAAAAATATCAACTTTTACATTTAGATTATAAAAATTGTGCATAGAAAATTATTGTTGTTAATGATTTTGTTAATATTAGTTATTGCTATTAGTTTTTAACCTGAAAAAAAAAATTATGCTCGTGGCATAATTTTTGCAATAATTACACTTAATTTCATTAAAACATTGCGCCCATCACCCACACACATTTTATGTAATTATATGTATTCTAAAGTACTAATGAATTATGTTGTAGATTATCATTATATATCGACGACTCTTACAGAGGAGGATATATAATGATAACATATAGGAGGATACTAATGTCCAGCCCAAACTACAAAAGCTAGAGCTGAAAGTTTCAGTTTTTGTAGATATGATGGAGAAACCTACAGATAAAATGAGACTTCTCACCTAAGTGACATGAGTTTGACTCCAGAAATTCCGAAAGCATTGTGCCATTTTTGTAAATTAATTTTGGGCACTTGCCCGTAAGCTAGAAAAATAAATTTTCAGTGTTGCTAGACGGCCACAATATCTATTGAGAATTATTGTTACTTTTGTTTACAGTGTCCTGGGTTCGACTCCAGATACCCCGGAATATCTCCCATAAGATAGCATGGGAAAAAGTTATCCCAGTGTGTAGACCAATCTAATAGGTTTAGGAAGCTGAAATTTTGCAGGTCTATAGAATTTTTCTCATAACTAACTATAAAGATCGAAAATTTCAAAATTGTTAATTTTTAGGGGTTGTTTTAACCCCATTTGTACTTGAAAGTTTAATAATTTTTATCTTGGAAACTATATGCTGTAGGTTCGAGTTTTTTAAATCATTTTGTAGAAAATTATACATAAAAATAAATGAAATTTTGAAAAAAGCTTAAAATGTCGACCACTAATAATTCGCAATTGTTTAAACATATTTTTGAGGTTTATGTATTACCGAATGTGCTACGGAGCTGAAATTTTTTTTAGAGGTAGTGTTTGTAAAAAAACGAAATAGGAATTATAGAAATTTTGATATTTTAATTTATTTGGCAGTTCAAAATTCTTGACGTTTAAACTAATAGGTATATGTTTAGATGCTACGGGGTGAGTTAGAAATCTGAAAGTTTAAAGTTATTTAGAGTTTAATCTATAAAAACGAATAAACATTTCAATATATCCATGAAATTTTATTGCGGCCGTTAAAAGTTATTTAAATTTTAACAATTAGATAAATGTTATTTCACTTCTAAAAGTGCTACAACTTTAAAATTTGGCAAAAATGTCTAGCATTAGTACCCCATAATGGAAAAAGTATAAAATTCTTAAAATTGCAAAGTTTGGGGATTGTATTAATCTATTATTTTTGCATAAGGGAAAAACGAAAATCGCTGCGGAGGTGAAATCTTTAGAAATAAAAAAATATTTGTAATGATGAAATATCTGTCTGAGAAATGAATGTTTTTTTATGTTGAGATGATATGCTTGCAGAATGCAAGCACCAACTACTAGTATAATATATGTACATATTATTTATATATATTTGTATATTACAAAACCAATGAGAATATTTAGGCTTGTCCAAAAAAATATTTTAAACTTATATTAATTTATTCGTGGTACTTTGCAAAAATTATTTTTAAAAACATGGAAATACATTACTTATTATTAATAGAAATGAAGTAACTCCTTTCCCGCATCCAAAAATCAAATATCAATTGGCTAAAAGTAACTATAACAGGCATGATAAAGCACTGCTACGACCTTTTCTAAGCAACACCAGATGAGCTACTGTGGAAAAAATAGCTGGTGTTCTTCCATTCGAAAAATAAAGCAAGTATTGCAATTCTATTGAGATTTTCATTGACAGAGATGAGTAAGCATCAGAAATAACGGATAAGTGTTTACGAAAGCCATCTGACTCACAGAGACGAGAGGGACAGAGCGTAAACAAACGCGGCCGATAGATTGGCCAGTGGCAGTTTTCGCACTTACCCCAAGGGTCGATATATCAGCCGGCTGGCAGTATAAGGGTTAAGCAGTTGGCTACCTTGGTGCTCTTTGTAAAGAGTAGGCTAATGCCAGCACTGGGTTTCCCTCCTCCCTTGTCAGTGTGTTCCGTGTGGAAGGAGTAATGGCTGTAATAATCCAAGAGGTTGATTAGTCAGAAATTTCATGCAAACAAACAACAAAAACGTGATATAAAAATTGTTTTTTACTAATTTTAAATCTAATTTTTTTATTATAAAAAAAATAGTTGAAAGAAACAACGTATATCGCAGAGTATAGGTCGGTCTGGCATATAAGTTGACATAATTTTTTAGCCCAAAAGTGCATGATTAGGCATATACTCTCCGTATAAGTTAAACCCCTACTTTTGTATACTAAAAAGTACCAATTATAAAAATTATCAAAATCAGCAAAGTTCTTATGACAACATATTAATTTATTAAATCCTTACAGTCAATTTTCTATCAGTATCAAAGATGTTGGAATAATGTAATGTAATGCAGTATATTACCCTATTAGAAAACCTTGTAACTCCAATATTGTTAATTTTGCAGGAGAGCAAAAAATGTGTTTCATGTGTATCATTCTCCTCATGGAGTTACGAGGTTAACAAAAATTACTTTCTAACTAATTTAGAATTAATTGGAGTTTCAAGGTTGACTAGACACTTGAGTTTAGTCCTTACCCACGTATCTCCATTTTGATAAAAATTGGAGTTAGGAGGTTTTCTGAGCGAGGAAAGATATTTTTACATCGATTAATTAGTCACTTGTCAAAATTGACAAAAATCTACCCCTAGATCATGGCTCTGTTTTCAAGAAGAATAAAATACGAAGCTGGCTTTAAATTAAAAGTAATAGCATTTGCTAAAAATTCTAATAACATTCCTGTGGCAAGAAAATTCTGTGTAAATGAAAAAATTGTGTGCAATTGGAAAAAGAATGATGCCCAAGACTAGGATGACCAGGCGTCCTGGATTTGTCCCGGTTTTCAAAGTTTTCTCCCGGTGTCCCAATTTTTTTTAGGAAACATAAATGTCCTGATTGTTTTTTTGTAAGCAGTTTTTTAAATTTCTGATTAGATGAAATCAATTTTAACGTCAAACTTGATCTTCTAAATATGATTTCATAAAAGGCATTCACGTTTCAAGTGCTGGAAAAACCAAAGACCCATGGAAGTTCACCAAGAGCTGATTCTAAGAAAATAATAACAGCTGGCCAGGCTTTTCCCTTCCTTTTTAAATACAACTTAAATGTGATCTATAAAGATTTTTATGATCAAAATTTGATCAAGGCAGGCAGAAGTACTTTTAAATATGACTGAAAACACCATTGACTCCAAAAATGTTTTATTATAATACTGCTTAATTATTCACAAAATATGTGAATTTGTTATTACAATAAAGAAAAGTTTGCTCTTTCTTTTGTACATTTTTTTAAATTTAGTGCACAATAAAATAATATCAAAATTCCTATTGTCCTGGTTTTTTTTGGAAAATTTCCTGGATTTTCTCTTTCAAAACTCACTTTGTCCCAGTTGTGACCATCAGCATGTGGTTACCCTACCCATGACAAAATGTATATTGAGAACGGGTAAAACTTATAGGCCTGATCTTGAGAATCATGTTGCAGAATTTGTCAATGAAAACAGAAAAAAATGGGTTAATCATAATGAGGAATGTGGTACATGTACATACACTAAAGGGGGCAAAAACAAAACCAGAATTGAGCCATGGTTTCAAGGCAACAGCAAGTTGGTTCAGCCGATTCATGGAAAGAAAATGTTGGGTATTTCGGCAAAAGACCAAGATTTCTCAGAAACTACCACAAGACCTCGATGGCAAACTCACCAGTTTCCTTCAGTATATCATTCGAAAGCAACAGGAACACAGCTACCTCATTTCTCATATTGGCATTATGGATGAAATGCAAATGAACTTGGACATGCCTAGCAACCGAACTGTTGACTTGAAAGGCATAAAAACAGTTCTCGTGTAAACAACAGGGCACGAGAAGACAAAGTTCACTGTGGTATTGGCCTACATGGCCGATGGCACCAAATTACAACCTATGATAGTTTTTAAATTGAAATCTGCACCAAAAATACCGTATTGACCCGAATATAGTGCGATGTTTTTTTCCTCAATATGTACCTTTGAAAGTCGCATTCGCACTATATTCGAGTACTTGTTGAATTCATACTACATTCGAATACTTGTATCTTTAAAAAATAACTGCGCATCGGCGCGTTTCATGACGTGTTTCAGCGCATATTTTTATAATTGCGTCATTGTTAGTGCATTGGACGTTCATGTTACGATGCTACATTGTACAAATATACTCGGTAGGTGTCTGAGGAGATCATTCGTACTATATTCGAATACTTGTAACTTTAAAAAATAACTGCGTATCGGCGTGTTTCATGACACGTGTTTCAGCGCATATTTTTATAATTGCGTCATTGTTAGTGCATTGGACGTTCATGTTACGATGCTACATTGTACAAATATACTCGGTAGGGGTCTGAGGAGATCATTCGTACTATATTCGAATACTTGTAACTTTAAAAAATAACTGCGTATCGGCGCGTTTCATGACACGTGTTTCAGCGCATATTTTTATAATTGCTACATTGTTAGTGAATTGGACGTTCATGTTACGATGCTACATTGTACAAATATACTCGGTAGGGGTCTGAGGAGATCATTCGTACTATATTCGAATACTTGTATCTTTAAAAAATAACTGCGTATCGGCGTGTTTCATGACGCGTGTTTCAGCGCATATTTTTATAATTGCTACATTGTAAGTGAATTGGACGTTCATGTTACGATGCTACGTGGCGTCACATTACCCCCCTTTAGTACATAATTCATGAGTTTATAGGTAATTTAAATGTGCAAAATAGAGAAAATTAAGTGTTTTTCGTCTTTTTCTAAAATTCCTTTCAAAATACTTGGGGTCGCACTATATTTGGGGTCGCATTATATTCAGGATAATACGGTAAATCTATTCTTAGCAAAGTTGTTTCTAGATTCAATGCTTCAATGTTAATGTATAAAAGACTTGTTAATTATGAATTTCATTATTTCCCAGATGTATCTTTCATGCCAAAGAAGAAAGTTCGCAAGCTTGAGAGAAAGTTAGTTCCTGTCTTAGAAAAACTGAGTGCTGAAGAACTAATGGAGACCAATACTTACCAAAGGTTCAATCGTTCCATTGAAATGATATTTGACAACACTGAAGATTTGGATCTAAATGCAGAACTAGGTAAGTCATTCTGCACATAAGTGAAGCCTTATCCTTCGGTCTTATTGTAGATAGTGTTCCTTTTGATCATTTTATATAGATGTATAGAATTAATTTTTAACTATCAGCTTTCTATTATTGTTATTTTTATGCTAATATACATAAAGGGAGAAGGGGAAACTGTTGGCAGTAGCTGGTTTTTTTTAAGAATCATCAAGGGGATGTATTACTTGGTGTTCCTTGCAAATAATGGAGAACCAACTTGCATGCCCTCCTTGCGACACCCAAGTAAGGGTCAGTACAAACTTAGGTTGAAAGCTGGTCTTTAGCTCTAGATTTGAATTTAGACCGACTAGGGGAATGCCAGCACACCACTCCATTCTCTGCTCCCTCACATAATTTAAGCATTTCATTAAACAATATTTATTATAGATGGGAATATTTCTAATATTTTTGAGTATGTTATACTGTGATTTGAAGTATGTGGTTAGAATATCATACAGTGAAATATCCATTACTTTGGAATGTTTTGTCTCATAAATTTTCAAATTAGCAAGGTTTATATTTTCCTGTACATATATATATATTCTGGTTGTAAGCCTCTTTTACCCTAAAAAAATCAGCCTTCAATCTCACTCAACTGTGACACTAACTCCCTCATTACCTCACCAACATCTTAGTCAATATAAAGTTCAAGTATCCTTTTGCCCAAAGCTTCTAAATTAGGAAATGAGGATTATAATTGTATAAGTATAATAAAAGATAAATCAATTTAGTTTTTATTAGTCATTCAATATTTTTTATTTCCTCATTCAATGTTCAAGAATAAGGACTTCATTATGAAAAAATTCAAAAAGTACTCATCTCAGGTATCTCCAATAGCCATAACTAGGTTATGGTTTTTCATATTAATTAAATATAATATATATAATTTCATATATAATTAAACAAATCATCTGAAATTATAGGGATAGGGCTAATAGGGGTACATATATAATAAATAGTGAAGGTTTACTTATTATCTTTGCAGAAGAAGGTGCTGATGTTCCTCCTGAGGCTTTGATAGCCAAGTATCAGCTTCAGGATATGTGCAGTGAAGCAGCAAAGCTGAAAACGCTGGGTGCTATGGAATCAATACCACCAGAGCGTTTAGTTAGGCTTTTAAATATTCTTGAAAAAAATATAAGAGATGGAGCCAAAGTATCACCGATAGCAGATCCTGTAAGAGCCAGTTTTATTATACCATTATTCATTTTTTTATATATCTAAGAGAGCATCCTATTTCAACTTTAAATGTTTGGAATAATTCACTGATAGGTGGTAAAAAGAGCAAAAGTCAAAAACTCACATTTTTCAGAAGAGCTTCAAGAAGTTTGTAAAAAATCCTGCAAATCAGAACTAAGAGACACTTTATAACCCATGTCCATGTCTTTAGAAATTATGACACTGACTTAGGCACTTTATACCAGTTGAAAGAGGTGAATTTTCTTAACTATAAACACTATACCAGTGTCCACTCCGTACAATATGTGTTATTTTCCAGAAATAGTAATATTTTGCAAATCAAACTATTTTCCCGTGCATTGGTAGTAATTACACTCCAATATACTCATTACCCTAAGAACAAACAACTGAAAATTACCCTTAGCAGTCAACCTGTTAAAGGGAGTTGATTTTTCAAGTTCTGTCTCACCTGTTTGTTTGCGTCTTTTGTTAATGCTGTAAGTTTCCAGAATAATCATTGCAATTAAAGTTGGATGATCTACCACCCCAATATAGACAATTTCTTTTCATGTTCTTGTTTAAAATTACCATATATCACTGTGTATAAGTCAACCTTGATTTTAGGGGTTGTAAATGCATTTGGTCCTATACTCTATTAGTACACCTATACCCATATACTCTATTAGTACACCTAGTACCCGACCAACATGATTTTCATTTAAGGTGAAATTGTTTTAGTCGGACACGAATTTCTCTTAAGAAGTAATGTAAATAGGAGGGATGCGTTCCAGAATCCTAACCTGATTGACATATTTTTATTTTTATTCCTTTACCATGACTATACATTGGTTAATGCTTAGTGTATTTTATTTGTTTATGTATATTTCATACATGTAACTCATTTTTACAGAAAAGAAATGATGATAATGTGGATGGTTCATAGCATTGCTTCATAAATCCTTGTATGGCGAATGCTATCACATGTTTGTTCATTGATCTCATAGCGCTTAAGTAAATCTAGTTGTTACTCTGGCGATATAACATTTCTTGGTTTCTTACTCCCACCACCAATAAAATGTGAACCATAAACTCAAGCGTATTTTTCATGTAGATGACAGCCATTTTGAATCAGCTGTTCAACTGTTCACCATTTATTTAGCAGGCATTATTTAGAATATTTGTAAAATGATAATTTTAAACAAATATCTAAGAATTAAACATTATTGTTTTAATACATGAAATAATTTTTCAAAAGATACCAACATACGATCTATAAAAAATTTAAAAAATGGTGAAAGGAAATTTAAAATTTATTCAAGAATGGTATTTTTCTACATTGCAGTTTAAAAACCGTGTAATCCCTCGCCTTCTGCATCAGACTCGTAGATATTGTCAAATTCATCCTCTAGATCAGATGTTACGATAATGGGCTCATTGTCATCTACAATTAATGAAGTGCAGTGCTAAAGTTTGTTTCTGTTTCCTCTTTCTAGACCTTTTTCACAATTGTAGAGAAGTCATAGAGAAAACCGAACCAAATAAAATTCTAAAATTCTAACCGAATGACCGGTCGTGTTAGTCAAAAACCAACCCTACTTTAAAAATCGTGTTAAACTGAAATCATGATCATGTGTTAGTCGGGGATTGGGTGTATACCTACTTTCATTTTACAAGTATTAAAAAAATTATTTTACGGACATTCTCCAAGTTCCTTGTGATCAAATCTTTGACTAAAACATTAATACGAACATCTCTATTATGTGTCGATTGGAAAATTTGAAAGCTTTGATTCCTTGCAAGAAAGAACCAAGATTTTTTATTGTCATGACTGTTCTAAGATTTCTTCGATTCACAATAATCGAGAGTAAATATTCTTACTGTGTCATTATTATTATTAATAATAATATTATCATCATTATTTCTTCTTCTGTTGCTCAATTTCTTTACCAGATTTGTTACGAAAAAATATCGGATTTTTTATGCAACTTAGAGATTTTTGTTCATATATTGAAACACTGGACAAGATCTTTTTTTTCATAACTTCGAAATTTCGTAAAACAGGGCAATGTAAATCAATGTCAACCTGTATAGTCGTAATAAAGGAATGACATTAAAAATATGTCAATCAGTTTAGGATTATTTCTTATGAGAAATTCATGTCTAACACAATTTCACCTTACACGAAATTTTTTAAGAACGCATCTATTGTGTTAGTCGGGGACTGGTTGTATTTGCTTTTGTAAAAAATCTAAGGAAAAGCTGAAATGCACAATTCATATGAAGAAAGTAGTTTATTGGCCTGTTGAAAGGGGTTACTAGCACTGGTTTCAATATTTAATCTGTAAATTGGAAGATTTTTGGGGGTTACCTCATATTCTGTTAAATATGATATATGATGGAAACAGAACGGTATGTTTTATTACAAAGATCGTAAAAGTGTTATAAATTTTTATAAGGTCTATAATGTCATTACTTAATGAATATATATGAAAAAAGTATATTGTATTACTTAAACTTGGAAAAGCTTCTTATTGAATTTATGTTATGGCTCCTTTTGATTACTATTTTGTGTAACATTTTCAGTAATGCATTTGATTTTGGGTGTGATTTTTCAGGATGATGATGAAGAAGAAAGCAAGTTGTGGTTAGAGCTTACTATGGAACGAGTAATGAGAGCTGTTGATGCCTCTTTAACATCACTGTATATCATGACATCACCAAATATGCCAAAAAGAATATACCTGGAAGATGTAATTGACAGGGTTGTGTTATTCACTAAGTACCAGCTGCAAAATACCATTTATCCATCATTTGATCCAGTATACAGAGTTGACTACAAAGCAAAAGGTAAGTGTCAATTTAAAAGAATTGTCATTTATAAATTTGTGAAATATTTTTATATATATTATTCTTTTATAGATAATTATTCAAATCAAAGAAAGAAAAGAGCTCAGGCAAAAGAAGTAAGGGAAAAAAGTATTTTAACATTATACACTAAATTACATGAGGTTGTAGCCCTCTTAGCTGAACTTTTAAACATTCAAGTTCTTACGGATACAGCTGTGCTTCATGTGTCTTCATTGGGTGTGTCACCATTCTTTGTTGAAGGGGTTAGTGATCTACAGCTATCCTCTCTGAAGTTAGTTACCACGGTATGTATATAATTTTATATTAACAAATACTTTATTTTTTTACTCTAGTGTCATTCTTTAACATGTTATTATTTTATTGCAGATTTTTACTAAATATGAGAAGCATCGAAGACTGCTTTTAGATGATATTTTGGCATCAATAGCTAGATTGCCAAGTAGTAAAAGAAGTTTGCGTACTTACCGTCTTAGTTCAGAAGAAAATATTCAGATGTTGACAGCTTTAGTTCTCCAACTCATCCAGTGTGTTGTATCGCTTCCTGAAAGATTGGTCTCAGATGGGAAGGAAAAAGTAAAGGAAGAGGGGAAAGAGAATGAAGAGGAACAAAAGGACAAAATGTCAAATGTTAGCCCTCTGTCAAAAACTAAATACAAATTTTAAATTAATTTTATTAGTTATATTAATTCAAAATTATTAATTTTAGGTTGATCGAGATATGCTGATGGTTAATAAATATGAAACTGCTATGAGAACTGCTGCAAACTTTTTGTCTGTTTTCCTCACAAAATGTGGAAGCAAAAATGAAGAAATTGATTATAGGCCCCTTTTTGAAAATTTTGTACAAGATCTTTTAACAACTGTTAATAAACCTGAATGGCCTGCAACAGAGCTTCTTTTAAGTGTTCTGGGAACACTTCTGGTAAGTGATTATTTCTGAGTTTTAGCCTTTATATTTGCTGGATGTATTTGAAAATATATCTTTAAAATATTTATGGGAGTTGCAAGCACCAAAAGTATTTATTTGTGGCAAAGCATGAATATAATTTCTATATGTGGCAAAAGCAGCAAAACGTCTAAGCTAATCTCTTGTTGAAATCCTCCTTATAGCATAATTGCCATCTTGTTCCTAATTTAATGTAATTATTTGTACATTAATCTCTTTGTTTTGTTGTATCATGTGTTTGTCCAAAGCAGAAATATCTGTGTAATTAAAATTTTAATATCTTGCTTGGTGATAACACAATTCTTCACCTCCCTTTCTCCTCTTGTGAATTTAATTCATTAAAGAAGACATACTATATACAGTGTGTCCTTGATTAGCATCGTTAATTCATGTTAAATGTCAAATGAATCAATATTTCCCATAAGAATCTATGTTATACAATATAATTGGTTCCAAATTGGTTCATAATCTCTTGAAACACAAAAAGACGTCAAATACTGTATTTTATGGAGCTTTATGGTGCTAAATTTGATGTGAATTGTATTAGAACATATATAAATCAATATAAAATTATTATCAGCATAGAAATGGCATAAAATAAACATGACATGCAGGCCTGATGGATGGGGGGGGCAGTGGGGGTCACTGCCCCAGGGGCCGAGGGCCGTCATGGGGCCCAGACCCAAGGTTTGGGTACTACTAGCCTAACGTCACTTTATTAGAAAATTCACCATCTATAAATAATTATTATGAATTTTAGTAAAAAAAATTATATCGCGTAAGAATTGTAAATAAAATATGTTTAGTGATGTTGTATGCATTTACATTGCTACTTGATGTTACGTAATGTGGATGTCCATATCATGGGCGATCACTCAACTATTCTATTTCAATCATTCTAATTATTGTGGACTTTTAGTGTAGATGATAGTTGAACGAGTGTTCTAATTCATATACTACACATTGGAAGATGTTTATGTTTTCTATTGCCAGTATACTCATAGTGTGTTTAGCAAAGTTACTGTTATCATGTCAATTATTTTTTCTTGAAAGTGTGAATTATAAAATAGTTATCTTCGCTCTCTTAACTTAATTATAATCATCAGAATACTAAATATTTAGGTTAACTTAGACAATTTCCTCATAACTCTGCAGCTTTAAACCTGGCCTTCATATAACATGGGGTGCATTCTAATAAAGTGCTAGGTAATGTGGATCAGTGTTGTGTGAACCTGGCTTCATGTACTGAAAGGGGGTTCCATACCTCTTCAGGGTCTTTTCAAGTAGAAAAATTCCCGAACCTATTATTGATGCATATACAGGTTGTTCCAATAGTCCTTGAACAAATTAAAAGTAAATTAAAAAATTATTATTCATAGCTGGGAGACAAACTTATTTCATTGAATAGAACGTCTCAAAAAGTTTAATACATTATATTCATCACTTTCTTTTATTTGATAAATCAATTAATAAGCTTAATACGCAACCTTTTTGAACTTCACACATAATTGGTTCTGGAAAACTGATGGAAAATGCAAATTCACGAAGTTCATGTCCTATTTTCCCATAAGACGCAATGTTATTATGGGAGTGCGATTCCCAGTCAACCTAAAAAATTCACTTCTTTATCATAAATAATGCAGTTTAACAGAAAATAAAAGAAAACGTAACAGCAAATGAAAACCTAGCATCATAAAGTGAAAACATTTTTTAATTACCATTGAAACGCATAATAGCAAATGCAAACCAGCATATTACATTCTGTATGTGAATTACTTGAAGTGTTAAGTCCTACTTTAACAGACAATATAATATGCTCTTCAATATTGTCATGCAGAGTCGAGCATGTATTAATGTTAAACTCTTTATTTCTTCAGGTAAAAAATTTCATCAACAAAAGCACTGACATGTCTCTGAGAGTTGCATCTTTGGATTATCTTGGTGTGGTTGCCGCTAGGTTACGGAAAGATGCTGTATTGTCGCAGTTAAAGCTTGACACAATTGATCAAATTATCAAAGAAATCAAAGAAGAAGAACAAAAAGAGAGTGAAGAATCTGGTGTTTTAGACAAGAAAAAGAAAAAGGTAAGTAAATAATTGTTTCCTATTTTGAAATATTTTAAAATTGATTATAGGGCATCTACCAAGTAACATAGAGTTCTGTGTGAACCTCCGAAGCACCATTGCTGAGTTCCATAAACGCTGCAAGTATGATAAACATTATATGATGTTGTTTCCCAACAGTTGGTCATGGTACCCATAGAAAGTCTGCTCTTCTCTTGCTCATGCAACTTAGAATTATACCTGTTTTCTGTGTGCCTATAAGGAATGCAGTATTTTAGGCATGCTATTCCAGTTGTACACAAACATACCTATAAAGTTAAGGAAGATTAAATATAAACAGGCTAAAGTGCCACTTGAAAGCTTTTTTCTTTGGTTTTATGGAAAAAGTTATTATTATATTGCATTATTGGCAGATCTGCAATAAGGCCAATGTATGTAATAGCTTTGAAATGGCAGTAAAAGCAGGATTTCAGGACAGGAATGAAAAAAATTAATATTACGCAGATTTTTGATTAATTAGACCAGGGGTCGGCAACCTACGGCCCGCGGGCCACGTGCGGCCCGCAAAGCTGTAATGAAAAAGTTATCAGGAAAATTTCTCATGGGCAATTTTATATTTTTTGAGTAAAATTATGGTCTCAAAGCCTTTTCGGGTGAAGTTTTAACGCTAGTAAATTATGTAGACTTTCGTTCATATGAAATCACAGAATCTCTAAAAAAAAACTTCTGATTTATTCGTTCATCTGGCCCGCCGAGGCTTTCTTGACGCCCAATGCAGCTCTCCGAAACATTCACAACTGCAAATGTGGCCTGCCATGCAGAAAAGGTTGCCGACCCCTGAATTAGACTCTTATGATCCACAGATGGATGGATGGCCAGACAGACCAACAAACTAGATACATGAGCAATTCTTTTAAGGAAAAAGTGCCAAAAAGTCAGAAAAATAATTTCACTTAGGGGTGGGAAATTTCTGAATCCGCCACTGGTCATTAATATTGGAATGTTACACTGAAGAATGGAAGATTATACATTAAATATTCTTTCAGAAATTTTTTACATTTTTCATTAAAGAAATGGAGATGAAGGATGACTTCTTGCAAAAATTTTGAAATTATAGTTTTAAAACTAATTTTAGCAGGAATATACTAGTACTGCTTGAGAATCATGTATCTCTAATATATAGATTGGAGATAAATCCAGATTGTCAAGGATTTGCCTCTGTTGAGGAAACCATTGCCACCATAAGTACCTCTTTAAACATTTATGTTTAATATGATTATATCTTTCTTGTATCATTTCTCTCGAAAAGGTTTTGTAAAATTTTCTGATTTAATTCCAGCAAAACTTATTATAATTTCCCAAATTTCTTTCCTATCTTGATCCATTTCACTTCCAAGATTTTTTGTTATAATTAATATTTTATGAGATATAAAGAAAAGTTCATTTTTTGTCACCAGTAAAGTGGCACTCCCGATTAGGCTACGTAAACCATTTATATCATTCTCTTATTTTCGTTGCTCTTATGTCCTAAATACCAAATTTCATGATTATCTACCCAGTAGTTTCACAGATGAAACATGCCAATGGACAGGACAGACATGACCTGACTATAAGGTGTTCTTTTTTTACCTTTTTTAAAGAATGACTAAAAAGGCGCAAAAAATATGGTGCATGCTGAATGTGATGATAAACACAGTAGTTTCCTGGGAGGAAACTCCTTTCTCAGTGATTGCAACTGTTTCCGAAAAGCTGGTTTTTTTAACACCAATTAAGTTCACTTGCAAGAAGACTTCGCTTGACCTGAGATGCAAGGTGAAATACAGTGTCCAACCACTTTTGCAGAATACATATAATTTGATGATTATGTGATCACTACTGCTGAAAAATGTGCTGTTGCAACAAGCATGGACATCCATAGTGAGGAGGGAGCTGTGGATGAATCAGAAAGAGAAGTAGAAGCAGAGAAGCCATCCAAACACCCACATTTTACCTGTAGGGAGGCATTTGTAGTGATTTTCACCATGGAAATGATGTTATACGAAAATATTTTTGTCGACAACAGCTTGGCATAGGCAATGGACAAAATATTCAAGCACATTCATGAACTGTGACATAAAAAAGATACAAACAACTTTGTATTCATTTTTCAATAAGAAATAAATGTATGCGTACTATTTTTCAATTTTGGTGCTTTTTTCAAGCAGAAGTTCTACAATCAATCTCTTCTTACTTAAAAGTTTCTTACAGCAATCAATTCTAAGGGATCGTCCATAAAATATGTCATGCTTATGTTTGCTTTTTATATCCCCCTTCTAACACAGTTCACCCTTACTGTACTGCTACAATAGTTCAGTGTTATATATATAGTCATAGCAGAATTATTTTTCGTTGGCCTTAGTAGACAGGTCATTCGAGTATCTGCCAACGAATACTATGGTCGCAGGTTTGAATCCTGCCTCAGACATGGATGTTTGTGTTTGTCAGGGTTATATGTAAGAATGGACATGATTCTCCAAATATACTTTGAGAGAACACATATTTTTTTATAGGTGATGAACAATGGTGGAAACCCTGAAACTTAAACACAAATAGCTCATTAGCACTAAAATTCTATAAAAAATAATTTCTGACCACACTGATGGCATGGAAAGTTTGAACTAAACTGGAGAGAATTATTTCATGAAAGTTCCTATCTATTATCTACATGAAATTTCACACAACTGTTTTCCAGGTCTTATTAGAATGCATTTTCAAAATCTTTCAGCTGACTACACGCAATTGAACATCTTTTCTTCGAAAATGTGGCATAAAAGAGTAACTTAAAATATACACTGGGAAATTGTTCACTCGAGCCTATTATCTAAATGTGGTTAGGGTTGCCAACTTTTAAATAGGGAAATACGGAACAAATGCAACTTTTAAATAGAGAAATATGGTGCAACCTATTTTCGAAAGGCATGTAAGAATTTTTTTAGTTAAAATTTTTTTTTATTTAAATAAACACAATTATCAGAAATATAAATTTTAAAATAATAAAACTAAATACTCATTTACTTTTTTCACTTGTACTTCTTTTCTGATTTTGCTGCAATTGAAAGTTCTACATCATTTTTAATAAACTGAAGAAAATCACAACATGACATATCAGAATTAATAGACGGGGATATGATCAATACTTTCTTAGTAAAACTACACAATTTGAATGCATCTAACACTCCTTTAGGTATGCTATTGACTTAGTAAATACAATCTAACTTAAACTATCACAATAATATCCTTCTTTCATTAAATCATAGAATCCAATTCAATGAACCCATGAAATCATTTCCTTTTTTATTCTAATCTACACACATCAATGTTAGCAGTTTCACTATTGGTGGCAGTGTTTAAAGGTGCATTAACAGATTATCTATTTTGGCTATAATCTGAAGTTTCAGTAATAATATATTTGGTAGCTAAATGTGAATTTTTCCCTCGTAGAAGCGTGTAACCTGTAAATAATTCATGTAGGAAAGTATAATGTGGAGTCTTATTATTCCAGCCATGTTATCCAGGATCAGTTTTTAATACATTCTTAGGTAATGTAATTGCACAAGATATTTAGTTTAAAATGAGTAATTTGCACTAATTTTGCTAGTTCGGTCAATTTTCATCTAGAAAAATATCGAATTTTATATAAATAAATGTAAACTTCATTGTCAAAATAAATCCCCATGTCAAATCCCCCCCAGAGATCACACAATACCAAAAATAAACTGGTCACCAGATGCACTGCAATCAAGCGTTTCTCATGTTTCTGTGGATAAAATGTATCACTTACAGCTTTCAAAAAGCACAAACGAACAACTTGAACAACTATTTGGTGATACATTTGCATTCTTTGCTTTGATACAGAGTAATAAAAATGTATTCTTTTAGGATTGCTTGGCGTAAAAAGAACCCAAAAAAAGGCAGTTACCGTAAAATGTTATTTGAACATCTCATGAATTACAAACCAATCTAACAAAATTCGTTTGTATTTAATAAAAAATATATATAATTCAGTTGTTTATTTCTCTTACATCACCTTTTCTATGAGAATGAACTCAGACTTTTCTATTTACATAGAATCCATGGCGGATTTGGAAATTTCCTACTCCTAGGCCA
Source organism: Tanypteryx hageni (assembly GCA_028673005.1). Lineage (NCBI taxonomy): Eukaryota > Metazoa > Arthropoda > Insecta > Odonata > Petaluridae > Tanypteryx > Tanypteryx hageni. The sequence continues at coordinate 43,388,292 of CM054120.1, forward strand.
AATTGTTTTTCCGCCCCCTTTTAGGTGGTTTTTAAAAAATAATCGCTCGTGTATATGGTTTTGTCTGTCCATTCGTCTATCTGCAGATTGTAATGGTTAAATTCATCTAAAGTGTGCGTAATACTCATTTTTTTCATTCCCGCCCTGAAATCTTGTTTTTATTGCTGCCCCAAAATCTCGTCATGCCTAGACCATTGCCTACTTTGGCCTTATTTTAAATCCGCTACTGCATAGAATATTTACGTAATTTAGGTTGACTACTGACAGCTGGCAACGAATTTAAATAAACACCAATGTACATTGTGCAAACTTTCTCATATACGTATATACGTTTGATCGACTGTGTATGCATCTAAAAGAAAAAAACTTGCAAATCAAAGTTATCCATAGTTTAGCGTATATTTTAATACCACTGGTCGATATTTAGTAATTTTTTGGGACATGTAGCATAGTTAGTATTATTTGTGACATCAGGCTGTATGATTGAATGGATTTTAATCCAAATCCCTATAGCCATTTTTGAGTAAATTGAATTTTGTTTCAAAATATCCTAGAATAAAGTACCCTTAATTGTTGGGAAATATTGTTCATCTCCTCAGAGTGTCTATTATGAATGATATTATCCTCAAATATGATATATCAATCGATTTAGTTGAACCGTTTAGGCTGTAATATGATTTTGAGTAGATCACGGCGGAGGCATGATGTCATAGGGCTTAGGTAAGGTAGCTTAGCAGACATTGTAATGTTCCTGGATGCCATATAGTGATTTTAAGGTATAATAATTATAATTTATTAGGCCATTAACCAGAAACAATCTGAAATAGGCATTGTCACTACAAAACACAATATACAAAATGCACAAGAATAAGGAAATAAAAAACACAAGCGAACATAATTAATTTAAAAGCAGACACATCGAAAACACAAGTTCAAAACATAATGTCCATATGGTCCTCATTATATTCATCTATGGAATAGTAAGGTTTCTCTATTAACCAATTATAGAGAACAGATTTAAACCTGCTCAGGCTGACAGTTCTCACCCTGTCAGGAAGTCTGTTGAATAACTGGAGCATGATCACATTGGAACTACATAATTACTTGTCAGTCTTATTTGTGGAAGATCCACCAAATCTAGTACTATGGGTATGCACATCAGACCTTACTATAAAATTATCAATATTTTGTTTTACATGTAGGAGATTGGCGTAAATATAACAGCCATATAGAGTCATGATACCTGTATGAACAAATAGAGGCCTACAGTGCTCTCTATAGGATGCACCAGTTAGCGATCTTACTGCTTTCTTTTACAGCAGAAAGACTTGACTTACAGCTGAGGCATTGCTCCATAAACAAATACCATAGTTAATGTGACAGTGAAAAAATGCAAAGTACACACATCTAATATAGGATCTAGATACACATGATTTCAGCTTTCTTGTCATAAAGAGCACTTGAGACAGTTTTGATCAAATTCTCTGGAACCATTTTTGAGTAAATAAAATATTTCTAAAAATCGGCAAGAATAATACTACCCTTCATTTTTGGGCAATATCATTTTTATGAAAAAAGGGTCTGCAAAATTGATATATTGCACAATGAGATATCATTCGATTTTATTTAAGCATTTCGGCTCTAGAACAGCGAACAGACAGACATTCGGCATGGCGAAAACCACTTTTTTGGAACACCTGTGGGACACCTGAAACGTGTATTTCCATCAAAATCTCGAAGTCGAATTTTTTCACAATTACAATATACTTTCTCAATATACTACATATATGAGAAAGTAAAAATACCTGATAAATATCGTGCTTATTATATTATTCCAGGCATTTTTAAAAAATGCCTTGATTATAAATCAGGGAAATAAAATGCACAGCATATTGAGCCTACCAAAGAAAATGCCTACTCATTATCTCACGCCAGGTGCGCAGTATTAGTAGGCGTTTCGTGGGTGGCCTACCCTCAAAATATGAAGGGGCAAACCTCGTGTAATTCCGCATCCCCCATTTTTAATGGGAACTTTTTGGGGGGAAAGTGCGGGTATTACATGTGTAGATACGGTATTACCTTGAAATTATTTTTAAATAAACATTAGTATGTGTTCTACATTCAAAGTAAAAATAAACACAAAAATTCAAATAATGACTGACTTGTTCTAATTTTATATAGGCATTGAAAAAATTTGTTGACTTTTGCATACTAGATTAAAATCAGTTCTGGGAAGAGGAAATGGAAACTGGTGATAGTGTAACAATGTGCATATTTACTTGCTCCTTATTTGTTGAATCATCATGTGGTTTCATAATTCTGCAAAACTAAAACAGCATTTCTTGAAGACAACAACATATCGTTGTTGTCACAATCATTAAGTACAGCAAGCATTATAATATCATTATCTGGCACTTAAAGAAAATGGAAGAATAAACTTCATTCTTTTTGATGCCCACGTCCAGGGTTCTCATCTCAATTATAACTACTTTTAGACTGCACATGGAAAATATTCTACACATACATGCGTTCAAATGAAGAAATCCCTTCGGCCATCTAATGTGGTTTTTTCACCTAGTACTATTCACAAAACTTCGTAGATGCTTCCTTTCATGGTCATTTTTTTTAAATTTGGCACTGCGTGTGAATTTGGTTTATTGTACAATACAGTGTAAAATGCATTGATTTTTCACCATAAAAATGCTGTAAAATCTTGTTACAATGAATACCATTTCAATAAAAATATTTCCAAGTCCTGGCCAGCTTCCCTAAGCAATAGTACTTTTTAAATCTCTTTAGCAAGAAATTACCTATCACGGAAAATTCGGGGCTGCCGGTGGTTTAGTGGTAAGGACGCTGGCTGCTACTCACCTGCTGCTCGAAGGGGCACAAATCCTGCACAAGTAGGATTTTTTCTGAGGTCACCTGGCCCTCTGTTTGTGTGGTTTGAGGAGACCGCGCAAATTCAGCATTCCGTCCTTCGAAAGGGATGTTAAGCAGTTTGTCCCCCTGATGCTTTTCATAAAGAGTAGGCTAATACTGAGACTGGGTTTCCCTCCTCCCTTCTGTGTGTATGTCCAGTTGATGACAGTGCAAAATGAGCATAGCCATCGACACACTTAAAAAATCAATTACTACTACTACGGAAAATTTAATACAACAAATTCTTTTTAAACTCAACATATGCAAAAGATGTTTTTGTTTACAAAGAAATGATATCCTGAGTCTTATTAACCTGTATATTTCATTTTCATCATCAACTAGGACTACCAGAGTACCTGCTTTAAAACGAAAAAAAATTTCAGTGGTTACAAAATACTCTAGAAAAAGCAATAGAATTAGCAATCCTGCTCGGAATTGGCATGCTTCAAGCTAGTGTTGGGTGGCTCAACATATTTCATGAACAGTATAGAATTGCATCAAATTAATCTTCAGGGAGGTAAATGACTTTCTGCTAGATGAGGCAAATGGATGGCGTGCAGGAGAAATTAAAATGCTGATTAATAACTGCAGTTCACATATATTTTTAATGCTGATGACACAAGATAGCTTTATCACTTAATGCCAAATTGTGCACTTGCCATTAAGTCTGATCATTAAAGAGGACAGGAAATTCAAGCAACGATTGACTGCACATTTTCGTTGCATTTCATCAGGAGCTCATAAGATGAAGCTGTAAATCATCGGGAAATTAGCCAAGCCTCATTGCTTCAAAAATGTCCTTTCTCTTCCTTGTGATTATCCTGCTAACCAGCAAGCATGAATGACAAAAGACATTTTAAAGAGTAATGAGTAACTTGCCTCAGATGTATTATTTGTGATTTATTAAAATTTTGTTTCTTATAAATGAAATATAAATTCAAAATAATAATCTTAAACATTTATTTATTTTTGTAGCTATGTATTTTGGTATTTTATTTATTTATTACTAATTAAAAATTTGAAATCAATTAAATTATTACTACTGTAGGTTATAAAAGTGTAGTGGAACCTATTTGAATTAGTAATGAATCTTGTGAAATAATTTTGATCAATATTCGTTAGAACAAAATTTCAGTACAACAAAATGATTCACGCTTCCTTAAAAGTTCATTTTAATGGGATTTTATTGTCTATGAAATGTGAATTACATATTAATGAAGGAATTGGGTATGAGAACTTGAAAAGAAAAACTTTGGATAGCACAGATTGTGTTGGGGATGCCTAAACCCTACCGGAAGGTAGAATTATTATGTATGTATCTAAATTAGAATGTTAGGTTAGTTTCATATTTATTATTCTTATTTTATGAAGTAATTGCAGTATCAGGAATGGAATAACCTGTAATTTTTTTAAATTTTCTTTATAGAAAGAAAAGGCCTCTGAAGAGTTAGATCCAGAAGAGGAGCGGACACAATTCTTACAGCGTGTTTTACTTGATTATTTAGCAGTCAATGGGCAAAGTGATCATGCCTTATGCTATGCTCGACATTTCTATATTGCACAATGGTATCGTGATGCTACAGCTGAGATATCTAGACCAGCAACAGGAGCTAAGTTGTCTCCTAATAAGCTCCTATCAAAGAAAGGCAAGAAATCAAAGAAAAAACGAAAAGGTAATTATTGCACGACCTGCCTGAATGTTTTCCTTTTCTAGAAAATGTCTAACAGATAACTGCCCATGTTTATTTTCTATTTTATTTTTCATTCAACAAATTTTCATACATTTAAGTGCAGATATTATTGAATCAGTTGGAAATGTGATGTACATTACATCATTTTGCATAATGTTACATCTCCCAGGAATGCATTTACAATATTATGTGAGAACTACATGTGCATTTCAAATATTGTCATAGATGATTGATCAAAATTATTACAAATATTATGATTTTTATTGTGGCTATCAGGAAGAAACAATTATTACTTGAAGCAAAATATTTTTTAAAACCAATAGTCTTGTGTAATTTAGAGGCTTTATTGAGCACATAACTTGCATTAGAATACTCGTTACTAAACCAGGAAAGCTTTAGATGGCTATTCTATGATTTAGAACAGGGATGGACAGCCCACAGACCTCAAGCATACTGCAAGAGTGCTTCATGTGGTCCATGAATCTATAATGAAAAAGTTGTTGGTAATATTTAACATAGACGTTTATATTTTTTCAATAAAGTTATGGACTGAAAAACCTTTTCTTTTGAAGTCTTAATGCTAGTGAATTATTTAGACTTGATTTTCATTCATATGTGATTACAGAATCTCGGGCAACTTTTTATGTAAGCACTCATCTGGCCTGCTGAAACTCTCGTGACTTTCAATGTGACCCTCCTAACCATTCACTGGTACGAATGAGGCCCACCATGCAGAAAAGGTTGCTGATCCCGGAATTTAAAAATAGAAGAATGGCAGAGTCTTTCGTCATCTAATTTTGTCTTAAATTAGGACAATTTGGCCATAATTTTATCATTTGTCTTCTTTTTATTCATAAAAACATATCAAAACTTTGTTTTCATACTACAGAGATGTTAATGTATCAATCAGTGAACAACATGTTATATTACTTAAAAAATGATGAATGCTAGCAATTTTTCATACCTCTGTTGAAATGTATTTATGATTGACTTGATCTAGGACTAATGTCATCGACCTTTATACACCAGATTTAAATGCCTGCAGGCCGGTTCCAGGTGCTGGATTCATTTTGGGGCATAGTATTTGTGTTCAGTTTCTGGAAAAGTCACGTAGCTCATGAATTATTGGCGATAAAATGTTCAAATAAAAAGCGGTTTATAGTAAAATTAATGAAGAATTATGTGCTTCTGTTTTTAGAGGATAGAAAAACGTCAAAAAATATTATTATTATGAAAATTTCTCTTGCTTTATCCTACTACTGCTCTGGTTGGATGACTGAATAAGATGGCCCAAAAAACGTAGATACCCAAATGGAAGAAGAGAATAACAGAAGAGCATTACAGGGTTGTAGTTCCCTCGGGGGATTATGTTTCTAAACTGTGAAATTGGGTCAGAGAGCTTGGAGCTAACTAGATCTAGATAAGCATCTGTTTACTGTTTGTCTGAGGTCTCCCCTTTCCTGAGCCTTTGACCATCAGTATTTTTGCCTCAAAATGTCATTACTTAGTTCTTCTGAAGTGTTCTCTTCCGAAGGTCTTGACTCCATGTTAGATACGACCACTTAAGCGTTCTCAAAACTAAGCAAGCCAAATATGGTACGTTCATCCATGAGCGAATATATTTTTTGGCACTCTCCAGGCATGTTCATCATAATGGTTGATGTATGATAATATACAAGCAGTTATCTTACATAAATATGCCCTGGCTTTTAGCAAAAACTACCTGAGTTAATAACATAGCCTTAATTCAGTTTAGTTTATTGCTATACCAGCTGAAATTTAACAAATTAACCTTAGGTAATGATTTTCTTCGCAAATACTGTTTCAGTGGTTGTTGTGGATTGTATAAAATCTTTTTAAATTTTATAATTAATATTTTTTTCAGACGAAAGCAGTGAAGAAGAAATATCAGATGGTTCCGATTTAGATGAAAATGATTCTAGGATACCATCACAAACTGATGAACAAAGGAATTCAGAAATGTATCGTCTAATTGAAAAAAGAAAACAATTTCTTATTAGTAAAATTAGACCCTTTGAAGATGCCCTAATTATTGGAAATAGAACTCAGGTGCTTCAAACATATATAGGTTATGAAAGTGCCGAACTCATATCTCGGTATCTTGCCTCTAAAAGACCATTCTCTCAAAGTTTTGATGCATACCTCAAACAGGTAAGAAGTTTGAAGTGCAACTTTCTTAATTTGTTGTCACTTTTTACATTACTAGATGCAAGATTTCACTACATCCTCTATGCAAACAATATCCAAGTTTTTCAAGTTGCAATATTAGAGATCTACTTAAGTAAATATGTTAGCAGATATGTCAGACCAGTTCCCTTTCTGGCAGATATTTTAAAATTATGTTTTTATTCAAACATTTGTAATAATTAATGTACCTTTCAGCACAATGTTAATTTCTCCATTGTGCCATTTCAGATATTGCGTGTCTTAACTGAAAGTTCTATTGCCATTCGAACCAAAGCAATGAAGTGCTTGACCATGGTTGTAGAAGCAGACCCTGCTGTCCTGGGTCGTAATGATATGCAGCTTGGAGTGCATCATTCTTTTTTAGATCATTCTACTTCCGTTAGAGAGGCAGCTGTAGATTTAGTTGGAAAATTTGTGCTTAGTAGACCTGAGCTCATCGATAAGTACTATGACATGCTTTCGGCGAGAATATTGGTTAGCCTCTATTAATATACAATATATATAATATTTGTTTCTATTTTAAATATTTAATTAATTGGTTCTAATACTTTCAGGATACGGGAGTAAGTGTGAGGAAACGAGTGATTAAAATTCTAAAGGAAATTTGTATTGAGTGTCCTGAATTCCCAAAAATTCCTGAAATATGTGTAAAAATGATTCGGCGAGTAAATGATGAAGAAGGCTAGTACCTATTTTGCATTCATATGTATTATATTTGTCTCTGCACTAGGAATATATACTTAACAAAATTGTTATTTTTGAAACAGGAATTAGAAAACTAGTAATGGAAGTGTTTCAAAATATGTGGTTTACTCCTGTTCGTGAAAGACCACAATTGGATTCAGCTGCTCTCATCAGAAAAGTTATGAACATAACAGATGTTGTGGCCACTTGTCGGGATACTGGATTGGATTGGTTTGAGCAGTTATTGCTAAGTGTGAGTGGCTAAACAATGTAAAGCTTTACTCCAGAATCTTTAGGTGACATGATTTTATTTTTATATTAAATACAATGTTTAATTGCTCTACAGTTGTTTAAGCCAAAAGAAGACAAAGACGATTCCACAAAAATGCATGTAGAACCACCAAAGTCACTTTTGACGGCATGCCATCAAATAGTGGATTGCTTGATTGAGAATGTTTTGAGGCTAGAGGAGGCAGGTTTTGTACAAGATGATGGACAAGCAAGTGGAGCTGGTGCAGAAAGTGGTGAAGAGGAGAGTCGGGGCTCCTCTCAGCGCTTGGTAGCTTGTCTGACAACCTTATATTTGTTTGCCAAAATCCGACCTCAGCTCTTAGTGGCCCATGCCATTACATTACAGCCATATCTCAGCCTTAAATGCCAAGTAAGTTCTTCTGAAATAGCCTAAATTTTAAGTAGTTGTATTGAGAAAGGTGCATTCATAAATAGTAACATGTTAGAAACCTAGTTTGTTGCATTTTGAGTGGATCATCTTGTTTTGTATTTGAGTTATATTTTCTTAATAACATTATACTATGAATTTCTTTATGGCATAACCTGTAATCATTATTTTAAAAGTTACATCAGTGTAACACATGGTTAATTTGTTCATTTATTTTTTATAACTATGCCTTCAATTGTCTTTTTATAGACTCAAGGAGATTATCAAATAATAAGCAATGTTGCAAGAACTCTTGAGCTTGTTGTCCCATTGATGGAGCACCCCAGTGATACATTCCTAGCCCAGTTGGAAGAAGATTCTGTGAAGCTTATTTTACAGCATGATAAGACTGTGGTGGGCAGCTGCCTTTCTTGCCTGGGTTCTGTTGTAAATAATGTGACACGGAACTTCAAGCTTATCAGAGATTGCTTTAGAAAGTACTATGGTATGTTTTTATCAGTTAAGAAGAGATTCTCTCTTTTTAGCCCTTTTTGTAAAAAAATCACATATGTACTCCTATATCAATTGTTGTCTTTCATCTCACATACTTTTTTATATGCAAGATATGCCACACTTGATTTCATGCAATATTTTCTCGCTTTTTGTTTTATATCTGTTAAGGAGTGACACATTAAAATCCAAAGAATTTAATATTGCTTATTTTCTGAATGTGAAAGAGCTAACACAGGGGTGCACAACTTACGGCCCGCAGGTCAAATTTGGCCCACCGACACATTTTGTTTGACCCCGTAGGATTTAACTCAACTGGTGCTTTCCTTTTCTGTAAAAAATGCAAGTAAAATTTGTTATGGATATTTATCGCATGTGTGAACAAACATCCTCTCTTATGAAGTTAAAAGAAGCTCCATTATGTTCAGCACTGACAGATCAGGGTTTAAGAAACATTCTAAGAGTTATTACTGTAATTGCTGAAGCTACAGTGGTGTACTTACATTTTTTATGTACAAAACTATCATGGCCCGTCTCCGTCCAGTCAAGGTCGATTTTGTCCCATGTCAACTTTTGAGTTGTGCATCTCTGCTAAGATTAGCAATATATGCTCTCCACTAATGTGTGTATTGTGCCATCCTTCTTTAGGTCATTTAACTGAGTTCAAGCTGGTGCATGAAAAAGAGCCAACTGATCCAAGATTGCTGAAATGCAGACCATTTTTTCGCAGAGCACTTTTTACTGTTGGTTTACTTTTAAGACATTTTGATTTTACAAATGAGGAAGTAAGACAAGATTTACCGGTAAGAAATTTATTTTTTCTTTGAGAATTTGACTACTTTCAAGTACCATGATTCATGTTTAGCACACTTTATCTCATAAATGCATTTATGTTTTTGCTGTATCTGTTCCATCAATTAAATTAAAATAGCAAGTAAACAGTAAGAAATATAAGACTGAAATTTGCAGGGTGTATGTGATCTATGATGCCATTTATTATGCTGCCAAGGAAATGTTTTGGAGAAATGGGTGGGTGGCAGGGGGTGCATTCAAAATATTCAAATGAAGATTCGGGGAAAATGGTTATACATAGAAAATTAAGATTTTTCACTAGTTGTGTGGTCTTTCAATATCATCTATAACACTGCAGAAGAAATTTTTTTGAAAAATCGAGGAGCATTAGGGGAGGCCTATTTTAGGAATGTAGTATGTTCATATCATAAGCCAATAGACGTTAGATAAGAAACCTATTGTGTAAGAGTATGAATATACTTTTTAGTTAACCCCTCAACACCATCATATATAATAGTCTGTCAAGTGGAAATTTCACATGCTGTTGTCCTACATAATACTACATCGTTTGTCATCACTATATCCTTTATTTTTTTGACATGCTGAAATTTCTTTGATCTTAACAACTTTGACAAATTTTAAAAGAGAAAACTTTGGACTTGCTAACTTTGTTTTATTCCTTACATTTTATTGTAATTCTTATTTTTTATAACATATTAAAATGTTACAATATGCTTCAAAATTTTTCTTTGTATTCTGCATATGTAAACCCTTGTCCAACACAGGTTTCCTTTATGTGGATTTGGTTATGCATAGTGAAATAAATGCAATGGATATTTACTCAACATGCATAAAGGATAATAATACACAGTCCTGAATTGGGCACTCACCACATTTTACATATGTATGTCATGTGAGAAATCTTGTAGCTTATGAGAACGTGATTTTTTTCCATAAGGTGTTGAATTTGTGCAGCGTGGTTTTGCCCAATGAGGCCTTTTCCAGGAATGTAACCCCTGCATTGTATAAGGGACTACTGTATCATACTTTCTGATATATGCAATGTCATATCTATGCTTTTATCAAACAAAATGAGATAGTTTTTCTGTGACTTCTGTAATGATTAAGACTGTACAACTCAGAAATTTATAAGATGTATGAAAGGTCTTTTAAAAAATTAGAAATGTAACATTTATATCAAATTTTCAGTTGAGCCATGAAAAAGTTGACTTGTGAGAAACTTTTTCCCCTATGGTTTAGAGGGGTACATCCAGCAAATGGAATGTTTAAAAAAGTTGAAATTTTTTTTAAAGATTGCATATAAATAACTTTAATAGTTTTCACAATACTGATAAATATATGAATGCAATGGACAGATAAGCGATCTCTTCTCTTCAGCAATGAGTTTGTGAGTGGCATATGATAGGGTAAAGCATATATTTTTAAAATGTCATGTTTTATGTAAATCCTCAAAAAAATTCATAAAAATCCAATACTAATGTGAGAAGTTATAAATTTTAAAATAATTTCGAACCAGTCTCGCCAGTTTTTAAAAATCTCCTTCAACCTCACAAGTGGTATTTCATTAAATGTCCTTCATGCTTTAGGGGTTAATTATTGAATAAATTTGTCATAATTATATTACTAAGTTTATAAAGAATTTTAAGTTTACAATTCTAAATAAACCTTAATAAATAAAACGTGCTTTTTCATATATCATCAGCAAATGAAGCTCCCATTTTTTATTTTTTCAGTATCATGCATATTTAAGTTTGAAACGCATTATTTTTCTATCTGATAATCTTAATGTATTTTCATGTATGTAGTATAAATTTTAAAGAGGTAATGTAGATTTTCCTAATTATCATAGAAAATGCTCTTAATTATGTTTAGAGCCATGTCTTATCTTTTTGGTTGAATTATATTAGTCTTCTGTGGAGGAGAAGATATTACTTATTATTGTGAGTTAAAAATTACTTCAAAACTATTAAAACTTTGTGTTGATTGATTTTAAAATGTGAGCATTAATATGTTCTCAAAACACTGGATAAGAAAGCAATTTATCCATGTTGTATGGTTAAACAATATTGATGATACATATTTATTGAATGAGCTGTTTTGGAGATAAACCAGAAAATAGTCGGACACAATTTTTGCAATAACTGAAGGGCTATTTAGCACTGGCAAGGTGATATGTATGTCAAATAATAAAGCTTTAATTGTGGCTTTCTAATTCAAATACTCACTTATTATTTATTTTTTCCATTGCAGGAAGACATAAAAGACCAAGTATTTGAAACACTAATGTATTTTGTACGTCAGCCAAATAAAGATATGCAGTCTTACACCTTACAAGCTATTGGCTCACTTTGCATAAGGCATTATGAGTTTATGCTTGGGACAGAATTAAAAACTCTTTATCATCGCTTGCTGACTAATGAAAATTCTCCTCTTCCAATGAAAATTCAGGTGAATTTCTGCACTTCACTGTTAATCTTAATAGATTTCAAATTATATGAAATATTACAATGTTTTATAATTTCAACATCATTTAACTAGGTGAAAATAATTGTAGACCATTGCATGAGTAAATATTAAAAAGTAGTTAGTGTTGTTTATGAGGTCATTTTTAATCGATTTCATGGTAGAAAATTACTATTTTTTTCTTTTTAGCTTTAAAAATACAGTGAAACCCCCATTTAATGAACTTTATTTGTTGAATGGAATTTTTTGCTATGTGGAGGTTTTACATAGACAAGGCTAAATTACAGCATATACCAATACATCGTCTTTATTGACATAATCCTCACCCTTGTATAAGCCTCACACTGATTTTTAAAGGGAAAAAGTAGAAAAGTGATGTCTCAACATGAAGAATCAGTCATACGTACTAAACAATGACAAAGATCGATGTGAAAGATAATGGCTGAAGGGCAGTCTCAACTGACGGGTATCATTAAAAAAGTAATTTTTTTATTCAAATTAGAATTTTTTCGCTAATTTTACTTCATGTTTTTCATCACTTTCGCGGTTAATGTCACGGAAAGTATTACAAGAAGTTTTGTTACGAATTTGCAGGTGCAAATTATAAATTAATGAATATTCTACGTATATTTTGTATAATTAAAAATGTATATGGCCACTGTGATACAACGATCTCTCTCACACTCGAACGCGTATCTCCCGCATTTTATTTGGTTTTTTATGGTATTAATGCATTTGCTTAACACGACACTTTTTAGGAATGCATCTCTCGTGTTAAGCGGGAACTACCTGTACGTAGTTGCCTATAAATTGTGTAATATGTGTAACTGAGAGATATAACATGTTCAGAAAGACCTCATTATAATGTGGAGGTGGCACTTTTTTTAATTATAGTGTCATTATTTCTATTACTCATGTAAAATTGTGTTGAATCAATCTGAAATTGTTTGCATTATTGATGAAAAAGATGGTGATGACATGCTACAATATATCAGAAAATTTTGAGAGGACCACTTGTTGATTGCTCTGACATAAACAGCAATCTACTGCTATTATATTTTAGATGTATAATTTAAAAAAATTGAAAGATTACAAAATATCTTAGTATTTCCTTCAGCAAGTTTTCCCCATTTTGATATTTGAGTCACAAAATATGGATATTTAACTTCCTTACCAAGATAATTTTTAATGATTTTGCATTATTTATCATATTAGTTCATTTTTTAAACAAGTTCTTTCTTAGCACAAGGACTCTTGTGCCTTATTGTTGCAGGTTCTGAATAACATTGAAATATACCTGCAAGAAGAAGAGAGGAGGATGATCAAGCAAGACCAAGAGTGTAAGTGTAATTTGTAAATGTTATTACAATCTATTCTTAGTAAAAACTTTATTTTATAGAAGTCAGTTTTAAGATTTAAATTACAGATATAAAGCTGATCTTGGTAGAGGGATAGTCCAAATACTAGGGTCACAGGTTTGAATTCTGCATAGGGCAAGTTGTATATGATCATCTTTGTTATCATTATTATGCTCATTTTAAAAGATCAGCAACTGCTGTTTATGAGCTGTTAAAGTAAATAAATTAGTAATCAGTATACAATATATTGAATCCTGAGTCATTTTAAATGGACTAAGATAAAGGATAGTAATGGCATATTACTCGAAATGCACCAAGTGAAAGGTAAAGATATTCTTATATTTGTTTACACAATGGGATGTAATGAAAAAATTTGTCACTCCCACACAATTTAATAAAAATAACCGGTTTTGCTATGGTCCTAGCATTTTCAGGTGAAAAGGTGTATAAAACTTCCATATATAGGGAGAAAAGGGGAGGGATAAATGAGGGGTCACACACAAAGCAATCGATGCTTCACATTTTTCTTAGTATTCCCCTTTCAAAATCCAATTTCCTTATAGAACTTAACACCATTAAACAGATCGCTATCAACAATGGCTACAACACTGGTTTAATCAATAAAATTATCACTGAAAATGTTTATTTATTGCTTCCCAAAAAATTGTTTTTTCCACCTAATCTCACCTCCAAACCTCTTAGTTGGCGCAGACTCCCGTTCTTAGGAAACCTTTCTTATAAATTTTCCAACCTTTTTCCTAAATTTAAACTTAAACCTGCTTTCTACTCCCCAGTTACCTTTTCTAAATTGTTCCTTAATGCTAAAGACCCGATACAGATGTCCTTAAGTAGTGGTGTTTATTAACTTCCTTGCAGAGAGAATAATGTAAAATGAGACAGTTTCGTCTCAATCTACATCGGCCAAACCGGGAGGAGTTTTGAAAAGAGAATTCACGAGCATAAGCAATACTTCCGGTTAAATAATTTGATTCTCAATTTGCGAAACATCTGTTAATCTATTAAACTTTAATCACCCCAGTTCTTTTAACCCTAAATTCCTCCTCTTAGAAATAAAAGGCTGCAAATTGGATTCTCTAGAACAGCTAGAGGTAATTAATTGTAAAAATTCATTTTCCACAATCATTCTCCTCTGTTAAGCTTACCTAAAGATTTTGTACATACTTTGTAACTTTGTTGGCTCTTTTTCCCAAATGTTTTGCATATACTTTGTAACTTGGTTTTGCTTCTAACTTCCTTTTCTAACCCCTTCCTTTTTCCTAACCGTCTCTTTAATTGCCATCCAATTGCTTTCTGTGTAACTCCATTCTCCCTCCGCTTTCTCCCTATATATGGAACTGTTTTATAAATGTTTTCACCTGAAGATGCTACGATTGTAGCAAAACCAGTCATTTTTATTAAATTTTGTGGAAGTGACAAAGTTTTTCATTACATCTCATATGAACAAATTCCACAATGCTGAGCCTGACTTTATTAATGATATTTGCATACATAGTTTCGAGACCAATAAATAGCTTTACTTTATGAGTGATGGTATTGTTGTTTAAATTTCCATATTGTACTTTAGTTGCAGGCTCGTGCCTAGAATGTAGGCTACCTGTGTTTAGAAAAGAGTGCTACAGAATGATATCTAGTTAAACAGTCATTTATACTTCAACACTTATTTTATTATGTATTTTAGTTTGTTTAGTGCAAGGAAACTTCATTAAATATTAATTACAAAACAAAGCTGTAATGTACCAATGCTAATACAACTAGCTTTCTCTTCATTTCATGACTGATCAAAGAACTATTATTTGACACCATGATAAAATAATTAAGACATTTCATAGGGCAATGAATAGTAAAAATAGTCACTTGCATCTGTAGATACAGTGAACAATTAGTTCACAGCATCACATACTGAGATAAAGAAAACTAGACGTGGTTTTTCCCCGATGTATCCTATTGAAAATGTTTGGTCGGTGTTTACCGTATTTACTTGAATAATTCACACACTTTTTTGTAAACATATTGTGGCTACAAAATTGGGTGCGTGAATATGTGCAGTAGAGGAAAATTTTCATGTGTACCAAACCTGTTTGTATTACAGGTAAACAATTTTTTCGAGAGTCTTGGTACTTGTAGAGGGTTTTGTTTTGTTTTTGGTAACCAAGTTATCAATCGTCTGTTATAGAGTAAGAGTAGTGTTTATGAAATTTCCATAGCTTTTACTTTTTCTTAATTCCTCATAAAAAATAAAAATACATGAATGCCAGTATGGCCTGAATTATGCAAGTATATGTGGTAACATCTATTTAGAATTTAATGAATTTCTATTATAACTTAACACATCTCAAATTAACTGCAATATGACTGGGCAAACCACAAAGAAAAAGCTTTCCCATAGTATTATCATTGGAAATGCCATCTCATTGGATGTGCTGTATTACCGGATGCCAGAGAAAAGGATGTTTACTCTATTATCCTTTTCATCATTGTACAAATGAAATATGAACCTTCTAAGAAAAAGGTTACCAAGAAAAGTCCTATTGAAAGAATAGTTCCCATTTTTTTAAGTGATTCATTTTTGATGATGGGCTATTGAAGTAATAAATTTATGAATCTAATAATAATAAATATGTTGAGATAAGTCTTTCTTGTAATATTACTGTCAAAAAAAGAAAGGTCCTCTCAACCTTCCTCTCCATATTGCCATAACCCCCATGACATGTGGAATGTTAGACATATGACACCCTTCTACCTTGTGAGTGTTATAATCATAAAATTAAAACGTGTGTGAATTAACCACTAAGGTAATTATGGTATGTAGCTGGTCCCGTAAATTGTTGTATATAATGGCTCAACTAGCTTCTCTATGGATCTTTTTTGTCTGCAGTGGATAAGATGGCATGTTTTTTTAATTTTCTTTATTTATTAAAAGATACTGAACAAATTGCTATTTAATTGACTGTACTATGTTGTAATGATAGCAAAATTTATCTTTTAACTTTAAAATCAATATTAACAAATAATTATGTCTAATAAACTGTCAAACTAGCTCATATAACTGAGGCAAAATTTTGCTTTGATTTTTTATGATAGCCTTCATTTAGAGGAAGTAATTATTCTTGAATTTATAATTTATTGGTTCTGAATGAATGAGCGATCTAGTTTTACTATTCTTAGTATTTTCAGCACAAATTTCTAATTATGGAAACATTTTTCAGGGGCTAAACTGTCCAAACAAGAAAACTTGAAGGAAATGAACGATGTGTCATCAGGAATGGCAAGTACAGTCATTCAGTTGTACCTGAAAGAAATCCTGGAATCATTTCTCCATCCATTTGTTTCTGTTCGACATGCAGCTCTCAAAGTGATCCAGCTCATTTTGCAGCAGGGGCTGGTTCATCCCGTCCAGGTGAGTCATTCTGATCATTAATTCATTCGAGAATTATCAAGTGCATTTTTTTGAGTTTATTCTGATCTTTGTCTTTAATTGTTAACCAATTGACCAGCTGGCCTTCTTAAAAATTTTACTTCATATACAGTGAGGGGGTTTTCCCATTCATAGTTTTGATCATCCATATACCTGTTTAACATTTGTTTTGTATAAACTCGGATATTCCTGAAATTTGTCCCCAGCATCATTTGCAATTTTTTTTCAATATTCAAGCAGTTGAGTTATATTATTCACATATGTGTTTGTATATTCTTGCCACTTCATATGTTTTTAAGCGAAAACAATTTTTGTGAATTTTATCTTTATTTTTCATTCCATCACTGTGTTTTTTATCTGCACCTTGCCTATTTTGATTGCCATGGGAGGGCATGTTTCATCTTTGAGTACTTCTGGATTAAGGTCTCTTGTTTTTTCCACTTCTGTTTCTGTATTATATATGTATCCATGTTTTGGATTTCATGGGTCAGTCGTATCTCACGTGTCGTGCTTCAATTTATACTTAGTATCACTGACAGTAAGGGTGGGATGGGATTGTGCCCATGGTCAAAACTGATGGGAGGACCATAGAACCATATATGGTATGATTAAGGTCTAGAATGGGGCTATAGGTGTACTCACATCCAAGGTACTGGCTGATGTTCAAGATACCCTTATCATTTCCTGCATAATATAATTCATTTTCGCCCATTTATATTAACATCTACTACTATAACAGAAAATTACTCTTCCTGGTGTATTTCATGTTACCAGTTCTAATATTTAAAACAAAATACTAACTCGTGGAATCATTCAGAAAGCAAGATTTGATGACTTAATGAACTAAAATGAACATCTTATGTGACTTAATTTTTAATTATTTATAATCAAATGTAAGCCATGTTTCTGCTGCATTTTTTCCCATTTAAAATTGAGTTACTTGTTTTGTTAAGTATATGAATATATTTTTCAGATTGTACCATACCTTATCTGCATGAGTACAGATGTAGAAATGATGGTCAGTCATAGTGCAGATAAACAACTTCAAGATATAGAGAAGAAGTACCCTGGGTTTATACATATGAAGTCCCAATTAGGAATTCGTCTTTCATACAAACTTCAGAAGATAGTTCAAGGAGATGGAATTGTTCGAGGGTATAGAATTCGGGAAGGAGAGGTTCCTAGTGCTCTCAATGGTTTTTTGTATTCTATTCTGAGAAATACCAAGCAGCAGCGAAGAGCTATTGCCTCATCTATTTTGAAGCAGTTTGATGAACAAGTGGTTAGTAAAATATATTTTGTTAAATATTTTAGTGTAAGGTTGCCAATATTTCTTCTGTAAATTATGGAATCACATTTTTTTCACAGAAAACAAGTTTATCTCAAATGTTATATTTGGCTGATAATATGGCTTATTTTCCATTCCAAGTTCAGGATGAGCCTTTATTCATAATCCATCATATAGATATTATGATATCAGTGTCTGGTACTAATCTTCTTCAAGCCTTTCGAGAGGTAAGTTTATTCTTTTTTAGCATTAATTGCAGAGTAGTATGACTTAATTGAATACAATGCATGTGAATTATTTTCATACTGTATCATCTTCATCATATTCTTCCTAGTGTGTTTGAAATTGGTATATTGCACTTTTCTGTTGTTGAATTGACCTAATTTTTAGAGCGATTTAAAAATCTACAAAATTTGGATTTATGAGCCTATGATCAATCTCATTCTTTTGATGGTGATTCATTGCATTCAGAGTCAGTTTTTATATTTTAATCGGTAAAATACATATCAGTTAACTAAATTGTCAATTTGAAGTAGATGCTGCTTAATTTGATTACATTAGGTTCAATTAAATTAAGCAGCTGATAACAATAAGTAGCAGACTCACACAGTTAAATACAGTGGAAGTCGGATATAACAAGTAGGGGATATGATGAGAAGTCTGTCATAACATGTATTTTTGTATGCAGCATCAATTTAATTGTTAAACTGGAATAGTCTTTGGTTATAACAAAAGCATTTTGTTAAGTATTCTAGTATAACCATTACAAGTTTTCTTCACCTTTCTCAGCAATGGCATTCCTGAGAAATGCGAAAAACCAAAATCTCTAAAGGCAAGTACATAAATGAATAGAAAAATGTAGTATGGTCTCAATACTTAAAAGAGTGGACCAAAGCAGGAATTGTTTTCACTTTAATGTGGACATTAGGGCTTACCTTATGGTTGCCAAATTTCCAAAATGGAAAATAGGGACATTGCGTCAACCCCAAGGAAGCTAATAAATGAAGCAAAGATAAACTTAGTCAATGGCTGTTTAACCTTCTCCGGATCAATACCGAGAGAGATTTGGCAACCATACTGTTCAACACCACTATGTCTAACTCAATGCCCAGAACTAACTTCTCCTTGCCAGATCGCACATGTGTATGGCAGGGCTTCTCAAATTATATGCATGCAGGTTCACTAAGCTACATGATTGCACTTGGTACTGATGATGAACATGCAGATCAATGTAACACAAAGGCATGTGAAGAAAAAAACATTAGTAAAAGTGAAACTAACAGATGCTCAGGGTCGCACCTACCCGGGGTGCAGTGGGTGCTATGCACCCAGGCGCCGACTTGCCGGGGCGCCTCCCCATTAAGGTATTTGTATCTATATATTGTTGCAATTCGAGTTGTGCATTCTGTTTGAGAATGTTTCCTCCTTGGTCAGAGTGAAAAGGGAAAGTGGGAGATACTAAAATGACACGAAATTTTCTAAGCAAAATTTCCCCGATCCCTTGCGATACTCAGTTGCGTGACTTAAGGATGCTAGAACACGTATCAGTGGTGACCGAAAATGGGTTCACCATAGGAGTTGCCAGGAGGTGGGGGCGCAACTCTGTTAATTGCTATCCCGACCCTAGCAAGGAGCTCCAGCTAAGGCGGCGATCCTTTCGCAAGGTACCATCAGGGCCGACCCGAGGTAGGGGTGAGCAGGGCGGCTGCTCGGGGTGCCAATGTATTGTGGGCACTAAATCAATCATCTATGTATATATTACTTGCAAGTGAATACAATTTGGAAACAAATTTACATCAAATCTACATGGAATTCCTATATCCTTTCATTATCAATTATTTTACAGAGCAATGGTTAAATGAGCAAGTTCTTCTAAAAATATCTGTACAAAAATTTACGGACGGGAACGCTGAAGCACTTTCACACCCAGGGCGTCAAAATACCTTGGTCCGCCCCTGAGTACCATCGACCTTTACCATAAATCTTTCGCTGGAATAATACCATATGTCTAACATTTTTTTAATTCTTCCTCTTACCGAGTCTTGAAAATCCCAAATTTGTTTTTAATTGATTTGGAATAGCTTATTCCTTCATGATCCCCCTCCTACGTTAATGTTCATATTCATTTCAAAATAGTACAAAGCTCTTAAATCTCTTGAGCTTTTGTTGGAGAATGATCGCTTTTCCTCAATGGTGTGTGAACAGAAGAGTGTGATACTTGAAGATAGTACCTATACTTCATTCAGCAAAAAAAAATTTCTTTTTGGAGCTGAGATCATCGTTCATGCAGAGGAAAACTGCACCTACGTAGTGTTTATTTTCTTTATTTAATCAAGGAGGTATTTCATATAACGTGTTTCAGTTTCTACTCGAAAATTCTGTTATTGCTCATAAGCCCTCAGTTGTTTTGAGTTTTTGATAAAAATGTAGGTAAGTAGTTATAAAAGATAGCTTGAGTAGGCAGCTAAATCTGTCATAATTATAACATCATAACAATTTTAACTATTAACCCTATTGAATGTTCTCTCATTTTTGAAGAGTGAGTTTACAGTAATGTATTCGGTCCTTGTATTGAGTCCACATAAATTTATCGATTTATATAAACAAGATAACTTTTGAATACGAAAGAAGGATTCCTTTATTTAGAAAAACGAGGGTCGGCGGAATAGCAGGAGGATCATGTTGTCGTAAGCCTGGCGCCAGTGTTTTTGCACGACTCTTTATTTGTTAATTATATCCTTATAGAAGATAATGTAGACTAGTTTTACTAGTGGAAATTATTATTATTAACAACTGTGTATATTGGGTTACAATTACTTATTTGTACATCATATAGATCCGCGATGGTCTGCTAATACTCAGAAAGTTGTAAAAGTTCGAGAGGTAGGTCGAAAATGTCTTTAAGGGTGGATTGCTAAATAAGATTTGATATATGTTCTGGTATCTATTATTAAAAGGTGGGGAATGAGTAAAATGTTTTTGTAGGTGCACGAGTTTGAGGATTGTTCTAAACAGTTTTTATAAATACTTTAGTAAAATTCAATAAATAAAATTAAACGCAATGTATATTTAAGTTCTATTCAATAACTAGAAAATTAATCAAGATCTTATATGACCAAAAACTAAATAAAATACAATTGCCATGAGTGGGTATATTTGAAATACGATTGAAAAATCAATAAAATCTGGTAAATGGAATTTTTCTGATATAATGCAAATTATTAGTTTTATTTTTTTGTCTTCTTAACCATCTTAGTCTTACAATTTTTTGTTTTATAGTTACGTGTATATTAATTAATTTATACATTTATCTATACTATTCCCTATTAAAGTAATCATTTTATTTTATTATTAAACTATAGTTTTAGTAATGTCAAACACCGAAACGCAAAATTAATATAACATGATATTGCATGAATTTATCCATATGCTGTATTTCGGTGATCATATGTAGATGAATCAAATTAAAATTCCATAGCAATTTCTCAAAATAATAATCGTATTATTGACATCTACTTCTTCATTGGATTTATAAATATCTTAAAATGAAAATACGAAGTCAGGACTTTGACGTAGAAATGCATTAATAATTGAAGTTTTGTTTTCTTATAGTCGAAATAAATATCGCATCTAATTAGGCTTGTAAATTGACAAAATAACCCAAAAATATTGGAATTTCTGATTGTTCAATAAGGTAAGGGGACAGAGTATTGACTTTTAAGCAAATGTGCGGCGTTTTATAAGTTTCGTTCAAGCAGATATTATATTATATGTTTATCTGTATATTTATGCAACGAATTATTTCAATCAGTTCGTTCTGGGATACATCGACAGAAATCCATCAGCTTGTCTGCACTCTCTATCGATGAAAAAAGTTGTATTTGTTCATACAGCAAAATTTGCTAGCATGGGGGCGCCACAGAAATATCTTGCACCCGGGCGCCATACACCCTAGGCGCGGACCTGTAGGTGCTACGGATTAGCCTCTTCAACACTGCTTACAATATTAATGAAAAAAAAAGAAAATAAAATCAGTTGTCATAAAGGTAACATACCAGGAGACAAAAATTATGCAGTGTTGATAATTCAGAATTAGAATCAGAATGAGTGGTTTCCTTAGCTGCATGCAATACACATTCCTTTAATTGAAATTATTTTTTAGAATGTTTTTAAAAATTAATTTGATTAGTTCTGTTAAATTTATTTTTTATATTGTCTATTTTTTAAGAAGCTCATCTAGATCGTATCTATCTATATTGATGCATTGTAAAAGATTTTTATACTGTTTTCTTAGCTAATAAAACATTGATTTAAAATAATGTGGATGTCCCTGTGTTGCTATTACTTGAATACATCAATGCATTGTACATTATCTTTACTTCACTCAATCATTAACATTTTTAAGAGATATTTATTCTAACACAATCATTAAATATTAAAATTCTTTCTTTCTAGCATTACACTATGCAAAGGATGTTTATGTTTTGATCGAATCTTAGTTTTATTTCATTCTAAAATTGTGTAGGTTTTCCGTTGTTTGCGTCTGCAGCAGTTTTCCTTGCAACTTTTCGAAAGGTGAATAATAATATTAGAGGTAAACAATTGTACAGGCCACATTGTGTCAAGAATTTTATTAGTCAATGTATTCAGTTGAGACTATTTCTTGAGCTTTTGGTCTTGGCATCATCTATTCCACCAATTTGTTAACAAATGTCAGTTTTCGTAGAATACTGCAGTCCTGATAGATTTGCTTTGCAGACTGGACCTATATGGGGAGGGATGGCAGGGGAAAAGAGTGTACATGGCTAAGTATTACATTGTGACCAGTTAAGGTTATGGTATGTTGAGTTGAGTACCATATTGGCCTGAATATAATGCTATGTTTTTTCCGTGAAATGACATTGTAAACGTAACACTCAATTTATATTTGAGGCCTAAGGTATAGCCCAAATATAATGCAATGTTTTCTCTAAAATCACATTGTAGAATTAGCACTCGCCTTATATTTGAGTACTAGTGATTTTTTATTAAATAGCAAAAACACTTTAATCTCCATCTGATTGTATAAGAAGTATACGGGCGTAACTATGATTTTGGGGCCCCTATCTATGTCATTATTATTCAATTAATTCTTTATTTTGTTCTATTTATAATCATTTGTAAGTGAATTTTTGAGAAGTTCCAAATGATTTATTCATTAATAATCTATTTTGAAAAGAAAAAGTCAGGTACACTTTCATGAATATTTTTGGATGTCAATCTATGAGCCAGTTGATGGTTTTTAGGAATATACTTATATCGGCAGTTCAATTTATGGAATCAGAAATCTCATGATAGAACACAAATAATAATACACGAGAAGAAATCCTTTTTTTCCATCATGACCTTGAAAAATGTATTAGCTTTATTTTTCAATTCGAAAATTGATGCAAATCACTATAATAGTTGTCAAATATCAGTTGGAAACAAGGTCACCTGGCCTCCTGTTTTGTGTGATTTGAGGAGACCGTGCAAAGTCAGCGTTCCGTCCTTCGGAAGGGATGTTAAGCCATTGGCCCCTTTGTGATTTTCGTTAAGAGTAGGCTAATGCCAGCACCGGGTTTCCCTCCTCCCCTGGGAATATGTTTGGTGTGGAAGGGGCTATGGCTATAATAATCCAAGAGGTTGATTTACCAAAAATACACTCAGTTGGAAACAGTCTATTGTCCACTCTTTGGAATCCTTGCCTTAAATGTTTGTATTTTCATAATAGCAGGAATTGCAGAAGTTGACGCTTTAAAAGCGTTGATTGGCCAACTTTATCCCTTCCCTAAGTCACTACAATGAAAGAAATTATCTTTGTCACCTGTCAATCTGTAGGCAACTCTGTTTGCTGATCAGACTGTCCAGCTTGCGCATTATGAAAGTATTACTTATGTAAATCAAACCAAGGTGATGAAGGTGTTTCAACTATCTACAGAATGTATTCCTTGATATGATATTCCGAGGCATAAATATCGGAAGTAATGAAAATACGGGTATAATAAATTATGAAAAGATTATGTTAACTGGAAATTTGGTGATAATTACTTTTTTATACAGGCACAATTCAAGTAGTCATTGTCAACAGCATCTGTAAGATATGAAAGGAATTTAAATAACATTCATAAATGCAAAGTTTTTGATTTTAGTCCAGTAACACTTGATACATATTTAAATTGCACCTACAACTATAACACGCAAAACGTGTGTCACCGTTTTATTGTAAATTGGTAGCCCTAACTAAATTGCTCGTACATATTAAAACTTATTCTTTAGAATATTAAATAGAGGTCAGTAATGGGGTTCAAACTTTTTTCCAAAGAGACTTCAGAAATAGGGGGGACTATATTCAGACTAATACAGTAATCTAATATTGTATTCATATGAGTGCAGATGTATGCCACAGTTGTAGCCAGTCGCTAGAATTAGGTAGATTGTTACATCAATTCATTAGATTTGTAGGTAGTCATTGTGGCCTTTTTTCATGCACAATTCGAATCCAGAGTCGCTACATAGTATTGATACAAATTCGCTAGAATGACAACATTGTCTGATTAGCAAAGCAGGGATATCGCATCACAACCAATGCATTGAGTTCTTTCTCCCCGCACATACACATATAGTTCGAGCTCACTTACGAAAACTGCTAACTTAGGCATAATAAAATTTTTTTGTACATAATTTATGGAGCCGCTTATGTAAGTGTGGGTTTACATAAGTTGAGGCTTATGCAACCCGGGGTGTGCCTGTATATGATGACAATCAGTGAAGAAACTATTGAGATACAATCTAAAATTATGTGAAATAACAAAAGTTCTAGAGATAGTAACAATAATCTCAGAACAAAATATGAATAACATCCGCACAAAGAAAATAGCACTGATTTCCGTTACGTACAGTGCAGCACTCTCTTAGAAAAAACATCCAAACACGCCATTCCAACTGCTGAAGGGTCAGGGTCACAAAAGGCCAAACTAAAGGAACCCTGTCATAAAATGTATGCCTGGGGTGTACACAGCACCCCATTTAAGTACTGGAGGGTTAATTAAATGCGACACATTCATCAAATGTGGCTAAAATTAATAAATTTTGATATTTTTTTACTTTAATTTCAACTCGAAAGTTTACTTATTGCTACTCAGAGCATGAATATTGTGTGCTAAACCCAAAGACTTCAGGTGAAACCTGCAGGGGTGGCAACTCTAGTCACGCACAAAGCCCAGAACACTTCTAACTCCAGTCATTTATGAACAGGAACTTCCCTGTGCGATTGGTGAGTTTTTGCGTAGCGTCTCATGAGTAAATATTGGAAGGTTAGGAACAAACAAGTCCACACACTTGAAATGGGGATTTCCATCTTCCTTTCGAATGATGAAATCTTTCATATTGAGCTATAGCTATCAGTAAGTCCGCATATTCTTTCTGTTTTCTTTTGTGAGTTTTCGTCCATCTGATTTTTTATTATGGTTGACGATCAAGGTAGGAGTGCTGCTGATCATGTTGAGAAGAAATATTTTTTCAGGTGAATGAAGAAGACTCCGGAAATGTAGGTGAAACATTGGCGAGAGCCTAATTATAAGTGTAGGATTACCGTAAATACAGCGCATCATATTATAAATCTGTTTATTAATTATTTAAAGGTAAAATACAGAAAAATTTCATGGTTTCCTTGTTTTGTTATTTTTCAATATTTTCTTTAAAAACTTTCAAAATCTTAGGGGTCATGTGATATTCAAGGTCGCATTATCTTTGGGCTAATACGGTATGTGCAACTGCCGGATCTGGCCCACGCATAACCATGCAGCCATTGCTGAGCTAATCTCTTGCATGGTAAAACTTATGACATGTTTTGTAATTTTGGTAAAATTTTATTTGTGATTAAAATGTAATTGTTGTGATTGTTGTTTATCCTGTTAACCTTTTAATGTTAGAATTTAAATGCTCTTACTTGTGTTTGCCAGCTAGATTTTTTTGACATTTAAATACCACGATGTGTTAAATTAGTTATTTCTTTATAACTTGCCCTAGGTTTATGATTGAGATATGTAATAAAAAGTATTCTTTTCATTAAAAACACCTATTATTTACAAACATCTGAAATGGTCAGTGGCACATGAGGTTCCATTTTGTCATTTATAAATTAAAGGCTCAAATTGAGTTTCATATAATAAATCCTGAAACATTATTCTAAGCATAGCACAACATCGCAAACAGCACATCCTTCTTCACTGTTCATCATTGTATATTTTCTGTACTCAGAGTGCATTGCTGTCTCATATATTATTCAGACCAATGTTTGCTATGATGCCACCTCAGACATATAAGACACGAGATATCTCGAAGAACTGTCTTGAAAAGTTACTGGGCTGAATTCTTCTCCCTTTCTTCAAGCCTTCCTTCCCCCTACCTTACTCAGAACAATTAAAACACCTCTTCCTTTGTCACCTAATTGTGAGTGTAATCCACTTTCAATCCTTTTGATCCTGGTATTTACCTATACCTCTGGTCCATTTACTTTCTATACCTCTTCTATTCACGTAGAATCCCAAACTGTGCAACAGCAATCATCTTTCAAATGGACAAATACACTCTAGTCTCCACTTGTTTCATGACTGTCATTTGCAAAGCATAGGATTCCCTGGGCTTTGGAGTTGTTAAAATTGTGAAATAAGATCAGGGCCAGCTTGATGGCAGTGCCAATGGTGTGATTGCACTGAGCCCCGTGCTTACCAAGGCCCTGCTCTTTCCAAAAAATATGTTATTTTTACAAAATATATAATTTAAAAAAAATCAAAATATTATTAAAAAGTGCCAAAGAGAGAGAGGGAGGTTGCTTTATTTAATTAAATTTGCTATTAAAAACCTTTGACACTTTGCACTGTCCCCCACGATCTTGATAGCTGTCTCTGGATAAGATATGATTTCCATGTAGGTGTATTCTAAGAACTTGGATCTTAGTTATAAAAGGGAAAGTTATCGGGCACAAATGGAGAAAAAATATAAGGTCTATATTTTGCATCTCCAAGTGGTTTCAACCATCCATTATAGATAGGTATCTATAATGAAAAGTGAGCAATATGTTAAAAATGGGCCAAGGTGTAAATATCATACATTTTAAATATCCATCACATTAAACAACATCATATTGCAAGAATTCATTTTATCTGATAATTGTTTTATGAAAACAAAGCTTAAAATCAATAAAATTGATTGTCTTCTCTTATTACGAGGATCTGTTATAATGAGAATTATCTTGACTATTATCATGATATAGCAGACTTGATCTGTATTTGGTTTTGTAAAACTGTATTTTATTTCAGTAAGTGGCTGATAACAACCAGTGATATTAATAAGCTGTATTTTCTGTGCTTCATTTTTTTGTTGTACAGTATAGAATTGATTTTGAATTACCTAGTGTATTTTTTGTGAATAATAGAAGAGATATGTCATGGATGCGTTCTTGTAAAACCAAGCATATCTTGGGAGGAATTTTCCCATATAACCTTATGTTATAATAAATGATGTGTTCCTAGCTCACAAGTTTCAATGTAATCATCACATAATTATAATGGACATAGTTTATACATTCATACATATAGTAAAAATATAAGATAAAAATTGAAATACAAAATATAATATGTAAAGAAAGCATTTAACAAAAAATGCACTCACCATGTTCAATGTAGAAGGATGAGAGTGGAGAAATTTTCAGTTAGTTGGAGGAACAAGGAGAGTGAGGATCATGTACAGACTGCCCTTCATCAGGATCAAAAATGATGGATGTAACAAGTTCTTCAATATTTTGTTTTTTGGCCGGAGGAGCTCTTGTGAAAAAAATATTCAAAGTCAACTTGGACTTCTTTTTCTTCATTTCCTCATAAATCTGCACATAACAGTGGTATGAATTTCATATTTCTCAGCTAACTTTCATACTGTGCTCCTCTTGTGGATCAATATCGGGGTGCTGTTCCAGAGCATTTTGATTTGAGCAAACACTTGAGGCAATTTTTTCATGCCAAAACATTTTAATTTGAACACTTCTTGCTCATCTTCTTTAGAAGATATCTTCTCTGCATCTAATTCCATTAAGTCTGCGTCAGTTAAGGGTTCGGCATGGGATTCTAATAAAGTTCTTGTGAGACAACACACTAATGCCAAAATTTACACCAAACACCATTCATTGTAGAACTCTTCACCTCTGCCCAAGTTTCATTGATAACTTGAATGTAATTATTAAATATTAAATTACTTCCAAAACTTTCATATTCGTTTGATTTCTACCATCCGCTGCCTTTATCAATGGCGACATTGTTCGGCGTAAGTAGTACACCTTAAATGTAGAAATCACACACTGATCCATTGGTTGCGGAAGTGATGTTGTGTTTTTAGGAATAAACTCTACCTTGATATTAAATGAAAGGTTTTGCAGATTTCTGGGGTGGCCCTGAGCATTGTCCAAAATTAGGAGGGCTAAATAAGTATCTTTTACAATATAAATAATATGTATATGCATAATTACAATTTTGAGTGGTTTATTTAGAAGGAAAAATGAATTCTAATAAATATTGAGGCTATCATATCCAACTCAAGATATATTCATTACAGGGCTGCATATAGGTAAACATTTCGACGTAGCGTAATTTACAGGGACAGTTCACGTATTATTATTTCACCTCCTGGGACACTAAACCTGTCTTCATCTACCACTAATGTGTTATTCGACAGAAGCAGCCATCATGCTTCATCTGGTCTCTTGAAAATGGATGCAGCCTCCGTCATGTCCATTGTAAATGCATTAGCCATGACGGCTTCAGCCATCTTGTCTGTGAACGGGTTAAAGGAAATGTTTGTTTTTCTGCAATAATTTTCCACAGCCGGTTGAAAATGATGAATAAACCAATTGGTAATTAAGGTCTGAGTGGCCTAATCCTTTTTGTTAAGTTTCCAAATAACTGGAAGCTCAGATTTTGCACAACCCTTCAATGCACGTGAATTTTCAGGATGGTAAATAAGCATTGGTGTTAGCTTGAAGTCCCCAGCTGAATTTCCACCTAACAACAATATCAAGCAGTCTTTTTCTGCCTTAAATCCTGATGCTGTTTTTTCATCCTTTGAAATGATGGTTCTTCTTGGCATCCTCTTCCAATAGAGACAAGTTTCATCGGCATTAAAACTTGCTCTCGTATATATCCACCCTCCTCAATAATTTTTTTAAAAGTAGCGAGATAAGCATATGTGGCTTCTTTGTATGCACTTGCACTTTCCTCAGTGAATTTTATGTTGTGAAGATTTGCTTCACCTAAGAAACCATCCATTACTGGCAACAATAGATTTTTTCATAGACCCTTCACCGCCCTCGTCAATAATATGTTGATGCGATGACTCCACCTTTTCCATAATCAAACGGGTACTTAAAGGCATATTTCTTTGAATCTGCTCATCAATCCAAATATTGAGTATCTTCTCCATCTTCACCATAATTGTCTTTTGGCTCACAAAAGTAACACGAGAAGCACTCAGAAAGGCATAGCAACTTTTGCACACTCCTTTATCTTGTCATGAGACTTCAGTATTGTGCGCACAGTTGATGGTGGAAGATTCAAAGATTCCTGTTCCATGCTGCGCTTTTTCAAAACGACTCAAAACTTTGTTTCATTTAAAGGGAAATGGCATGGTTTTTCTTGGATGCAACTTTTACTTTCTCTCCCGACATGGTAATAATAATTTTTATGAATTAATACGCTTGAACAAATGTATCACAAACACCTTGATGAAAAATCCATGGGTGTGAACACTACAAGATATAGGCTGCAACTGAATGTGAGTTGATTTTAGAAGAGTCCCTGGTTGTTGTTTAGGCTGAGTACCCTCGAGCATGATTTTCTCCATAGCAATCTAAGCTAAACATACACATCAAGAAACTACAGATTCCAAAAAGCATATCTCAAACAAGCATATCTCGAAGGATACCTGTATTTTCATAAAAAAAATTCTATAGCTTCTTAAATAATGTCTTATCAACTATGATTAAGGATGAACAATCTGATAAAGCAATGCCCAGAATCTCCAAATTATATTTATGCTTGAACAATAAATATTTAACTTTAAGTATGAAAAAAATTTAAATTCAATATTAGATCCAATTAGACAATCAAGTTAGTTAATGTAGCAGCTTTTTGTGGAAGACACATAAAAGAATTGGGTAGTTAAGATTCTCTTAAATATGAGAGTCATGATACAATGCTGCTGCGAGGAAGATGCCATAGTCCATTGGATATGAAGACATGGTCACAGTTTGGACTCATATTTCAATAATTCCATTCAGGAAGACATATTGATGATTTTGACTTCGGTTTGAAACTAGTTTTGGTTTCAATTCTTTCTGTAGTGTCTGTAATTATGATAAGTGGAGTAAAGAAAAGGTCGTCTGTCCATATCGGCACGCTGACTTCATGCCATTCATAAAGTCATACAATAACTTTAATCATATAATGTACAAAAAATCTGTAGTTTAATCTTCTGTAGTATATCCCACGTTTCCCATGTGCAGCTAGGGTTGCCTACCCTCCCGGATTTGCCGGGAGTCTCCCGGAATAGGGCAAGGTTCCAGAAATTCTCCCGACTCCCGTTTTGAGGCCTTTTTCTCCCGTTTTCACTTATAACAAGGTGATCGCCATGCAGGTTTCATATTTGAACATAACCATCCTTGTTGAAGAGTTTGCAACATTACCAAGTGGTCGAGTGGGTCTCATGCACCTTTATATTTCCATTGATTGAATATGGAGGGTACGCTAGCATCTATACAGTACTATAAAAATCTGACTTGATCCATAGGTATACTGTATTAATTATTATATTATTTAATTATAACAGTATTATAGTTAATATTAGTTAGTGTATAAAGGATATTCTCGTAGGGGAATCAGATATAAGAGAATTACGTAAAAGAGAAAAGAAATCCGCAGCAATGCAAGTCATCATGACGAACAAAATTTGTCACCAAAAAATAACATCGAATTTCTGCATTCAAAACGAATTTGTAACAAGAACTGAAACGGATTAAAAAATCGATGGTAGGAAAGTGAAATACCATTGCTTCATGCGTCCTATGTTTCAAGTGCCAAATTCGTACGATTATTGTAAATAATTTTAAAATGCTAAATCCTGAACCCTTTCCTTTCCTGTTAATTTTTGTTATATCTTATTTCCCCGACGTGTTACCCTGTTCATTCGGAAATTACGAAAAAAATCTTCTAAATAATACGTTCTACGAAAATTTGTTAAATACAAAAATTTTAGAGAATACTATTTTATATAACGTTTATAATAAGTAACGTCTATATTAATGAAGATTTTCAATAGTTATTTGCCGAAAATGAAACAATGACAAGAGTAAACATCCAATGCCCATTAACCAATTTCAGCCAAAACTTATAATAAAAATTACAAATATAAATTTTTGTGTTGCTCTGACCATTATTTTATGAGTTTGAGCGCTCAGAAAAAAAAACTATCACACATATACACACCGACATCATTGAGAAAATAGTCTAAAAGTGTTCAGGGGACCATGTATTTCCATTCAAATCTAGAACTCGATTTTTTTTACGAAAACAATAATTTCTCTGCACTACGTATATGGAGAAAGTAAAAGATAAAATTAAGATAAACTATTCGTTATGTTTTCTCATCAATACAAGTATACAAGTTTCATGGTTCGCTTAATAGTTTTTTACCTTTGAGTAACTTCTCCCGGATTGTCCCGAAATTTCCTACTCATGGAGCGGAAATCTCCCGGAATCAACTCCTCACGAGTTGGCAACCCTATGTGCAGCATGTTTATGTTATATACTGTGCATCCTTCGATTTTTGTGTCTGTCTCATTCAGCTGTATTGTCCTTTGTGTCCAAGGATGTGAACATGTAATAGGTTCTAAATAGTCCACCGAAATACTTTTTTATTATAAATGACAATAATGTTTATAAATGTTTTTAGTTAATGATACTTATTAGTGATGTTTAGTTTTACAGAATGTTCAGTTGTATTCCTTAGTTCTCTAAATGTATTTCTGAGATTGCCTGGTAAAAACATGGTGTGCAGCTTATATTCAACAATGGTAATGAGTGAATCTTACTGTGTCATATTACTTTTTTGTAAATACTAACCAGAACCAGTGGCGCAGCCAGAAATTTAGTTTGTGGGGGCAATTTCTTCAACATATTATTATCCGAGTATGTTTATCGACTTATTTGCAAGAAACCTCATGTAATGATGGAAGCTATTGTATTAAGGTACTGATTCTAATTTGGACATCTTCAATCCAACTTATTTTCATCTGATGCTTGCATACTCAATGCTTTTGTTAAGATTATTTCTGACCTTGGGGGAAGGGGGCAAATGCCTAGTTGCTACCCCCTGCCTGCATCACTGACCAGAACCAAAATCCTTGATGGTTGTTAAAAGGGTCCTACCCGATTACAAATTTTGGAGATAAACTAAACAATCAATTTGTTGAGATGTACACAAATTTATTTTATGAGTTGTCAGTGCTTGCATGCTGTAGGTGCTTAAAAAAATCACCACACAGCAAGATCTAAACTCATAAATAAACCAACACGATTTCCAAGGCAACAGCACTTCAGCCATGTGGAGCCCATGTGTATTAGATAATTAATTCCATGAGTTCTCAGAAAATTTATAATTTTCTGCAAAATTAAGGTAACTATCTGTAATTTCCACATTCTCTGGCAATCAGCTTTTTTACAAGTTTTTGTATTTCAAGTTTCGTGACTCAGGTCGCCCTGCATTAGCAATAAGAATAATCATCATTAAGACAATGACTTATACACTAAAATTATGGAAAAATTAGGATATTTTGTGTAAGATTATGGCGTCATCATCCATGCCTTCAGCACACATTTGGATTAAAAATTGCAAAATAAGTATGATGCCATTATATTTAACAATTGAAAAGATTTAAAATTTCTTAGAAACTACAAAACAACATTAAAATACTTTTCACATTTTACTAAATTTTGTGTGTTAGTAAAATGATATCATCATAAGTTTACATCGTAGTTTAACCCCTTGTATCCTATAACAAGTCTGACTTATAGTGGTAGTGGAATACCAAACAGCAACACTACAAGCCGCACTTGTAGCTATGTTCAAGGATAAGCTGACTACGTAGTTCACGTTGTGCTATATAGATGACAACACCATCCAGTGCAGGATGCCTTCAGCTATCTTATCATGCCTTTGTGCCAGATAATACTATATGGCAGCAAAGCCTGCACAGTGCTGTGTAAAGTAGGATGCAAGGGGTTAATAGTCCTAGGAATAAATGGAATATTTTATGTGTTAAGGTTAAGATGTCACCATATCTTTACCTTGTTGGTTGACATTAGTGATATTGTTATATATTCCATTAATTACCATTAAAAGCATTAAATCAATGCTCTTCTATGGAAAATCAATTCCTATTGAAAGGTATTGAAGTCCTTGCTATGGTAGTTAATATTTTTTATTGTTGAAAACCAAAAAGCTTTTCATAATTTTATGAATTAAAATCAAATTTTTATGCAAATTCAGCATGGATTTGAGTTTTGTCTTCAAGAAAAATTAACTTCAATCTTTCATCCAGAGATTGGTGCTTTCCTGACTTTACATTCTTAATTGGAACTAATTTAAAAAGCAATTTTATAAAGCCCTGTGACATTTTCAGATATTGGCATTAAAGTGGTGGTAAATCTAGATATATGTTTGCTCTATGTGATCATAAGATGGAAGTTCAATTCACAACGATTCATGGGCGGCATGCGGGAGTGGCACTATATAGGGGGCGGTAAATTGGGGTTTGACTGTATATTTATACACACTATACTACTATACTTCAGCTCACCCCTATCCTCCTCTCCATCCCTGATGGGTCAAGAGATAACACCTGGGCCGAAGAATCCATGCCTGGACCATTTTTAGGTCTTGAAATAGTGAAACCTATTTCTGTTAAATTATAGAAAAAGGCAAAGAAATAACTGAAATTGGATAGGTGGAAGGAATAGGTCCTTCACTGGCAACCAAGAATTAAATGCATAGATACAGCAGTTAATGTAGTATGTGATACTTGAAGAATCTGATGAAGGCTGGATGATAGAAAAGTCAAATGATATATTAACATGTTGTTGACTGATCATTTAAATCTAAAAAAATCTGATGTGGCCATCATATGACTTTCTCCGTACCTGTACTATTTCTAAAAATTCCAAATAGGTTAAATGATAAGAAATATTTTAAGGAACTACGAGAAAAATTCGAAGACTGCAAAGAACAGATATAAACTCATACCCTAGCCTTCTGATATTGGGTATAGCCACGAAGCTCCAACAATTAAGAATAATAATGAGTGTTACTAAGATGTAACTAAGCATATAGTGTTTACAAAAGTTGCTGCCAGGTGATGTGGTGATGGCAGCAAAAAAATATAGTTTTTAAAATATCTCTTTAACAATGGATTATATGAGAAAATGTTTCGAACAAAAGTTGTAGAAAGTTCAATTTCCTACAACTTTTATTCCAATAATTTTTTACATAAATCAAGTATTAAAGCAAATATTTAAAAAAAATAGATAAGTGGCAAGAGTAAACATCCACTTCTGGTTGACCAAAAACTAATGAACTTTTGTCTTTTTAATAAAAATGTCAAATATAAAATTTCACATTTTCCTGATTAATAGTTTTCGAGTTAAGAGTGCCCACAAAATTCCTGTAACACACGGACATCAACAAAAGAATGGTCAAAACGTGTTCAGGGAATCTCAAAATGTGTATTTCCATTGAAATCTCGAAATCAAGTTTTTTCATGAAAACAATACTTTCCCCTATACTACATATGGAGAAAGTAAAAAAACACTGCATACTTTGCACATGAAAATAATACACCATTATATTCAAAAGTTATAATATCCATCATGCTTCCAAGTCCCTAACCATGTCTTATGCCCACAAAAGCTCACCAAAGCATTACACTTCCACCCATGAAATATATTCTCCCTCTTCAGGTAGATATTAGCATCTTTTTACTTGTCTGGTAAAAAGGTAAATTCCTCCCTCAACAACATTTATCCCTTGTCTTTAAATATTCTATTCCATTTATCTTCTTCTTCATCTAAAGGCTAAGCCTTGTCGATGCAACCATGAACTCCTGTCCTCTGCCATTCTCTTCAACATCTCGTATTTCTCAACTCCCATCACTGACTCCACGTCATCTAGGTATTTCTTTCTTGGTCTGCCTCTTCCTTTCTTCCCTAAAAGTTTCCCCACCAAGATGTTCACAATTAATCCATTATGTCTAATCACATGGCCTAAAAATTTTGCCTTCCTTTCTTCCATTCCTCTGATCAGTTTCCTTTCTTCTTTTACTTCTTCCAAAACTTCAAGGTTTGTCTTTCTCTCTGTCCAACTTGTCTTTAACATTCTTCTCCATATCCACATTTCTGTCGCTTCCAGACGGGACCTCTCCCTCTTTCCTAACGTCCAACTTTCACTACCATAAAGTAAGGTACTCCAGACAAAAGCTTTTGCAAAGGATTTCCTTACTTCCAAATTCATATGACTGCTTGTCAGTAGGTTCCTTTTGCATTGAAAAGCTTGCTTTGCAAGTGCTATTCTTCTTTTCACTTCCTGTACGCATCTATTCCATTTATGTGAGGGGTTAAACTCAGTGGCAGCTGGTGGTTGTTTCAACTGGTAGGGCCAACGTGTTAAAAAAACCTAAAATTATAATACAAAAAGTATTTAATTTTTTACTTAATTAAAAATGTACTGTAGTGAGTAGATGAAAAAAGTGTCTTGCAGCTAAAATGAGCGGTAAACAAAGTCCATTCGGCGATCTTTCTTGTTAGAAAATAAATCAATAACTTTTATGTTGAAGCTATCTATGTTATTTACAAGTTTTTTCACACAATAGCATGCCTAAAGCACTAGTCTTTCTTCTTTCATACTATTCCTAAGATAAGTCTTTATTCTTTTCATCATTGAAAAACACCGTTCTGCTTCTGATGTCGACATTGGTATCATGATCAACACTTTTAAAAGCTTTATTGTCTCTTGAAGTGTTTCACACAAATCATCACCTAAAATTAGCGACAGAAATGGTTCTGCACCAGAAACTGCTCTCAATTCCTCTCTTTCATAAAAAACTTGAAGTTCATTCTTCAGTCTCTTTTTTTTCAAAAAAGGATACTTGTCAATTATTTCACTGGGATATGTGTGAGGGAATTTTTTGCTGTAATTACCAAATTCTTCGACCACAAACTTCTTTACTTTCTCTCTTCCTTCAGGTAGAGTCGCTGTCAGTGATCCGTGGTCTTTTTGGTCGAACTTCTTCCTCTTCATTTTCTAACTCGACTTCAACCTGTTTGGTAATCACATCAATTTGGTTTCTGTCTGTATACTATTCTCGAAATGCTGCATCGCTTGCTGTACTTAAACTGGAGCGGTGATTCGTTTTTGAACCTGACTAAAAATTATCTCCACGTGAGGAATTATATGGTGAAAAAGCGTTAACCAAAAGACAAAGTTATTTTCTTTTGGCCTAAGTTTATATGCACCTGCTTGTGTTATAGTAGACTGCAACTTTATGTCATCACTGTTTCCAATAATTTCCATAACCATTATGAGTTCTTTCCTATATTCATAAACAGTGCTGACTCCACGAGAATGGAAATTCCATCTGGTCTGTGATATCTGGGGCAATCTCTGTACAATGTCATCCAACACTTTTGTTCTTTGGGGCGAATTAGAATAAAATGAACAGATTTCAGACAAATGTGCAAAAAAGATACGGGTTTGGCGGTTGATGGATGCTGTATTAGACATAATGAGATTCAGCTGATGGTCATAACAGTTAATGAAATTAGCAAGTGGATACTTGTCTTTTATCGGTTTCTGAATGCCATTTAAATGCCCACTCATAACAGAAGCACTATCAAAACTTTGTGCGATAAGTTTATTCATACTGTCACCAATTAGGGCGTCATGTTGTTTAAAAACGCAATCTGCGATTGCACAAGCATCTCGTCCATCAGGATTATCGAAATTCCAGAACCTTTCTACCAGTTTTCTGCCTACAATGTAACATAATACAATGACTAACTGAAATTGACATGACACGTAAGTAGTTTCATTGGCTATCAATGCTACATAATCAGCTTTTTGAATTTCTTTGCGAACTTCTTCATGGTATACTTCTAACATGCATTCCAGCAACTCATTTCGTTCCTCGAGCAGCTGACATCTCCTTGGAAAAGAACAAGGGAAAAAAAATTACATTTTTTTCATCACACCCACACAGCCAATTGTTCTTCGAATAAATATCGGCATTAAATTTACAATAACTTTCCTGGGAATAATTTTGAAACGAGAAAAAAGGCTGCTATGATTGGGAATTGAACCTGGGTCTTCCACTTGCCGGGCAGATATTCTACCACTGAACTATCGTAGCAGATCAATTTTCTTGTTTCTGAATGCAGATCATTTTATTCCATCAATAACTTTCCTGTTTGTTGGTACACTGTTGCTTTTTAACTAAATTCAAATTAGGGAGGGGTCTTCCCATTCATTTTATTTCAAGTTTATCATCGTAAGACAACAATGAAAACAGTTGTTTTAATAAAGTTGCTAGCTTGAAGGCCGGCTGAGCCAAACTGAACTTGGCTCCAACGGTAGATATTCTCAAGCACGGGAGAGGAGGAAAAAAGCATGCAGTGCACATGCATTCCACATCTTGTGACCGAGCCAGCTAAGTGGTGGCCCACTGGACTCGCCGCCCAGTCCTCTCGTAAATTCTCTTACCGACCAGAGTATTGTGCTGCTTCACGACAAATTAAACTTATTAAAGACTCAAAATGAAATCAAGCTGTTCAAAAACAATTATTTATAGTGCTTTTTTCTTTCTGTGGATTTTGATAGGGCCATGGCCCTATGCCAGCGGCCACCACTGGTTAAACTTATCTTCAAGAAAAACAAAGTTGAAGTTTTTCCAGTGGGTCTGAAAAACAAACTACACCTAATCCCCCATTAACATGAATTATACCAACACAATTTCGGTTTAACATGATTTTTAAAGTATGGCTGGTTTTTGACTAACATGACTGGTTGTTTGGTTTAACACGATTTCTCAATGACTT
Source organism: Tanypteryx hageni (assembly GCA_028673005.1). Taxonomy (NCBI): domain Eukaryota; kingdom Metazoa; phylum Arthropoda; class Insecta; order Odonata; family Petaluridae; genus Tanypteryx; species Tanypteryx hageni. Next base: position 43,426,530 of record CM054120.1, read on the forward strand.
CTCTGTGATCATGAAAAAGGTCTAGAAAGCAGAAATGGAAACAAACTTTAGCCCTGCTCTTCATTAATTGTGGATGACAATGAGCCCATTATTGTAACATCTGATCCAGAGGATGAATTTGACAATTTCTATGAGTCTGATGCAGCAGGCAAGGGATTTCATGGTTTTTAAACTGCAATGTAGAAAATACCATTCTTTAACATTTTTAAAATTTCCTTTCACCATTGTTGTAATTTTCTATAGATTGTATGTTGTTATCTTTTGAAAAATTATTTCATGTATTAAAACAAAAATGTTTAATTCTTAGTTATTTGCAGTTTAAAATTATCATTTTGTAAATCTTTTAAATAATGTCCACTAAATAAATGATAAACCGTTGAACAGTTGATTCAAAATGGTGGTCATCTACATCGAAAAATACGCTGGAGGTTATGGTTCACATTTTATTGGTGGTGCGAGTAAGAAACCGAGAAAAATATATATCGCTAGAGCAAAAACTAGATTTACTTAAGCACTTTGAGAACAATGAACGAACACATGGTATTGTTCATCATACCGGTCTTAACGAAGCAACACTACGAACCATCTGCGTTATCTTCATTTCTTTTCTGTAAAAATGAGTTACATGTATGAAATACAGGTTTCCCTCTCTTTATGCGGAGGTTGTGTTCCATGGAAGTGACGCATAAAGTGAATTCGGGTAAACAGAGCCCATATTTACATGCAAAAGATAGGGATACATTCCACATGCAATCCAGCTCTCCTCCAAGACGCTCATCTTTAGCTCCATAATGACTTATTATGCGCTAAATAAAAAACTAAAACAATTAGCACTAAATTATACTCGCCAATAAAAGGAAGCAGATGAGCAGAAGTGGTGATTGTTGTGAGTGACATAATAGTGGAGGTTTAAAGTGCTGGAGGGTTGTCTTGGCCCAACGCAAGTTCCATGGGCAAGGAGACAAAACTTCTCAAGTGTGATCAAACAGTATCACATGAAATCTCCATCTCATTTCCACTCTACAATATCCACTCCACTCTCATCTCTTTCACTGTAGTACTAATATGCACAGCATAAGAGACAATGAGAGAGTGAATGGTCACCTTGTGGTGTAGTGGAGAACTTTCTTTTATTTGTATTGCACTGGCTGCGTAACAGCATAAAAACGAATCAAAGATGCATAAAAAGAAATAACGGTAGCAATAAATTTGTTGCATGATAGCGAATTCGTATAATGCTAACCCACATAAAGAGAGGGAAACCTGTATACATAAACAACACAACACATTAACCAAAGTATAAAAACCAGGACATGAGACCGAGGGGTTGTCTTTGATACAGCAACATGCATATCATCTGCTGTATGCAACCAGTTTTGGGACTTGGTTTTGATGACCAGCAACACTGAAAACCCTGCTTCGCACATGTAAGTTGTTGCGAACAAATGACAGACTGCAGAGCCCGCTTGGCAAAACAGGATAGCCCTCCATCAATGAACATCAGAATTCTGCTAAATTCTTTGTCTGGAACTCATTTTTAACCATTCCTTGGCTCGCAAGTCAATCAAATCATCCTTGACCATATCAGCATCATTGACACTGTCCAGGTCAATGAGGAATGCAGGCTTCAGCTCTTCTGAGCCAAAATAGTTCTGGAATGAATTTTTCAGGGTTGTCAAATGAGACAAAATTTGATCCCTAATGTGATTTGGCAAGATTTCTTTTGCCTCTTTTCTCACCAGAAGAAGCCCTTCCATACTTGAGAAATTTGTAATTATCCTTATCCAACTGCCATTTCCAGAGGGGCAACTTGTCCAGAAATACTTTCAACTTCTCCCCAGCATCCATGATTGTCATATCAGTCCCCTGAATTGAACGATTCGCCTTTGTGATTGCTACAAGTGGTTTGCAGAAAAGGAATTCTTTCTCATTGAACCACTGTTCACATATTGCAAAAATACCAGCAGCTGATTGCACTGAGCCACATCAGTGGATTTTTCCAACTGTATGCTGAATGGTGGAGGGCTGGCTTTCAATTTCCCCATCACTTGTTGAAAAATATCTTTAGATATGTCTTGAATTGGTGAATGAATCATCATTTGGCAGCAGTATTTTTTCAATTTCCTTTCCATGCTGTTTGCCACACACCAGCTCAACCATTTACAGAATACAGTGCTTGATCAATGTTTCTCCAATCATGTGTGGCTTCTTGTTTTTGGCAATCAAATAGGCTACTTTGTACGATGTTTCCAAAGAAAGTTTTTGATTTTGAGAAAATCCAAGTTTGGTTAAAGTGCCAGATGAATCAAATCAAATCTTCTGATGCTTGAAAAGATTCAACCCAACTTCAACACTTTCAAGGTGAATGTTTTCCAGGTGCTTTCGTATTTTGGTGAAATTAAACCAAATTCAATGTAGCTCTCAACCTATTTCTGTTTTTTGCTGGACATGTTGAACAATTAATTTAATCGAGGCTATAATTTGTTCTAATTAAACCTTTCTTTGCTGCTGAGATGCATTGGCGTTGCATTTTGTAGCTCATAGAGATGAGATAAATAATATGCCCAAGGTCTTCTGTATGACTATTGGTTTTACTTGCCAATCTTACAAGTTATATGTATTATTGACTTGAATTAACACGAATGTCATACACGGAGCAGGCTGGATACAATGATCTCTGGTTAGCATCCAAGTGGTAACTGAAACTGCCTCATTATGTCATTACCTGCATTGCCATCTGGTGGGGAGTCGGGAAGACAGGCTTACATTGTCTTGACCGCAATAAAAGTAACAAATTAAATACACCACAGTTACCAATTTGTTTGTGTGACGAAAAGTAGCACATACAAGTTTGTTCGTTTGACCAAATGTTTGTGATGAGAAGTCAGGTACGAATTTTCTATGAGGAAAAGTCAGGACACCTTATTTGCATTGTATGAGGTCTCTCTGAAAGCAGTCTATTTGATTTTGATCCATGCTCGTAAACAAAATAATGTCGTGAATATAGTGCAAGTTGATTTTGATATAGAAAGTGATCATTTTTAGTAGGCTACCATTTTGTGATTCATTTTTAAACCACTCCCCATTTAAGGTATTCCTCAATTTAAGGTACAAAAATCTTGTTCCCCAGACAAACCTTAACTAGGGGTTTCACTATACAATATAAGAATGTAGGCGAGGCTCTTGTTTCTCTTCAAACTTCTAAGACACTTTATGATTAGCACAAAATTAATATAAATTTTAAAAGAACTGAGTTTACATGTATGCTCCAATAAGGAATTATAATTGGGTAAATTTACAAGTTTTTCTGAATTCAATGCATTCATTCAAATTAACTTGGTTTACTTCAATGTGCACTTCAATAAATGTGGACCAAACGTTCACAACATTCAACATCAAAAACCAAACAAAGACTGAACTTCACTCTTATAACTCTTATCATTGGACAAAAAAAAGAAAAAAGACTAAACTCGGAATCAGAAATAGTGAGAGAAAAATTCCTCAATGTGTGATTCAACTACTTCTGCGAAATTCATATTTCAAGCATGAGACAGGAAGCTGGAATTTTTCCCGGTTTGCTAAATACTGAAACTTTCATTTGCTTCTGTGAATCGGGTTACCATTAACTTTAAATCATCAGCTCCCCTTCAGGAGTGAACACAAGAATAAAAAATTACAGTATCAAACCTTTTATCCGGCAAGCTTGGGATTTAGGGACAGCCAGTTATCTGGAAATTCTGGTTATCTGGAATATATTTGTAAACAGTGCTTAAAACATGAACTACGTTCCAGTTCGTCACACGCATCGGTAAAATTGTTTTGTCAGATCAGACATTTGGTGATACTGATGTGTTAACTTTATTTAATATAATTAATATAAAATATTTTTTTCACTTTTATTCATTGTAGTACATAAGAAATAAATCCAAATTTAGCTCGATCAGTTATATAACGCCCACTGCTTTTGGTTCCACTATCAGAACAAGTGTTTCGTTTCATAATATTTTCTATTTCGAGCACTTCTAAACTTTTTATACAAATTTTTTCTCGAACCACTCAATAAATATTGAAGACAATCCATGCACTATATTGGCGGCCTTATTGTGCACTGGGAAAACCCTGACTCCATTAAAGCAACTGGGCTTCTCATTTTTAGACAATTTATGGGGCAAAACAGGATAGGAGATATTTAACACTAGTAAACAAACAGACAAACAAGGCACTGAAAAAAACAAAACCTTGAAGAAGCACGCATGGTGGTGAGCTGGGTAATTATTGCCAAGGCAGAAAATTTAAATTTCTTTCTCCTTACGAATTTTGGAACAATGCATTAGCTTTGAAAATAGCCGGTTAACTGGATTTCTGGTTATAATCCGGATAAAAGGTTTTGTATTGTATAATATTTTGAAAGTTTTTGGACACTTTCATATGAGCTCCCAGTTATCAGAAACTTTGTAACACCTTGATTTGTGATTATAAATGATGTTTTTTGGGAAATAATTTCAATTATATATTTAATTTTCCATGAACCCCAGGTTAAGAACCCCTGCTCTAGAGCCATGCACAGATGACAGATGCAAATACCACTTCTATGTACTTGAGGGCACTTAAAACGTGTTCATCAAAATTGCAAATTAGAATTTTTTCACGTTCACAATAGAAAATTTAAAAATATAGCATCAAATGATCAAGTAACCTCACTGGGCATTCATTTGGTCAACATCCAATCTAAGCATTTGATAAACTCTCTTCAAGCCTGGTATATACATCATTTGCAAAATGAGATTGAGCTCCATCTCGCTGAAAGAAAAGTCTTTCTTGTACCCTATCAAGGATTATTTGCTTTACCCCTTCAGTGGGTGTGAAATTTTCACAAATCGCTCGCCAGTTGTGGCATTTTTATGTGATTAAATTAAGAGGTGTAATTCGAATATATCATTGAATACATGAAGTTATATGATATGGAAATCATGAAAATGATTGTTGAAAAAATAACAATTTGAAAGTGTTTTTTTAATTTTTCATTACATATTTTAGTTCGCTATTTCCATTGTATATGACAGCATATTTCCTTATAAATTTTTTTCTTGTCTTGCTGAATCTTTTGAGCGCAAATTTCTAGTTGTTAATTGCAATTTAGTTGTGATTGTGTGGATAAATTCAATATATTGTAAACCACTGTCCTGTGGTGGGGTTGCCTATCCAACCCCTGCAGCCAATAATTAATGTAGGTTACATCCCAGGTTAAAATATCCTAAGGTTACATCATGTAACCTTTGGATATTTTAGCACCAATATGAAACACCTATGAATTTTTTTGAAGCTTTCTTGTTCCTAAAATTATCTCTACAAACATAAGTTTGACCACATAAATAGCAAAGTCGCAGCACGGAAAAATATCACCCGAGAAAATTTTTTTAAATATACATAGACGAAGAATAGCATAAAACGTATTTCCGACTAATCAGGCTTTCTCACTTGGGCGAAATACAACCGAACTCTGAACTCGCCAAATAGAAGCTCAAGCCAAAAGTACTGTTAGGGGTTTTATTGCTCGTAAACTGTGCCAAAACGTCTCTTTTTTAATGCATACACTGCATCTCAGAGAGTGACCACCAAATTGAAAATAAATCTCTAGATGGCAAAAGACTTCCTACTATCATAACAGAGAAGATGCACATATTTGCACTTAATCCACAGAGAGACGAATTTTTTTTGTAGCGTGCATATATGTGCACTTCCCACCTGGCGAGCAACTTCGATGCACGCATATATGTGCTTTGCCCACTTAAAATGAAACTGCCCAGTTACATTTCTATTAAAAGTAATTGACCCATTATGTCAGTTGATGAAATTCTACATCAGCCAGTTACTTCCTTCTCTATGATGATTTGTGGTTTTTCATTGCTCCATTAAATGCAGTTATAGCAGTTTACATGCCAACTCAGCTTGAATGTGGCTTTGTCTGACAAGAGAATTTTGTCAACAAATGTTGTATTTTTGATCACTTGTTGCATTTCTTCACATAGCTTAGAATCTGTCTTGGTGATATTCATGTAATGTTTGAAGAACATATGGCATGTGGTACTGCATGTCAATAATTTCCAATGTCTTAAATATATTTTGGTTGCTAACTTTATATCATGCTGATCACCAGCACCTAATACATTCAAACTTCTGCAATATGCTGTAGCAACACTTTGTTATGCTAGCATGTTAGAACTTCTTGCTTTAAATGAGTGAAAGCTGCTATGGTGGAATCCAATTTTTTTCTTTCAAATATCTAATAATTGTAGATGCTGTATGAGCTTCTTTTGAAACTTTAGACTGATTCTTCTTGCTGCTTCATGAAGATTTTCTCTTAGATAATAATAATGTGCTCTTGCTTTGTAAGTCGCCAGGGCATTTGAAGCTAAAAATTAATAGTAATAAATAAGAAAACTGATTTTTATACATATGTTTATGACTATTTTGTATGAAGACATAAGTTATACTGCTGATAAAAAAACAAGTCATTAATAATGTATGCATTAAATGTAAAGTTTATAAACTTCAACTGATGTTTCTTTTGGAATACCCTGTAGTTGAGGCTAAAGGAGGATATTTTAAGTAAAACTTTTTCCTATTACATATTAACATCCTTACTAAGTAGTAATTAGCTATTAAATAAAATCAAAGGTAAAAAAGAAATAAAATAGACTGAGGTCCATTATATCTAGCCAATTGATTGAACAATTTCTCATTTGAAAATTTTATTGTCTTCTCACCTAAGAACATCCTTGCTTAAGTTGGTTAACTAGGCTAGTTGTGGAATTGTTGGTAAACTAATACATGAATTACACTTTATGTCTGTATGTGGTTGTTCAAATGATATAGAGAATTTTAAAAGTTGTAGCATTTAATTTCAATGTCGCAATGCTCAAATGCTAACAATTCTCTGCATACTTATCTCAATCTCTTCCTTGACTAAAGTCTTGGTGAGATTTTTACTTTAATTAGTATCCACTAACTGTGGCAAATTACCTTTATAGTAATTTTTATTTCTTTTCTTCTGCAGGTTATCAGTTCTTGCTATGCATTTGAGGTTTCTACTTTCTTTCTTTGGTATTACATATATTTGAGATATAAATCCATTTTAGTCAATTGCCTCTTTTGGATTAATTGTATGTTATTGGCATCTTCATTTATTTCATTATACTATTTAGTGTCAATTTTGCTCTTATAAAGACTTATCTATATACTCATAACACCTTATTCCTTTCCATCCCTTCATGACCCTGCCTGCTAGTCTCTCTCCACCCCCTTTTCCTTCTCTTTAATCATCTCTCTTCCTCTCTGAAAACTGAGGATGTCTATTGTTAAAAGCAAGAACATCAGGGGTAGTAGGATCTTAGAAAATTTGTAGTTAGAAATAGAGAAATCTTCATTTAACTAATAATATCTTTCCTGTTACCTTAGGCCCTACTTCCATCAAACAAAACTCAGGAAGGACAGTCAGGGATTCCTATGGAAATCCAAGTAGAAAGAAATCCATCAATTGAAGGCCCTCAAAACCTCAATGTGCCTATGGGAATGTGTGAGCCTGGGACCAACTCATTTGTGACCACAGCCGAGAACGCTAATGAAGGAGCATGCAATTCTAATAGCAGGACAGGCAACTTGAATGTTACTTCACGTCCATATGATGAGGAAGAGGATGAAGATGAAGATGAAAATGTCCTCCTGGCTAGACTTCCAGAAGATACAAGCGTTCTTCAAGAATGCATCACAGCATCTCAAGGCTGCATGTTGCTCCTAGTCCTAAAGCAACACCTCAAAGACCTCTACGGCATTACTGATGCGTAAGGTTTCATTTAAAATATGTTTTTGTGTGTATTGGTTCCTTTTTCTACATACTTTATGGTTACAGAAATAATTAGCCCCTTGAACACATGCATAAAGTATACTATCGGCTATTACATTGACAACCTCATTTACCAATTTGACATTTTTATTATTTTGCATGCTTATGGTTGGTCTCTTGACACTTGGGTTGATGAGGTTTGTTGTTTGTAAAATAGAAGGAATTTATGATAATTTCATTGATTGAGACAGCTTCAACTTTTGCCCATAAATGATATGTGTTATATATTATAAAAGTAAAAGTAAAATATGTACTTAAAGAATCCTGGCATGCCAGTTCCCTTTGTGTATTACTGTTAAATTCTTTCCTCAATACCCTCCAAGATCAAGAACCACAGTAAGGATAATCCTGTATAAACACATTTGGTGTTCTCCATTTCTTATTTCGAGCTTAGCATGTTGCAACAAAGAAGCATTCCCAATTATATATATGTGCTTAGATATTCTCTCATTGGTCAAAATGCATGTAACTCATAGCTTCTTTACTTTATATTGCTTGTATTGACTGTTAGAAGTATATTATTCTTTTAACCCATTCGCTGCCTTTGATGCACTTGTGCATCAAGCCAAGTGACCGCAGCATGCTGGCAATGCACACATGCATCACAATTGTATGCAGTTCCTTATACAATTAAATCCGGTGGCTTTGCCCTGAGGGATATGTTCCTAAGAAAGGCACTCAGTGAAGGTTTAGATCTTAAGTGAACAGCATTGGTTTTCTTTTTATTGAGTTTTTGATCCCGGTTTCGCAAATAGTCTTCAAGCAAAATTTTAAATGTTATGTATTTTTTATGATCTTTCTATTATGTTTTGGGACATTTTGCATCTTACTTTTTAAATAAACACAAGTTTTAACTTTCTATTCTTTTCTCTCACATTGTAGAATTTTTTGGGTAGTTTTGAAAAAATGCTATAATTTTTTTCAGTTAGATTATTTAGGAGGCTACTGTATTTACCTGAATCCAAGACAAGGTTTTTTTCTAAATTTCAGCTTGCAAACATCAAGGGTAGTCTTAAATTTGAGTGCGAAGTGGTACACCTTCCATACATCACGGGGAATTCATTGTACGACACACTCATCGCTCGACCAATTCATCACAAGACATTCATTGCGAAACAAATTGGAAGGCAAGACACCATGACTGGTGTATGGTAGGGGGATACACTTGTTGGTTTGGGAGTCATCCCCTGCCATCACCATCTAACGTGTCTCCCCTTGCATAATTCACAAAGAGAATTGTGATTCATTCTGGTAACATTGAAATATAAAGAAAAATATCGCTGTGGAAAAGTGTCTCCCCCTTCCGTACTCCAGTCTTGCCTTCCAGTTTGTTGAGTGATGAATTGACACATGATGAGTTTGTTATGTGATGTATTAATGCATGACGAGTTTGTTGTGTGGTGAATTGATGTGCGACAGATTGACAGTGGCGTATTGATGGTATACCACTTTGTAGTTGAATTTAAGGTGACCCTTGATTTTTGCAAGCTGAAATTTGGAAAAAAAACCTCTTCTTCAATTCCGATAAATACAGTAATTGTTCACAGTGCTATTCTAATCCCAAAAACATTGCTGAAATACATTCTACTTACATGATAGTTAATTCAACACAGATTTCAGTGAGTGCACAAGGGCCTAAAAGTCTTCAGGACAAAGAGTTTGGCCTTTAGCCACATGCTGAGCAGTAAATAGGTTATCTAAAGCAATCTTTTACCAGTTTTCTTTTCATTTCAGAAATTTTTATCTCTCTTATGATGATTCTCAGCCTTTGTAGTGCTAATATATTTAACATAGAGATTTATTTGCTTTTCTAGAGAATAAAGTAAATTTTCTGTTCACTTGAGAGGAGACACACAATAAATGCACTTTTCTTGAATCAATTTCATTTCTTCATTGTTTCTTTGACTTTTTTCTTTGCCTGGTATTGCTTTTTACTTAGATTCCTCTGTCATATCTTATAACATGGCTCAAGAGTGTCAGCATCAAACTACTCCAATAGTTTCACTGTCAGCATGTTAATTATAAGTTGAAGATCTCTTTGCCAACACTCTAGTAAGGCAATTGTTGAAATATAATTGTGTTGTGTAAGTATTTGCCTTTTCTTCATTTTTCTAAAAATCATATGGTTTTGTTTCAATAATCCCGTAAGTCAGAATAAGTTGTTTTACAGGACTCAAGTTTGTATATTATATCAAATTTATCTGTAGTGTACTTTACAGATTATTCATTGAAATTCAAATTGTTATTATGTTCAATAGATTGTGAACATATCTACTTTCTTTGTTCAACAAAGGATAGTGCCGTAAAAATCTTGTTTTTATGGAATACCGTTTTAGCAGAAATGCAATTTTTACATAAAGAAAGTGACCGATTTTTGGTGGTGTAACTCTAAAAATTGTGCCCTAATTATTTCTAAGCAGGAAATAATAACCTGCCAGTGTTGATTATAAAATGAAAATCTTCGATGCTTCAAAGTGATCTGAGGGTCTCCAAGTCAACCAGTAATGTCATTTCCTTGTATGGAATCATACCTCTGAGCTCCTTAGGTAATGTGGGTAGTTAGCGGATTTCTGTTTTCCGGAAAATCCAATTTTATGGTATAAATTTTTTCCCAAACCATTCCACATAAATAGAATTTCACTGTATAATTATCAATTGAATATGCATTCAGTATGCTTCACAATGAAATTTAAATAGAATGAACTTCCCCATTGCAACACAGGATGTAAGTTTCGAATTACCATCATAAATGTTAGCCTGCAGGTATTACTCCTAAAACTAGCTCTGGGTCTCCTATATTTATATGAGAATAATATTGATGGATGAATTGACTTTGTTTGGCCTCTATTTTTATCATGAAATAAATGTCATTGGTAATTTTCTATAGGTTTTTCATTCATTTTTATTTAATATCACTACGTTATGATAAGAAGGTCATTATTGTTTAATCTTGTCTCCATTTCACAATAACAAAATATTTATATAAATTCTTGAATGATTTAGTTGAGAGGAAAATATGCATTTGGGCCACATTTAGGCACGGAAAGGGCTGCCAGCTTGATATGTCTGGTTTAAGGTGTCATAGATTAAGAAGAAATGTTTTTTACTATAATATATTGTTTTAGTGTGTTAATCATTTTCAGTTTGCGCTAGAATAAAAAAAATGGATTCTGCTTTTATACCCTTCTCAGACCTTCATTAATACTTTTGTAGCAAATCTTTATTTGTCACTTTTCCTCATAAGGTAATTCTTGCCCTCAGTCTTCTAGATAATGTTTTACTATTTTATTTTTCCTAAAATTCTTCATCATCACCGAGATTTGAAGTGTATAGAAATTTTTAATTATTCTCTCTGTACATCTAATGATTGTTTTCTAAATGAGTGAGTGTTGAACTTTTTAAATTTTAGTACATATTGAGATCAATACAAAATATTTTCTTTGGAATTGTTTGTCATTAAATTAATACAAGATTAGTACATATCTCCCAGTGACCTTTGCTAGTGGTCTTCCCCTTGCCATTTTATTGCAAATTTCCATTTTTAATTTCACTTATAGAATTTCAACGAGCATCTCCCTAGTTCCATTATATTGTGGGAAATATAAATTAAAATAAAGGTATAAAATTTGCATAAAAGAAAAGAAATTAAACATATTAATAGAAAAAGTTGCATTATCTTGTATTCAGTAGTGGATTTACCTTAACCCTTTCGCTGCCATGTGCGACTAAAGTCGAATGAGAATCATGTACCTTCTGCTGCCATATTCGACTTTAGTCCACAACCTCAGAAAAATTTCTACAACCTGCTGCCACATTCTACTATAGTCAAACTACTCAGAAATGGCATTTTTAATTCTCTATATCGTGCTACCACTTATTGGCAATCCTCCAAATTAACGCAGCAAACCCTGTCAAGGGCAAGTGGTTCATCCAAATATTTTGCCTCTGGTCCATTCTTATTTTAGTCAAGAAGTATTACTTTTGTTTTTAATTGTTCTTCAAACAAATACCGAGCAAATTATAATATTTTTATGCTGCAGTTATTTGCGTGTATAATACTTTTATTTATTTCAGAATTTTTGTGGTTTTCATGTATTTTTTGTGTGTGAGACCTTAAATTGCTTCCCCATATTTATACTATGATCTCAAACATTTTATATGCAAATTTCTCGTAAAATAAATGTAGATCATCATTAGCACATTGCATACTGGATGTTCTGGAAGGATATATTTACTATATCTTTCAAACAACATACTTATGATACTCAAGCTGCCTGAAAATCTGCCTTCAAGTGTCCTTTCTCGCGACACATTTATTCATTTTTTTCATGTCTTCTACTTCATCACTCAATGACTCTCTCAGGTCCTCCCGACGCATAGCCGAACCTTTTGCTTTCTCAAGCAGAAAGATCTTGAGCCTATGTTTACTTAATGCGATAAAAGATTTATACACACCAATTGCGCTGAAAAGAGCACAGCTGATGAGTAATAACGCAAACTTGGCTGAACATTTTCTTGTTTTACTCAAGTTAGTGCTATAAATCTAAGAAAATATTACTTGAAATAAAAAAATCGATATTTTCGTGATTAGCAGGCCTGAAACTAGAATTCTCTAGATCCGTACACAACTTGTTAATGTAACTCAAATATCCTTACAAATTACTTTGATATTCCATACGTTATAATTGTTTCCTAACTTAATTTTGGCTCTACTGAGAAGTTATTAAGTCCTAATTATTTACACGTCTCACATAGATGTAGCCAACCAAAACTATATATTTTATGACTTGATTTTAGCTGTAATATTTTCTCCTGATATTTCTAAAATTAGAAAAAATGGCTAAGCAGAGTAGAAAAAGGAAAAATCGTGGATATTGGTGAATTGCTTTCTGAGAGTAACTCATTAATTCGTTATGAATCAAAATGATCAAAATCTTCAATTTCGGTCTCACAATTCAAATGAAAATCATTGATTTCATTTACAAATGAATCAGTTAAATTTTAACTTGACAAATCTTTGCTTTTATCTGAGGAAGAATCACTGTTTCCCCCACCAACACTTTGAGAAAGAATACATGTTCTTAACGATCTGTACAAAGAACAACTCATTTTGGTTATGAAAGAAATAAAACAGGAAAACAAATCAGTAGAATGATTTTCGTCATCAACTAGCAGAGCAGATTCTATAGCCGTTGAAGTGCCTTATATATCATTTTTGGGAGAAACTTGCGAAATACTGTAGTATGAATAAAAAACTTTTTGAATGATTCACTATTCAATAAGTGCTGTGCGTTATACTAGAGACTTTGGAAACCTGTGGAAAATGGGCTAAGATCGACCTGCGCATTATGCATGAGTGCACGTTATACTTGGGAATTTTGAGTATTATTTTCTTTTACTTTTTTACAGGATACAATTCCAATCGTAAACTAAGCAGATGATGGCAAAAAAGAGAATTATGTCAGGTTAGGCATGTTAAGAGTCGATATTTGATCCCCCCTGTCCATCTCCATCCCCCCTGTCCATCTTCAGTCCTAAGAAACAACTTCTGTTTTCAGAGCAAATGTAAATTTTATTAATTTTATTCCCAAACTATCGTGTGTGTTTATTGGTTTCCTAATGGAACTTCCTTCCTTTCTTATGGTTGGCCTTTCGTCTCTTGAGTCTCAGCATTTGAAAGTTAGGATCAAATCATCAAAACGCTTGGTCTCATATTTAAATAAAGAATATTTTCATCTTTTTGGCCATTGAAATCTACTTTTCGCATCGAGGTTTTACAAATCCATTATGCCTTGCGGTTAGTGAGGGACAATCATTTTCTGATCTTAGCTTTTATTTATCACTGGTCTGTCAGTCGGATAAAAATTCTTGGAATGATAGACACTTCTTGCATGACTTGAGCTGAGGTTGAGAGTGATGATAGTTGTGAGAGTGAAAGTGATTGAGGCAAAGTCTACTAAATGCATTTATATTTCAATTTCATTGTTGAAACGAAATTATGAAACACTTTTTTGCTAAAGTTTAGCAAAAAATAATTTTGCTAACAAACCAAATTTTATTTCTTCTTTAGCCATGAAATTGAAAAGAATAACATCCAAAGACAAAAAATACAATTCCATGATTTAATTTTCGAATCAAAAGTTTTAATTTTCGTTTTTAATTCATAGAATTTATTTTTTGTTTGAGCATAATTTAAACATTTTTTGAAATGTTATCATTGAAATTAATATCTGAAACTTTGAACTAAAGAGAAATGTTGAAATAAAACAGTTGTTGCAATATTATTTTGGTGAAGCAAACACCCTAATTTGTATGAATTCTTAATCTGAATTAACCTCTTCCTTAACCTTAACGTTTCAAAATGTTTTTGCCCGTATAAATATAGGCAACTAATTTTTTGTTGTATCTTTTATTATTTGCCCGTTTATTTTCGCTGACCATCATATTCTTCTATCTATGCAACCTAGGTGGTAGTTGAATCACCATTTGAAGTGCTATTTTGTTTTTTTTTTTCAGAACTATTTAACTGTTACTTTAAAAATCCACTTGTTATTAAATTTGACAATAATTTACTAATATTATAGTTACTTTTTGAAAGGATTGGAATAAATAGTATAGTTTAAGACACCAGTTTAAGTAATTGGATGAAATTTGATCGAAATCTTTGAAAAAATCGAATTGTTGTTAAAATCGCCAAGTATGAACTACCCTTTATTTTTTAGCAATATGGTTCATCTTTTCAGAAAATCTACTCAATATCATAATAGGCAAATATGAGTTTTTGTTTGATTTTGTTTAACATTTTAGTAGAGGTTTGGAAAGACAGATGGACAGAATGACCTACTGATGTTTGCATTAAATGAATATCTTCAAAATAAAGCATGTATTGTTAAAATAAGTCATCTTTTTAATACATACAGTGTATGGGCTAATTAAATACACAGTAAAAAACCTGACTTTTTTTATTGGAATCAAAAACAATGACTGACACGGAAGGGGTTAAAATGATTTTGGATTACAGTGTTTTCATGGAACCAAACCACCATGTTAATCAAGGATTAACTGTACTACTTGGCAAGGTTTGAGCATTGTGAACTTTTGGTATGCTGCAGAGATGGGAAAGTTCCTGTTTCTGGAACCAGAACAGAAAAATTGCATTGGAACTAAAACCCAAACCGGAAAAATGTGAACATTTTGGTACAACAAGATTCTGGAACGGTTTCCTTAAAAATGAAATAATGGGTTGGAAGTCGATCCTTGATATTTTATACCATCTGTATTAAAAAAAGAAAGCCATTAGAAAAATATTAGTATATAATTGAATTTGTTGTTTAATTGATCAAAGATGATGTTTTAAGATGATGAGAAAAGTTGATGAATTTGAAGTCTAAGATATAAATCCAATATCTTGATTCAGTCAATAAAATAAAACTAAATCTTAATCATCATCATAAGATCATTCAACTTACTTAAGTTTTATTTCAACAAATTTCCTAGAGAAGGAGTAGGCAACCTATGGCCTGCAGGCCATATCCAGCCCGTTGCTCAGTTTAATCTGGCCTGCGGTAAGATTTCTAAGAATATACTGCTATGATATCAGGATTTTTAAATGTTTAACATGCAAAGGGATTAATTTCTGCCCTTTCTCGAGTTTCTAATGTTTGTTGCGTTATTCTATGGAAAATGAATCTCAATATTCTTTTCATATTTAAGTTTAATATGGGCCGATGTAACTTAAGGTTGTTTAAATATGGCCCACCGAGAGCCTTATGACTGCAAATGCCCAGCTATTTACTAAGGGTTGTTCATTCCTGTCATAGAGTTTCACCTGTAAAGGTCTGATATTTAGCCTATTTCGCAGCACATAAGACGCACCGGGGTACAAGATGCACCCTGGTTTTTTTAGAAGATTTACCAGGAAAAAAGTACTTTGGTTCACCATGGCATTTAGGAGGGGCCACGTTTCCAGCCGTGATTAAATCTGTACCTGGCAACATTCACGGAAAATATTACAGCATGATAACAGTTATATATAACATTTTAGGTAAACTTCATTTGTAAAATAAATAGGGATGATCTAGAACATAAATAATAGCTTTGAGACTTGCATACCTTGTACCCAGGGCCGCCCCAAAGCATGGGCAACATGGGCAATAGCCACGGTGGCTGGAGGTGAGGGCGGCTACCATTCTGCAGACAAACGGGAACTAAAGTTTCTATTAATATTTTGAGTGTAAGGGTCGAAAGGCAACTTTCGGGCTCATTTTTTTTAATGTAGTCTCGCTATGGTTTCAAGTGCTTCGCCACTTCTAGACTTCTTTGAGTATATGAGTCATACTCAGGGCATAATTTTATTGAAAGAATAAACAAATACATTGTGTGAATCTCATCACTCTTTTCGTCTCAGGCTATCAAATTCTCTTTTATCGTCACGGTCATTCAGTTCTTCCATTGCCTTGAGTGAGGAAAGTAGTACTGTCTTAGAACTGGGATTAGCATTTTTGATATTTTGCATAAGTGCAAGTAAATATTTTCAATGGAGTATTTTATCATAACTATATTTTCATGTAATGAGTTCAATATTTAAAACGGTGTTACAAGTGTATTAATGCTCGCTTATTTTTTTCAAATATGTTAATATTATTTAGTATTATTATAACATGAGCGATTTGATATAAAATTGTACAAAATGTACATCCATAAGCAAAGGAACTTGTTCCTGGAGCCTACCCAAGACCATTTTGAGGAAAGTGACTATCTCGTTCTTCCTCCAGAAAACAAACGAAATGTGACATTTTCTTAATGAACTCCAGAAGCATGATTAGGATTTTCCTGTGCTGGTCTAGGTATGTGAAGTTACGTGAGGTTTTCACAAGTGCACGTATACAGTCATCCCTCCATTTTCGCGCATCAGCTATTCTCGGTTTTGCTTATTCACGATCAAGCATCTTCGCACACCTTCTTGCAGGTATCTAACATCAAGTCAGTCTGTTCTCGCTATTTTTATCTTTTTTATATTATTACTTTCTACATATGTAGTATAGGGGAAAGAATTGTTTTCATGAAAAAAATCGATTTCGAGATTTCAGTGGAAATGCACGTTTTGAGATCCTCTGAACACATTTTGATCATTTTCTTGATGATTGTGTGTGTATATGAGAGGAATTTTGTGGGTGCTTGAACTCAAAAACTATTAATCAGATCAACACAAAATTTTATATTTCACATTTTTGTAAAATGGACAGGAGGACGGTTTGGGAAATAGGGAGAAAAAGAGAGGTTTAAAAGAATCACAAAAATAATAATAAAAGGCTATGTTGTACGAATAACTTGATCAAGGATGTAGATAGAAAATTGAAATTTGGCAGAAATTCAGAATTACCGTATTTTCCGCCAGATACCGTGCGCGTTATCTATACAAAAAATATAAAAATCGAGCAAATGTGACTATGCGCGTTATACGCAGGAAAAAAATTCTATTTCAAAGCGAACGTTATTTCATTGTAATTGTTATGCTTTTCTTATAGTAATGGAAATTTACGACAATTCGTCACATTTTAAAAACACTTGCAGACGTTCTTTTCATCAAGTTTTTCCCGAATAAGGGATCCCGCTACGACCCATCGTTAGCGCCATCGACGCCCCGACGCAGAAGCTTGCGAGATACTTAGCCCGGGCTCTCCAACCTTATTCGGGAAAAACTAATACCTTCGTAAGTAATTCGGCGCATTTCATTAAAATTATCCAGAAGGCAACAGTTACCGAAGGAGATCTACTTGTCAGCTTTGACGTAGAGTCCCTGTTCACTAATATCCCCACCAAAGACGTCGTCAACATCACCAGAGCGCTCACAAATCATGGATTTCCAGAAGATTTTCCAGACCTAGTGGAATTCTGCCTGAACAACGCCTACTTCATATGGAACGGGAAGGTTTACCAGCAAACCATGGGTGCAGCCATGGGCTCCCCACTCTCGCCTTTCATCGCAAACCTGTTCATGGAAGAATTCGAACGGAAAGCCATAGACTCGTACGACAAGAAACCAAAACTCTTTGTCAGATATGTGGACGACACCTTTGCGATTTGGCCCCATGGAATGGAGGTTTTAAATAAGTTCCTGCAACACCTGAACAACCAGAATGCCGCCATACAGTTCACGATGGAGATAGAAGAGAACCAGCGTCTGCCCTTCCTTGATGTCCTAGTAACCAAGAAGCCAGATGGAAGTCTGGGACACGCTGTTTACCGAAAGAAGACACACACCGATCGGTATCTGAAGGCCACCTCACATCACCATCCGCAGCAGAAAGCCTCCGTCATAAAGACCTTATACCACAGGGCGCATTCCATCTCCGACGCCAACTCCATAGTGTCCGAAAAGAAACACCTACTTGCCACCCTCCAAGGAAACGGATATCGTCGGGAGCTTATACTCAATACCATCAAAAAGGAAGACCAGAAACGGGATATGGCCCTGAAAAGGACCGCCGAGGACACAGCGGAAAACAAGCCGAAACCTGCAGCATACGCCATGATACCTTACATGGCGGGCACCTCGGAGAGGGTCGCACGCATTCTCGCCAAACACGCCGTGGTAACGAGATTCAACTGCGTGACAAAGACAGCCGACCTCCTCCGCACCGCCAAAGACCACTTACCCAAAAACATCTATGAGGGCGTGTACGAAGTCAAGTGCAGCTGCGGAAAGTCATACATCGGCCAAACCTCGAGATCTCTCAAGTGCCGTCTGAAAGAACACCAGAGGGCAACTGCTAACAAACAACTCCGCCTTTCCGCCATAGCAGAACACACGTGGACCGATCCCGGATGCGACATCGACTTCGACAACGCACAGATTTTAGTAAAAGAAAATCGTTATTTCCCGAGACTCATCAGGGAGGCGATCGAAATTACAAAACAGCCGTACAATTTTAACCGAGAGGGCGGCTACACGCTGTCCAGCACCTGGAAGAGAGTCTTCCGTAAGACCAACCCAACATCAGCCAATCCGAACGCACCAGATTCGGCGACCAACCAGAGCGCCCCGAACTCTGCGACCAACCAGAACGCACCGGATTAGACGGAACCTCCCTATATAAAGACGACCAAAAATCTGCACAGAATCCCGGAAATCACCACCATATCAATATCACTAAATGTTCTAACGTAATTCAACATACTCGCTAGTTTATTTTACACTTGTTATTATTTACAATACAACCAACCGAAACAACCCAACTCTGTGTCCGATCATTTCAATTTCGCATTTTCTCTTTTACAGAAAATACTCACAGTTGTGTTGATTGTATTGTAAATAATAACAAGCATAAAATAAACGAATATAACGACTAGAAGGGTCATGGAGATAACACACAAGCACCGTTAAATCAAACTAACATCTGGAATCAAAAACATTTTAAAAGATTTATTGAATATTAAATTACTCAAAACCATGAAATTCTTCTTCAGAATCAACAAAAAAGGAATCAATACAAGATAATACTTCATTGGGTACAAATTGTTCATTTTCCAAAATACAATCGTTATCTTCTACAACTTCTTGGTCTTCAGACATCAAGGAATCGCCTAGTGATTTCAGGAAACCGTTTCTGACACATGTTGTTGTAACTGCACCCCAGCTATCAATGATCCAACTGCACATGTCACTGTACGATGTCCTTTTCATTTTCCCAGTCTTGGTGTATTCTTGAACACCACTCATCATCCAATCCTCCCATTTCGCCCGCAACTTGGTTTTAAACGATCTATTTACTGTCAGATCAAGAGGCTGAACTAGTTTCGTCAATCCTCCTGGAATAATGGCTAGTTTAGAAAATTTACTGATGGTTTCTTTTACTTCTGGCATTGTATGTGCACGACATGAGTCCATTATCAACAACGATTTAGGATTAAAAAATGCTCCTTTTCGTTTACTCCAAACTTTTTCCACCCAAAATTTCATCACCTCATGGTTGACCCACCCTTTATCATTAGCGGTAACTATAATATCCTTAGGAAATGAACCTTTAGGGATAGTTTTTCTTTTAAATATCACCATAGGTGGAAGTTTTGGCCCATCTGCCGTCACACAAAACACTACCGTAAAGTTAGATTTTTCATGTCCAGTTGTTGCAACCTACACATCTTTGGCTCCCTTAAGATTGACAGTCCTAGAAATAGTGAGATCAAAACTAACCGAAACCTCGTCCATGTTTCCGAAATGTTGACGATCTACTCCACAAAGGTTTTCGTTGACAAACAATCTAAATTTTGCCACTTTTGCTTCCCAGTCCAAGGGTAATTTTTGTCCGACACTGGTGGAACAACGCATACTTAATCCATTTCTCCTCATGAATCTAAAAACCCATGATGGATAAGCCTTAAACTCTGTAATGTTTTCGCTTCGTGCTATTTTCTTTGCTTCGAGTAACACACGAACAGTTGAAATTCTAATACCATTCGATCGCTCTTTAATAACCCAATCGTATAGTTTTTTTTCCAATCCTGGCCAGAAGCACTTTCCGAAACGCATTGAACGTTTTCTTTCATGCAAGCAATTGAGAATTGCTTCACTTTTTCTCCATTCTCGGACGCTGGATTCTCCTACACTAAAAATTCTTCCGGCTTCACGATTTCCTTTTTCTTGGGCTACTTTCACTACTTCTAATTTAAATTTTGCAGTATAAGATTTTCGTCTTAATTTATTTTCGTTTTCCATGGGCTTTATTATAAAACTTTTAGTAATTAGTATAACTGAGCACGTGTTCACACCATTCACCAAAACCAAAACAAATGAACGACTAATCACGTGATGAATTTGAAGTTGGATTAAAAAATTGAAAGAAGAAATTGCGCTGATTCAGTTTTCTATCAGAAACAGAAAAATTTCGTCTGCGCGTTATGTATACAATTTTCAATTCGATAAAATTATTAAGATGCACGTTATCTGCTGGTGCGCGGTATCTGGCGGAAAATACGGTAGTTTATTTAGGGTTGACATGGTAATTTATGAAATTAATGTCCACTTGTGGCACTATTTTGAGAGGGTATATATTGCACTTCCTTCGAAAAAACTAATAAATTTAAATTTAATGAAACAATATTATATGTAGACAAAATTAAAAATATATAATTCACATTATAGTATGTTCCAGCGAGTTAAAATAATTTTGACCAGCTAAAGTTTTCTAGCATAATGTTTAAGAAATAAATAATCATTTTGTATGTAAGATTTGTATGTACGTATATCATGCTCAGAGAAATAGCTACATTTTTGAGGGGGGAGTGAGAAGGAGAATGTCAGGGAGAAAGAGAGGGAAATGAGAGGGAGGATGAGAGGAAATGGATGAGAAGAAGAGAGGGTGAAGAATAGGAGGGAGAAAGGGATGGAAAATGAGAAGAACGAAAGATAAAATACGAGGGAGAGAGGGTGAATAGGAGGGAGAGAGAGAATATAGACAGAGAGAGAATAGAGGGAGGGAAGAGAATGGGAGGGAGGAAGAATGAGAAGTACCTTAATTTTAATACATAACCTGCACATACCCGTCATATTTGATGGGCAATTACACTAGTATATACATATATATCATAAATGATGGACAATATAGAAATATAAATAGGGGTTCATTCAGAGAAGATTGCCTGGACCCCGTAAATTTTCAAAGCGGACCTGGCACAGGTAAATCACTACAGTTTCCAAGTAGAGTTTTCCATAGTGGTATCTTTATTTGGAGTCATATAGAATGGATGAAAATTTCTTCAAATTTAAAGGAACAGCTGGTAAATTTGCTGAAGATTCGGGTGTTAACAGCAGAGTTTTCCCAAGAAGGAAATAATAAAAACTGTCGTACAAAAGCACAGTTCGTGTATGAAACACCCAATGACCCAATCAACAATTCTGAGAAGCAATTTAGAGTTAACTTCCTTAACACCATTCTCGATACAGCAATTTCATCCGTCTCTGAAAGATTTCATCAGTTAGAAGAATATAATTCCGTTTTTGGAATTTTGTTCAATTTAGAGAAGTTAAGTAATTTCAAACTCATATGACCTGAGGATGCCGACTGCAACGCTGCCAGCAAAACATCGTCAACCAAGCCGAACAACGCAGTGAAACCAAAAGCCATGCAGCCTACATCAGAATGCTGCAAAAGACTTCACACCAAACTAATTTCGAATATGATTATTTTAGGAAATGTTTTATGAATTTGAAAGCCACTTTAACAGATGGCACAAAAAGAGACATAGTTGCTCTTGACCTGTTCGTTGAATTGAAAGCCATATCCCAAAGGATTCCGAATCCTTTGCCCAATGAAATATTTCTTTTCATATATGAAGGCAATTTTTGAAGAAACTGTTAGTGATTTTGTTGCATTGAAAGCCAGGAAGATCTATAACATTATTTATTTTCGCCATCCAAGTTTGTATTATTTTAAGAAAGTATTTAACTTAAATCTTAGGTCCATTTTCTTAATGTGTATATTTTATTATTTATCGACACATCTTTATGTAAATACCTTAAGAAATATTGTACTTGGTTGCAATTGTTTTTCAAATGTATCTAATTATTCATTTTTGGTAATTTTTGTTGTTTTATTTCTCTGTGCATTTTCCTGTGTGAATACTTCAATGAATCCCTTATAATAGAATAAATGTATTTTAAAATATATTTCTGCTGAATTTATAAGTACAAGATTGTTTTGTATTAATTGCTAAAAACCTACTGGTATGAATTTCATGGAGGAAAATCTTGTGATTTTGAATGAAATTCTACCCTTCGTGTGCTGATGTATATTAAGTGACTTATATTAGGGGTGGCCAAAATAATTCTTGCCCACAGTCGAGAAAACTGTTGGGCCGGCCCTGCTTTTACCGATAATATTTACTTAAACTTGATGTTTCTCTTATCTCATCAACTTCAGTTTTTCCCCATTTTCTCCATTCACGAATCATTTTTTTCTTTGGGAGGTGGACCGAAATGGCATGCTGCTACTCGGTTTCTGTGCATTTTTTGCATATTGAATCGCCTGAAGCTTATAACTAATAGCGTATGCATATTTTTCACTTTTGTAGCCATTGAGATCTCAATACACTCAACAATATTTATCCTAGATATGTATAAAATATTTATGGCATTTACACGAATTCTACTTTTCCTTGGCATTAATTGCGCTATTCAATGGGCCCATTAGGAACTAAAACATCGCAAACATGCCAGAATTGTAATCACTGAGGAGACATGTATTAATAAAGCGTAATAATGACAATGCAACCTCGGAATTCATGTTGCATAAGGTTTACTGTATATATCAACTAATTTTTCACTATTATTAATAATATACATTTTATTGTTTTTGCTACAAATGGCTGCCAATTATTCCATTTTGGGGACGAGTGTGCTTGTTAGTGTCAGTATTGAGAACAATAATAATCTTACCTTCGACATATAAAATGCAGGCTGATTTTGTGAGTCATTTTTCTGGAAAAAAGTGCCTTATATGCCGAGAAATACGGTATATAGCCAATCATTTGGAATATAACTGAACCTAAGCAAACATATACTGAAATGCATTCGCATCTTTAGATGAATAAAGAAATTGAAACCGTAAAAATGCTATGTCTATAGGTTTAACCTAAAAAAGAGCACAGAAGAAGAGAGACTAAAAAAAGGAAAAATTTTAAATTAAAAGAATGTTGTAAATTTCCATATCTAGATATGGAAATTTACACATTTGTTTTTATTTACTTGGGTAAATATAGATTGCTGTTCTGATAATTTAGATTTAAATTTAGATATAAATCACTAACTTTCTTTTAATCCAGCAAAAAATTCATATCAAATGAAGACATAAGTCTTGAAGTGTATTTCAATATAGTGTCTCTTTGGCATTGCCTCGCTATTAGAGCAGCAAATACCTGGTAATGCATTGATGGGCACCAAGAAATGCCTCCACGGGCACCATGTTGAGAACCTCTGCTTTAAAAGATAGCCATGATGAATGATGCCTCAAAATATTTGGTTATATAACACTAATGAGGTGGTACAAAAGAAGTCGGAAGTAACAGCACTTGTAATTAACAACATATATAACTGTTAACAGCATCACCAAATAACAGATTGGTGATTCTGGTATCTAAATCACCAACTTCCTATTTGAATTTAATTACAATATTTTGGAAATGTGGCAGATTTTGGAATGGTGGATCTACAAAGTTTTCATTTTTTTATGGTTAAAGGAAAAAGTCTGGCAATGCATCATATTATCATATTTCAAAAATCTTTTTTTCTTGTGTGTAACCATTGAGCAGCGAGGTGTAAATTACTTAATTCTTTGAATATAAAAAGAGGAATATTCTTGGTTCAGGGGTGGCGGTGGCCGAGTGATTAGAATGGTGCAATGCAATGGTCCCAGGTTCAAATCCAGCAGAGGTTGGATTTTTCAACCTGGGATTGTCCCATCCTCGACTTGTGTGATTTGAGGAAGTCTGCACTCGGTCTCTCGAAAGGGATGTTATGCTGTTGGCTCCCTTGGTGCTCTTTGTAAAGAGTAGGCTAATGCAGACACTGGGCTTCCCTCCTCCCTTGTGTGTGTGTTCAGAGTGGAAGGAGTAATGGTTATAATAATCCAAGAAGTTGCTTAGCTGGAAATTCCATACAAACAAAAATACAAATATTCTTGGTTTACATCAGTCTTTAATATTTAATACTATCTGTCTTGTCCTTTATAAAATGCTAGCAAATTCACATGATCATTCAATTGTGTTACTATTTTCAAAATCGTTTTGCATTCAAGAATCTTACAAAGGTGATGATGTTATGTAGTTATTAAATGGGAAGTCTTGATGTTCTTTTTTTCTATATGCAGGAAAATATCACAGTATTCTCCTTCTGAATCGGCTAAGGTGTATGAAAAGACTGTGAATCGACGGAATACCTCGTGTTTTGATCCTAAGACAACCCTGCAAAAACTGAGTGAAGGATCTCCTACTGGTGTGTTGGATGAAGTAGCTAGAAGATCTCTGATTCAACAATACTTAGATGTAAGTTATTATTTTAATAAGCACGCATTCTTAAAAATCATTTTATTTATTTATTGTTTTACCATCAACTATAAGATAGATTTGATAAAGGTAGGTTGTTTTGACACTAAGGTTACAGATATTTTCGGGATGTTCCTGCCTGTCAGTTATATGTCATACAAATGGTTTGGCTCTGTCTATTGATATAGCATTGATGGTAAGCTTTGCATC
Organism: Tanypteryx hageni; assembly: GCA_028673005.1. Lineage (NCBI taxonomy): Eukaryota > Metazoa > Arthropoda > Insecta > Odonata > Petaluridae > Tanypteryx > Tanypteryx hageni. The sequence goes on from CM054120.1 coordinate 43,451,683, forward strand.
ACTGTACAGGTATAGTCCACTCAACATACATCCACCAATGCATATGTTGTGTAATGATACCATATGTCTGTACATGCATACTTACTGTCCTATTATATCTACACCATATTCAGGCAGATTACCGTAAATACCCTCGTATAACGCGCAGGGGGGTTTTCAGCCTCGTAATCTATGATTTTTCTATATACCCGCGTATAGTGCGCACAGATTTTTGTTAGCGTTGCCGTTCCAGAATAAAGTAGATGGTGTAACGTGTTCTAAAGCAATGATCGAATTATTGGTATTATGTATTGGTAACATAATGAAAGTGCAAAATGAAATTTTCGAATAACGTTCCAAAAGAACGTCAGCTAACTCAATCATTACATATTTTATGTTTACTTACAAGGTGATATTAGGACAATAAATTGAATTATATTAATTTCATAGTATGGCATATGATATTCTTTGAGCTAATAAAATGGAATGAAGATAATCCTATGTTTTTTACATACGTTTTTGTCACGCCTGAGGTGGATGGGTTCGCCCAACCTTCAGTTTTACTCTTATTAGAACACTCGGGAGCATGTAAACACGATAGCAAATAACCGTAATTAACTACAGACTCGAAGAATCAAGAATAAATCGCGTATGAATGCCGAGAGAAAGGTAGGGAACGATAACTTTATTTGGTTCTACAAGAAGCATCAGCTGCCATTATTTCTAATTGTAAGTAGTACCAGGACTTCACCACCAGGCCGGGCACCAGTATAGGGTGATGTCATGCATAAGATGCTGATTCCGATAACAACATCGATTGTATCACGTAAACTATTTATATAATTTTCTTAGTTTCTTTTGCTCCTATGTCCTAAATACCAAATTTCATCAACATCTGCCCAGTAGTTTCTGTATAGTTTCGCAAACAAAATTCACCCATCTTAATTTGGAGTCAACAACTTTTTCTTAATCACAAAACTCGTAATTAGAGAACTATTTTCAAACATCGGGTTCCTCTTGTGACATTGTTTTCTTGTGGCATTTGAGATATTTTAGGCCTCCTTTTGATATGTTGAAATCAGAATTACGGACAGTGCATGTTGCCGAGAAATCAGTTTTTCCTTTTATTAACCACTTTAATTTCACTTGTCTATGCAAAGACCTGTCAATCGAAGAATTGTATTTTTTATCTATATTTTTATTTATTTGAGGGAAGGAATAACTCAGTAAAAGTATTCGTTTACAAATATTGGTGAAATACGATATGAATTTTTACAATGCCAGACAGCACTATGGACTAGTATCAACTACGTAGTCTCAGGAAGCAACGTGACGTGATTCAGTCACATTGGAATCCCCCTCAGTGCTGCAATCTAGCGAATTTGTGATGACTTTGTGTTCGAACTATGTAGTTCCTTAAAAAGGCCATGGTGACTAATTGTAAATCTAGTGAATCAATTTAGCAATATTTCTGATTCTAGTGACTGGCTATATGTGCAGTGTATATATGCATTCATACAAATACTAAAAAGAGAGTTAAGGAAAAAATATAAATATTCCTTTGATTGTCGGTGTAGTTCTACAGCTTAGTTTTGCAAATAAGTAGCATGTATGTGCACTTTCAAATTATATTCGTACGTACTCACGAAACAATTTCACCGAACCGTATATTGTTAACACAATTCGTATTATTCATATATAATATTAATTATCTCAGAATTTCTTAATAGTTCATGTACTTTTTATGCTAACAGCTCAGATAAGAACCAAGTTTTACCTTATAAATAAATATCCGTGAATCACGGAAATGTCTCAGTTTTATGTTAAAAAATCCGTGAAAACAGCAGCCCTGCTCTATATGTAACTATTGTAAAGCTAAAATTCCCCATGGTGTATCAAAAAGCACTTCTAACCTAACAGAACTGAAACCGAGAACCAGGATCAGATTAATATAACCGGAACCAAGAACCGATACTGGGAAAAAGTGGAACCATTCCATCCCTAATTGTTATATTTCCCCTTTTAGTTTTTTGCACCCATAATTGTGAGCATGTTGCTGTTCAACTTGCTCCTCAGTCATATTTCGTACATGTTTTTATACATGGTCTCTTTTAGACATTGCCCAAGCACTTGGTTGTTTTACTTTGCAAACCTGCAGGAAGAGTTCGATGACAGCATTAGTGAACATGTGAATTAAGTGAGGTCGCATTGTATTAACATTATATACCACCTTTGAAGGCTCTGTTCAGTGAAAGTATGTATGTACCCAAATTTATATGCTAATTTACAAAGTAGTTTGAATCCAATTTATCAAACACAATGTTTAGTACATTTTATTTTATGAGATCCGGCATTGTCCATATGATGTAAACTTACTAAAATTGAAATTGTCACCATTTGTAAAGATATAGATAGTTGAAAGCAGGTACAGTAGTCCCTCGCCAACATTGGTATTGTCATCCAAGATTTTGAGTAACTGCAGTTGAAAAATTATACCTGGTTTGCCAACTGCAATATCCAGTCTTTAATATCTGCATGGTCATTTATACTTGGCTAATTTTAATAATATAACAATTTATGTTACTAAAGAAGCTACATATTAACTAGTCTTTAACAGCAAGGAGTGACATAGGAAAGAGGAAATTGGCAGCTCCTGATAAGATCATGTGTTAATTGGGAGATGGAGGTTAGAGGAATTTTATGGAAGTGTTGGTTTTACTAATGTTCTTTGAAGCATAAGGCCAAGCAGGGGGGTGTCAGCAGTGGCTGCTCTGTCATTGCATTACAGTAATTCCTCCATATTCATGGGGATTATACTACTGAAAAAAGCAGCAAACATAGAAACCACAAATATAGATACTGAAAGCTTCTGGGAAAATCCTAATGTATAAATCTGAAATTCTGTTTATTTATTTGTCCACAATACAAATCCACATTTTTGAAGCTATTATCCCAAAACTTTTCATAGGTATATAATTTTACCCAGCGGGCTATATGGTGATAAAAATTGGGCGAGGGAAGGGCTATATTGCAAGGGTGCAGGTCAGGACACTACACATAAGCATAAGCACCATCTTAAAGAAGCTGTGTAAACTATGTGCTTTGCATGACACTACAATAGACATCGGCGCATGCGGATGGTAGCCGCATGAACTACATTCATGCCATCAGCTGGCAGTTGTGTGAAGTTGCAATGGAAGTTGCGTGAACTGCATTACAAATCTCTCAATTTGCTATATAAATCACCGTAGGTCAGTCCAACTTTGATGAATCTTTAATTATATTACTCAGCATTTCTGATCTTTGTGAAGTATCAAACAAAAATGGAAGAAAAAGTATTTTACAGTTACGTCAGTCCGACTTCATTGAAACTTGAATTATAATACTCAGCATTACTGACCTTTGTAAAGTATCAAACAGGTGTGGGAAAAATTATTTTAAACAAATAGAAGTGAAATAAAGTTTTACAGGTACATATTTACTTTATTACTATGAATCATTATTTTTTGGTTTATTAGAATTCCCAAGCACCACTGGGTACTTTTAGCTAGTACAATATATAAATATTTCAAATTTATGCCACTATGTAATTCAGGCACCCTTACTTCTTGATGTGGAATTAAGAAAAAATAAATGACATGCGGTAGGCGTAATAATGCACCCAATGTTTATTCACACTATTTTAAGAAAAAGTTCAAGAATTATTCTAGTAAATACAGTAGTTTATTTACAGTTTAATTCAAAACCCGCATGGATAGAATTTCTCCTGCCCCATATAAAAATGAGAATAATAGCTGAAACTTTTCCTGATGCAAGAGAATAATTGTTATTTGTGAAATTGATTTTTACTTGATTTAAATGAAGGGATTAATATGTATTTTTTAAATATGGCAATCATTTTCAGTTCAAGCAGTTAATGCTGAGGTTTGATCCAAGTGATGCTGATGAAGAAGATGCAATAGGAGAAGGAGTTAGCAATTCCAAGTCATCCAAAATCTCTGCTCAAGTTTCTGATCACCCTTCTGCCCCAGTGGAAGAAGATTCAGGCTGTCCAGCTGGAGATGTTGGGAAATCAAATATGGAATTATCTGCTTCAGATGCATCTGTGGTGGACACAAGAATTGGTTTACCTCTCAATGAAGTGAAAACCCAACCACAAGAAATAGGGGATTGTGAAAAGGTAAGACAGTGCTCTGTAAATGTATGTCTAACTTTCATTCTTTTAGAAGAATGAAATGAATGGTAATGAATTTAATAGTTTCATGGGCTGTTTTCATTTACTTTTTTATATTGCCAACGAAATTAACCCTTTGCACATATGTCAAACTCATATTTCTATTGCTTGCTGCTGCCCATTTTAAAAGTGATTCGTCATGTATATCTATTGAGAAATAAAACTTTTTGAAAGTTTTCTTGTACCAACCAGCAATTTTAACCTGATATTATTTGATCCTACAGCTGTCCTCTAAGGATAAATATGTACTCCGCTTCTATATCTGCTCAGTATGTATCAGTGTCACAATGATGTCCTTTTTCTATAGAAAAGAATCTGCACTTGTACATTTATGGAGCATTGGGTCTGAAGATACACATAATTATGCTGCAATATGTAGGAAGAGACAGACCATGCAGTTTGTTCTGATGAAATTGTATTGAAAGAAAAGAGACAATTTGCACATGTGACACATATTAGTGCAAATTGAGTTGGGAAATAACTTCAGGATGTACTAGTCCTTTACTATACCCTGATATACTAATCAAAATATATAATAAATATAACATTTCTTTTCCAAAGCAAATTTCAAATTGAAATACAAATTTATTTGAAATAAAAATAGTCAAATGCAGTATGCTCCCATGCAATATGATAGTTACATTCCTGAAATTGCTGCATTAGAAGAAATCATGGTGCATGAATTACATGGGCAAAATAGGGTTATGTTCTCAGGAGTGGCGTGCACAAGATTTTCTCAAGAGGGGAGTCGGAAATATTTGACAAGCGCAAGAGATGTATGCAAATTATATTATGAAAATTTTATCAAAGCAACAGAAATTAAGCTGTCACATAGCGACATTCCATGTAGTGGACAAATTCAGATAAATAATAAAAATATCCTTGAAACAATATGTCTTACGAAAAAATATTTCAAGCAAAGTTATGGAAAATTATATTGTCTGCAACTTTCATAATGGCAGATATTTGCATTAATGAAGGCCTATAAGAGATATTTGGCAAAAACAGAAAAATGACAAGAGGAAACCTCACAAATTCCACTTGGGAAGGCTCAATTTGGTGGAACGAATTTTGTAAATTTTCAATTTACAACATTAATTTTTATTTATATTAGAGGCAGAAACAGCTCAAGGTGTATTGGCACCCCGAGTACCAAATTTGTTCGAGCACCCCTCTCCACCAACATTTTTCATTGCTATTACAAATTTCATTATATCATCGAATATAATTGTTATTAATTTTTAATTAATTTTTTAAACTGTTCACTATTCACTACAATGAGATACATTACATTAAAGATTAAAGCTAAAATGATACAATGAGCCACTGCCGAGAGGTTGGTGAAAAAATTGCGAGTAGAATCAATCTATGAATTTGTATGTAAATTCTATATGACAAAGTCATAAAGTCTTTTTAGATTGTCACTTTCCAGTATTATGTGACTGCTCAACACTATTAGTTGCAAGAGCTGAAAGTTTTAAGGACATCTGAACAACGCTTGGCGAGCGCCACAGCAAACCTTGATGGGTGTCATGGCACCCACAGGCACCATGTTGGGTATCCCTGGGCTAGAGGTTCTCGGGTATGACAAAGGCTAGTTAGTCAGGTTGGCTCTGATTCAATCGTACCCAGTCACCGAGTTAGCTAGCAAATTGCGATCTTCTGTTTTCCTGCCAAGGCTATCTGCCGAATTACCCAGTGCATTGTCGCATGTGATATAGTACTTTCTTTATCAACATTTACCCACCCAATTACTTCACACATGGTGAGGAATACTCTGTCTTGGGGATTTCATTGGGCACGTAAGCTGCCCGAGCGGTATATACCTTACATAACCGGCTCTAGAAACTGAAATTACAACAAGCTGAAGGCTTGCCAACTATCATCTCAAAATTTGAGTTTCTAATAATCTTTATTTAAATTTTTGCACATTATTATATTGAAATTATTATAATCAAATTATTATTGCCACTTCAGAAGAAATTGCTTCACCAAATCACTTTCATAATGATACATACGTAGCGATAACTAACAAGATCGATATTCGTTACGGAATGCTACTAGGTACTGTCAGGTTGCTCATGATCAGTTTTATTACTTTCTAAAGGTATGACAATATGATCATCTTTGAATTTTTAATGTGAAATGAAGCTGAAAATTGGGATGAAAATTTTGCCTTGAAAAGAGTAAAAATATAAATCCAGAAACTCATTTCATCACTGATGTGATGTTTTTACATATATTGCGCCCTTTTGGGCTGGCATATTAGATTTTTTAGGAATTAACTACAGCTAACATTTTTGATTTTGGCACCCCTAAAATTCGACGCCTCAAGATCTGGCCCTGATTAGAGGAAACCTCCACTACCGGTTGACCATTTTCAATCAAAACTTGATTAGAACTTTAACTACTATTAAAAAAACAAAGGTGAAATACCCCTTTAGCCAAAACAACTTGTTTTGGCTAAAGGAGTATTTCACCTTTGTTAGTTTTGGCCAAAGTTATTGAGCTACTATCAATTACTATTAAAAAACTTAAATATAACATTTTGTGGTCATCTAATTATTAATTTCAATTAAAAAATTATGTTCAAATGCAAAGGGAATTAACTGCCTCCTTTTCCCTTCTCACAGCACCCATGAACATAAATTTAAAATAACTACAGTAGAACCCCATTATAATGCCGCTCAATCTATCATCATGTTCCCAAAAAAAATTTTAAAAGATGCCAAGTATTCAAGCAAAAATGTGTACGGTCAGTTTGATGTAACATTGTTTTGGTTTTTTGTTTTTTCCAAAAATGTTTTGTTACATTTCTGAGAAATGGCTATAAAATATTTCATAATTGTGATAATTTTGCAATTGATCAAGTTCTACAGATTGTGGTAATGAAGAAAAAGGAAAATAATATTTTCAAAATGTCACAACCTGATCCTGACATACGAGGTTTGTTCAAAAAGTTCCCGTAATGACTGTGTGGAGCACCACCAGTAATGTGCACATGGATGCACGTAGAGTGGCTAGTAACCTTGACTGTACTATACAAATTTCACTTTGAAGCAGCTCATGTGAATTGTTGTGTAGTTACAATCAGTTTCTTAGGTGCGTGTTTTGTCTGTTGTCACATTTGATATGGCGTTCATAATGGAGCAAAGAATTTGTGTGAAGTTTTGTTTCAAACTGGGAAAAACAGCTGCGGAAATTCACAGAATGTTGTGTCAAGCTTACGGCAATGAGACTTTGAGTCAAATGACAACCTACGACTGGTATAAATGTTTTCAAAATGAAAGAACTTCAACAGATGACGATGAGAGGTCTGGCAGACCTTCAACTTCGAGAAACGAAACTGACTGCCTAAGTGAAAGAAGTTATCTGTGCAAATCATTGCGTGACTGTCCGAGAAGTAGCAGAAGAGGTTGAAATATCCACTGGCTCATGTCACCCAATTTTAACAAGATTTAGGAATGCATCGGGTCTCAGTCAAGTTTGTGCCAAGGCTGTTGACTAAAGATCGGAGAATTCAACGTGTTGTAATTTGCAAAAATCTCCTGCAACAAACGAATGAAATGAAAATCTTTTGAAAAACGTTGTCACCGGAGATGAGACTTGGGTTTATGGGTATGACGTTGAAACATAACGACAGTCATCGCAATGGAAGAATCCTTGTTTGCCCCGCCCCAAAAAAGCACGACAAGTGCTCTCGAATGTGAAAACAATGTTGATTGGTTTTTTCAATTATTGCAGCATTGTTCATTAAGAATTCGTTCCTTCAGATCAGATGGTTAATCAAGTCTTTTATCTGGAAATTTTGAGACGTGTGAGGGATGCGGTACGAAGAAAACGGCCGGAAATGTGGACTGCAGGAAAGTGGCACCTTCATCACGATAATGCACCAGCACACACGGCATTGTTGATTCGAGAGTTCTTGGCAAAAAAATTTGATTCCTGTTCTTCCACAACCCCCATATTCGCTTGACCTCTCACCTCCAGACTTTTTTCTATTCCCCAAAATAAAAATGGTTCTAAAAGGAAGAAGATTTCAAATGATAGAGGACATTATTACTAATACGACAAATGAACTGAGAGAGGTCCAACAAACATCCTTCCAACAATGTTTCCAAAATTGGATAAAACGATGGGAGTGGTGCATTGCTGCTCAAGGAAATTTCTTTGAAAGGAATAATTGCAACTAAGCTCTAACTCTTAAAATAACGTTTTTATTGATATATTCCTGGCACTTTTTGAACAAACCTTGTACATAAACAGCAGGTGGCAGAAAATGAAGATGGTGATGATGAAGAGGAATCAGAGCTATAATCTGTTCCCAGTCTGTCAAAAACAGTTGAGGCTATGGACATAGTATGCCGATATGTGACTAGTTTTGTGGTAGGAGACGATGTTATCAAACTAATTACAAAGTTGAACACAAAAATTTATGGACTGGGGATTAAAAATAAAAAACAGTACTGTGGACAAGTTTTTTAAGTAAATTTAAAACATTTTTGTGATTTTCGTGCAAGTTCAACCATGGACTGTTCACCATTTAACTAGCCCTTGATTCGTTATATTGATCAGTAGTCTATAGCCTTGATAGCACAGTAAAGGTACCTACGAAATTCTTTCTACGAACAAACATTGATTAAAGTACACCACCTTTTTGAACTTCGTGAATAATTAGTTCAGGAAAACTGATGAGAAATGCAAATTTGCGAAGTGCAAGTCTTATTTTCACATAAGACACAGTGTAATAATGGAGGTATGGTTCCAGTCAGCCTACATAAAAAGTCATTTTTTTGTCATAATGCAATTTAATCATCGTGAAACAGAAGCAATGGTCGTAAAAAGTTTTGTCGCGAAGAGCAAATTCACGAACCGCAAGCAGCCGGAGTTTAAAAAGGTGGTGTAGTCTATGTGAATGTATGTAACTTGCTTAGCACGTTTTCCTTGTTAATACGTTCATTTGTCCTGCCCCATGCAGAAGCGTACTCACCAGTTTTTACCATATATATAGTTTTGTTTTTTTATTATTATTATTCACATAAACGCTACAATTGGGAGCAGGTCCTGGTGGCAGCGGGTCCCCATCACAACTCAATGCATAATACCCAAATTACATAATAAAAATTGGGTTTACTTAATACAAAAATATAAGCTTTTTGATACCATTTCCTATACACTATATACTACTTCTTAACTTCAAGTTACAGGAACTCCCGTCACAACAGCTTAGGTATCACTCAATACATAATGCCCAAATTACATAATAACAATTGAATGTGCTTAATACAAAAATATTACCTTTTTTGATAGTGGTTCCTATACACTATATACAACTTCTTGACTTCAAGTCATAGGAACTCTCGTCTCAACAGCTTAGCTACAAACTACAACATGTTTCATTTGTTATTTGTCCATACAACTGCAAAAATTTAGAATAAGTAAATAATCTTCATAAATAAAAAAAAATTTGACCATAATTTGACATTAGATAGTTATTTGGAGTATTGTGATTAAATTATAACCCTACTATGTTTATTTACAATAATTAACGCCACTTGGTGGTGCAAGTCCTATTAAAAAAAACTAAATAAAATACTAACCTACAAATACTCATATTAAATACTAAAGTTTTTAACAATTTTACTTTTAAATGCTTTCTCGGTTTGCGGAAAGGGCATAAGAAGTTCTTCAGGTAATTCATTCCAGTCCAATGCTGTTCTATTGAAAAATGAATATTTACCAACATCTTTTCTTCGAACGTTTGTACGAACTTTACACGAGTGATCATTTTTACCTTTAAATGTCGGGGTTTTAATCTTAAGTTTTAGTTCTTTCCAGGCCGGTTTACCGGTATACATTCTATAGAAACAAACTAACCTTTTCACTTTCCTCCTCTTTTCTAAAGTTTCCTACCCAAGTTCCTTTAACATATCTGTTACACTATCCTCTCTTCCAAAACGACCCATAACAAACCTGGCTGCCTTTCGCTGAACCTTTTCCAATTTATTAATATGTATTCTGTCATGAGGATCCCAGACTCCTGAAGAATATTCCAATATAGGCCTTACTATTGTTTTGTATGCTAATTCTTTAGCTTTCTTACTACTATGTTTTAAATTTCTCATAACAAAGTTAAGTGCCTTGAAACCCTTTGAAACTATACATTCTGCCTGAAGACCCCATGCTAAATCTTTCGTAATATGTATTCCAAGATATTTTATATTATCAACCTTCGGTATTTGTATCCCTTCCATATAGTAAGGAAAATTACTCTTTTCCCTTTTCATAGAGAATAGAATATGCTTGCTTTTCTTAACGTTTATTTTCATTTTATTTGAACATACCCAAGACATCAGCTTATCTATGTCCCTCTGCAGTAAACCTCTGTCGTTTTCATCTTTAAGGACTCTATAAATAATGCAGTCATCTGCGAAAAGTCTCACTTTTGAGGATATTTGACTTGGTAAATCATTTATGTAGATTAAGAATAATAACGGTCCTAAAACGCTTCCCTGAGGGACACCTGAGGTGACATCTATTTCATCGGATAAACTATCTCCTATCCTAACCCTTTGTTTTCTATCTGCTAGAAAGGCTTCTATCCATCGCACTACCCTCATATCTATTCCTAGTGCGTAAACCTTACTCAAGAGTAAATCATGAGGTACTACATCAAATGCTTTCGTTAGATCTATCACTATACCTTCCGCTTCCTGGCTATTGTCTAATGTTTCTGCAATATCTTCACATAACCCTAGCAACTGGAGCTCGCAGTAATGACCCTTTCTGAACCCGGCCTGACCTTCAAATATCATACAATTATTTTCTAAAAACTTCTGTATATAGTCCGCCGGACATTTTTCCATTAATTTGCAAACAACGGACGTTAGGCTTACTGGTCTATAATTTGCAACTTCTGTCTTATTTCCGTCTTTATAAATAGGTATAACAGTGGCTGATTTCCATTCTAATGGGATACAACTGTTTGCTAAGGTAACAGTAAAGATGTGATTTAGGTATGGTATAATCGCTTCGCTCCCTAATTTTAATGCTCCTGATGCAATATTTTCAGGTCCTGTGGACTTATGCCAGCGCAGACTCTTTACCTTTTTATTAATAGTATTAAAGCTAAACTCAATTCTCGGTCCATTTCATTTGGTAATCTTACTTTGCCTAAAGCATAAGTTTTCACTTGGAACACTTTGGAGTACCATTTATTAAATTCGTTTGCCTTTTCTAGGTCGCTTATGATTAATGCCCCTTCATTATTTTTTATATTCTTAATCTTGTCTTTGGTATCCTTCCTTCTCCGTAAATACTTATAGAAGTTGTTGCTATCTTTTGAGGTCAATATATTTAGTAAGTATCTATCATGTGCGACCATTTTTTCTTTATTTAATTCTTTTTATAACTGAGTATATGAATCTCGTGAACATCCGCCAGTGTTCAGCTTCCTGTGCGCATCTCTTACTTTCCTTTTCAACCTCCTAATTTTCTTATTGTAAAATTCAGGATCGGGATTGTTTTGAATACATTTTTTGGAACATACTTCTCAATAGCTTCGAAAATTATTATTTTGAATGCATCCCAAATATCATTTACGTTTATTCCGCTTTTTACCCATCTTATGAAATTTTCCCTAAGGTAATTTTGGAAGCCTAGTCTGTCCGCTCTGTGATATCTCCAAATGACTTGCTTACGATCCCTTTTCACGCGGTCAGTTTCGAACTCCAACTCAGCTAAAACCTCCTTGTGATCACTAATGCCTTGGAAGGTTTCACAACTCACGAATGAGTCAGACGGTCTTATAAGAAAAATGTCTAAAATATTTTCCCCTCTTGTTGGTATATTGGTTACCTGCTTAAGCCCCCCATCGCGTATGAGGATGTTTACCAGTTCCTGCGCTTTACCTCCTTCCATAGATGGCCCGTCCCAGTTGACCTTGGGGAGATTTAAATCTCCTGCAATTACTACTCCGTTGCTAACCGTTCTTTCATTTATGTGGTCATAAAGGGTCTCTAGAACGTAGAAATTTTCCCCTGGTTTTCTGTATCCGCCTATGATATTTAAGGCTTTATTACTCTTTCTTCCGTATATTTTTACGCACAAAAGTTCACTATGTTCATCAACCCATATTAAATTACTGAGAATTTCATCTTTTACGCATATAAATACACCTCCACCTCTCTAGTTTTGATCCCTTCTATAAGTAGTGAACCCGCCTGGAAAGATTTCTTTAGAATCAATATCATTTTTTAACCACGACTCGGTACTGACAATTACATCTGCTTCTGTTGCCTCAACTAGGGTTGCAAACTCTTTACATTTATTTAGGATACTCCTACAATTTACCTGAAGAATTCTTATTCCCTTACCTGGATTTTTGACTTCTTTATTAAACGATATATGGCCCCCGTCTTCAACGTCTTTCATTGTCTTCTTCGTGTTGTCAGCACCTCCGTGGTCCTCTTCTAGTTTCCCTGCTTGGCATGTTGTATTACATTTTCCAGCAAACTCCCGAATTTTTCGCTACCTCTTCTATTTAAGTGTAAACCGTCCCGACCCAAGTCACTTAACCAGCAGTTCGGATCCACGAAACACAAGTTTTGTTTAGCACACACCCAATCAATGCCTTCATTGATATAATCCACTCTTTTATTTGCAACGTCCCTCCTTCTAATTATACCACTCACTACTATATTTGCTTTCTTAAACTTTTTCTTCGCTGTTGCACACATATCCCAAATCAATCCGATGGCGTGGTCTTCAGTCCGAGCACTTTTTATATCATTTGTTCCTACATGGATTACGATCACTTCTTCCTCCCTCTCCTCACTCAGATCCATAATTTTCTTTTCCATTTGCTCGGTTTTAATTCCCGGAAAACAGTTCACTAAAACACCAACCTTTTTACACCTCTCTCCGGCAAACCGTAACATAGAATCACCTAATATTCTCACCTTCGGCAGCTGGGCCTCTGGGATTTTATTGTCGTGATTTTTATCGATATTATTCTTCCCTTTATCACATCTGTCCCTGAAGGAAACAACTTGAAGTTCTTTCTTAAGCGCACTGTTCTCTCTTTCTAATTTCTCTATCACACTCTTAGCCTCAATTAGATCTTCCTTTAACGATGATATAATCTTCTCCACGTTATTTAGTGATACCTTTCGGTCCCCTTCGACGCAACTGCTGCACCGCCAATTCTCCTTTACGCACTCCTCCAACTTATCCTTGGTGCAATTGAAGTGAAACCACATATTGCATTTCGAGCACTGTGCACCGTTTCTCAGTTTTCGCTTGCAAGAGTGACACTTCAAGTCAATCACGGCACCAGAGCAAGAGCCCTTCCCCATACTTCTTTGGTTTTTCAGGTAAAAACCTTCACCACAGGAGCGCCTCAGAAACACGTCCTTTCACCACGAAAGCTCGAATATTGAATATCGAATGTTGATTATAATTAGGACGAAAAAACCTTTTCTTGTTTTGATGCTAAAATATTATTATTTATCGATTTTAACTGATAGAATCTTTTGCATTCTCTCAAGTAATTTCCAATGTGAACCCTAATGTGGCCTGGCAAAGCAATTGAATATGTTAATGTGGTCTGCCTAAAAAACTGCAACTGCTAATGTAGCTCTTCTGTAAAAATTCTTTCCATCCCTGCTCTAGTTACTAACTTCAAAAACAAACTGCTTTGGTCACAGACTCCATCTGCATGCAATTGGGTCACTGCCATGCCAATTCATTATCTTGATTTTCCGTTGGTTGTTCTACCATCCGCTTACTGCTTTTGCATAATATGAAGCCTTAGAGATTGGCTGTGCATTTTTATATAATTTTGCAGTTAAATTTCTTATATGAACAGTAATAGACCGTAAAAAATAGTTCCGCAACCTTTCAGTACATGATACCCGATATACTGCAGTTTACCTATAATTCAAGTGCTCTTATGTCTCCTGATATCTGCATTATAATGGAGTTCTGCTGTATGTATGTATCTACAGTTTTAAAAATCCAATTTTCCAATGGGAGAGTCCAAACCTGTTGAACCCCCCCCCCCCCCCTCATGTGTGCTCCACGGGTTCTCAGTTTGCAAAGTTATATACTTTTTGTATGTAATAATATAAGATAAAATAATATTTTTAATAATAAATGAATAGTAATGCTTTGATTTAAAACAATTTCTTACATTGATTGTGCCCCTTTGCCTGTTACTTCCAAGGCTCGATTCTTATAAATATACTTTTTGTTGGTTATTATTTTTTTATAATGATTGATGGTCAAACAATATCCATTATCAGCAACAGAAATATTTTTTAAATGAAAGTAAAATTTATGTATATTTCGTGTTTTTTATTTTTGGACCATTTGTCTCCACGGGCAACTGCTGATTAACCAATACCTATGGTCCAAATTTCGACTGAATAAAGATGTTTATCTGTCTACCTTGAGTCAGCTCTGGGCACAACATGACTGTGGTTGATGCTCTGTTATTTTTGTGGTATTATTTTTTACTGAGCAGACATTTGAGACACCCTAGACAGTGCATAAAATTAAAATGTCGCAAAGTTTTCGATGTCTTTCTCAGACCCTGCTACATTGGGAGAAAATGGAGCATGTTGCAAGAAAATTGGTGAAATTGGTACAAATAAAATCTGCACAATACTGAAAATGCATTGCCAGAATGTGTTGCGTGAGGTTTTAATGAATATCAGAGCAGCGATTTCAGGGTATTTAAAAAGTAAATTCAATAAGACTAACAATAAAAAGGAAAAATCCAGGTGCAGTGGGTTAACATTGCGTTGTTTCTCGAATGAATAAACAGCTGTCATTATTTCTTTTATTTGCTTGTTATTTTAATAACATGCTCTGCTTATGATGAAGTGTCACAAAAGTTTTTTTATCCCTTAATCACTTTTATAAATATGTATTCTTTTCATTTGATCAATTTTATAGTACTTATTACAAAATATTGAATATTTTACCTTTATAATGTATAAATACAATAATATAGTTGAAGTTTTGTTACTTGCATCCTGACAAAAACATAAATCATAAACAATAAATGTATTGCCAGCTTCAAATGTTAGATAATTTTGAAACCAACATAAATAAAAAATGTTACTCTAATTGTTGTATTTTGATCTCAACTTGTAATCACTTTTTCTGTGTAATTTCAAAATGTCTTCACCTTATTTAAAAATTAATTCAATTTTACTTTCTAGGAATTATTGCATAGAATACCAAAGTTGACAATTCTTCCCCCAAGACCACCCGAAATGAAGGACTCAAAGCACCACAAACCTCATAAGGTTCACCGGTCGGAAAAACATAGGAAGCACAAACACAAAAAGAGGAAAAAAAAATTAAATTGTGGAGATGATGAAGATGAAAGTGATAATGAGTTCAGTGATCCTGATTTTCTTGTGTGACGAGCAGTTTAAACTTCCATCTGATAATTAACTCAGCAAATCTTAAATAAAAGTGTGATATCAACTCTAAATTTTCAGTGATTATAAAGAAAGCATAGAAATACTTAGTGTGGATTCACACTTTTGTGTGTGTGTGTATATATGAGTGTGAGGTTGTGTAAGTGGGTGTACTGACCGACTACCCATTTGTTATAATTCTGTGTGAATTGAATGTAAGGATCAAGTGATAATATGCGATGTCAGAACTCCAAATATCAATCTGAGCAATGAAGTATTCTTTTACTTTGTGAGTGCAATGGATTGTTTTCATAATTTATTCCAAGCACAAACATAACAAAATACCTTGAGTGAAAATCAACTTATTTTCAGCTGGTAGAATATTAGCAAGAAAATTGAACAAAAGTCCAATCTTTATCTTGGATTGGTATCAATGATACAGATCTTTTTGATTGTAAAGTGTAAGTGGTTTGTAAGCAAAGGGTTTTTAATGCTATTTTACAAACTAAAATTTCAGAATAGTGCATATGGAATCGTTGCGCATAAAATAATTCTGAAAGGTACAAATTTATTCATATGCTAAGCAATATGTTGGTCCTAGGTAGATTAGCTATGATGGCGGGGTATATAGTGAAATAAATGGCATGGGTAGCCATTTTAATCGGGATGTGACTGAAGTCCCTGTTTGCCTGAAGGGTAATATATTTTTAACCTAGAAATGAAGAGACTTTATAGGAAACAAGGGCCCTCTAAAATTGTGCAAAATGTATAGCGTATTGCATGGAAGTCTGAGAATCTTTTTGTTTGCTCTGTGTCTTAGAATGTCACAATTTCATCACTTCAGCCAATCCATTTGTAAAATATATGTCAGTGACTCATATTTGTTTGTCAACTATAAAATTCATATATTTTAGCTTTTCTATTGTGATTGGTTGTGTATTGGTGTCATTTTCATTTTTGACACATGTTCAACCTCATTGTAATATAAAATGAAGCCATAATCATTCATATAGGTATTACCCATTGAAACCACAATTTTTACTTATTGATCCTTAAAATCCCTTTCAGTAAAGGTATAGCAAGTTTTTGAGGGTTAGTTTTAAATTTATTATGAAATAAATAACTTATTTATGGAATTTCAATTGTTTCTGAAACATTAGAATAAGTTTTTGTGTTATTGTAAACAACTCTTTGGTTGTACACCTCATTGCATCCAAAATATTTATTTTGGATGCATTTTAATCACTATTGCACATGCATATTTGGAAAAGAATTTAAAAACTATATTCAGTAAATATGTTTTACATTCAGGCCCAAATCTCATTATTTGTTAAATTGAGACATGGAATCACTACTATGTCCTTTTAATGTTTATGCTGTGGGAAATATACCTTCACGTTTTTCCTAAAAACTTAATGTAATAAAATTGAAAAAATTGGTACAAATACACTATTACAATAATAACAGGTTGTATCAAAAAACAAAAACTTTTGTAACGATCATCAGATTTTTGGAAATGTGTTATAGTGATGCTATATAAAATATTCATTCTCATATATTTTTTTATTTATTTCAAAAGACAATAAAAAGGGTGGTTTAATCATATTCTCATAATAGTAATAATTATTAAAAAATTGGGGAAAACTAAAGTGGGAATCAATGATGTCATTCTTTATTATGTATTAGCTACATATATTACCAAATTGCAAACACCAACGATTTTGCAGTTTTGTTGCAACTGTTAGAGAAATTTTTCCATCTTTACTGCATAATGGCTATTCCCATTTCTAGCAATTTTACTGGAGAATAGAAACGGCTTAAGCATAGGTATTTGGAGAAAAGTAGCTGAATGCTTCCAGAGTAAATTTTTTCTTGTGAGTTATTCAGTGGCAAGGGAAGCAGCCTCTTTTTATTTCCCTACATATTGTCATTTGCAGTGCAGTAATGATTATAAAACCTAAAATTATTATTAGGAATTTAGGATAGAAGTATTTTTATAAATCTTTGTTTGGTTATCTTGTTCTGAAAAACTATCCTTTTTTGTGCAGTATCCAAAGATTTTCAGATTATGGAGAACTTTTTATAACTATGGTAACACATTAAGGAATAAATTTTGATTCATCATGCTAGGATACTGGTAGAGTGAGAATGTGGTATTTTGAGCCATTATGGCTTAGCTTTACTTTTAACCATATTTTTTCTAGTGCACCTTAATGTTCAGAGTTGTTTCAGGTTGACAAAATATGAAGATTTTTCTGGAGGAGAAGATTCATAATCTCAGAGTTCAAAATACTTTAGATGTTAATGCTGAAGTTAAATCATATAATATATACTTCATCAATATGGGACCACTAGAATGTTTCATCTTTGGAAAATTCCATGTTTTTAAAGAATAACTTATTGTTATTCCCTGAGACATGGGTGGTCAGTGTTTATATAAAACTGAGCAGGGCTATGCCTAAAACTAGAATAAATTACTATTTATGACAAAATGTTAGTTCTGCTTGATAACCTTTTAAAATTTCATATATTATCTCAGTTACAATTATTGCCCTTTCTACTACCAAGGTTTTTGTCACCTTCATAATACCAGCAGAGGTAACAATTGTTACACAACTAAATTTTGTCATATTACATTTATGTCAGTTTTAGTTTCAAAAGTGCTCATTGTTTCACCATATCTGTTTACTTGTTGGTTTGTCAGTCTATCTGCCTGCCCGTTTGTATGTCCATGTGCTTAAAATGAAATTGTTACTATATGGTATTAGAGGCTAAGCAGAGATTTTTGGGGTGGATTGTCATACTAATATTATATGGCTCAAATTAACTTTTAATTTTGGGGTATCCTGGGGGTGAGTGGAGGAGAGACTGATAATTAGTTTTATTTCCTGGTCGTACTTATTAAGATAAGATCAACAGTAGAGAATAATTTCAAGTGTATAAATAGGGCACTCAGCAGATCTTCCTTTCTGCACAACTCAAAAAGCTTGTAAGGTTTCTATGAAAGGGGATTAAGAGGATTTTAATGGCTTCTGGGGGGGTCTTGTAGGAGGAGGCCAAAACTACCAGTATGTGGAAACATTGCTACAAAATATCATGATACAAATAATGCAAATCTAATAAAATATGTAAATCTAAAACACTTTTTCCACTTAAATAATGTGATCTGCTGCAACTGGAGAAGTGCTATGCAACATTAGCGCGTAAGAGTTATCTATGCAGTATATTTTTGTCCATCATTTCAGCGACAAGTCAGGACAATGTTAATTCAAATCATCAATGATGGTAATTCGAATATGGGTAGTAATTTCTGAACGATGTTAAACATAAGTCAACAGAATCTCAAGACACCTGGCCAGAAAAAATTTAATTCCCAATACATAGCCCTCAGTACCTTGGGGAGCATGGTAATTTATCTTAAATTTATCTTCTGCATCAAATGGGTCAAGAAAAAGTGCAATATGTAATTTAAGTATTGCAAATTTTTCATCCATCAAAAGGGTAACCAATCCCACACAATTTTTAGAAATATCTTTTGTCCTGGGTATGAATTATACTCCCTCTGTTGCTGATGAAGAGTACCACTTGAAAACTCCTATCCTTTGTGTCTATGTGCCTCTGACATCCCAGAAGCTCTCTCTTACTGGTAAGTGTCCAATGGGCTTCCTTTCTTAATACGTGTGTATATGTATGTGTGTATATATATATATATATATATATATATATATATATATATATATATATATATATATATATACACACACATACATACAGGGCCATCCCTAGGGTACGGCGAATCAGAGCGGTCACCCTGGGCCCCGCACTAAACAGCAAGATGAAGATTGTTGCTAGGCATTGATGACACACCTTATTTACAATTAAAAAAAACAAAACATTTAGATCAACTCCTAATTAATCAATTAATGATTCGTATGGTTTAGGAGTTGATTAAAAAAATATATTTTTTAAATTGTAAATTTCAATTTTACGCCATAGTCTCCTTTCTCTCAGATGACACATGGTGTTCTGCTGAAAAGGCATTTGAAATTAGCTGCTTCTTTGTCATTGTAGATCAGCCTCTCATGTCACTGACAATGTTTTTCAAACAAATGGAAGAGTACGCAGGTAATTTCGGCTTCCTATACGATTTTAAAGACTTGGAAAAATAATGGAAGGCGAAATGAAAAAACTCTGTATAAATTTGGACAACATATTGAGTGATAAAGATTCACACAACATCAACAGTACAAACCATTTCTTAGAACTGCGCAGGGCCATCTTAAGGCATTTGGAGGCCATGGGCTCTAACTTTTTCAAGGACCCTCCATTTGCAGAGCATGTCTTATTAATCAAATTTTTGCATTGATTATAAAATGTTGTGACGGTTACTACATATCTGATTTCATAGAGAATAACAATATACAGTATTGCACTATTTAGGGGGTTGGGGGCTATAAATAAATACTGGAAAAATTAAAATATTAAACAAAATGTATAAAGTAAACTCACGATTTCATATTTGATATTTATTAAAAATGCAATGTAAAAAACTAAATAGGCTATTTTGTCTGTTTCTTTCCTCATGTCTAATAAATAGTTCATAAGTATTTCCAACTTTTGTGTCTGTTTTATTTCTCCTCTCCAAATTTTGAGGCCCCCTCTAAAGTGAGACCCTGGGTCAAGGACCATGTGGCCTCCCCCTTAAGACAGCTATGGAACTGCGTGGGCTTTGACAGTTGATCCCTCAAGGAACAAAAAGTGCATTTAAAATCTTGAAGTTTCTCAAGTCATGAAATGGTTCGTTCCCAAATACAGAGATGGCATGTAAATGATCAAATTATTGTTGTTTTTTCTAACAATGGACTTGTTTTTGTTCTTGAACTCCAGAAGCGATTCCTCATTTAAAAAACAATAAGAAATATAGGTATATGTGAATTATACAATAAAATACATATACTACATATTTAAAAATGTACAATAATTTTTACAATTATTTTTAGCGTTCAAATTATACCTTGATGATTTTAGGTTGTTAAGGGTCTCTACAAATGCTGATCGCCCCAGGCCCTGAACCCCCCCCCTATTGACAGCCCTGTGTATGTGTGTGTATATATATATTAGTGGAATGTGGTGATGTTTTGGGTAAGCTGCTTGTTGCCCCACAAATTGGACAGTCACTGGTTTTGTTTTATCACAAAAATATGCAAGCATTAAAAAAACAAAAGTATAATTCATCTCAGGATGGCTAATAAAGAACAATGTAACTAAAAAGTTATGTATTGAGTACTAAACTCAAATGTAACTTCAAAACCACACTTAACTATGCATTCAGTGGGAGTTAGATGTCAAGTTTAGTATGCATTACCACATTCTACCTTATACTGGAATATGGGGAGCTTCATTCATTTTGCTCTTTTGCCATAATTTATAAGGATGTTATATTCCCAACGAGTTATTTTAAAAATTACTTATCTTTTTTAATATACCTAATTAGTCGAATCAGGCTTGACTTCATGGAAGTAGGCAATGTTATTCATATGAAATAAACACTTAGTACTTTTCCTCAGTTTTTTATTTTTGCAACTGGTTTTACACATGATACAGAATCATTTGGCAAGGAAGAATGGTGCACAGGGTTTTTAAGGACTTCCAGGGGTGGGTGAGAAAAGACATATCCATCTTTATTTGGGCGAGTTTGAGACTAATCAGTCTCTTATTCCATCTAACCCATTGTCAATTACAAACAGGAAGAAAGTAACAAAGAATAAAGCAAATTACTACAGCAATACAATGCCAAGTTAGTATTTTTGGAAATAAAAAGAGATGGAGATTTGTTTGTTGGTGGGGAAAACAGGAAAATTAAGGTACTATTCCCTAGGAAAAACACCCACACAAGAAGGGGGTGTCATAAACCTACTGATAGCAATATTTAAAGATTGAGAGGATCATATTAGAAATGTGCATAAAATGAAATACACATAAACACAGTTTTACACACATTAAGATATACATATGTAGATTTTTAAATATTTTTGATTACCTATACGAGAAAATAATTGCTTGCCAGTCTAGGGTAATGAAAGGGAATGGGATAGATTTTTGTGATATGAGTGTTTGAAGATAAGACAATCATTGGAAGGGTAAAGTGAAGTCGAGAAGCAAGGTTAGGAAAACCACATCTAAATTAAACAATTACCAACAAATGAGTTGCATAAAATGGGTTCCACAGTGGACGGTGGAGAGAAACTGCAGCTGTAGGAGGACATGGAGGGGGTGGGAGGAGATATGGAGTCATATATAGTGGGATGGGAAGAAAGGGGAAAGTAAGAGCACCTGTGTGCTGAGACGGGCTTTAGGAAGGGACGAGGTAGTGGAAAGCAAAGATGAAATATTGGGAAAACCATATTCATTTACTAGATTGTCACACTTTTAGAAGTTAAAAATTTCTAACTTCGATTGCATCTAATTTCCATCCTTTTGTTAATACATAAAATCTCGGGCATAAACTCACGGTGATGATTGTTTTCAAACAGGTGTTTTGCGAAGTTGGATGTAGGATCTTTGTTCTTGAAGCATCTCCTATGTTCTTTGACACATATGCCAAAGTTTCTCCATTTGGCCAAAATAGATAGCGTTACAATCATTATATTTCAATTTGTACACTCCCGACTTTGACAAATTATCTATCTTTTCTCTAGAATTGTTAAGTACGGTAGCTAGAATTTTTGGAGAATAAAAAGCTGCTTTAATGTATCTAGGTAAACTATTGAAGAGTTTGTTAGATAAATGACCAACAAAGAATAGCCTGTACCGTTTTGGTGGTTCATTCAGATTTATGGGTGTCAATGCAGTTACATTATTATTGGCTTTTTTCTTTAACCCTCTTACTGCCATGAGCTGATTTAGCCGATCCAATGTAGACTTATTTTTGTTTAAACATAACTACTTATTTTGATGACAAATGGCATAATCATTCATTCTGAACGATTCCTAATGCTTTCTCCCTCCTTTCTTATGTCTCTGCTAATTTATGTTTTTCTTTTTTTAATGAAATGATTATCGAGTCATTTTTTATGCTAATCTCCTGAAAATTAATATGGCAAACCTTGAGAAAGATATACATACTGCACAGATCATTGAATTTCTTGATAAAAGGAGCAATATTACTGAAAGTGAATTGTTTATTGACAGCAAAAGTGATTTGCTTACAGATGACAGTGATGACTTTATATTAATGCTAAACATGGTTTTTTATTTTTTTAAAGTGCAAAATGAAAGGCAATTTTTATTGAAAAATAAATGTTCTATTAAAAATATCATAGTATTTACCAAACTATGTTGATCACAACATCAGTGCTAGCATAAAGTGAAAGTTGTTTTTGATTTTTTCAGTGCATTTATCATTAAATTTTCTTTATTATTATTTAATAACTATTAGAGCAAGTATAAAATTTAATTATCTTCCTTAATGTTAAAAATTATTTTTATTTTTAATGTAAACTAAAAATCACTAATTTGTAATTTAAAAAATATGTGATATTTTAAAAATCTTTACATTATATATGAAACTAATTATTGCTACAATATATGAAAAAATCAAAATAAAATATTAATACATAACGCATATGTAAAAATTTTACTAAGGTATTGCAAAATTGCCAAAATGACCATGGCAGTTCTGGCTATACATAGCGGTAATGGCGTGGCAGTAAAAAGGTTAATGATGCCGTATCACCTGTGAAACCGGTTGCAAAAATAAAAAATCTGTGGAAAAGTACTGTTTATTTAATATGAATAATATCTTTTTAAATTGTGTTATTTTATGTTTACATTTTGAATAGATCAAATATTTTTTAAATTTTTTTATGGATTAATATAATTCTTAATGCATTGTCCATTATATTAGAATTAGACTTCTCTCCCATGACCTTTACTTCTGTCCCACCACAAAATTCAAGCGTATTTTTCTCCTTGCCGACATAAAAGCTTTCATCCTCTTACTCTGCCTCAAAGCCACCACAACCAAACCTGACTCCTCGTCTTCCCCCAACGCACATCCACAACCCCTTTTCACCTTCAGACCCCCTTCCCAATACATCCCACCCTCTCTTCCTCCCCACCACCCCATCAAGCAATATGCTAACTATATCATTCACACAGTCATCTAGCCCAACTTTTCCCACCTTCATGACCACCATGACAATTTGACAAAACCAAAAAGACATGCCATTTTAACGCTGAAACACATTAATAAAATTATTATTCTCCCTGCAGACAAAGGTACCACCACCATGGTAATGGATCACTCAAATTACAATGATGAAGCCCTCTGCCAACTACCCAACCAAACTTCTTACCTCTCTCTCCCCTCAAACCCCACCGACCACCACCACTCTGAAATATCTGTATATCTGCGACCCATGGGAAAACAAGAAGGCCTCCTTGATTCCACCATTTCCCTGATGATCCTCAATAAATCCCGAACCCCAAGCTTTAACCATCTCCCAAAACTCCACAAACCCAACATCTTTGACCTTCCCATTGTTGCCAGCTCAAATCACCCCTTCTCCCTCTTCTATCTAACACAATCATGTCCTCTATAGACGTCTGCTCCCTGTATAATAACATTCCTCACTACCACCACTGTCTACCCTGAGAAAATCACTGAGGTCAAGACCATCTGACACAAGACCCTCCTCCAATTTCCTAATGGAACTGACTGAAATGGTGCTCCAACAAAAAACAACTTCTCTTATGGAGGATGCAACTACCTACTAATAAAAAGTACCACAATGCTCACTCACATGGCACCTTCCTATGCCAATGTCTTCCTAGGTGACATATACCCCAGACCGCTTCTATGGCTGAGATATATTGACAACATATTTCTTCTCTGGACACATGGACCTGACATCCTACAATTCTTTCTATGACACCTCTCTTCCCACCCCACACTCTCCTTCACCCACCACTCCTTTGCCTCCAACATCACCTACCTGGAGGTCGATATCTCCATCCAGGAAAATAGAATCCTTTAACTCAGACAGGAATTTGTCCACAAACATCTCCTTGACTGTTTCTCCCCTCCCCTGCCTTAACCTCCACTAACTTTATTGGCCATCCACCCTCCCCCTTTCTCAAATCCTTCCCAAACCTCCAATATATATATATATATATATATATGACGACCCACACCACCACCGATTCCACCCCCCAACTCACCCTAACCACCCTTTATTTCCCCGGCATCCACGACATTTTGAAAAATATCCTAAAAGCCGCCCACCTTATCCTCACATCCTCCCCTCACCAGATTCCATTTCCTAGACCACCGATGCTCTCCTTCTGCTGTCCCCCTAATCTGGCAAATATTCTATGGAATAAAGAACCCCCAGCACCCACGCCTATACACCCTGCCGGATCTTACCCCTGCGGTAGACCCTGATGTCTCACATGTCCAATAAACCCCCCCTGCAACTCCTTCTCCAGTCCCACAACCAGCATCACCTACCCCATAACTTCTACCACCAACTGCACCACCTGCAATATCATTTACCTCCTGAAATGCACCCAATGTCCCGCCTTTTATGTTGGCCTCACCAGCAATCCCCTCAACATCCGCATGAACGGCCACCACAACAGCGTCATTCTCAAACTACCGCTGCTGGTGGCCGTTCATGCGAACAGACATAATTTAAAGTTTAACAACTGCTTCACAGTGAGAGTCATTCGCGCTCTCCCCGACAACGCTTTGGCTCCCCAACTCCGTCAGTGGGAGCTTTCGCATATCCATCTTCTAAACTCCTTCACTCCCCCTGGCCTCAACCTTCGATAGCTTTTCACTCCCTTTCTGTCTTCTCCCAACCCCCTACCAATCCCCAACCCCCTCCATATCCTGCAATCCTCGACCTTTCTGCACTACCCTTCCACCCCCATGCCTCCACCCAGTGTCACTGCCATCAGTTCTCTCTCTGTAGCTGATGAAGGAATAACTCTGAAAGCTTCTACTTTTGTGATGTTTCTGTGTTGTTTTAGTGTTCATTTACTTGTGACACTTCGACATCCTCAGGGCCTCGCCAACCTGAAGTCGTCCGATTGGTGAGTCTTTACTGGGCTTCCTCATCCCAACATCTTGTTGCCATCCATATATCCATTTTACCTTTCCTTTTCCATAAGCTGTTATATATATAATGATACGGAAAAAGAGATAATATAATAAAATAAAAGCAACAAGAGGTTGAGTGGGATAGGGAGGAGCCAGTGATCACTTACCATACAGTTGTAGACACCCACAGCGATAGAGGAAGACTAGTAATTGGAAGCTTTTGGGCCACACACGCCCTTCTTCAGCGAGAGAACAACAGAAACTAAAAGTAAGCGTAACACTGGAGGTAGGGGTTCGGGAAAAGAGGTAAGGGGAAGGGGAAAGGAAAAAGAGGGGTGATTGGAGTGGGGGTGTTAATGAAGGTTTAAACCTGGTAAGGAGAGGGAGCGGAGGATGTCAATATGGGCTAGTTCCCATTGATGGAGTTGTGGCGTGGGGAAACTACTTGGAAGAGCATGAATGGTTTTTACTGTGAAGCAGCTATTGAAGGGAAGGGAGTGGGTTAACGCATGGTCGGCCACTGGAAGGGGGCGCTTAAGAGAGATGCTATTCCGATGGCCGTTCATACGGATATTAAGGGGTGTGGTTGTGAGGCCTACGTGGAACGCAGGGCATTGAGTACAGGTAAGAAAATATATTACGTTTTTGGAGGTACACATGCTGCGGGATAAGATTGGATATATATTATATATACAGTGGAACTTCGAACACAATCCGTTCCAGAAGACGGTTCGACTTTCAAGTTGTTCGACTTTCGAGTTAAATTTCCCCATAAGAAATAATGTAAATTGAATTAATCCGTTCCAGACCCCCAAAATTTACTCAATATTAAACATTTTAAATGCCTATTTCAAAAGATCATATTGGTAAATAATGATAAAATCGATAATAATAGTAGGAGGGATATTACTGAGCACTGGAAGGTGAATTACCCTTCTTTCATCTGGAATCCGCTAGTTGAGAGTTGTGGTTCATTAACATTACCACCACTTGATTTTTCTTTGGAGAGAAGTCTGTCTAATGTCATTTGTTTTTGTCTATTTTTTAAAATTTTTCTGAAATGTTGCGTTACATTGTCATTAAACAGATTGATACTCCTGTTCACAACTGCGATATTGGGGTGCCACTTCTCTACAAGGCTCTGTGTTTTAGACCAATACCCCAACAGTTCCTTAATGTCTGCAGTGGAGATGCTTCCCCTACTGTCTACCTTCTCCTCCTCAGAAGACAGTTCCTCAGCCACTTCTTGTTGCTGCTCCATATGAAGATCTCAGCATTGTGGTCTTCCGCCAACTCCTCAACATCCTCACCTCACCTCAACTAATCATACTATGAATGCCTGTTCTCTTTTTAAAATTGTTGAACTACCCCTTACTAGCCTTAAATTCTTCAGCACCAGGGGTATCTTTTGTAATGTCACTATACCATAGGCGTACCCAGGATTTTTGTTTGGGGGGGGGCCACAATGGTAAACACTCATTTCCATGTTTACATTTTTATATGTAAACATGCGCACACATGCATGTATTCACAAACAAACATATACATAGGCAGTGGTATATTTAGAATGAAACTCATTGATTTTGTGTATGAAAATACATATTTTTAACAACACATTTATTATCCTGTGGATAAAATATATTTAATTTAAAAATTACTACATTTATACCATTACAGCCAAAAGAAAATACGTTGATTTACAAATAAAAAAATAAGATGTCATAAAAAATACAAGGTCCCCAGCCTGCGCCTATGCATAAATCAGCCTCTGCATATAGGCATTCATAAAAACATGTAAAATGAAAAACAATGTTGGTTACAAATTTATCTGTTATTTAGAACAAATATTCTCAGTTTCTCATAGAAATATGTACATTAACATTGAATTTGAATATAAATATTTCGATTTTTCATATCATGAAATTAATATTTATAGGTTTTGTTTACTAAAACATAAAATAAAAATTAATTGGGTAACACAATTACAATTTTATATCTAATCTTCGGTCTTTTTTTTGTACTTCATCTAATGTCTTTGGGGAGCAATTCCATTTCCCTATAAATGTTTAGGAGCGCTAAACCATTCAGTCTTTCCTGTCCCATGGAATTACGCAAGAACATTTTCATTCTTCTTAACGTTGAAAATATTCTCTCTGCTGTGCTAGTTGATACCGGCAGAGTTGCAAATATTTTTAATAAATAATGAATGTTTGGATATATATTTTGATTGCATTGCATTAATGCTTCTAATGCATTTGTAGGGGGTATCCTGTTTTCATACCGTTTTTGCCAAAGCTTTCCTTCACTCTCTAAGACTGAATCGCATACTTCCACGGAATAAAATTTTGCCAAAGTTGATAGGCTATCTACGTCTGATGTAGAACTGCATCCTTTTGGAAGGAGACACATGGAGGATTTTAAAATACTTTTATGAGCAAAGAATCTCGTCTCTAATTGTGTCACAAGACAATCCAAAAATGGAATAAACATAGATCGCATGTAATAAACTTCAGTACTGTACTGATTCAGTAAGAATATTATTTCTATTTTTTTGATATTTCGATATCCTCGGTATTGTAATTTCAGCCCCAAAATCTCCTATTTTTTCTGTTGCCTCTTTGAAAATATTTGCAAAGTTTGTATCAGTGTTTTCTTGGATACATTTTAGAGCAGATGTTACATCTTCAACGAGATGTATTATGGAAATTAAGTCAATGTTTTCACTTTGTAATACTCTACTTAATGGCAGCGTATAACTGTACAGTTTTTGTATACTATACAAAGACACCAAAAATTTTCCTTGGAATATTGCATTCTGAAGAATCTGTGCTGTAGATGAAGTGTCTTTGTCATTCCAGTCACTTATTTCTTCAAGCGCTAAGTAAATTGCATCTAAAAGTTCCACCATTACCATGACAGAATCATGACGCTCTATCCATCTAGTTGGGCACATCTGCTTCAATCGTAGATGCCTACAATTGGGAATACACTCGCTAATTTTTTTTAATAATATATTTAATCGCTTTGGAGTGTTAAAAAAAGTGTATGATTTTTCAATAATTCCTAAGCAATTCCTTATATCTTGATTATTTGCACTGTTTCCAATGGCTAAATTTAAACAATGCGAGGTGCAATGTACATATAATGCTTGTGGGAGCTGTTGTTGTATATGTGCCTGAACACCTTCAAATTTGCCACTCATGGAAGCAGCACCATCATACCCCTGACCTCGAAGGTAGGAAATATCAATACCAAATTTTAGTAAACTATCTATAATGGTAGAAGCCAAACCTTTTCCACTAGTGTTGATAACTGGAACAAACTGTAAAAATTTCTCGCAAACTCTAATTTCCTTATCTATGTATCTTACGCATAATGTCAATTGCTCAGTTGTTGAAATGTCTGTTGTTTCATCTGCTAAAATAGCAAAACATTTTGCATCATTTACTTCTTTAACAAGTCTTTTCAGAATCAAATCATTACAAATTTCTATTATTTGGTTCTGGATGTTGGCGCTTAAATAGGTACTGTTTCGCCCGCATTGTTTAAAGTGTTTTTTTAAATCGGTATCACCAGCTTCTAGCCTTGCTCTAAGGATTGCATGGAAATTACCTTCATTTTTCTCAGGCTTTTTATCAATGTTAAACTCTCCAGAATCCACATGACCTCGTAGTGCAATACCTTGCTGTCCACATAACATTATAGTCATGATTATGGGTTCCAAGCGTTTCCGATTCTCAATAACTTGTTTCATTCTCATCGTATCGAGCTGTTTGTCGATAGGTATTCTTTTGCCTGTCATTATATCACATAGGTTTTCATAAGAACAAAATGAATTTGAAGGATATAACGCTTTTTCATGAACTTCAAATGTTTCAACTGCATGTTTCCAATTATTGCACCCACTTGATGCGAGTTGACCTAAAGGTTGAGATTTACTTTTACCAATTTCTTTTGGCGCGAATAAGCAACAATATTTACAAAAACATATATCTAGTCTCGAATAAGCAAGCCACTCACATCTGTGCAACCATTGCAATTGAAATTTTCTATTCTTTCCATTTTTTTCAGTCATATATGGAAATGGAAAAAGATCATCTGGTTTCCACAAATTCTGTATAAAATCACTTTATCTTCATTTATAAGTAAGCTCTTGTAAGCCGCGATATCTGATTTAATTAATGTTCCAGTAGTATTATTCGATGCAGTCTGCAAGTTTTCACCCGTCTCGGGTGATTTTGATAGGACTATCCTGTTTTCCAATTTTGGTTTTTTGGTCAAATACTTGAATATCGTTCCTATTCCCGACTTTCTTTTATCATCCATTACCCCTGTAAATATTTTTTGAATAAATTATTTCTTATAATTGTAATACTTAGCATGAGAAAAATTAATGCTATTGACTTAAAACTTTTAATTTTACAATTTTAAGTGAACTTTTACCTCGTAAATGTAGTGGCCAAATGAGACTAACACTTTTTTCAATGAATAAGAACGGCTATTCCGTGGAAACGTGACACCTGGACACAGCTTACTGAAAATATGCACAAATTTTAACCTTTGAAATATATAATAGTTATATTTTCAAATAAAAATTTACAGTATTTATTTTTCAACAGTAATATGGAATAACATATTCGCGGGCAGAATAATAAATAATTGAAATTCATATTATCATAAAAAATAATTTGGCGTGTAATATATGTAATAAAAATAATCAATATAGAAAGATTTTTCCAATCGTTGAATCCAGAATTTGAAAATTTGTTTTTAAAATCAGAAAACAACTTTCAAAGGAAGCAGAAAACGCAGTCGAGTTTTTAAGAACAAACTAGTCAACGACGATCGATGAATTCACCATTTAAAAGTTTCCGGGTGTACAATTATACAGAAAAACGCCTATTACTCTCATTCACAGGAAATTCAAAGTTACTATCCCTGTTTGGACCTTTATCAATTACAAAGACTATCTGATTATCAATAAGAGGTATTGGCCACAGACCAATATCACTACAGTTAATTTTACATGATTCTGACTTTTCAAACCGAGTTTCTGCTAAGGATATAGATGAAGCTGATGTGAGTACTGGTAATTCTAGTAACGGTGTCGTTTCAATGTGTTCTTCTAATAAATGAAATTACGATAACATTTTATTAAAGTTTTTATAAGTTTAATACAAATTACTTTATCAAAATCATTCCGTTACATTACAGAAGGGCTTTCAGTCTCCTAAAGGACATTATTATTAATAACGAAAATTAAACAAAATTCCGCATCAAAAAATAATTAGCTTTACTTACCAAATACTGCTAATTGAGTACTGTAAAAAGTGGCCGTTTTGGGAAAGTATCCGGGAAAAAGAATTTGTCGGCAACCAAGAACTTCCGAAGCTGTTCCCTTCGTCTGTAGAGAAACACTCGTGATCAACGTAAAATGTTGAGATCAAACCATGAAAATTAATTATTTCAGAAGAATGTCTTAATCACTTTTGCGTATTTTCAAACGAATTATCCAGTGTTCAGTCTAAACGAAACATACGAACTTGAACTATTGATGTTGTTTCAAAGAGAAACCAAATGAGACTAATCCTCTCAAATAGTTTCCCTCTTTCAAAAAGGACTAGGAAACATTCCTACATCTGGAAACTATTAAAGGGGTCGTTTCCTTTGGCCCATTCGTGCGGCGAAAAGAGAAAGACACAATTAAGGGACCCGAGACCCTCACCCTCCTCCTACGGTCAACGTTCGGTCGGAATATGGGAAGGGATGGTGAGATAAGCTTGAAGGAATGTGTGAGAAAAGAAACGCTTTTGGAATTTTGTGAAGAGCAAGTGTGGCAGAACTAATGATAATTCCATTTACTCGATCACTGTTATTTTTACAAGTCCTTATCTAGCACAGGTATGTAATTACTAGCAGCGGCCTCTGTAACTGGCGGGTCTCTTGAAATTGGCGGCCCTAGCTGGCCTATGCAAAGTCCAGCCCTGCCAGTAACTAATAAGAAATAGTAGTATTGGAAAAACAATGCTATTACATATTTTGAATTAAATGTCAATGTGAACATTGGGAACCTTCAGATTTTGTGGGATATAAGTTATTTTAACAGCAATATTCGTCACAAAAATTCTTAAAACATCGTGAAAATGTTCGTCAGAAAATTAGATTTTGCGAATGTCTTTCGTAAGAACTTTTTACGAAAATGTAATCGCATCCAAATATCGTAATCATTTGTGAGACAAATCGGCTAATTTTTGGAAAGTATTGCGGCATATAAAATCGAATAAAATTCCACTAAATCATTTGCTTCATATGAATTTTTACTTTCTCTATATACGTAGATAGAGAAAGTATTGTTGCCTTTTTCATTTCTCTCAATATATCTAAATTTCAAATGCAGTGTTTAAGCCACCAATACAGTTTATAAGCCACCTATACCGTTTTTAAGCCAGATATCTCCTTTTGTGAATCGAAGTAGAGTTAATACCATAATGGCATATTGCCATAATTTACAAGATATTCTTCGTTAGTGCTCACATAGTGTAAACGCACCTTTAAAAGCCGATCTATTGATCGATTCGACGTGTATTAAAAAATCTATGGCAGGAAAACTAACTTCCATTATTTAGGCGTACGTTGTTTCATGTCTCGAACACTTACGATGATTCTGTGATTTTAATATGCGAATAATTAATGTTCTACATTCAAATTTATTCCTTCTCGCATATAACGCAACGAATGTTGTTTAAATTGGTTGCCTAAATCCTCTTTCAAAACATGAATTGCCCAAATTCATTTTTGGGGGGGGCACGGGCCCGGTGCCCCCCCCCCCCTCGGTACGCCACTGCACTATACAGATGTCTAGCCTTCTCACATATAATGGCTTCAGACACACTATCACCAGCCAACTGTTTTTCATTGATCCAAACCATTAAAAGTTTTTCCACTTCTTCCACTGCTGGCGATCTTTTACTGGTAAGGGTTTTTACCCCTTTCGCCACATTAGCCGCTATATTGGCTCCCTTGTTCTTCAGTATGGTCGACTTAGCCATGCCATATTGTGCAGCCAGGTCCGATAAACGTGTACCACGTGATTCTTTGTTCGACTTTTTTGTTCGAGTTTCAAACCGGATTTTCCTCGAATTTTTTGTTCGAGTTTCAAGTAGTTCGAACATCAAACCGTTCGAAGTTCGAGGGTCCACTGTATATATATATATATATATATATATATATATATATATATATATATATATATATATATATATATAACAACTTACGGAAAAGGGAAGGTAAAATGAATATATGGATGTCAACAAGGTGTTGGGATGAGGAAACCCAGTGAGCACTCACCAATCAAACGACTTCAGGTTGGCGAGGCCCCGGGGATGTCGAAGCGACACACGTAAAATAACACAAAAACACAGAAACATCACAAACGTAAAGCTTTCGGAACTACTCCTTCTTCAGCTACAGCTACATCCCAACACCTTGTTGACATCCATATATATATATATATATATATATATATATATATATATATATATATATATATATATGGGGGGCCAGTGATGTAGTGGCTAGGATGCTGGCTGCTACTCGCCTGCTGCTTAAAAAGGCAGCAGGCATGAATCCTGCACAAGTAGGATTTTTCCCGTTTCTGTGGTTTGAGGAGAGTGTGCAAATTCAGTGTTTCGTCCTTTGGAAGGGACGTTAAACAGTGCCCCCTTGGTGCTCTTCGCAAAGAGTAGGCAAATGCCGGCACCGGGCTTCCCTCCTCCCTTCTGTGTGC
Organism: Tanypteryx hageni; assembly: GCA_028673005.1. Lineage (NCBI taxonomy): Eukaryota > Metazoa > Arthropoda > Insecta > Odonata > Petaluridae > Tanypteryx > Tanypteryx hageni. The sequence continues at coordinate 43,485,219 of CM054120.1, forward strand.
GTGTCCAGTGTGGAAGGCAATAGGAAACCACCACACTGTGTATGTATATTCCCTAGCCAAAACCAATCAATGATTTGGTAGGACCTGCCGTAAGACAGAACACTATGAATGAAATATATGTATATACATACAGGATGTTTCTGAAATACATGGCAATATTTCAGGTGCGTAATCTATGAACAAAAACAAAGAAAAAAGCTATATAAACATGGGTCCTTGGACGCTTTGTTTTTGACTGATGACAAAATTAATTCTCATATTCTGGAGGGAAAGGTGCCTACAGAGTGACCTGCATTTACATACCTCTCTTCCCTAGACCCAGGATTTACGTGTGACGGCATCATCAACTATCACAATCAGCATTAGCGGGCTGATGTCAATCCACATGAAATTCTCTACGCTCGACAACAGCAGCGGTTTTCAGTAAATATATGGGTGGGCATAGTAGGGGTTCGACAGATTGAGCCTTACTTCACCCAGCACAGGCTTACAGGAGCAGTGTATCTGGAATTTTTACTGCCATAATTAATGGAAATGTCCCACTACAGACAAGAGCGTGCATGTGGTTCATGCACGATGGTGCCCCTCCTCATTATAGTCATGCAGTGAGGACATTTTTGAATTACAGGTACCCACAATGATGGTAGGTCGAGGTGGGCCCACCGCATGGCCTGCAAGATCACCCGATTTGAACCCAATGGATTTTTACGTCTGCTGGTCGTAAGAGGCGACCAATGAGGCGAGGAGCAGACCTCGTTAAAAAACCCCCAGTTTCTGCCAAGGGCAATGTCCAGGTAGTATGTGGGTTACTACGTACGCATAAAGCCACAACATCTGGCTATGAACCCACCCGTGTGTTTGCCGTGCACGGCGACCCGTAAGGGGGAGAATGGGATCCTGGTGGTTGAGCTCCTTGGTTCCGGAAGAAGTCGGATTCTTTGGAAGTGCCATGGAGTAATACACCACTTAGGCCCTGGATTCGCTGTAGACGGGCGGTCAGGTGCTAGCTACACCGGGCCAATCGGCTTCCGTCACGTTTCGGCGTTCCGGTGGCGAGCGCTTTGGGCTATGGAGGTCTGTGGAGGGGGGTCGAAGGTGCATGGGGTTGGAGGCCCATGTACGGTGGGTGGAGTGGGAGCTGAGACCTAACCTGAAGCAGGCAGCCTAGCTGCGGGTGCTATATCCTTTGGTTAGCCCTGGCGACCACACCGGTTTGCGGTGTGGCGTCCCAAATGTGTGGCTCCGTGGTGGGTGGGGCGACCAGGGGATGAATTTTCTGTATTTAATGGCGGAACACATACTTCCTCCACCCCCAAAAAGAACCCGCCCAGATGTGGACGGGGGAGATAAGTCAACCTGCACCTCCCTTCCTAATACAAAAGGTCCTCTCGGGAGCAATCCCAGGGGACCTAGAATCTGTTAAAAAATTAAGGGACGGAACACTATTAATTAAAACCAGAAATGATAAGCAAAGTGAAGTGCTGCTGGCTTTGAAGAAGCTGCATTACATTCCTGTCACTGTGGAACCGCATAAGACTTTGAATACCTGCCGTGGGGTCATATCCTGCTATGACCTTCTCTATGTCGATGTCGCAGAGATTACGAGGGAGATGGCTCCCCAAGGGGTCATCAACTGTCGTAGATTAACGACAAAAAGGAATGGTGAAACCATAAACACCACCTCTGTGGTTCTCACCTTTTCGCTCGACAAGCTTCCGGAGAAGGTCAATGTAGGGTATGAGAAATGTCCTGTACGTCCGTATATACCAAACCCAATGCGTTGCTACAAGTGCCAAAAATTTGGTCATGTTGCACCAAGGTGCAAGGGCGAAGCCATCTGCCTAAAATGTAGCAAAGCTGTGCATGAGGGGGAGGTATGTGCCTCACCTGTACTTTGCGGCAATTGCGAGGGGCCACACCCAGTCTACTCGCGAGATTGCCCCAAAGTACAGGAAGAACGCAGGATCGTAGAGATCAAAACGATCGAAAAAATTCCGTATTTTGAGGCACGGAAGAAGTATAGGACATTGATAGCACCGACATTCTCAAAGTCTTATGCGGAGAAAGCAGCAACTCCGAAGAAAATGGTCACCTGTTCTACCCAAACCGTGCACGAGGCAGAACATCCGCAGGCAAAAGAGGAAAAAAATAAAAGAGAGATTGAAAACAGAAAAAAGGAAACAGAAAAGAAAAACTTAACACCTAAAAAACAAATAATAAACAAAAAAGAAACCACCTCAATGGAGGTGGAAATCACCTCTGGTGCTGACTCTCAAAAGAGGAGTCAGTCACCAAGACCTAAACCCAGGCCACCAGTGGAATCCCATGCTGACAAGCGTGGGAAGACACCACCACCTGGTCCCTCCAGCAAGGGTCCTCTCTCCACTGAGATGGAGATGGAGGAAGAAAGCCTGAACGAGGAGGAATTGCAAGCCCTCCTCGCACAACGGTTGAAAGGGAGGAAGACAAAGCTTACACGGTAAGCATCGCTCCACGTGAACGATGCATTTACTTTCCTTTTTACAGATTTTATGGTTTTTATCCTTATTTTAAATTTATTTTAAATGCTTACAGTTCAATGGAATTGTAACGGGTATTTTAAACATAAGGCGGAGGTTGATATTTTAATAAACAATTTTAACCCATCCAGTATATTTTTACAGGAGACTCATTTTAAAAGATCTGACAAGGTTTCACTCAAAGGTTTTTAAATATTTCGCGAAGATGACCTCTGCGGTCGTAGGAAACAGAGAGGCGTCGCTGCGGCCATCCGGGAGACTCTTTACACCTCCCTGGTGGATTTGCAGACACCGTTCCAGGGTGTTGCAGTTACGGTTGCCTGTCCAGAGCACATCACCTTTTGCAATGTGTACTTTCCGGAGTGGGCTTCCGTGACAGAAAGAACCCTTGAGGACCTCATCCGCCAGCTACCTCGGCCATTCATCCTTTTAGGAGATTTCAATGCCCATAGCCCTCTTTGGGGAGACACTATGGGAGATTATAATGGCCGAGGTCGTACTTTAGAAAAGTTTTTAAGCCATCACGATCTGATTTTAATCAATGATAACGAAAAGACGCGTTTTAATTCTTATAATGGTGAATACTCGGCCATTGATCTTTTTATATGTACAAGCACTATTGCTCCCATTTTTTAAAATGCACGTTCACGATGACGTATGTGGAAGCGATCACTTCCCCCTTCTCATCCGGAAAAGTGATTTTTTAAATAATTTTAATTTACCCCCTAAATGGGTCTTGAAGAAAGCAGATTGGGGTAATTTTAAAAACATTTTAAAAATTTGTTATGACCCTGCTCTTAGTGCTGCAGCGAATGTTGACGCTGCTATGTACGCAATTATTCACGCTGCAGAGATAAGTGTTCCACGGTCTGCCAGCAAGTCAAGTCGCCCACCTGTGCCATGGTGGAACGATGGATGTGCTCAGGCTATCCATCAAAGGAAGAAGGCACTAAAAATTTTTAATAAGTATCCGACGAGCAGGAATTTGTAGGCTTTTCGTAAATTAAGGTCTAAAGCTCGACAGGTCATAACTGCCGCAAAACGAGAATCCTGGAGGAAGTATGTGTCCTCAATCTATTGTAGGACGCCCATCGCACAGGTATGGAGAAAGGTAATCTGCCCATTTTTATTAAAAACTTTTTATCGGGACGTGTTTTTAAAGTAAGAATAGGAAATAGTTTATCCAAATTTTATTCACAAGAAAACGGAATTCCCCAAGGCTCCGTCCTGAGTGTGACACTTTTTGCCATAGCTATAGATGATGTGGTTGATGCATACAAACACCTGTGGAAGGATCTTTGTTTGTAGATGACCTAGCTATTTTCTGTAGGTCATCATTAATCCCCACGGCAGGGAGACAGCTCCAACTCACATTAAATCGTCTATACAAGTGGTCACAGTCGAACGGTTTTCGTTTTTCTCAAGAAAAGACGAAATGTGTCCATTTTTATAGGCGAAGGGGATGCTTCCTCCCGCCGACGCTTAAACTTGGTTGCCATGTTTTAGAGTTTGCTGACTCTATCCGTTTTCTTGGTTTGATCTTGGATAGACGACTGAATTGGAAAAGCCATATTCAGTTTTTAAAGGAACAGTGTTTTAAAGTTTTAAACATTTTAAGATATATCACAAACCGTCTGTGGGGAGCTGACTGCAAATCTATGCTAATGCTGTACAGAGCATTGGTGCGGTCAAAGATCGACTATGGGAGTTTTGTCTACTCCTCGGCCCGGAAGTCATACATGCGTCCACTGACATCATTACACAATGCCGGAATCAGATTGGCAACTGGTGCTTTTAGAACCAGTCCCATTCCTAGTATTTATTGCGATGCTGGGGAGCCGCCATTGGAGATCCGGAGAAATATACTCATGTGTAACTATGTCACAAAAATTTTATCTTTGAAAGGACACCCGTGTTTTGATGTAATTTTTAAATCCCGTTTTACTGAAATTTTTAACCGACACCCAAGGGCCACAAAACCGCTTGGAATACGTTTTAAGTCTTATATGGACGATATTGGATTGCAGCTTCCTAAGATTGTTCCTACCGGCTCTCTTAAATATCCGCCATGGCAGATCCCACGCCCTAAGGTCTTGTTGGACCTTGCCCTGTATACAAAACATAATACCCTCTCTTGTGAGTACAGGTCGCTATTTTTTGAAGTACTTAATGATCAACATGGTTGTGAACTGATCTTCACGGATGGCTCTAGATTCTCTTCCTCCTGTGCGTGGGCCTTTACTAGCAAAAATCTCTCTTCTAAGGGAGGGCTCAACCTGCTGAGTAGTATTTACACGGCGAAGTTGACGGCCATAAGAATGGCCTTGGAGAGCATTGGTGTTTCGAACAGTCCATATATGATTTGTTCGGACTCCATGAGTGCTCTTCAGTCCATTACCTGCTTCTCCCCTGTCCACCAAATAGTTCAGGAAGTGCAGGAAGCCCTTTACCGTTTAAACTCCAGAAGAGTTGACATCATTTTCCTCTGGATTCCTGGACATGTTGGCTTAGCAGGTAATGAGAGGGCGGACGCACTTGCGAAAGAGGGTTTGAACCTCCCTGTCACAAATGGCGACTCTGTCCTCCACCAAGACCTAAAGGGTATGTTTAGGATAGCAGGGCTTAATAAGTGGCAAACTTTGTGGCAAGAGATGTCACAAAATAAGCTACGTGAAATAAAAAGGGATATTTCTCCATGGGCATCCTCTGTAAGGAATAGTAGAAGGGAAAAAGTCGTGGTCGCGCGTTTGAGAATAGGGCATTCAGCCCTGACCCACTCGTTCCTCTTTACCATCGAGAAGGAACCACATCGATGCACCGATTGCGACTCCCTTCTAACTGTAAGACACCTCCTGACAGAATGCCGGAAATATAACGCACTACGAAGCAAGTTCCACATTATGGGGAAACTTGCTGATATTTTATCAGATGACTCCATGAAAATGGATAATATTTTAAGGTTTTTAAGAGAAGCTGGACTTATCCACCTTTTATAGAATTTTAAACATTTACTTTTAATGCATTTTATTATTTATGATTTTACTATTTAATATTTTGTAGGAAATCGTTTGCAATGTCTCTTGACAGGCAACGAGAAAGGTGCAAAATGACCCTAGCTGTCGAAGCACCTAAAATCAAATACCTACCTACCTATAAAACCAAGCATCCAAGAACCCATGTTTATATAGTTTTTTCTTTGTTCTTGTTCATAGACTACACACCTGAAATATTGCCATGTATTTTAGAAACACCCTGTGCATGCATATATATATATATATATATATATATATATATATATATATATATATATATATATATATATATGTATGTATGTATGTATATATATATACACACACACACACAAACAATTGGTGCTTGCATTCTGCAAGCATTTTAGCTCATATCAAAAGTAACACTAAAGGATTTTATGAGGGGTGCAGTGCATCAGGCAATCCCTAACTTCATCACTATCAGGGTTGTGTTTCCTATTGTGATCCCTGATAGTCCTAGAGAAAAAGAAACCTATCCACTCCTTCCTACAGTCAATATCCCAAATTTAATCGTCGTGTTTGTGCTTTCAGTAGTATGTGAGAATTCTAATTATCTATGATACCCCTAATCACAGTGCATGATGCAATAAGTGTTTTGGATACAGTAAAATCTTACTCATTATCGCAAGAAAATATAGGTGATGATGTTTTCATAATATTGAAAATTAGAGTATGTTAACTTAAGGGAATAAACTTAAAGAAAAATGAGAAAATATATTTCCATAACTCAAATTGTCTATAACTCTAATAATTTTTACTTTCCCTTGAGATTTGAGTTATGGAAGTTCCGCTGCAATTTGTTATGATGGTATTAATTTCCATTGAAAGCATTAAATCATTGCAATTGTAACATATAATATCAGGTCCTTTTAAAAGCAGTGAGGTGGTTGCCATGATATTTAAAGATTTCCATTGTTGAAAAGAGGAAAAAATCACTTTTTCTGATTAAAAGCAAATGTTTATGCTAATTTGATATGTATTTGAATTTTGCCTTCAAAAATAAGGAACTCCATTCTTTCAGCTAGACAACTTTTTTTCAAGTTAGTATCCCAATTTTAACTAATTTAAAAATGCATTTTTAGAATGCCTTGCACTGAATCCCATGTTTTTCTTATGGAGTATGGAAATGGAACATTTGGGTTAAAACATCCCTTATATATTTACTTTTTTAGAATTTTCGATTTTTTGGTTGGTTGTGGCAAATGCCCTACCATCATACCAAATTTCAAGTCTCCAGCTCATCTGGAAGTTCCTAAGCAGTATCTTCATAAGCATTAGTATCCTCTTATATGACATATCATATGTAAGAAGCAGCTATATACATAGTATAGGTATGTATCATCATCATCAGCCCTTTTCAATCCATTGACAGATGAAGGCCTCACCTAGACTTCCAGTTTTTCCTTATCAAGTTTTCCTCCAAGTTGGCCCTAAGAACTTCACAATTTATCTGTCCCATCTGTCTTTTGGTCTTCTTTTCGATCTCTTGATGTTTCTTGGAATCCATTCTATGACACTAGATGTCCAGCATCAGTCATTTCTTCTAGCAATATTACCCGCCCACTGCCTCTTTAGTGTTTTGCTCTTCTAATTATGTCCAAGCAGGGCCATGCCTACCACGGGTGCAATGTGTGCATTGCACACAGGCGGCAGCCTCTATGGGGCAGAAGTTTCTTGGAGGTGGCAATGAGAGTCCACTTTCATATTGGCTCTGTTGTCACACCCTTGTCCTGTGCAATGTTTCAAAGAAATTCCCATATCACCTAGTTCCTTTAGTACAGTTTGGCTAAGTCCTTTTCCTGTAATGTCTGTGACTTTGAGAAAACTTACATGTTCAATTACTTCTACATTTCTATCTGAAGAGGAGTGAGCATTGTGCTATCTTTTCAAATTCCAAAATGCTACACTAGTAGGCATGTGCAGATTCTTCGAAAAACAGTTCCCCGAAAGTCAGGTCTTTGCGAGGTAATTTATGCTCTCTCCATCTGGACATTGTGGAGGACCCAGAAGGGTGTTGTTTCAAGTGGAGAGATAGACCCTGTAGCAGTCCTTCACTTGCTCTATGGGGATGTCTTCCGGTCACCATTTCAAAAGGATTCAGGAAGGACATTTTCAGGATAGTCGGACTTATTGCTACAGCTTTTCAGCCATTCATGTACAATGCAACAATTTCTCAGAATTTTGAGTACTTAAATTGAAAACGTTAATTTTATCGCACTAGTTTTCCAGCCATCTACATAATTTCCTGCTAATTGAGCGAAGAGTTGTTTAATAGTGTTAAGTTCTTTTTAGAAGGAGTAAGGAGATAGAGGGATGTGCGTGAGGCGGTGTACCATCGAGTGAAAAGCGGCGTGTTTTTGGGAAGTGTGGTATCTGGAGGAAACATGCAGTGGTGTATGTGGGTTTGCGGAAGATGGAAAATTCTAGGTTAAGGTTAAGGCGTCGAATGGTAAGGTCTAGGAAGTTCAGAGATTGGTTTTCTTCCATTTCAAAGGTAAATGTGATTGACGGGTGAAGGTTGTTCAGGTAGGAGGCAAAATTACACAATTGTCTATCAGTACCATTCCAAATGCAAAAAATATCATCTACATAGCGTCACCAAAACAATATTTTATTGGTACTAAACATTTTATTGATTTTCCTGAATATGGAGTTCCACCACATCAAGGCTGCATCCATCGATTGAATCTATCACAAATTTTAAGTAGACATGAAAAAAGTGGTCAACATATGAAATCATACAGGGATTGGATTCAGCTTTCCAGTTATTTAAAAAATCATACCAGTATTGTCCATGAAAATCAACGTATTATTGATCACGAAAAGAAGCGGTGGCATGCAGTTGTCGAAAGGATTGTTTGCGTCATACAATTTTTATCTAGACAGAATCTTGCTTTATGGAACTTCCAGTACATTAAATGAATCAAACAATGGTAACTTTTTAATACTGGTGGAAATGCTAAGTAAATTTGATGCTGTTATAGCAGAACATTTCAGTAGAATACAAAAAAGTAAAGCAGTTATGCCACATTACCTTGGCAATAAAATTCAGAATGAAGTCATTTCAATTATCTCAACAAAACTAAGAGAGAGAATAATTCATTTATTGAAACATTGTAAATATTACTCAATAATATTAGATTGTACTCCAGACAGGAATCATACAGAACAAATAAGTATAATATTTCGCTTTGTTCTGTTGAATATGGAAACAAAAAAAGTTGAAATTAGAGACACTTCTTAGGATTCTGCCCTATTTTTGATACAACAGGTTGTGGTTTAAGTGATTTTTGATGAAATTTTTAAATGAAATGAATCTAGACATGTCTAGGCATGAGGGGACAAGGTTACAATAATGGGGCTAACATGAAAGGGAGAAATAACGGCTTGCAAAAAAAATATTAGATGTTAATCTCAGAGCTTTCATTGTTCCATGTTCAGCTCATACTTTAAACCTTGTTGTGAATGATGCTGCTAAAGTCACAAATAAATCAATTAATTTCTTTGGTACAATTCAAGTTTTGTATAACTTTTTCTCTTCAACAGGTTATGAAAAATCATGTAAATTTGACATTGAAACCGCTGTCAGACATGAGATGGGAAAGTAGGATTGAAGCTATTAAACCATTAAGATTAAACTTACCAGAAATTTACGATGCCTTATTTGAACTTTCTTCAGATCAAAATCGTGACCCAAAGACAAAATACATGGCACAATCACTTGGCTTGAAAATTCAATCATACAAATTTATTTGTTCCATAGTTATTTGGTACAACATTTTATCAAGAGTTAACATAGTGAGTAAAGCCATGCAACAGCTAAGTTCAAATATTCTCCAATGCATTGATATGTTAAAAGATCTACTTCAATATTTAATTAAGTTCAGATCCAATGAAGGCTTTGAAGAAATTTTGATTACAGCAAGGGAAATTGCAGAAAATGTTGACATTGAATCGAAATTTTCAAAGTGGTAGTCCTTAGGCAGCGAGAGAAGAAGAGAGATTTTAAGTATAAATCACCTGACGAGAAACAACCTGATTCAAAGCAATATTTTAAAAGACATTTCTTTTTAGAAATTTTAGATACCGCAATTGCATCTGTTATAGAAAGATTTGCACAGCTGGAAGATCATAACAAAACTTTCAACTTTTTATATGATATTCATAATTTTAATAAATTAAGCAAAGAAAATAAAATGAAATTATGCATAGACTTAGAGATCAAACTGAGTGATACAATGAAGAATGAATTTTATATGCGTGCGATGGATTTGGTGAATGGATTGGAAATATTGCAAACATTTTTGACCCCTAACATGAATATAACTGAGGTTTTGGAGTTCATGCTTGAAAATAACCTAACTTCAGTATTTCCCAACATCTCAGTGTCACTACGAATATTGCTGACCCTTCCTGTGACCGTTGCATCTGGAGAAAGAACATTTTCAAAATTAAAAATCATAAAAAATTATTTACTGTCGTCCATAACACAAGAGAGGCTTTCATCTTTGTCTATTATTTCAATAGAACATGAGCTTTGTGAAAAATTAGATGTAGATGATGTGATGAAATGCTTTTCCAATCTGAAAGCTCGCAAAGTAAATTTTTATTAAATTTATTACTGCACTAGGAGCCTATTTTCTTTTAAATATAATTTAATTTGTAACATTTCTTTAAATAAAATGTTATTTGTAAGTTTGTACCTGATTTATACCAACTGTGTTACCTAGGATGAAAATTTTATGATCAAACTGGAGGACTATTATATTTTTAGTGTAATTTTATTTAGATCAAATTATTATATAAAATATGTTGTGAGAGTGTGTTCTTACCTGATATCTATTATCAATTGAAATTTTCACGAATATTTTTTAGCTCTAGGACTTAACTACCTCTAATGTCCAAAGCAGAAATCATGTTTCAAATGCCTAATTTCTTTAAGTGCTTTTCTAGTGAATTACCTTTTATCATTGTGTGTGATAATTGGATTGGGAATTCTCTTCGAATCATGTTAAATGGTGTTCAATCGTCGATTAAAGTTTGTTTACTGACATTATTTAACTAGACATTTATTTAGTAACAATAAGAACTCCGCAAAAGAAGTGTCGTTTCACCTAGTGCAGTATAATATAGATATGTACTGTTTATTATAACATAATAACATTTTTGTGCAATGTTAAATTAAATTTTTGAATGCATAAATTTTGTTTTATTTCTCTCGCACTTCAATATTTTTTGTTCATTGGGGCGGCGAATTCTACTTTGCACATGGGTGGCTTACACCCTCGGCACTGCCGTGTCCAAGAATCCCATCTTCTTTCTTACCCAGTTGTTCCTTTTGTGGTCTCTTCAGGTGATCCACAGCATACATCTCTCCATGCTCCTCAAATGTTTGCAGGCGCTGGAATATTCGGGCATTCATGGCCCATGTTTCACATCCATAGGTCAGAACAACAGACAAAACACATTGGTCATACAATCTCCTTTTCAGAAAGATTGGGATATTTGAAGATGCTTGCATTCCTGCCAAAAGCACTCCATGCCATTTTCACTCTCCAGTTTATCTCTCCAAAAGGTGATCTGTCTGTAGTGATGAGTTGGTCCATGTAAATATAAATTGTTACTCTTTGAGTTCTGCTCCGTTCATATCTTCTTGGGATTTGTGAAGTAGTTTTACATGACCTTTGTTTTATTAAGATTCATTCTAAGCCCAGCTTCTTGGTTTGCCTGCTTCAGTTTCTCAGTTCTTCTACAGAGCTCTTCTAGGCTTCCTGTGAACAGTATGGATGTCATCAGCGAATCGCAAGTGACTCAGATATTCTCCATTTACCTTTATACCATTTTCTTCCCAGTAAAGCATTTTGAATACTTCCTCTAGGTCTGCTGTCAATAATTTGGGAGACATGGTATCTCCTTGCCTCACTTCCTTTTATCTTAAAGGCCCTTGTTTCTTCAAGCAGCTGGACAGGCGGTCTCTTTTTTATAGATATTCTTGATTAAAGTAATGTTTCTGAAGTGCATTTAACACCGATGAAGTTCAACTAGAGTCTCAAGCTTTCTCATTGTCGATGAAGCACACAGAGGGACAACTCATTCTCATTAGTTTGACTAATTACCTGAATACTAATTTTTGAATGACGTTAATGTGAATCTATGTTAATTAAAGTGATGTTAAACTGAGGACACATTGTTGCATTTCTTTGTAACTGCACAGGCTCTGGAACTGACCCTATATACAATGATATACAAAATCTTCCACCCGAAATTTTCCTTTACCTAGAATTTAGAATTTTTTTAAATAGAGAAAATAAATTTCATTGCCTTCTCAATTGACACCTCTGTGAGCACGCTGCCCTAGGTGACCGCCTAGTTTGCATATATGGACCTGAATTCAAGGTTTGCATTTTTTTAATTGGTGCATAAGTCTACCCTAGTTTTTTATAGATTTTTATGCACTTTAAGGCCGACTTAGATTCTGCGATGTACGGTAATAATATTTTTTGAAAATATTCGACTATTATCATCTTATTCAAAAGAGTCTTTATATCTGCAGTGTCCATTTTCTATAATAAAACTTTTTGTTTGTTTATCTAAAGTACAGGCTGCCCTCAGACTTACATCAGGTTATGTTCCTAGAAAAGGTGTCATAAGTCGAAATCAATTTTACAATAGAAACAATGACCTGACCAATGATCCATATGCAATTTTTTATAGATATGTATACAAGTAGTGTGTTTTATCAACAACCAATCATATATAAAGTACAATAATAGTGTTAACAATTGGTGTTTAGAAAGTTCTTCTTTGTAATATTAGCCATTAATTAATGGGGGAGATTACTTTTGGTGAGGCTTAGGGCAGCTTGATGGGTTTGAAGAACGCATCCAGGGAAATTTGTTTAGCTGCATTCTTCTCATAATAAATTTCCCTGTAGCAAGCATAAGCATTGGATATCATGCTGTCTGTCTTGGTGCTACATTCCAGTTGGGATCCATTTCCTTAAGCATTGCCATGGTAGCTTCCAAATATTTAAAAGCCTCACTCAACAGCTTGGCTGTCATAGTGTCTTGTGAAGAACTTTCTTCAGTTATGATGTAGCCTTCAGTTTTCCTTTGTTCCTCAAGATAAACAATGTCTTCATTAATGAGAAGTCTCCCTTTGACATAATCTTTGAGTGCTCTTGAATTTTCAGCATGATCAACTAGCAAGGGCATGAGCTTGAAGTCAAGTGAATGGGTTACTTTATCCTTTCCTGCTTTGAAACCAGGCATTGATTTTTCTGTCAGGGCAATTTAGGTTCATGCAAGCACCTTCATTCGAAACAGCCCAGTCTCGTCAACATTAATGGAACAAAAACCTCCCTCTTCAATTAATTCTGCCAGTTTCTTGGAGAAATATTCAGCTGCCTCTTCATCAGCACTAGCAGCTTTGCCTTGCACTCTGATGTTATGCAAGGTATACCTGGCTTTAAACTGTATAAACCAGCCATTACTTGCACTGGAACTTTCATCCTTGGATTCTCGCTATGCTGATATTTCACAATCTCAAAAAACTCAAAGCTTTAGCTTGAAATGTGGCAAGGCTTAGAGGCATATGAAAATGAATTGTATGTTGAATCTGCAAGTCTTTCCATCTCACAAGGAGCATTATGTATGGGAACACAGCCATTCAAGAGCATTTTTTGGAAGGTGATTGAGGGTGATTTTAGATATATTTTCCCAGAATTTGATGGTCCACTTCAAATTTGTTTAAGAGTTATTTTGAAAAAACGTTTTTTAATAACTCATATATCATGCAAATAAAAAAATCAATTTTTATGAAAAATATCATTTTATTAAATTAAACAAAGAAAACATTTGTTAATTAAGGAAACTGATTCAGCTGTACAGCTGGCTGGTGCGTGCTCCCCGACCTTGACACTGAGGTCGTACTTTCAAATCCTGTTACTGGTAATTTTTTTACCCAACTAATCTTGTACATTAATTTTTATCAATACAAATTAAAATACATTAGTTTGGCTAGTTAAAAACGAAAATGCGATTTTCAGCATTTGGATTACTTCAAACTTATTTTTGACATTTTTATTTGATTTTAATAAATACATATTTTATCTATGAGAATGTAAATTTATTATTGTCATTTTATCTATGATGATGTAAATTGATTATTATCATTATAAAAACATTTGTATTTATTAAAAATAACCACCTCGGAAGACATTTTCCACAATTAATTTTTATCCGAGATTGATACCATTTGGTAACGATTTTGAAAATAAGATTTTATCCATTTCAAAGAGCTAAGAGAGAAGTTAATTTTAGCTAGTTTGGCAAGTAATATTCTGCTGTCAATGGAGTCCAACGCTTTAGAGAAATCCAATAGTGTGAGAATTGTAATTTACGGTAATAAAAAGAAATTGATAGTAATTTACAAATAAAAGGAATGAGAATTAGTATTATTATTAATACCCAGAATTTTTTGGCAAATACAGTATTTCTTTACATACCTGAAATCCATCTATATTGGTGTTATCATCAGCAGTTGGTTGAAGATCTTTACATTGCTTTAGTATTTGGGTTTGTTTCTGATATGTTAATTTAAAAGTTTTAAAGAAAATTCATAATGTTTATTATGCATTTTCAATTGCTTGAATCTTGCACTAATTGAATTAATGGCAATGTTATAAAATAAAAAAATTACTTGTTTTACTGGGGATCTAAGATTGGCTGAGCTTCTGATTCATAATTGAATTTTTATCTTGCAATGAATTTGAATTGCTGTGATTTCTGGGAAATGAGCATCTATTCCAAGATTTTCAGTTAAATTCTTAGTTTAGTCCAATTACAGCATCATGGGCAAGTCAATATATTTTTCATAGAATAGTTAAGGCCTAAGAATCCTTCAATATCCATTTGAAGTGTGAGGTGCGAATAGTAAGCAAGACCAACATATTTTTGAGTTTGAATAGTTCAAAACCCAAAAATTCAAAGATCTAATTTCCTGGTTCCTTCAATTTCAACCTAATGAGGTTTCACTGTATATAGCAATCTTTTATTCGCATCCATGACAGTGAATGTGTTAACCCATTAATGCCCAAATTATTTTTTTTTCAGAATTTTTAGTTGATTTTCAGAATATATACTTGTGGTGGCAACTGGAATGCAACACAACATGAAAAATTTCAATAAATTTTTCCATTCTCGAAAAATGTACTCCTATAAATAGGACACTGGGCATTTCCATAGATAAAACGTCTGAACTGAACTCATTGTATACTTTCAATAAATATGAAACAAAACTGCTTTCATTGTGCTATACATTTCAGAAATAACACAGAAAAACTAAATATGTATCATAGAAACATCTTATAAACCTAAATTTCTAAAATATTATAAAATAAAAACCATAAATTTTGAATATTACAATTACTTGCTATGATATTTTGGAAAACACTTGATACAGTGTGATTCCACACTTCTTACAAAATGTTAGGGGTATGTGTGTGCAATCTTTGTATTGGCAATACCTTTGTTTGTCCCTCTTCTCAATAATATGGTCTTTTCCATCGAACCTAACATCATCTGAGACATTGCTTCTGGAAGTTGAAGGGAGGCTCAGCAGTCTACCTCTCTGTACTTTTCCTCCATCCTAATTTTAGATAAGGAACAGCTATTGCCCTTCTGAAATCTTTTATCGAAATGGACTTTTTCCCATGAATTTCATGGTATAATAAAAATGCCTTCACACTAGACATCAATTATTCGCGTTACTAGGCTCCTGTACCATTTCTTGACTTGGACCATGACAGTATGTTTTTCTAGTGCTTCAATGTCTTCGGAAAATAAATATTCACAAGCCCCTTCCAGGGTTCTAAAGATTTTATGACTCGCTGTTGGAGCTGATTACTGAAAAAAATATTATAAAAATTTCACAAAATATCGTACCTATATGAAAAATCTACGCAGTCCCAGCATCCTATTTATAGGACAGTAAAGTTTATCACTATTTTTTTATCATCCATTGGAAATATATTGCAAATTACTACCTTACAGTAATGTTACACTCATATACAAAGGGATTCAGTAGAAATATTCATAACTCACCATTTGTAGATAAAGTTTATTTCGAAGTGTAAAGTCAAGAACATACTGCACGAAGAAAGCTGCGGTTCACAGAAGTGTAACTATCTCAGAAGTGAATGATATGAAAAAATGCTTCACCAGACCCTAGCATTTACTATTGATAAAATGTAGTCATTTGTGTTTGAAATCTAGTTCGGAAAATCCCAGAAAATGTCCTATAAATAGGATGCTGTGCGCTATGTATTAAGAGATAATACTGTCTAGTTTCAATAAGAGGCAAAGTATTTTTGTATACAAGTTTATTATTTCACAATTCTAAAACAATTTCCTTAACACAAAATGTTAAATAGAATTAACTCCTTAATTCTATTTAATATCAATTTCGCTGTTGTCTCCATCTTTACTTATTTATTAACACAAAATGATCATTCATGAGAGGCAAAGTATTTTTGTATACAAGTTTATTATTTCAAATATTTTAAAACAATTTCCTTAACACAAAATGTTAAATAGAATTAACTTCTTAATTCTATTTAACATCAATTTCACTGCTGTCTCCATCTTTACTTATTTATTAACACCAAATGGTCATTCATGAGAGGCAAAGTATTTTTGTATACAAATTTATTATTTCACAATTCTAAAACAATTTCCTTAATTAACACAAAATGTTAAATAGAATTAACTCCTTAATTCTATTTAACATCAATTTTGCTGTTGTCTCCATCTTTACTTATTTATTAACACAAAATGGTCATTCATGAGAGGCAAAGTATTTTTGTATACAAGTTTATTATTTCACAATTCTAAAACAATTTCCTTAACACAAAAAATTAAATAGAATTAACTCCTTAATTCTATTTAACATCAATTTTGCTGCTGTCTTCATCTTTACTTATTTATTAACACAAAATGGTCATTCATGACAGCCAATTAACATTTTTTCCTCCAACATTAAAAAAATTTTCAATCAAAGGAACAACTTATAATAGACAATAAACCTTAAATATCTGAAAGGCTATCCAAGTAAAAGTTTTAATCATAGCACTTCTGCTTACTTTGAAGGATTTAAAAATACATTTTGGAATAACATGTATTTAGAAATAATTGGAGTAAACTTAAATATATCAATGTTATTAAGATCTTTATGGTGCTTAAAGTTTCCTGCAGTATAAACTGACTGTATGCAATGAATTTTTTTGTTAAAGGTGACTTACTCACACTACAAATAAAATGTGATGCTATCAGAAAATTTTCAGATTGACCTTGCCATGGAAAGACTAAGGGCTTTTGCTTAGAAATCTGCCACTTGAGGCAAACAGCTAAAATTTGACCAACTTCACAACATATATGTTATGTTATGGCAGCGACACTCATAATGCTGCCCCAAGGAAAGTGCTGTCTCAGGCAGTCGTCTCTCAGACTCACCTCACGTGTTAGCCCTGGCAACATTGATGTTATTACAGAGTTCTACCTCTAGATCAGGGGTGGGCAAACTGCGGCCCGCAGGCCACATGCAGCCCGCCTAAGAAGCTGCAACTGTTAATGCGGCCCGCCTAAGAAGCTGCAACTGTTAATGCGGCCCGCCACGTAAAAATTTTGCCCACCCCTGCTCTAGATGATGATAACACATATAGTGCTGAGTCACCAGCCAAAAGCCATGTCATCCTATCTTGCTTCTGTCTTCAGTTATGTGCCTGAGAGTAAGGTTATGTTTAGTGCCAGCTCAGATTTTCACCAAATTTGTGGGTCTGCTCACTGGCAAAACTGAGTCATTGTGGGTCAGAATCTCCATGACCAAGTTCTGAATGACCCAAACTTCCTTTCCTGGGGCATTACAGGAGATGAAACTTGGATTTACAGGTATGATCTGGATGTCTCCCACCCTCATTTCCCTCCAGATCTTACTCCATCATTTTTTCTTGTCCCAAAAATGAAATTTTCACTTTGTGGGCTGAGATTCCATGATGGTTTGGAGGTCCAGGAAAAATCATATAACATTAAAAGGGATCAAAAACAGGTTTTACAGGAGTCCTTCCAAAAGTGGCAGATCCACTGGACTCGCTCGATCAATTCTCATGGGGACTACTTCGAGGGTGACATTATGGAATAGTCAGTAATTGACTGCAATTTTCCTAATTTAAATACAGTCTGGGAACTTTCTGATAGCACCTCGTATATTTCACACAAAAATAATTGCCTGAGCTTTAGAAATAGCGGATAAGACAAAAAAATCAAACAATTAGTAAAAAATGCATCAATTTTTTCTTTACCATAACGCTTACATGGGTTTGAGGAATGCTATTACAATAAATAAAATAAAAATGCAATACCTGCACAAACAGTAGAACTAAGATTATCCTAACTACCATATTTTTGGGCTATAAGACACACCAAGCTTTTACTTAAATTGTTGTTAAATAATATTGTAAGACGAATTAATTATCGAAGGAGCTCGAACTCGAAGCTCCTAACAGGAAAAATATATGGATAGAATATTGTATGTGGTATGTGAAAAATTGTAAACTGATTCTTCTTAATACGTTTTTTATATGTTAATTCTGTAACCTTGTACCGGGCTAGGCGCCCACATGCATTATGTTTAGTAATAATAATAATAATAATAAAACGTACTCCAATTTTTAGTAGACTTTTCAGGAAAAAAGTATTTTGGTTCACCAAAGCATTTAACAAAAGGCACATTGTACATCATTTATAGCCGTGATTAAGTACGTATCTGGCAATATTTAAATAAAATTTTATGGTGTGATAACGGTAAAATAAAATGTTTTTGATAAAATTATTTCATGAAAGTAAATAGGGTTGATCTAAAACAAATAATTCCTTCCAAACTTGATTAAGTAAATTAATTGTACCCTGCATGTATTCGGCAGTCCTTTTAATTAGGCTGGAGTGTGCCGCACATATGGACACCCCTTACCAACAGCACACATTTCATGCACTCAATTTTTAGAGCATTAAAAAAGATGCGCTTATATTTAATGATCCCTCTGTGCAACTGCTTAAAAACAGAAATTTCTCTAAAATGTATTTTGAACCATCAACAGGGCCATTAAAGGTCTCTACAAAAGAAGGGAAATAGCATTATTTCCATAGAACACGTCTTTCCACTCAGGGAGGTGATGCCTAAAGTGGATGAGTCACAGTTTATTGGGATTTATGCAAAGGAGAGAATTCAGGGGATGTTTGGGGTGTTTTAAGGCAAAGGGGATATCCCAAATGCAGGAGTATCGAAAAAAGTTTTTTATAGGCCATGGGATAAATCTGAATGTTGCAGCCAATGGTCATACATGCATATTTGAATAAATCCAAATCTTGTAGAGTAATGGGTACAAAACATGGAGCAATTTAAATTTTGTTAGGATAATTTGACATTTGGATAATCAGGATTTGGATAATCGGAGTTCTACTGTATTCTTTTCAAAATTTATGAATGAAGATGATCAAAACAAATATAAAGGTTTCCTATTCCCATCCTTCACACATCATTCAAACAAACTTTATAAAAGAATTCCTGTTCTCTTTTTAGCTCATAAAAATCTCTGCAGCAAATATTTATTCTAGAAAAAATTCATGTACCTGCAAAACACTAGTATATGTCCTTCAGAAGCACTTAATTTCAAGACATTCATGCAATTTCTGATAATCAAAAATAAGTTCATCCTTACTACATTAAATCTTTAAATAATTAAAATATATTGTTTATGCATAAAACATTACACAACTACCCCAGTGTGATAAGAAATGCATATTTAATTTTATAGTATTTGTTTCAAATAATTCTTATTGAGGTTTCTCTATTATAACCACACCCGCATAGCTTCTGCCGATGCTCATTTGAGATGGTAAGAGAGTCCAGGTATTTGCTTTTGGATTGTAAACTTCCACTGAAGAAAGGTTAGATGAACCATTATCTCCTCCAACTACATACAGCATAGCATTAAGTGAAACAACACCTGCAATGAAATCAATCCAGTGAATAGTTATCAATAAATACCATATATACTCGTGTATATGTCGACTTCGTATAAAGGTCGACCCCTGAACTTAATATAAAAATTATAGCATCTTGTATAAGCTGACCTTAGTTTTTGAGGTGTAATAGAACAACATTACATGAGTTTACCTAAGGTGTATTGATCCATTTGATTCAATAATACAATATAATTCAATCATATAATATAATGAGCTTGCTCATTGTGTCACACTCGACTGTGGCTCCATCCTTAAAAGCCATTATAGGTATACCTTTCGATACGCTGTTTCGCGATATGCTTTTTTCGGTTTGACGCTCATTACACTTTCTGACTCTACCTCTCGATACGCTCTCTTGATTCGGACATATGCTCTTACAAAATGCGGATAACGAAGAGCCCATTCAAAAGGTCCCAATGCGAGCAATGAAAAACAACTTTATTTCATTATATACGAACCACATTTAAATTGTTATCATATTCATTTCATGTGTATGCAATATTACACCGGAGAAGGCTGGAGAGGCATAATCGAAGTGAAATACTGATAGAAATGGAGTCTTTGCTCAACATATGGATCGAAGAACAAAATATTACACCCAGTTCGTATGTTTGGCGGTAGATGGCACAGTGTAATTTGCATTTTATATTGTAGTGACGTTACCTAAAAGTTATGTAATGCCCTCCGTAGAACAAATAGTATGTAAAGATATTTTAAGCCACCATTCTAAATACGGCCTTACCTTGTTTTACGAACTTCCATTTGACGAGCTTTTGCTTATACGAACTGAGCAATTTCATACCTATTTTTCGATTTGCAAATAAATTTTCGCTTATACAAGTTCGTTATGCTCGCATGAAAATCCTATTTTTCAAATATCGAATAAATTTTTGCTTATACATGCTCTATACGCTTCGGGAAAGTTCATCAGATTGCATTTTTTACATAGAAAGTAATGAGAAAATAATTTTCATTTTACGAGTTTTCACCTAACGAACAGTTTTGGTGGGACGAATTAAGATTGTAAAATGAAGGAAGGCTGTACTTTGATGATAATTATGGTAATGTATAAAATACGTATGTAATATATATCGCGTGTGCCCATTTTTCCCCTCCTACCTTTGACATGGTTTTCAATGGGATTTTTGCATTTGTTTAGCACGATTTCGTGTAACAAGACCCTTTTTAGGAACACATGTCGTGCTCATCTGTGACTTTAATCCATTTAGGAATGCAGCTCTTTTTTATAGCATTGCTCTTATGTAAAAATGCATTTCGTAATACAATGATTCGCGATACGCTCATTTGGAACGCAACCTGAGCGTATTGCGAGGTATACCTGTATAAAAGAGCAGGAGAATTGAGAACGATTTATGACTGACTGTAATGGAGAATGGAGGAGAAGAAGAGAGAGAGGGACAGGGGGAAGAGAGAGGAAGAATGGGAGGAAGAGAGGGAGAATGGGAGGGAGAGAAGGAGAATAGGAGGAAGAGAGGGAGAATAGTAGGGAGAGAGAGAATAGGAGGAAGAGAGAGAGAGTAAGAGAGAGAATAAGAGGAAGAGAGAGAGAATAAGAGGAAGAGGGAGAATAGGAGGGAGAGAGTGAGAATAGGAGGGAGAGATGGAGAATGGTAGGAAGAGAGGGAGAATGGGAGGAAGAGAGGGAGAATAGGAGGTAGAGAGGGAGAATAGGAGGGGGAGAGGGAGAAGAGGAGGAAGAGAGGGAGAATAGGAGGTAGAGAGGGAGATTAGGAGGGGGAGAGGGAGAATAGGAGGAAGAGAGGGAGAATAGGAGGAAGAGAGGGAGAATACGAGGAAGAGAGGGAGAATACGAGGAAGAGAGGGAGAATACGAGGAAGAGAGGGAAAATAGGAGGGAGTGAGGAAGAATAGGAGAAAGAGAGGGAGAATAGGAGGTAGAGAGGGAGAATAGGAGGGGGAGAGGGAGAATAGGAGGTAGAGAGGGAGAATAGGAGGGGGAGAGGGAGAATAGGAGGAAGAGAGGGAGAATACGAGGAAGAGAGGGAGAATACGAGGAAGAGAGGAAGAATAGGAGGTAGAGAGGAAGAATAGGAGGTAGAGAGGGAGAATAGGAGGTAGAGAGGGAGAATAGGAGGGGGAGAGGGAGAATAGGAGGGGGAGAGGGAGAATAGGAGGGGGAGAGGGAGAATAGGAGGAAGAGAGGGAGAATACGAGGAAGAGAGGGAGAATACGAGGAAGAGAGGGAGAATACGAGGAAGAGAGGGAGAATACGAGGAAGAGAGGGAGAATAGGAGGAAGAGAGGGAGAATAGGAGGTAGAGAGGGAGAATAGGAGGTAGAGAGGGAGAATAGGAGGTAGAGAGGGAGAATAGGAGAGGGGGAGGGAGAATAGGAGGAAGAGAGGGAAAATACAAGGAAGAGAGGGAGAATACAAGGAAGAGAGGGAAAATAGGAGGGAGTGAGGAAGAATAGGAGAAAGAGAGGGAGAATAGGAGGCAGAGAGTGAGAATAAGAGGAAGAGAGAGAGAGAGAATAAGAGGAAGAGAAAAAGAGAATAAAAGGAAGAGAGAGAATAAGAGGAAGAGAGAGAATAAGAGGAAGAGGGAGAATGGGAGGGAGAGAGGCAGTATATGAGGTAAAGAGGAAGAATAGGAGGGAGAGATGGAGAATAGGAGGGAGGGAGAGATGGAGAATAGAAGGGAGAGAGGGAGAATATGAGAGAGAGAGGGAGAATATGAGGGAGAGAGGGAGAATAGGAGGGAGAGATGGAGAATAGGAGGGAGAGAGGGAGAATAGGAGGGAGAGAAGGAGAATAAGAGGAAGAGAGGGAAAAGTCATATCTGATGGGCAAGTATGCTATTACATTTATAATAAGTAACACAAAGTAATAAGCTATTTAAATTCATTATTTGTAACAACATACCATGAAATACTTAAATTTTTCCTGAATACCAATGTCAAAATAATAATAATAATCAAATATAAAAAAATAATTATTTTCTATTGATTGAATTAATTTCTATGTATTTATCTTAGCAATAATATTTGCATTTAATTTATGTACAGTTTACTACACTTATGTTTGTAGTGCTTCGAATTGCCACCCGAGGCCCCATTCAACAGCTTGGTTTGTTCATTGTGTGATGCATGTTCTTACTAAGACATTTTCCTGAATACCAGCATAACTTCAGCTCTGTCTTCTTAGTGCTGCCAAGCTGTGTGTTATGCCCTTTCGGCATTCAAATTAACTTCTATCATTCTCTGTTCTTTACTTTCATATAGTAGTTAAGAAATACTACTGTGAACCTATAGTTATAAAAGTATTGATTCCAAAAGACGCAGTTACATGGCAAAGTTCAAACTCAAAGTCATTGAATTTGCAAATAAAACTAACAAATTGTTTCAGGGAGCGAGTTTAATGTATCTGAAAAGTATGTTAGGAAATGGAGGAAGATTTCTACACAGTTCGGATGGAACTCTAAAAATAAATGTGCAAACAGAGGAAAGCCTAGCAAATAGCAGGAGCCAGAAACAGAAGTGGAAAAATATGTTCTTGAAAAGTGCCAAAATGGAACTGCTGTTTCTCATGGATCCATTTGAATTTTTGCCTTGAAAAAGCAAAGAATTTTAGTATTACAGATTTCAAAACAAGCTCTGATTGGTATACAAAGTTCATGAAGAGACAATTTTGTACTTTAACAGAAGGAAAAAATATCACAGCACAGAACTTGACGGCAAGATCATGGTGTTTCACAAATTTTTATTAGGCATCAACAAATTAACAGATACAGGTTGGCCTGTATTGGAAATATGGATGGAACTCCCATGAATTTTGATATGCCATCAACTCAGACTGTGAACAAAATTGCATAGAGAATAGTGCTAATAAAAATGACGCCACAAAAAAAAACTAGATTCACTTGAGTGCTGGTTGGCATGTATGGCTGATGGAACTAAACTGAAGCCAAAGGTAATATTCAAGAGAAAATTATCCCAAAACAGAAATTCCCAAAAGGTTAGTAATCCACCTTCACAATAAAGAATGGATGGATGAAGATGGTTTAAAATAATGGCTGAAGTTTGGAATTCACAACCGGGAGGGTTAGGGAAGGAAAAAAATGTCTGGGATATATCTGGCATATGTTTAAATCACACCTTGTGAGTGACCAGAAACTTGAAGGTGATAACTGAACAGGAATACCATTTAGGGAACCCAAACAAGGTATATTTGATGAATTAGAATAAGAAACTAAAATTTGTGCATACTCAAAGAATGGACAGAAAACCAGTATCGCAGGATAATATTAAACTGAAAGCTCATGATTTAGCACGATCACTAAACATCCCACGGCAAGAATTCAAGGCTAGTAATGGTTGGTTCATACGGATGATGCATCATAATGGTTTTTGTGTGTGATGAAGAACATATCTTTGCCAATGTCTACCTTCTGACTACATGGATGAACTTATTGCTTTTCAGAAGCATGCAATTGCATTGGGGAAAATTCACAATTACCTACTGAGCCAAATGGATAATGCAGTTGACACACCTATTTATTTCAACATGCCATCAAATTACACAGTTAATGAAAAACGCTCAAAATACGTCATTATAAAAACTTCGGTGAATGGAAAAATGCACACTAATGTAATGCTGGCAGTGTTAGCAGATGGCACAAAGTTACCCCAGTATGTTATTTTAAAAATTGGTATTACAAGTTTTTTTCCTGAATAGGCCTTGTTTTTTATTTTTGATTTTTAAATTCAAAGTCATCTTCCTTTTGGGTTAATGCGGTAGTTTATGCGCTCAAGCAGAGTACAAATTATAGACTGCATTGCAAAAACAATTTTCTCAGCATAAGGGTACCAGTAAAAATATTGAGATCAATCTCTTTAATGATCATCTTTCCAAACGCTTTGTGCATGAGAAAGTAAAAAAATAAATTAGCCAGTACATATAAGTATTTTTTCAACATGGGGTCCCAAATTACATGAGAAAGTAAAAAAATAAATTAGCCAGTACATATAAGTATTTTTTCAACATGGGGTCCCAAATTACACTGTGCCTAGGGACTGCGACGCTCTTAACCCACATCTGGAAGAGAGACAATTTAAATATGTGAGACCAAGAGAGGCAACCATTAATTGAATATAATAATCTTAATTCAACCTGGCTTTCATCAAAAGAGTGATAGAGACACCATCGTTGCCGCAGCGAAGGAAGATGAGGAAGAGAGCGGGGAAAATGAGTGTAGAGGAAAGAAACACTGAGCACATGAGTCATAGCCTGGCACTCCAGTGCATTGACACTTAGCCAGAATACATGGGATAGTGGAGGTTTGAATGTAGTGATATTATAGCTGTGAGGAAAATCCGAGCCACCATGAGGAGAAACCTAAACAAGTCAATAAAACAAGCAAAGATTACAGAGTATTCGTTAAAAGAAAATTAAACTATGCAATATGTAGAAATGGGTTAAATAGTATGCAATGAGATAAACAGAGAAAAATAAAAAGTTTGTATTATTTGTATTTTTTGATTATTAGTGCCTCTTCTCCCCTTCATTAGCCCATATAATCAAGAGTTTATTGGATGTTGGGTAGAGGATCTTGATGGTCTTGAGACATGTCTTATTCTCCTATTTTATGATGAGTTCCCTATTTTGGATTTTCCATTAGCAGCAATTCCCAGAAATGTATCCCCACAAATGAGATCAACCTGTATTTCTTTGAAAATTGCTCTTAAAGAATCAATAAAAGATTATAAATCAAATTTGGGTACCTTTCTAGTAAGTATCAGCTGTAGTTAAATAATTTTTTCTAATTTTCAATAAAAGAAAACAATTTCAGCCAGTTTTAGGCATTAGTTATAACATATAAATAAAATAAATAATATACAAGATGTGGCAATTTAGTAGTGAGACTGATTTTTTTTAACATTTATTTTCAAAGTCAATCATTTTGACACTTGTCACCCTCAATGTAGTTGCCTTCTGCGGCTATACATGAACTCATTTGTCGTTTACACTGTTCGAAACATTTCTGGAAGTTATTTTCTGTAAGCGTCTTCAGAACTGATGCCGAATTCTATTGGATGCTTTCCACGGACTAAAAATGAATATCTTTCATCTGTGTTTTAAATTTTGGAAATAAAAATAAGTCGCATGGTGCGAGATATGGCGAATACGGAGGGCATTGAAGCACTGGAATCTGCTTTTTCGCCAATAACTGCTGTATGGAAATCGTGGTATGGGCAAGTGCACTGTCTTGAAGCACCATCCAATTGTTTGGCCATAAATCTGGCCTTTTCTTTCAAATCCTCTCGTGTAACCACTCCAAAAGTTCTAAATAGAATGTCTAATTAATGGTACAGCCTTGAGGAACAAATTCACCAAGTATAATGCCCTTAATGTAAATAAAAATGATCATCATTGACTTTACTTTCGACTTTGACATCCTAGCTTTTTTAGCCTTGGAGACAAAGTGATCTTCCACTGAATTGACTGGCGCTTGGTTTCTGGAAAGTATTGGAATACCCAAGATTCATCAACAGTTATTACACTGTTCAAAAAGTCTGATTGTTGTTCAATTTTTTTCCAAAATGTCCATACAAACATCTTTTCTTCCAAGTCTCTGTTCATCAGCGAGATTTTTTGGAACCATTTTTGCGCACACTTTCTTCATCCTCAATTCTTAAGCCAAAATTTGCCAAACCGTTTCTTTATTAATGTTCAACTTATCTCATATCATTCAAATAGTTAAACATCTATCACTTCTAACTAACTGCAGAACTCTGTCAACGTTTTTGGATTTTTTCATCGTTGTGGGACATCCAGGATGCATGAAATCAGCAGCATTTTCCTGTCTAAAAACTGTTTATGCCAATCAAACACACAAGATCGAGACACTGCTGACTTTCCATACACCTGGCTTAACAAATCGTATGTCTCCATAGCCGTCTTGTTTAATTTCATCAAAAAATATTATGGTTTCAACATATTCAAAACAACAGCAGAATTTGTGAAGTATTACTCACCTGCATTTCTTCGGCACATGGCCATTTCTGCAACAGGAGTCCACAATTTAGTATCTGGATTGTAGGCCTCAACACTTTTCCTTACATTTGGTCCTTCATGTCCTCCAACTGCATACAGCAATCCATCTAAGACACCTACACCTATGAATTATAAAGGTAATCAAGTTCTAGGGAAAGTAATGCTAAAGGCAAATAGAAAAGTTATAACTAAATATGAACCAGAGCAGCAAATTGAAACAAAATTGAACTATATACCACATATATATTCTTTCTGTCACTGATCAAGGACTCTAGCCCAAAAAGCTTAAAACTTTGTGTTGTGTTTTTTTGTTTTAACGTGTTACTTCACATCCCCAGCAGTTTGCCAAACTCTGATAAGTGCCTACTGAGCTTCCTCCAGCACCTTGTGCTGCCCACCCAATCCTTACCTCTGCTTCCCACAGTCCCCAACCAATCAACTAGAGGAAGAAGTAAAAAAATGGATAGTAGAACAGAGGAAGTTAGGATTTACTGTATAAATCTAAATGGTTATGTAAGAGGCAAAAAGAATAGCAGAAGAAAAAGGAGAGGGTAGGTAAGGGTACATATCGTTATTACATATGCATTCCATTTATTAGGAATTAAAATCACATCCTGCACCTAAGTTTAAGTAAGTACTGTTGGTAAGATGTGTCTATATGTGCAACGTGTGCAGCACACCCAGACAGCTTAATTAATAATGCATGCAGGACAAGCTAATTTCGCTATTCACAGGACGTTTTTAGCATCAAAAAATTGATGCAATCATAAATATTTTAATTTCTTCAGAAAATTTGTTGCTCCTTTCCCAAGATTCTTAAATAATAAATGCTTTTGCTTTGTTATAAAGTTTTTTAATTCTTTGCCGATTTTTTCGCAAATTATTTTTTCCCTTTATCTTGATGCTCAAAAACTGGGTGCGCGTCTTACATGAGTGTGCGTGGTACACGTGAACATACGGTATTAATGTTTTAGATCTCTATTTACTTTCACAATTTAAGTTTATCAAAAACATTATATTTAACTGTTCTCATGCCATATTGTTTTCTTTAAACGTTGCCAGATACGGACTTCATCAAGGCTATAAATGATACACAAAATGCTTCCGTGAATCAAAGCACTTTGTTCCTAAAAATATTCTAAAAATCAGGGTGCGTCTTATAGCTCAGTGCATTTTATAACCCGAAAAATAAGGTACTTTCATTAGAAAAATAATGCCAAGTTTATAAAAAGTTTTTGTCTATTTATACATTTTTCTTCCCTCTTTCACAGTTATAATACTAAATAAGTATTGTGCAAATTAACATATAAAGTGTAAAATTTTAATATAAAGCATATTCAAAAAGAATTAGGGGTATTTTGATTAATTAATTAATTAAAAATCAATGAATAAATAAAAACAATCGGATTTCACAAAAATTATCATTGTAATCTGGTACAAAATCAAAAGATCTTTCTAAAAAAAGATTATGAAAGACCATTTTCTGAGATCATAAAATTTTATTTCATTATTTTTAAGAATGCAACTATGACTTGAACCAAGGGATAATTATCTATACTTTGTATATGCAGGCAGCTAGAAATATAATACTTTACGATGCTGGTTTTTGTGTTCCTTAGTCTTACTGTCAAAAGCAACTTTGAAGCCTTGAAAAAATAATTAAGAAATGAGACACACAAAATCATTAAAAACCTACCTCTCAGCCAATGGGGAAAGAAGCTTTGTTGAAAGTGATCCTACAGACCCAAATTTGTTTGGAAATAATTTTCAATGACACTGATTTTGCATAGCCAAACATTTTCATTTACACGTTCAAAACAGCTAAAGATTTTGAAGAAAATGAGCTGTTCCCAATTTGCCAGACCGAATCTGACTTATAATTTAAAGTAGATGAATTTCAATTTATCTGTTTCGAAAAGTATGGTAATAGCTGGGGAATGATTGCAACTTTGAATTTCATTATATTTTGAATTATCCAATTTCGAACTAATGAGGTTTTACTGTAAATCTTTTTCCCATCCCAATTTATGGCATCATGTTTAGGCTTACACTACTTTTACATTGATTTTTAAATGAACTCAATTGTAAGCCAAGGGGGAATTTTGAATGGATGAAAAAGGTAAAAAAAAGGTTGGTTTACAATCGAGTAAATATGGTATATGGGTTTCACATTCAAGCTATTGGTCCCAGCATGTTGTGTAGATGAAGTAGGAAAATTCTAAGTGATCCTATGATTTTCTATTTACCCATTGCTAAGAGGAGGAGGAGGAGGGAAAGGATAGGTGAGAGAAAATGGCTCGAGGTTTTATGGAGAGGACAGAAAAGAGAATGCTAAGTTGTATACATAAAGTGATATTCATCTTTAATTGGGTGAAATTGAGAGCATGTTGTCTTATTAAACAGCTGAAGATGCCAATAAGACTCAAAGAATTCTGAAGAGACAATAGGTCTACAAGGATTTTTATCCCAATGTATGCAATACAGATGCAGCTGAAGAAAAAGAAAGAAGGAAGAGAAAACTTGCAGGATGACAACAGAAACAATACCAGCAGAAATAAAAAAATCCTGATGACTACAACAGCAATCTGATTCAGGTGGGGACTATTAATTTGAAGTAAATATCACAAAGACTTCTGCAACATTACTGAATAAGATAAAGAGAAGGATAGAACAACACAATCCAATTACACTCCTCCCAATTCTTGCCAAAATCACAACACGGTTAAATTTAATTTTTCCCATTTAAATTACATTCTTTGGATTAAATATAATACTTGAAGCGAATTAGAATTAAAGTATTACATACCAGCTCCACTCCGACGTACTGACATTGATGCAATTGGACTCCATGCGTCAGAATCAGGATCATAGATCTCGACTGAGCTTAGGCATTGGCGTGATGCTCCATCATAACCCCCTACCTTTAAAATAAACATCCTCAATTTAAAAAATACCTCTAGGAATGGGTTATTTAATACTTTTAATTATTTTTGTGCCATTACAAAACTTGTCCAGAGAAAAATTTCTGCCAAATGGATTACATATTCAATATTTTACAAAGTCATTCAAATACAGCACTAAGTATCTATTCCCCCAAAAAAGCAAGGTGTGAATTTATTGAGTTGTGGTCACAATAAAGTCGATTCTCTCCACTCAATTACATAAAGAAACATTATTCTATCCACTACTGTAGCACCAAATTGTCAGTGTTTCTCTGTATCATGCAAAGGAATTTTCTGCTTAATTAAAGGGAGTTAGCATTGGCCAGTAATATGCATGTAGTGCCTGAGATACCTTGATAAATGAAAAGGCATTTTCCAAATATGTTGTCAAGAAATTAGCAATGAGTTTTATACTTAGTTCGCTAACATTCAGCTTAAACATTTTTTCCTTTAGTCCCCAAAATCCATTCAAGCATATCCTGGTGTTGGGACACACAGATAATAAAAATTCATAAAAAAGGATCCTGCAAAGTATGGTAACTAAGCATTCATACCATTCATTGACTACTTAGTTAAATCAGATATGATTCAAATATTTGCTCTTTATGCAGCTTATATGTCAACTCTATCTATCTGGACACTAATTTTCAAAGCAATTTTTTCATTATAAATGTCATTGTTTTTCTATATATATATATAAAGTAAAGTGTTTATAGGTATGTTTCATTTTCACACTTGAACAAATGAAATGAATGGCTTCAGATTTAATATGGGAATAGTTTAACCCTTTATGACCTGACAAGTTTAAAGTCCTATTTCTTATAAAACATAAAGATTAGTTGAATGCTAAGAAACTGTTGGCTCTTAGATATACCATTACTTTGACGTGTCCTCTGTTCCCAACTGAGGGGAGAAGCATATAGCACTTAATTAGGGTGAGGCCTTCAAGTGAGCCTATAATTATGTTTTGAATTTCAACATGTAGAATATAAGCTTTGGCCTTTTAAATTATAGGAAACATAAATTTCTAACTCACAGCATACAGATAACCTTTCAGTACACCTACTCCAACACTACTTCTCATTGTTGCCATGGATGCTACTGGCTTCCATTCTTGCGTTCTAGGGTCAAACATTTCTGCAGAGCTTAAGCCATTTATGCCATCAAAGCCTCCAACCTGAGGAATTCAAACTGCATTAATTTTTACATTTAAACAATCTCACTTTAACCTTTATGTGCCAAACGTGCCCAGAGAAGGCCATAAAATGTGTTCGTTATCTGCTGAACATATTTGGCATGCTTAGTTCTAAGATCACTTACAAATACTGTATTTGACATGGAGTCGGGGGTTTGGGAAGAGAACACCCCAGAAGAATGACATCATGGCAAGCTGGCAAGGTCAAAAGCTCAGGAAGGGAATGACTTCAGACAAACGGTAAACAGACACTTAACATGCCTAGGGTGTCAGACCTGCTTTCACACTTGAGAAGTCATAAACATAATCCCCTGAGGGAGATCCAACCCCTAATGCTCTCCCGTTATTTTCTTTTTCCATTTGGGTATCTGCATTTTGTGAGCCATCTTATTCAGTCGGCCAACTAGAGCAGCAGTAGGCTATGGCGAGTGAAATGTTTGTAATAATAATATTCTTTTTGTAATATTTTTTGATGCGTTTCTTTACTTTAAAAACAGAAGCATGTAATTCTTCAGTATTTTTACTATAAAAATGCTTTTTATTTGAACATTTTACCATCAATAGTTCATGAGCTAGGCGATTTTTCCAGAAACTGAATAAAAATACTTTAAATACCCCAAAATGAATCCAACAGAGGGAACCTACAGGTGGGCATTCCATTTCGGCACATAAAGGTTAAGGTTTTTTAACAGAGAAAAACAACTGTTTAAAAACTAATAATACTAAGATTCACTAAACACTATAATTACCACTCTCAGTGGTACGTAAATGTCTACATATAAAAATATTTTAATTTTTCACATGAGGCAGACATATACTACTAAGTGAATATAGTTTTCCAATTTTTCACATATATAAACTGTACAATGAAATAATTGGATAAAAATTTTGTTACTGCATAAATGCATCCCCGAAGCACAGCTACACCAAGAGTTGAGCGCCGGGCTTCCATGCTGGGGCAAGGGGACCACATATCAGTTGCTGCGTCATATACATCTACTGTGCGGACTCGTAAGGAACCATTGAAGCCTCCTACAGCATACACTTTCCCTCCAATAACCGAGAGGCCAGCCCTGTAAATATGCTCCACATTATATCATAGAATTGGTAATTTAATACAACCAGCAAATGGTTAATTAATTAATTTATAAAAATATTTTCATTATAGACATTTACATGCCAATAACATTCCACATACTTTCTACAGCTATTCAGGATATAAGTAGCAAACCTGATTATAAAGTTAACATGTGTCATTAGATAAATATATTATGGAATGGTAGAGAATAATGAATCTTATCTCTGCCACAGTAATCATTTCCACATTTTGAGTGTGTTTTATTTCATAAATATTTTTGCTCTGAGCAATCAATTAAATTAAAATGGCAAGTAACATTAAGAGATGTATGACTAAAATTTGTAGGGTTTATATGACCTATTATGACATTTATTATGCTACCAAAGAAATTTTTTGGCACAAGCACAAACTTTCCATAACAAAATGAAAATTGCAACACCGTGTGATTATTCTACTGGTTGGCTTACAAACTTCAAGAAACGACAGTATTCGGCAGCTAAAAGTTTGTGGCGAAAAGGCTTCCACCAATCTTGAAGCGAGTGAGAACTATATTGATGAGTTTTTAAAATTAGTTGCTAATGAAAACTTGACACATGACCAGGTATATAATGCAGATGAGACATCTTTTTTGGCATTATGTTCCTCGAAAGACACTAGTGGTAGATGACGAGACTGCACCAGCAGGGATGAAAGATAGGCTAACTCTGTTCCCGACTTGATTCTAATAAGCGGAACTCACTGTATAATATGTGGTGTTTCTAAGTAATGTAACCCCTGTGAACAGTCAGGGCCTTCTGCTACTAGACTATTAGGTACAGTTTATCCTCGATTTAACAGAATAATTGGAGGGATAGGGTGTCCGTTACTGCCGAAAGTCCGTTAAATCCGAAAGTTCATCATATGACGAAGCAAAATGCACCTAAACTTATAATGTCAAATGCAATGCATTAGGAACTGTTAAACAAGAATAATATGTTTATCTAATGCGGTAAAACTGTTAATTCGAATTTGAAGAAAATGTATAATGACGACTTTGAAATTTCCGTGCACATGTCATCCAAGGTCTCCCACTCTCGCCGCTTCACTTCCGACCGATGTAATTTTTTCTCTATACATAAATATTCTATAAACATCACCACATTTTTTATCAACCTAAAAGCGCAAAAAACTAACAGATTGGAACAGTTGGCAGTCTGAAGATTTAGAACATAAATATGACAATCCAAAATTGCCTGGAAAAGTTTTTTTTTTAGTTTCTCCTTTCTCGGAGCAATCACTGCATTCAACTAGTGATTATACTTGAAATTTAAATTAGCACACCTTTTGTTTCATTCAACATATTACTCCACAAGGTTTCCGTCTTGTAAGTTACTAATGCACAGGCACAAAAAACATCGCCACGGTATGTACGAAGTCCTGGGAGAAATCCTGTGGTACCAAGAATCGAACCAATGTATCCCTAAGTGCAGCATAACAAATGAATTTGTATTTTCACTGCCTCACTCTGCCTCCTTTTAATTTCATCGCTCGGTGCTCGACACCCTCGCCAAACATAATTTCCACTAGAAGTTTCATCGATGGCCCGGGCGGAAAGTTCAAAAGTGGCGAAAATTGAAAATGTCAGGCGATAATGCTCTTTGAGAATGAACTGCCCTTGGCATCGACGGATGGCGAGTGGTCTCAAATCACGGACAAAGTGATGATAGGGAGTGGATTCTCAGCGACCAGATGGCTGTCGGCCATGAGTACGTTAAATCCGAAGTCCGTTAAATCAGGGTCCATTAAATCAAGGGTTTACTGTAGTTTCAAAAAGTTAAATATGGACACCAAACAATGCCCTTTATATTTATTAAAAATTATTAGTGTGATAAAAATGCCACACACTTTGGGAAATACGGTGGACTCTTATGCAACACAGTAGTTATGTATCTGAAAGCACTGCATGAATTAAATAGTTTAAGGGAAAAATAAGTTCTCCGTGTTTGGGAAGTTATATACTTTTTGTATCTGGAAAATATAAAATAACATTTAAAACAATAAAAACAATTTAAAGTGTTAATTTAAAACAATTCCTTACAAGAGTGGGTTTAAACTTTTTTGCTGATGTATCCCTTAGAGCAGCATTTCCCAACCGGTGATTCACGTACCCCTAGGGGTTCACAAAATAAATCTGAGGGGGTCGCGAAAAAAATATGGTAATGACATTTTATTCACTGTCTTGGTTCTACAATTTTTACCAATATTTCAATTTCTTTCAAATTAGTTGCATGGTTTTATTTTCAATTTTTTAAAGAATTATATTTGAATTTTACAGAGTACTACCTGGAAAGTGATGAAAATATCAGAGATTCTGATTTATATAAACTTATTATTTTCCATGAATTAACCACTCATCTGGGTATTTAATTTTTCGATTTAAATTGCAATTGAGGTGAATCAAATAGCAAATCAATTAAAAAATACATTAATTATTCAGTATTCGAGTTGTTTATTCTTAAAAATTGTCCAACTATTTTTACCACAAGGCATGAATTAAAATGTTAATATATATGTATTATTACAATAATAACAAATTCCTAAAATATGGTATAAAGACATTGAAATTTACATGATTACTAAGTGATTAAAATATTTAAAAAATAATATTATAAATAACATATAAATGCTGTTAATTTTAAAATTAGGGTAACGGAAATGCAACCAGCAAAGCAAAGTCAAGGTCTAGATAGGAGAAGCGCATCTTTTCCAAATAAAGAAGTGAAGCCCATTTGCTGCCGAGACGGTAAACTAAAAGGATGCAACTAATTGCCAGAGAAGCTGCGTGACGAAATATTACGACATACCCATAGCAAACAGCCGAGAAAACAGCATGACATATATATACGGCATACCCAGATGACTGGTTAAATGCATTCAAAAAGAATTTTTTACAAAATCAACTCTCCATTATAAGGGGTTCGCTGACAAAACTGCTACAACTCAAGGGGTTCGCGAAGATAAAAGGTTAATCCAAGGAGTTCGCGATGAGAAATAGGTTAGCTCAAGGGGTTCGCAAAGTGAAAAAGGTTGGGAATCGCTGCCTTTGAGCATTTTTTCATGGTCATGTATCACAAAGTACATTTTAAAGTGACAATGAAATTAATAACACTTGTATTAAGATATATAACTCATGTCTATAATGTAAAAATTCACGGTTTTGGCATTTTTTCTGTTCTATAAGGTTATTCCTAATTGCAACATCACAACTTTTGATGATTCCAAAGTCATACATGAAAGATGAAATAAGAAGAAAAATTATAATCTTAACCCCTTCAAAACTCTTGACGTACTCTGGTTGAAAACCTCTGCATTGCAACTAATCAATTGCCATTTGCGTGTTACTTTTAAAGCAGCAGCATCGCTCTTGCCTCGGAAGTAGAGTGAATGCTTGGTAGGGTGAAGTACGGTGGGGACTTCGTGGGCCCCGGGACTGCTACGGTAACCGTGATGGCCTACCATGAACCTCGAAAACTTCGGCTCCGATTAAAGCCAAGGGAAAAGTAATTGTATTATAAGTATTTTATCCAAAATTGTATTATTTTTATAAAATTAATAATTTTATTGTTAAATTTTGGACAAGTGACCTTGATCACGCAGTAAGTTATATGATGTGAAATTTATTGACAATGAGTCATGTAATGTTTCCACCTGGCATGTAGCCAAATTGTAACTCATTTAGTAAATAAATAAATGCGGGTTAATGTACTTTTTGTGGGTTTGTATTGTTTTATAAGAGATGAAGTAAGTCAAACAAAATACATCACCAAAAACAGAAATATTTGTAAAAAAAATGAAAGTAAAATTTATATATACACCCAATCCCTGACTAACACGAATTCTACCAACATGATTTTGGTTTAACACGGTTTTTAAAGTAGATCTGGTTTTTGACTAACACAACTGGTCATTCGGTTTAACATAATTACTCCATGACTTCTTTACGATCACGGAAAGGTCTCAAAAATGGAAATAAGTTTTGACATGTTTGGCCTGCTCTTGCGGGATGCTTAGTTGAGAGAGAGAGAGACAGAGCGACCGGGAAGCAAGAGCTAGATGCGGTAAATGGAAGCATAATTTCCTATCGACTTCTATTAAATAATGTGAGATAACTTCCTATTGCATAAAGTCTTCCCTCAAATATATTGTACATGTTCTTTAGAGCACTCGTCATGGGAAGCAGTGCTCCAATTGGAAAATTTTAACAACTGGGATGCAAATAACCAGAACATTCTGATCTGATTTTTTAACAACGGGAACACTATGGGCTTCATTTTTTATCTAGTAGAATGGAGTTCCCATATGTTTCCGCCCAATTCAAGCACTAACAAGTTTTGACTTGTTCCACTAAGTCGGCAAATATATTCGATTTTACATGAGACATAAGAGAGAGAGAAATCAGATTGCCGTCACATCCACTTTAACGCCAGTACCAACGTACATTATTTAGTAATTGGTGAAATTGATCTTGTTAAAAAATGATTTTCTTTTCAATTTATTATTTTTTAATAACATTTTAACAACCGGAACACTTCTAGCTTAATAACAAGAACGGTGTTCCGGCTCGTTCGGTCCGATTCAAGCATTGATGGCAAGTAATTATTCTAGACACCCATGTATTAGTGTTGTTCTTCATACAACTTGATGTAGTCATGTGATCCACTATTTGACCATAGGTCGTAAAATAAATGATAAAAATAATATTCAATACATAATTATTAAAATAGTGTGGCAAGTGAAATACCATAATTTTGGTATGAGTAAATATTAAATAATTTTTATTTGTTTACGTAGCATTGAAAGTTTTGGTTCCTAGCGAGAAAGAACAAAGATTTTTAATGTTGACTGTTCTAAGATTTCTTTGATTCAAAATGATCGAGAGTAATTATTCATACTGTATTATTATTGTATTATTAATAATATTATCATTATTTCTTCTTCTGTTGCTCATTTTCTTTACCCGAGTTTTTATGAAAAAATAACAGATTTTTTATATAACTTTGAGATTTTCGTTCGTATAACGAAGCACTGGACTAAATCTTTTTTTTATAACTACGAAATTTCATAGAACTGGGCAAAGTAAATCAAGGACGACCTGTATAATTATAATAAAGAAATAAAATTAAAAATATGTCAATTAGGTTAGGATGCTGGAACATCCCCCTATTTACATTATTTCTTATGAGAAATTCGTGTCCAACTAACACGATTTCACCTTACACAAAGTTTTTTAAGAATGCATCTATCGTGTTAGTTGAGGACTGGGTGTATTACATATATTTTTTGTTTTTGGCCATTTGGCATCCTTCGGCTAATGGTTTCCTGAGCAACCACTCAGTCAGCTACTTCATTATTTTGAAGAGCCTGAGGCACCGCACAAAATAAAAATATTGCAAAGCTTTGCGATTTCTTTCTTGATTCTGCATTGGTGGCTGAAAATGGACCTCGTTGCAAGAAAATTTCTGTACAAATTAAATCCTCACTTCCAGAATACAAATGTCATGAGGTTTTGCAGTAATACATTGCAGAACTTAAATAATAAGAGGAAATTTATTTTTTAATTACCTCAAAAACAGCAGACTTTTAAATATAAGCTTATCAACAGCATACAAGACATACTACCATGTTAGAGAAGGTTAAACCCACAATCAAAGCATTGGAAGTCAGATATTGTAACTATTCCTCTAAAAGCCCTAGGTAAAACTTTATTGTATTTTAGTCCAAATACAACTGATAGAACTCTGCACATTGTTGTGAGAATTAAACTTTTTCATAACAGATATTTTTTATTTGCAAGGGAAACACTTACCTGCATCTTCTAGCAGGCATTTCAGAAACTTGGCGCCAACGCTCTTCCTTAAAATCGTAACATTCAACACTCCGAATTGCTTTAGGAGCTTGCCCACCAACAACAAGCAACATCTAGAATCATTTTTAAGAAGAGTTATATTGACAATTACAGAAAACAAGATGTTAGATTCAAAAGCCAAGGTATTGTTTTAAACCAAAAATTACCTTTGGAAGTCCAACAGGCTGCCTGGGAATAGTGTTGTGCACATCAAGCAAAATATCTTTATCTCCTTTAGCTTTTAGTAACTGATATATCAAGGCTTTCACTAGATAATCTTTGCCTGCAACAAAATGGAAAATGTATGTATAGTGAAAGCATAAAATGATAAAAATCAGAATTTATTAGCTGATACTGGGTACAATTTAAAATAAATTATGATGATAGTTCTCAGCAAAAATATCCTACATACAAAAGTCATAAAATGCAAAATTTCTACTGTGTCAAACCCTGATTGGCATCTAAAAATATTTAGTCAGAAAATATTAGGAATAAGTTATATAAAATACATGATGAGCAATATGTTCCATTAATAATATGTTTTCATACAAAAAACAATTATATGAAAGATGTAAAAATGTAATTCATGTTGCATTTATGTTTGGGCAAAAGAAGTGGAATTGCATGTGTGCATTTGCCACATAGGCTCAAGATTCCCACTGCCTACAAAAGAATGAAGAAGTGTTATTTTATGAAAGTATGTTACTTTAAAAAGGTTACAGCACAAGCCTACTCAATCATTTAACAAGAGGTACTTCAGAAAACTGCATCAAATAGCAGATCAACTTTTCCTATAAGATACATTCACGGTCTGTTGTGGGCCATATTATTAAAAAATACCCAGTCCAGTCCCAAAAATACTTTACATTTTTATATTACACAAACCAACAATCTATCTATTGCTGTTAACTGAAAAAATGTAAAAAAATCCAAAAACATAATTCCAATGAGAAAATGTGCGAGTGAATCAAATGAAATGGGATTAAATTTTTAACAAGAAATACATTGTCTCAAAAAATATCTGCCACTTTTTAGGCACGTATCCCACATGTATGCCATATTTTTACTTTCTCCATATACATAGTATGAGAAAGTACTGTTTTCATGAAAAAAATCGAACTCGAGATTTCAACGGTAACACATGTTTTACGGTTCCCTGAACACGTTCTGACTAGTTTCGCAATGATGTCTGTGTATCTGTCTGTTGGTCTGTATGTGATAGATTTTTGTGGGCACTCTAACTCAAAAACTATTAATCAGGTCAAAGCAAAATTTTATATTTAACATTTTTATAAAAGATAGAAGATCTGATTAGTTTTTGGTAAAAATCGGTCAACCGGAAGTGGATGTTTACTCTTGTCACTTATCCGTTATTTTGAAATATTTGCTTTAATATTTGATAAATGTAAAAATTTATTGGAATAAAAGTTGTAGGAAATTTCATTTTTTACATTTGTTTGATACATTTTTCCATATAATGCATTATTTAAGAGATAACACATTTTTAGCTGCCACCACCACGCCACCTACCAAAGACTATTGTTAACAATTGACACTTAGTTACGTCTTAGTAACGCTCCCTTTTCTTTTCCTAATTGTCAACCGGAAGTAAATATTGACAACGATCCCAGAGATAACAACATGTAATTTGCCATATAAATATGGAGAAAGTCATGTGTTGCCCACATCAGTTTATTTTATTCTCCAGTTATGAAAGTCCTTTGGTTGCTACTGGCACCATTGCTGAGAAGCCTTCTTCATAGCACCTTCTGTCTCGAGTCATATTATTTTCCAGTTTCCTGAAAATGAGGAAGCCGCATGGTAACAAGT
The DNA here is from genome assembly GCA_028673005.1 of Tanypteryx hageni. NCBI lineage: Eukaryota > Metazoa > Arthropoda > Insecta > Odonata > Petaluridae > Tanypteryx > Tanypteryx hageni. Next base: position 43,524,829 of record CM054120.1, read on the forward strand.
CCAGGCTATATGGAGGATGGTCCAGCACTTTCCAGCCATTTCTGGAAGGTTATTCTGGTATGTGATCATGCATTGTTGATCTAACAAAATGAGATCATCTGCCAAATGTCTGGATCTCTTGTTTCTGATAGCACATTGCTGATCACTACAGAGGATTCCCAAGTAATGAACCAAGTGGACTGTTTTACCATGACATGTGAAATGGAACAACAGAGCCCCTATCCACTCAAGAACAGCATCAGTATGGCCTTTCTAGCACTTGCAAAAGCAGTGGTGATGACTGATGTTTCCACTGTATGCTGAGATAATGCCTGCACTATCTCTATCTGAAATTCTATTTGTTTGTTTGATTGTCTGCTATACAAATTCAAACCTTTGAAGCTATCATCACAAAACTTCACATAGGTATATAATTTTACCCTGCAATAGAGGTCTGCAAGGGCTCAGGCTGGCCCGAAGGTCTGACTTTCGGGCCGGGCTGGGCCTGAAAATCAATGAACGTTTCGGGCTGGAGCTTCACTTTGGGTAACATTCGGGCTTTTTTCGGGTCTTGACCTAACTTTTTACTGACCATTACTTCGTCCCTTCATTTCGTCATGGACATCTGTTTTAGAGATTTTTACTCTCATCTTTCCAGAAATTGTCAGAGAGCTGGAAGGGCGGAAGTAATTCACTCTGACCATAATTTTACCCTCCTGCGACTAGTTAGTCATAAATTCTTTGAAAAAAAACGAAGAAAACCTTCAACCCTAAAACATGACATAAAAACACTTTAAACGAATTGAAAAACATAAAACCTTTGCACAGAAATGCAAAGGTCCATAAAAAGAAGAAAGAACATCCCATTTTGTCTCAAGGCTTACGACCTACTTCCGGCGGTGCACATTGTATGTACACGTTACAACTTTGTCATAAAATTAGAAGAGTTCCCTACGTCTGTTTGATTTCTCCATTGATAGTACTCTTTCCCTTTTTTGAAAACTACTTACTCAGTTGCAAAACGGCCATCACACTCTTTGGACGTGCTAAGCAAAGGTTCCACGAGATCATCTTGTTTCTAGGATTTTCTAGTGCGTGCATTTGTGTGAAACGGCCATTATACACCATCTTCCATATATGAGAATTCATTTAAAATATTATACTATAGTTCAAGTTTCTATTAAGGTGCTTTTCTAGCACTAACAATGAGCGAGAAAGATATTAAGACAAAATTAGAAAGCGGTGAATATATTTTAATTGAAAAAGTGAATGCTAAAAGTGACGTCTGAAAAATATTTCATGAAGTCTACATCGCTGCAACAAAGGATAAAGTTGGTGCCATTCAGTGCATTAAATGTAAGTCAGTTTTAAAATACACTTCGGGAATAACTGGGAATTCGCATTTAAATCGCCATCCTTGCAAAAATATCATTGGAACAAGTACTATTACCCAATTTCTTCTTCCCTCATCATTAAGTGTGCTGAAGCGAGTGAAAGATGGGATTACAAAATCGTGTTTCCTTATGTTATAAGGATATTAGACCATTTGATATTGTTACCCGTGTAGGATTCTTAGATTATTCGCAAAAATTGATTGAAATAGGTTCGATTCACGGAAATGTTGATGTAAAAGATATACTACCTCATCCTACAACGATTTCGCACCACACACAAAAAGAAGCAAATGATTTATGTCAAGAACTGGTCAGCAACATTTAATCATTGATTGATTTAAAGTTTTGTAGTGCCTCAACTGATATGTGGACCGATGATTACAAAAAAAATGTTTTATAACTCTGAATGTACACTTTGTTGACAAAGAATGGAATATTTCTAATAATGTTCTTCTTACATGCGAGATCTCTGAGGAAAGAAAGACTGGTGAAAATATTAGGAAAGATTTGAAAAGGAGACTAACAAAATTGGGACTTAAACCAGATAGTCTTTCGAAATTAATTTTTGTTACCAATCAGGGAAGTATTATAGTGGCTGCACTTCAGCAATATATCAGGTTAAACTGCAGTTCACATTTAATCAACACTATTTTAAGAAACACTTTCAAAAAAGAATTTTTGGAATCGAAATTACCTCATTTTCATCAAATAAAAATTGCTGTTAAAGAACTTGTTAGTTACCTAGAAAAGTCTGCTTTGGTAAATAAACTGAAATCTACCATTTACCAAGAATGAGAAAGACGATGGTACAGTCGAATTGATATGTTAGAGTTCGTTCATACCAACTATGAAGACAATAATCTTTTGATCAAACGTCAGGAAGAGGACAAAATTGCAGACATTCAGAAAGATATTCTAATGTTGCTGATAAATTTCCTCAAATCATTTAAAGAAGCTTCTTTGAAACTAGAAGGTGATACTTACCCTACCCTACCTTTAGTTCTTCCAATAAGAATTAGCTTAATTAATCACCTTCAAGTGGATACCACTGACTCGTTATCCGTAGCTACCTTAAAAAATAGATCATCAAAAATTTTGAAGGAGAAATTCATCTTGCATAATCTACATAGGATCGCTACGTTTTTGCGGCCGAATTTCCGTCAGTTGAGGATGATTTCAGAGCAAGAACGAGAGGAAACAGTTTCGTTGGTACGAGAGTTAATAGAAGAGTTTAAGAGAGACGAACAATTGAGAGAGCATCCAAATATCAGTGAGAGGTTTACCACAACTGATGGATTACCCCAATGTGGAGTAGCATGCGGTTCAAATTATAACATTCCTGCCAAAAAGTAAAAAATTTGGGGATAGGGTTGTCTCGTAGTCACCCATAGATGGCAGCACGCCTCTCATTGCTGTCGCGTTCAAATGATAGTACTATATTTTTAGTAAAGTAAATATTTGACCTCGATGAATGTTAATGAATAAATAATAAAGCTAGAATATTGAATTTAGCAGTACCCATGTTTTGTTGCTGTTGTTACCTGTTATTTCGTTTCTAAATGCAATTGGATATTTTCTTTCGTTTCTCAGAGCTATGCATATGTATCATTAAGAATAGTTAGCAATTTGTATTATTTTTCATTAGCCATTCAAAGAAGTTCCTATTAGATTTACTTGGCTATTGTAGTTATTGCTATAGCCATTATAATGTTTATATGCATGTTAAAACCTCATTCACGGAATCTATTAAAATTGTATAGATTGACTATGGAGACACAAAATGCGATGACGGCTTTGGATGCTCAACTGTTTCAATTTTGGTAAAACTTTACATGGAACATGTATAATTATAAAAATGCAATTTCTTAAGGCAATGTAAATGCTAATTTCATTGGAAATAGACTTGGATGAAAAATTATCTTTGCGAGGTTACTTGACCTTTCGTGAAAATGAAGATGAAAGAAATTATTATCACTGAATTTGGAACATTATTCAACAATGCAAAATTATTAATTGGAGTAATATTTCAAAATGGAAACAATTAAACCATTTCCCACTCTTTTCGTTGATCTCAAATAACGTATTCTAGGTCATGCATGCATGCCTGGCACACCTCAGCATAAAATCTATGAAACTTACTTTTTTTGCCAAAAAATTGTGTGAATTTCTGGGGGGGGGGTTCAGCTTAAATCTGGGGTCACCTTCTATTTGGGCAGATACAATATATTAAGGAATTACATGGAAAATATTTTAAGCTTGAGTCTATTGAGATAAAGAGGGAGGAAGATGTTCTCAACCTTTTATCTCCATTGGCACTCGCCACATTTTGGGAGAGGAAGGCAGACATAACCATGAAAAACACAACTGAATATTTTAAAAACTGAATTCTGAGAAAAGCAAAACAAAATGGTATTAATACATAGTACCTAACATCCTTTTTAGCACTTTTTTTAACCTTTAAACATTGAATGTGCCCATACGGGCATCCAAAATGCGATCGCTCACAGACGTATATTTTTCAAACTTTTTCAAAATGTTTCCTTCCACTAAAAAAACATAATTATGCAATTCTTCATTATTTTCACTATAAAATGCTTTCTATTGGAACATTTTATTGCCAATTGAGTTACATGATTTTTCCATAAAATGAGCAAAATTAATCCCAAAATGAATCTGGTGTTTAAAGGTTAAAATAAAATAGCTTATGTCTTCACTATGGCCATCCATCTGGGCACAAAATTTTGTCCATCCATGTGCAACATTTTGAAGCAATGTTAATAGCCGGAAAGCTATGATTTTCAGGATGGTTTTGGCTGGCAACAGACATGAAACCTATTGAGTCTGTCCATGCTTTCATAAAGTTGATGGGAATACCGGAAACATTTTTTTAAGATCAGACTGCAGTTGAACTTTCATACATGTGTAATGACAGTCACTCTTCCAGTAATTGTGTCATTTGAAAGCTGTGAATTTTTTATTGCTGACATTATTTCTTCTTTATTTTAAAATCAATCAAAATGTTGCTCATCACTTGTAATGAAGGCTTCCTTAATAAGCTAGCCATCTTCTAGTGGCCTTTTCTTCAATGCCAATAAATGAGCAATTTTAAATGAAGCTAATGTTGCAATTTTAGACTTTACAAGAGGCATGGTGAATATAATTTGTTGCTCTGATAAGTTAGATTTCAAGTCACTAACTTTCCTTTTCCTAAGTTCTGAGCTCAGTTGATAATTCTTACCAAATGATGAATCTTAAAATGTTTTTCAATATTGTCTCTTTGGTATTGCCACATGGTTCGAGCATAGAGAACAAATGCACTTTCACTTCATATAAACAAAACAAAACTCTTATTACCATTTATTTTTAAAACTGTATGCATTTAACTTCTTGGTTTCTGACATCTTGAATAACCCCACTTCATAAAAAAATAGAAATAAAAAAACCCAAGCACTGAATACACCAACGAATAGTGATATAAAAGATTATAAACATCTGTGCATGTGCAAAGTGATGCCAGCATTACAACAGGTTTGGTAAATATAGGAAGATTGCTGTGCTGATAAGTTCAACTTCAAATAACTTTCTTTTAACCCAGTGGAAAATGGACATCAAATGATGAATGACTGGTCTTGAAATATATTTCAATATTGTCTCTCTTTGGCATTGCCACACTATTAGAGCAGCAAGTATCTGGAAATGCCTCAGCTGCCACCACGATCAGAACCTCTGATGTAGAAAGTGACAGTTTTGGCACAGGAATATTGCTTTTTTTTCAAGAAAGAATATTAATTTTTGAAATGCTTTGATGTTAACCCTTTCCCTGCAGAGTATTTTAACTCTTTGCAACTTAAATGCAAGATATTACTGATAATTTCATTTTAAGTCAACCATTTCAGATATCACAATGAAATTTTTTCTACAGCAATTCAGTCGATGGCAGAAAAACCAAAATCAGGGCTCTTGGAAAATATAAAAGTCAACAATGTCATGTAAAAAGGGTGTACTGTCAATGGTGGCAAAACACGTCATTGCCAAGGAAAGGGTTAATATTTAATTTTAATTTAGTTTTGATTTCTGTAATGATGTAGGTTTATAAAACTTATTTTTTCATCTGTCTCCTCTGGAAATAGCAAAATATATAAATTTGTATATATTTCGATATTCATGCAATAATATTCTTTTTATTTAGCACTTTGATATCATGGCAGATCATTAATCATATACTTCTTGAGCACTTACACATAAAAGTCACTCAGAGAAGAAAATTAAATGAAAACAAAGAACTTTAATTAATCTCTGGAAAGTCAATAGTTTTAGAAGTACTTCCTGAAAAGAAATTCAGCAGAGAAGGTTTAAGGTCATTTAACACAATAGATGATTATTTATAAAAACTAATGCTTTAAAATAAATCATAAAAATTACAGAAGATAATTAGTAAATAAAATAAAAGTACAGAAATGTTATATCTTATTTAAATTCTGATTGCAGAAAAGGCTTAGCCCTAATATTGGCTGTAGGTCATAAGACATACTAGGTGACTCAGGTTAGTCTGCAGCAAAATACATAAATTGCAGGAGATTACTTAATGGTTCAATTTTTCTATTAATAAGAAATGAAAGAATTATTTGGTAAATATATCACAAGCTTTTCAGCAGTTTTTTTAAAGGAAAAATGTCCTACAGATAAATTTTTAACAAACATGGGCAAAGCCAGGGAGAATTCAGATTACCCTCAATGTGCTCAATCCAATATATTCCCAAATAAATTACAATCATAATTTTTAATCACTTAAACATCCCAAATCTAATACTTGACTTTAATCTTGTTCTTCATAATAAACCTCAATCGAAAAACTCTATACACTATATCAAATAAACTCCTGGCTATGCTCTTCATTCCAAATATGAGATTAGAAATAAGTTCACTCACATTGAATATTAGCCTCCAACAATGGTTCAACTCTTACTCGCTGCACTAAGAAAGCATGGGAAAGGAGAGGAAATCTGACGTGCTCCATCAGCTCTGCTAAATTTTGCCTCCGTTCCTCAAGGTCATGCCGAACCCATGTTATTATGCATTCGAACACCTTTAAAATATAATTTCATTTCAGTCAAAAGAATAACATAACATGAGTTAAAAATCAAAGATACTGCAATAATAAAAAAATAAGACAGTGAAACTAAGTGAAACAAAAGGTTACATTCTTTTCTTTCTACCCTGACCAGAGAATAACAATAAACAGAGCAATGTGAACACAACAAACCATAAAAAAAGTATTACAAAATGTACAGATAAAAATATAAACTATTTCAGTTAAATGATTCTATCATTTATTCCATTCAGGCATGGTAAGATTAGCTGGAAATGTTTGTGGATATTTGAGTGTTAAGTAGTAGAAATTAATGACTATGGCATGGCCAGAAAGCATATTTTCCATCATAATATGCCTTCAGTAACCTTCTGCATATGAATTTGAATACATTTTGAAATTGGAAGTTCTATAGTTCTATCAATTTACCAAAAGATTCATATTCCACAGATAACATTTGTGCAATGCAATTATTTTAAGAGAAGCAAGATATTTTTAAAACTGTATTACATTATGCACAATTTTTTTATTGCTTTGATATATTTTAAGCATCCTCTTCCAGTTTATAAATTTTATGCTTCCATCTTTCACTGTATGATTTTTTCATTTCACATTCATTAACTATCTTGTTTCCCCAATTTTACTCCTTATCCCTAACAATCCAAAATACTAACATTTTCATGGAAAAATACGATATTGTAATTTGTCAACATGTTTTACAACTCAGCTGGCTGTCTCCTCTATAAGACTTTTTATAAGGAATTTGACTAAGTTTAAAACTATGAAGAAACATAAGCATTAAGAAAAATGGTATTTTGTTAAATTAAATTACTTGCAATTTCATTGTAGACAAATATTGGTTAAAAATTGTCATTTTCTTCTATTATAGTTTCTTTCATATAAATTATCAAAAAGTATAACTACTTTGCGATCTGTATTTTCTAAAGCAGGGGTGCGCAAACTTTTCATGCCGCGCCCCAATTTTTGTTCAAAATACAAACTTGGGCCCCCTGCCATGGCTGGCAAGATTTTTTATCAAGATTTGGTATTTGGGAGGGGTTTTATGTTGATGATAATTTTGAGAAATAGTATGTTACAAAAAATGGTATATTTTATTAAAACTGAAAATAACAAAATAATTCAAGATAAATACACAAAATGAACATTCTAATAGGAATAAAATCAAATATCACTAAATTAATGAAATTATACAGCAATATGAATACAAAAATAAATATCACATTTTAAAATAACAATAAGAAAAGCACAAAAAAAAGAAAAATAACACTCGATTTTTGTATGAATAGATTTAATTCAATTGGATGTATGGGCTTGTCTCTTACTGGCAATTTCGTCCAGTCTCGGCTTAATTGATAAAATCGCCACTCTCAATTCTGATTCATGGCATTCTTACTGACAATTATTTTACTAAATTTATTTGTAAAGCAATAAAGAATAAATCCACCGGTTCAGAACTAAACATTGCACATTTCAATAGACGTATTCACATGACGGCCTTCGTTCGACAACGTACTGCAGTGTAGTGCGATAACACGCACTGTAAACAAAGTCACGGTCATGCTGAATAGAGTGAGGGGATTCCCAGCATGTTACTCTCGTAAATACGAAACATTACAGAAATATAACATTGTAAACAAAAAAGATGTATGAAATATGAAAAAAGAACTAAACATTGTTACAGTTAAAATTAAATCATGGCTATAATTGCGCCCCTTGCATCATTTGTCACGCCCCCTAGTCTGCATACCCCTGTTCTAAAGCATCTTGTGTTTCCTACAAAATCTCAAATGCAAATTTTCTGCATATAGATTTAATATTAATAAGTTGTGTTACTTCAATGACAGCATGAACCAACCTAGTTCATCTATAAATCTTTCAGATATCTTCAATGGCAAGATCATCTAATCTCCCCTGACATAAAAAAATTGATTCCCCTAAGAGAAAATTATTAAGATGGTCTTATGTCCTTATTGCATTTTTACAAATACAATCTCATAAAATTTATATTTTATTTGATTCAGTGGGGAAAGTTGATGGAAAAACGGTGTACTTGGGGATGGTTTTCCAGCGATTAGAATGGATCAATTACAAAAAAGATGAGAAGATAGAAAGTGTTGGAGAAGAAGAGGCAATGTTTGTGCAGACAATGATCAACGAAGGACACCTGTATCTAGAACATTTAACATTTTTCAATGTGCTATTTCTTATAGTATTTTCTAAAAATGTCCCCAAATGTCATAAACATGAAACAATTCTAATGGAAGTAAACGTGTAGGTAAATAAACAGGCAGACAGGCAAAGGGTTGGAATGACAGAGAAAGAAAATGATAAGCCCCATAGATGCTATGGCCGACAGAAATAAAGTGTGAAAATACATTACTACGTATGAATTAAAAAAATCAAATTTAAGCCCCTAGGGAAGAACATAAATGCCTTACGTCATGAATGGTAGAATTTTTACTGGAAAATGCCATACTATGTATCTGCAAGATGCATAGGAAATGTAGTATCCACTATGCTACACTTTGAACGAATTGTACACTGTTTATATGTGCAAGTATTTTTTATGTTTTTTATGATTGAGCTGTGTAAAATGTTTTAATTATTTTATAATGGCCACAAGTAATAGCCCCTCTACAAGCCAGGAAATGAAGCAAGTTCTATAAACATTATCACGAAGAATTAATATTTGTAATAAGTTAGTTTGTAGTGTTAGTTGCAATGCTATAATGTTGGAATTTAATATTGAGTATTCTACAATACAAGTAATCACAGTATTTTTTTACGCTTCAAAGCATATCGGTAAATCATAACTGGAATTTAGACACATTACAGTTTTGTTTTGCAATTAGTATTTAGTGAAGTTTTCTTATATTAAAAACTAAAAAATATAATGTAATATGCGTAAAAATATTAAAGATTGTGCTAATTTGAACATTCTGAAACAATAATTTCTAAATAACATAACTTCTACGGTCCTGAGCATGTCAGATTAAAGGAATTTTACTGCATAAAGATGGTATTATACGAATCAAAATGTTAAGTACTTGAAACATATTAGAGTTAAAGTGAATCATTTTGGTGAGCTAAAACTTTTTATCAAGTAGGAATTAACTTCTGTAATGTGGGAGAAATGGCTTAATTGGAATACAATGGTTGCACAGTAACAACAGTGGAATTGCTCAAGGAAGTTATAAAAATAAGAAAGATGTCATTTTGGTTAAGAATGACACCTTAGACAATATCTTTTATAATCAAGAAAAATTGGAAGTAACAAAATATTAAAACAATAAATATTGTCTCAGAAGTAGTACATGAAATACAAAAATCTCTCTCTCCTGCTCATAGTTTGCTCATCAATAATGGATTCTGTTATTAATAGATGAATGAGTGGCATCTTAACCATGCATCAACTAAAGAGCTATATTAAAAAGAAGTTTAGTTTGATGATGAAATAATAGAGACCCAGGAAACCCAGTTGAAAGAAACTTGAATTAATCCTTATGGGCTGCTTCTGTTAAGATTATCACAAATCCTGGGGGAGGAGGGACAAATGCCCTGATGCCACCCCCCCCTGGCTGCGCCACTGAATGATACTAAAAACTTCAAAATTTTGGCATTGGACTATTCTGTCTGTCAAACTGATCACCCTTATGTATACATGAAAAGATGGGAATGGAATAAAACAATGTTACAAAAGCATCCACTCAGCCACAGAGTAACTTAACAACGCTGTGAATTTAAGATGATCCTTGATTTCTAAACATTAAAATAAAAAGGAAAATTTTGGGTAAAAATGGTAAGTAAATCAGTTTACATAATATTTTTAATAAAGAACTCTGTTAACTTTCTTTGTCTGTTATACTGAACAAGCTTTTGTTTGGTTTATCTGATATATTGGTGGATGTTTAACCCCCCCCAGTCTGGAAGATGTTTATATAAATCCCACCCCAGATGCTGAAGAAGACTGTTTTGGCCATGCAGGTGCAAAAATTGCAAAAAATATAAAAACTCGTAACTTTCACCCTTTTGTTGGATTTTTATGAAATTTTTTGAGGACTTATGCTAAACATTATATTTTAAAACTATAACTTTTACACTAGCTTGAAATAAGTAGAGACTCTTTGCTGGAGAGATGCAATTTGTACACCGATTCATAACCTATACAGCGCATGCCCACGCTTTCATATAATAATCAATATCGTGAAAACTATAAAAGTTATTGGCATACAATCTTCTTCAAAGATAAATTTAAACTATTCTGAACATTTTATTTGCTGCATGTGCCCCTCTAAACCAATTAGGGAAAGTTTGCCGCAGATCAACTTTTTCATGTCTCGACTGAAAATTTTCATAAATGTTACAATTGTTATTTTTTTCAATGGCAGTTAATAATTTTTATTTATTCTTGAATTACTTTTTTGTTATTCGGAATCATTACAGAAGTCACATTTAAAAAATTGTCCTTTTTTCAATAGAAGCCGAGATATGATGCAAGTATATTCACAAGGAAGGATTTGCGTGGCTACAAAAAAGTACTTGCAAAATTACAACTCTTTATAAAAAAATAAGGAATGCAATAAAAATTGATGAATAAAATATAATTATGAAGGCCAAACCTTCCTCTTCTGAAATATACCAAGGTTTAATTTTAAGATCAAATAATTTCGAGCGTGGCAAAAAATAAATCAAGCTAACAATAATACTTGTACTAACATATCGAATGGCAGCATGTGAAGTTATCACTCAACAAAATGACACGTTGAATGGCGTTGAGGGGTTAATGAATCTGTTAAATGTTTCCTCTTCATTTTCCATATAAGCAAGAAAAATCTCAAGGGCTGTGAGGGCTTTTTATCGGTCAGGAGGTGAATTGGAACCAGATTCCTCTTCTCTTCAGCATAGGAAAGAGTGGTACTTCCGCCATGGGAAGGTTCTGTCACACTATGCAACGACTCCTCCTCACTAATGACTTGTAACCAAGCTCTTTCTCACCAATCTGTTGCCATTATTCTAAATTTTCATCATTGACTTCTCTGCACCTATCAGCATTCTGTACCAAGGATGCTAACATTGCTATGCCCATTTTTTCATGATAAGTTACAATCTCAATTTATTCAAAAACTGCCAATTTTATATTGAGTGATATCCAAAATTAAAGAGATTTCTTTGAAAATGAAATCCATTCACAAGTTTTTTCAGTACAGCCTCTTCATTTTCTCTATGATCCTCTGGTCCATTGGTTGAACCAGAAATGTTACATCAGGTGGCAAGAAATGAGTAAAAATTTCACCATCCTCAGAAAAGTTTTCCAGTTGGAGGATCTGAAAATGCATTGTCCAATATAAGCTTTTAGAGGTAAGGTAAGACTTTACAGGACAAAACTTTTTAAGCCATTTTCAAATATTTCTATGGTAATCCAGGCACTTCAATAGTGAAAATAGTGATAGGATAATCCTTTTTGAAATATTTTTTAAATCTGTAGGAGATTTTGACTTAAGAGAAGTTTGTCATAACCAGTAGCGTTAGCTCAGCATAAAATTGTAATTCTGTCTTTGCTTATCTTAAATACCAGGGGCTATGTTCACCAGTTTGGATGTAGAGTTTGCATGGTCATCGTTCACCAGTATAAACCACTTATGTCTACATAGCTGATTTGTCTGATAAATTTTTAAAACTCGTCACAAAACCCTTCAACAGCCATAATATCGCTATTTAAGTGTTCCTCTGATATTTGGATCTCTCTAATTGCATGCCTTTCCTTAATTCAATGAAGCAATCTATTTGAGGCATCAAAAGTTCCCTCTATACCCAGGGGAAAGTATTTCTCAGGGTGAGAAAATTTAAATTCACTTCAGAACACTCAGTAACGCAGTTAATCCACCACACAGAAAATCAGGGTTCTATATCTTTCCAGCATTTTTACAAACCAAAAAGAATGATAAGAATCCATATCTCTGGGTAATTTTTATGTTTTCAACCAGATACACCTACAAAATTGTGCTATAGAAGGAAACAAAATACAGTAAAAGCTCGATTATCCAACTTTTGGTTTAACTGACCAAAAAACAGATGAGCTGTCTAACCCTAGTCAGGAAGATATGTCGTTTGCATCCACTGAAAGTTGGTTCACATGGGAGATCCTCAGAAGTCGGAGAGATCACCCAACAGATGATCCACGCAGGAGATCATTAACACTAATTATTTAATTTAGTAAAATAAAATTATTATTAAATATTCATTAAATGCCTTCTAATCACCAAATAAAACAAGTTTCATAGTTTACACATGGCTTTTTTATTAATCTAGAAGAAAATCTCCCAGAATTAACTTCTTATGAGGTAAGAAATGGATGGAATAAAGTGATCCGAAGATCCTATGCAGACAGGCTGTAAACTGTCAAGTTGGGAATAATTTTGAAACGAGAAAAAAGACGGCTATGACCGGGAATCGAACCCGGGTCTTCCACTTGCCGGGCGGATATTCTACCATTGAACTATCGTAGCAGATCAATTTTCTCGTTTCTGAACGCGGATGTTTTCTTAGTTGGGACGGAACTAGCCAAGCTAGTATCAAACTGCCCCAACGGATGTCCTCGAAGAGATACATACAAGAAAAACTCCTCCCTCTCAAATGGTGAGATTGCCAAGCAAGAAATTGGTGGAATAAAGTGATCCGAAGATCCTATGCAGACAGGTGGCAACCCTACTGACAGTTGATTAACTTGAGAGACCACTGGTAACTTAATTTTAATATTTTTGTTAATAATATTTTACTATATTATTTTTTATTTTAAATTTCACTGTAAAAAGGCCTGTGTTGTATGTGAAATACTTACATAAACACATAATGTTTCTAAATAGCATTGTTTCCATTATTTTGAATTACCTGACTATTTGGTTTATCCCATGGTCCTTCCCCACATATAGGTCAGATAATCGAGGTTTTACTGTATTGTACTATAGATTATTTATGATTAAAATGTTTGGGGACTCAATAAAGGAAAACTTTCAGGAAGGATAGCCGAGCAAAATGCTTCAAGTCCTTTTCTCCTCCCCTTCTCTAACTGAAGACAGGAATTGGAGTGACTTGTAAATATATAATACTAGTAGTTGGTGCTTGCATACTGCAAGCATTTCATCTCACCTTGAAAAAACATCAATTTTTCAGAAAGATATTTCATCATTACAAATATTCTATTAATTCTAAAGATTTCACCTCCGGAGCGATTTTTGTTTTTCCCACACATAATAATAGTTTAAAACAATCCCCAAATGTTGCAATTTTAAACATTTTACACTTTCTCCATTATGGGGTACTAATGCTACACATTTGAGCCAAATTTTAAAGTTGTAGCACTTCTAGAAGTAAAATAATATTTTTCTAATTGTTTAAATTTAAATAATTTTTAACGGCCGCCGCAATTCGTATATGGTAAAATTGAAATGTTTATTTGTGCAAATACACTACTTTGTAAATAATTTGAAAATTTCAGCTTCCTAGCTCATCCCGTAGTACCTAAACAGTTATCTATTAGTTAAAACTTGAAGAATTTTTAACTACCAAACAAATTAAAATATCAAAATTTGTATAATCCCTGTTTCGTTTTTTTAAGAATTTTACTTATAAAAAAAATTTCAACTCCGTAGCACATTTGGAAATACATAAACCTTGAAAATTTGTTTAAACAATTGCGAATTTTTAGCGGCCGCATAGTTGCACTTTTTCAAGATTTTTGTTTTTTCTAGTCGGTTTTGCACAAAATTCTACCTAAGAAAAAAATTTCGAATCTCCAGCTCATCTGGAAGTGCCTAAACATTAGTATCCTCCTGTTATATGTTATATCTATCCTCTGTAAGAAACGTCGATATATAATGATATGGAAGGGTGGTTAAGAAGCAATAAAGAAGATACAATTTCAAATAAGCAGAAACTATTTTCACAAGGGAGGGATATCGCCATAGAAAGGAATGACTTTTGTTTGGATGGGCAGAATGGATTCCAAAATCCATGCATAACAAGAATGATACACACCAATGTAAAAATAATTTATAAAACTACCAATATGCATTTTGATGGCAAAGCAGCCCTTTTCTGTTATTATGATGACAGTAATTTTGTACTAGAAATACTCATGGTTGGTTCAGTAAAATGATTTTGGTAATGGCTTACTTCATTCTTTCCTTATTTTTCTACAGATAAGATTCTAGAAAGTAATACCTTATTTTTCGATAGATAACACCCGCATTATCTATACAAAAAATTTCAAAATCTGCCAAAAATGGTCATGTGCAGTATACATAAGAAAAAATGGAAACCCTACAAGCTAATAAAAGTTTATATATCTCTAGCATTGTGATGCGTTTTGCCATCTTGACGACTAATTCATGATAATTCATCTCATTTTTTTCTTTAAGCCTCGATGAACACAATTACTACTACTCGGATTTCCATAGTTTAAAATATAAAGTTTTCAAGTTCAAAAATAATTTACGTCTTAAAGAGTAATAAAAAGAAGCTGTTGGAAAAGAACGTTTCTCATTTGGGCTGTATTTACTTAAGTCTAGAGTATTAGCCTGATTTTAATTAAAAGTTTAAAATGTAAAAGACCACATTTTTCCATACTATACAGATGAAGTAATGAAATGCTTCTGTATTGAAACAGTCAAGTTTTAAACATGGCAATTCTCTATAGCAGGGGTCGGCAACCTTTTCTTCATGGCGGGCCACATTTGCAATTGTGAATGTTTCGGAGGGCCGCATTGGTAGTCAAGAAAGCCTCGGTGGGCCGGATGACCGAATAAATCAAAAGTTTTCTAGAGATACTGTGATTTCATACGAATGAAATCAAGTCTACATAATTTACTAGCGTTAAAACTTCACCAGAAAAGGCTATGAGACCATAATTTTACTCAAAAAAATATAAAATTGCCCATGAGAAATTTTCCTGATCACTTATTCATTACGGCTTTGCGGGCCGCATAAAGCGTTCTCGAGGGCCGCACGTGGCCCGCGGGCCGTAGGTTGCCGACCCCTGCTCTATAGGACTCTTTATCCAGCGATCTCTAAAACTGAAAAATAGATTAAATAAATTGCACCTTTCTTTAGTAATTCAATGTTTTTTGGGAGTTAAATCATACCCAGGAGAAAAATTTCGACTGTGCATTATGTATACATTTTAATGAATGGTGAAAATATTGAGGTGCGCATTATCTATTGAAAAAATGATAGTTTCCTCTGCATATCATATTTATGCTCTGCAAAAAATTTAATTGAATCATTTGCAATGAGAGAGATTTTGCATTGTGTAGCAAGGGCTTTTCTATTGTTTCTTTTACTTGTGATGACACTTGTTAGATCTAACCTGTTCTTACATGGACTTTACAATCAAGGTTCTTGGGTGCATTTGAATAAGATGCATGTCAATTTTTGGTGGCTTTTTCCAGAAAATAGCACCTTATAGACCAGCAAATAGGCAAATCTTTCAATATTCAATATAGTGGATTAATTCTCTCATGTTTTTGTAGGAACAAACATGCAATTCATGCTACAAAAATTTTATTAAAATTATTATAAGGAATTTAATTTACCTGCATAGAAAATATAAAAATACTTCTTTCTTGGATATAACATCATGTTTTTGCCCATGGCAGGTGCTCTGCCTTCTAAACCTTATCTACAATTTTGAGTGGGTCTCCAACTATGTGGCGTACCCATGTACATTGCACATCCTGCACACCAACACTTTAGGCACTGGTATGCATTAAGATTAAATGTTCATCAGTAAATGTTAGTTTTGTGCTTGCAGAAAATTCTTCAAAAACCAATTACTTGAAAACAATTCTTTGAAAAACAACTTTTTGAAAAAGCAATTCTTCAAAAATTCATCTTACCATCACAATCCAACCAAATTAATTGTCAACCCATTCAAATGGACTAACGATATTTCACTGACTGTGTGGAATGCCCACAATATTTAGTATTAAATGACAAAGTATAGTTTAATAATTTCACAAGTTAATAAATCTTCATGCTTGATTGATTTTTATCATTTTTAACCCTTTTAAAGTGTAAAGTTTACTTTTTAGAAGAATAGTTTTTTGAAAATTTCTCCATAATCCCTAGTTTATGGATAAGCATGGAACCACTGTAATGATTTTCTGCTTCTGGTCTGGAGTAAATAGCAGGGAATTAAACTCCTTGATGGGTGTTTTTAACCAATAACCCCAAAAAATGATATATCATCTTTTATCACTGTAGACTTCAGTTCAAATCCTGGTAGTGGTATCCTTGACTTATTCATTCCTTGTGTTGTAAAAAGCAAGTAACTTGAATGAGACAATGTTGTATAACCACTTGAGGCATTTCATAAATCTAAGCTAATGCTGCAATGTTGCCTGCATTTATTTTGTAATGGATGCCTTTAGATAGGAAATAAACCTGTGTTGCCACTATATTTATTTCAAATTAGACTAATGCCTAAATAAACTTTTCAGCCTTTGGTATACAAATGGGCGCTTTGAAGAACACTACTGACATCAATAACTTTAATACAAGGACACAAATAATTCATCAATTCAAGGCATAGATATTTGTATTTTCTTGGGTTCATTTATGATGAAAATGTTAAGTGATATAAAAAATTATAGTAACTGAAGGGTTACAGGAAAAATTATTTAACATTTATTAACCATGCTAAACACACAAGAAGCACAATACTTAGACAATAAAATAGCACTTTAGCATAACAATAGCAGGATATACACGATGTTTAACCTTTTCACTATTTTTATGCAACTAAAAGCGATGTTTATTTAATATTTTCAATGTTATGCTTTGCTAGGATTGAAACATTAAATATTCTTTTCCTAGGACACTGTATCTCTTCATGAATACATAAAGGATTGATTGTTCATAGATTTATATAATTATTTTTCAAGCTAAGGCTTATGGTTTGATATCCATTTAAAGAATAATCACTGTTGCAGGCATAGATATTAACAGAGGAGGAAAACAAGTGCCAGCATTGCTTACTCCTTATCAGGGTATCACATGGCATTACTTTCCTTCCAAAGGATGCAGAGCTGTACATGTGTATCCTCCTCTTTAAACATAGTTTTGGCAGACCATAGCTAAAAAATCTGCCAATTCAAATAATGAACACTGACCCATTATATTAAATGCTAGCATGCCAACCACTTCACTGCCAAGCATTTATGGAATATTTGTGGTGTTGGGCATGCCCAGCTCCATAAATTATACAATTTCCATGCAATCTTCAAATGAACACCCATTCCTTATGTGATGACGTTTATGAAAATGTAATGACTTCGTCAAACTATACGACTACAATTCTGCCAGCATTGAGATTTAATACCTAATCTACAATGATGAAAGCCAACATCCTCACCAATTCACTTTTTTATGTGTTCTTTGCACAAAGTGCACGAAGTGAATGCATATAGGGGAGGTTGTCTCTATCCATCCATCTGCATGTTTCAGTTTGGGAACCGCAGAATGCATTTTGATGAAATTTGATAATGGAGAGTTTTACTACAATTTGTCATCCGATTCCAATTTTGGTTAAAATCAGATGATAATAACGACCACTTTACATGAAGACCTACATGCATTTTACAACATACCTTGTAAGCATCTCATTAAATACACATTTAAGCAAAAAATATTAAGAATAAAAGTTGAATAAAATAATTAAATACACAGTTTTTGTCAAATAATTTTTCCTGTAAAATGTAAGGTTTACGATAAATTTAAAGAAAAGGAAATTAACGAATTTATGAAATTATAGCAAATCTTGTTTATATCGATTGCTGGTGCTACATTTGTCGTGCTCAATCATTCAAACTTACGAAGGTTGTTTTATTTTATGAAAATATTCATAGTTCACAACGGAAAATTATTTTCTTTTAGTTCGTAGAAATTGTATTATTTGGAACATAACCCACTTGAGTTAGGTGGTTGTGATGTAATTTTAGGTTCATGCTCATTCATATGGTTAACAGAATCAGGCACAACAATTCTTTTCACTTACTTGACGCTGTATGTACACGAAAGAAAATTAATGTACCGTATTGACTCGCATATAAGCCACACTTTCCCCCCAAAATTTTCATCTCCAATACAAGGATGTGACTTATATGCAAGGAAACAAAATCGGAAAATCCAAAAATGTGAAGTAATCGTTAAAATTCACTATGACTTCGCTAAATTGTTGGGTGAATCATTATGCAGTATGTAGCGTATAGAAACATAACAATCACCAAAACAAATAAAAAGGAAAAGAGATATTATTACTGATGGGCCCGCGAGAAAAATTCCGTAATTTGACGGATATCAAGACATCGTCACAATTTAGTCTCATATTCCAATAATCCTATTGTAAGAAACATTTTGGTGGCATTTATTTTGTTTCGAAAGTCGTGATTTTTCGTCGCTTTCCACGTGCAGCATGTTTGGGTAAAATGCACATTCCAAGATTTTCGGTAATATTGTACTTTGTATCCCACGAAATGAATATATTGCCGATTGGTCACAAATAATTCACTGAAATACTTTATTATTACAAACAATACCAATATTTACTTATGCTTATGTACAGTTAATGATACATATTATAAATTACCAAGAATGTTTTATGCCTAATCACGATTTTTGAAGCGCAGCTTATTTTCTGAAATTTTTTTCTTCCCTAGATTGCATCAAAAAACAATATATGCAGTGGCGGCTTATATGTAAATACGGTATTTACGCAATTGTAGCATATGATGGTAATTTACTGATTTTTCTATGAAAGCATTTGTTAATTACGCCTAATAAAAAAACAATCAGGTTTTGTCTAGATCAGGGGTCTCCAAACTTTTTTACAAGTAGGTCACTTGGTTAATAAATTTTATGCTAGTGGGCAGAGTATCAACATGAAAAACTTTTTGAAAATATAGACATACAATACACAATTGTAGGCTATTTTCATATTAAAAGGTGGTTTAGTGGATTGGGTAAATTAAGATTTTTCCGGGAAATTTTTCGACATCTCCAATCTAACTTTTATTTTTTTCTACCGACTATGAATTTAAATCAGACATAAATGGTGCACAATTACAGTGGATATCTGCCACACTATGGGACCAGAAAGACCGCCAATCATCCCATCCTTGGTGCATTTTATGATGGTACGACTGCACGTGGGGCTAATAAGACCGCTGAGGAAGAGAGAGAAAAGAAATAGGATGGGAAACAAGGGATGAAATGTCACACAGTAGAAGCCTAAAAATAACGAAATAACGATTTTTTTTCGTTACAGTTATTTTGAAAATTTTGTTGTTTTTTGTTACGTTATTCAAAAATCATTTCATTATGTTACATACAACGTTTTCCAACACTGCTTGATTGTTATATCTAGAAAAAAATAGCGAAGACTTATTAGAGGCTCGAGGGCCACATTAAATGGGATCGCGGGCCACATGTGGCTTGCAGGCCATAGTTTGGCGAGCCCTGGTCTAGATCATTTCAGAATCGAAAATTATTTGGAAGATAATCACTTTAATTTAATGGCTATGATGTAATCTTTAGGTTCACGTTCAATCTAAAATTAAAAGAATCAGGTATAAATCAGTAATTTGTAAATTTGAACCCCTATAAAAACAGTAAATGCAGACACACAAAGTTCTCCAAATCTAACAGTCAATAGACATGAACTTGAGAAAAACTAATAAGGCCTGGGATAACAGTTACATATGAGAAAACAAAAAGCACCCAGTATAAAAGACAGTGCACGACCTCTCAAGGGTTGAATTAGGTATTTAGAAAATTTCATGACATTGAGAGGAGAATATATGCATAATGTTGCAATATCAGAGCTGCCACCTTATTTGAAAAAGCAAAAAAATTAAAATTTCATCTGCATAATATACAGAGACAAGTGCACCTAAATTATGCAAACTTAATAGCATACGAGACCATTTCTTGTTTACAAATCAAAATGTTTCGGACATTTGAAATTGATTGATTCACCTTCAAGAGTTAACATTTATCTTGAGAGAAATGAACACCATTATTTGTGTTACTCAAACATTTTTTCTTATTACCAATTGCACTGCAGTAACATACTTCACCCTACAAAATGTACCATATCTGGTAAATGTATATTTAATTATTATATTAACCAAAATAATCTGCAATTCATATAATATTGCTAACAATTTTAAGTCAACTTTTACAATTAAACAAATAATTAAATAGAATATCAAAGAAGAAACTATTTCTTTACATAAATAGAACCTTTTGTTTTTATTTCATAGTTCTTAATTTTCATTTTTATAGGTTATATTAAATAATGTCAATTTGGTAACAAGGCTCTTAAAAAAACAACATTGATTTTGAAATTGTGCAAAAATGCATTCTGACCTTTTCCTCAGAAGACACTGTTAACTTATCACTGCTTACAAGTTTCAAAACCTGCTGTGCAGACAAACTCAAGAATTCTTCACATTCCACAACCTCCCTAATTATAAAATAGAAAATTTGCATTGTATATGAATATGAAATTAACAAACTGATAAAAGATAATCATATTTAAGAGTTTTACTCACATAAAATGCTGCTCTATGTAGGCTTCTGCACGACTGAGCAAGTCACCACACCCATGCAATTCTGCAAAAGCCCGGATACCAAGACAATTGGTTGGGTGGAGCTGTGTTTGTAGAAATTCACAACAAGCTACACTTACATCTTTCAACTGCAACAACTTTGCTGCTGGCAGAAGAGTCTAAAAGATAGAATTAGTATCTCTTAAGAATAACAATTAAAAATTAAAAGGTTATATGAGTGTTAGACTTCTAAAATCTCTTTCAATCTAAAAACATACAATTACTGTGACATATTAGTGCTCTATTTATGCTATGACTCTCATGCTAAATGCAAAATATTTTCCAGGTCTAACATGGATCCAATTTCAGCGAATGAAATTAGTAAGAATGAGGCTATAGTAATTTCACAAAAATGTATAGCTCTCCTCTATTCCTTATTGGGATGCACTATCAAGTTTTTATGATTCAAAATTATCTATACGAGCTTATCAGTTTTTTAATTGCAACTGATGTGTAACTACTTATATTGAACACAGATATATATTATATATATATTCATTACACATCAGCTACTGATGATGAGAGCATTGCTCTCGAAATACGTATTTAGTACGTTAACTCATTTTTAGAGATTTTGCGTGCATGTATTCGAGTGCTTGCGTGTGTGACTGTTTTGTCTGTTAGGTCCCTGTCGTTGCCGGAAGGCACATAAACCTACAGGCCACTGTGTGCGATACTAGGTCCCTGGCGTGTTTTAATCTCCCGTAAACCTAGTATTATTTCCCCGTTCCTTTCCCCTTTTTTCCTTTACCTCTTGGCGTGTACGTGTGTTTATGGTTGCTTAGTAGGTCCCTGTCACAGTCATACTCACTCACAAACCTTCTAGCAATGGTGTGATTTTGGGTCCCTGGCGCAGAGTAATTTCTCGCAAACCCGGTCCCGGTTCCTTTTCCACCTTTAGGATTAGTACTTATGCGATTGAGTGAGTGAATGTGTGAGTGACATCAGGTCCCTGGCATAGAGGAACAACCCCTAAACCTGTAAGTTTATAATTTTTATTGTCTTTTGCCTTTTCCTGCCTTTCCTACCCCTTTTTCATTGTCTCTAATTTTGAATTTTACGGTCAAGGAGTTAATTCTATTTAACAACAATTTCGCCGTAGTCTCCATCTTTACTTATTTATAAAGTACACTGAAAAGTATAAAATAAATTTTTGGGTCTCAGAACATATCTGGATCTTAAGGAAATTTTTTCATTAGATATGATCATGAATCTCTTTAAAAAGATTTATGACATATGTTGATTAAACAAGAATTTTTCAGACTATTTATAATGTAGTGAATAATTTAATCAATATAAGCCATAACATCTTTTTTTTAAAGATTCATGAACATATCTAATGAAAAATTTCCTTAAGACCCAAAAATTTATTTTCTACTTTTCAGTGCACTTTATAAAAAAGATTATAAATTTAGAAAGTTTTTAAAATATATTTTTATTAGATTTAAATTTACACAAGCACTTTATAAACACACTATATTGTAATTTAAATAATTTATGCTCCAGATGTTTCCCTTCATTAAAAACTAAAATGTAAAAAATAGATAAAATCTGGATTTAGAAAACATTTGGCTAATCAGCCTTTCTAAAGACTGATGCCAAATGGCAGATTTTGGCCGAATACAGAGGAGGAACTTCGGTGCATCACTAGTAAATATATATGTATAGGATGTACCTGTGTATAGAATGTAGGTAGGTCTTTGGTCTAGAATTCTAGAAAAATTCAGTGTAATGATTTATAGGACGATTATGCATTCTACCAGTCAAGGAGCCACAGGCAGATTTGCTACTCACTAGAGGCAAAACGTGCACACCAAGGACTCCAAACAAAGAATTTCTTGGATTTTAATTTACAATTTTTTAATGTTTTTCCATTAAACATGTATGGGTTATTTTAATTCAAATTTCATTGCCCCTTTTATTAATCCCTCTATAGTTCATTTCACATTGAATTTTTACGATAAGAGTTATACATAATTTCATTGAATTTCATGATAATAAAATAAACTTATTGTGATTAATGCATTGAGTTTTTGTCTTTTCAATTTCGGAAGTATTACTGTACTTACTCGCATTATTATCCCACTTTTTTGCATGACTTTTTTACACCGAAACAAATACAGTGAAATCCTGATTTAAGGTTGACCGGCATTTAGGTTTTTTTTTCATGATCCCGACTGAAGCTCCATAAAAATAATGTATTATATTTCCCAATTGAGGGTATTACCTCCATTAAAGGTACAAAATTCTGGTTCCTAGGCAGACTTCACCTCGATTTAATGTTCAAGTCATTTGTTAAGCCATGTCTTGGCTGCGTGAACATGCACAGACAAAGACATTCAGGCAGTATGGACAGAGTTCTGAATGTGAACCCACATGAAAGAACACTTGCAAAGGTGAACAAATTCATTCGCAGGGAGAACAAAGAAAATGGATGGAGTTCAGTTCTATTGTTGTTCATTCATGTTCACAGAAACAGCTTGGATGTAACCATGAAAAAACACTAACGAACACAAACACATGCAAACAATTGTTCATGTTTCATATACTAATGACATTTTGTGATGATAAATTGCAAGGACCAAAGGTTTTATGCGAAAAATGTTAGCAGTTGAACCAAAATATCGTAGTATTTATTTTTGTCCATGTTTCAAGCACTAATCATTTTTTGGGACAAAAAGTCACATGAACCAATGGTTTTACTCATATGTGATGAAGAGACACAATCACTGTGTTGAACACATGCTAAAATAATATGTCCAAAGTCTTCTCAATGACTATATTGGCTTTACTTGCCGAACTTACAGGTTATACATTAGTGATTTGAATGAACTATAATGCCGTATCCGGAACAGTCCAGATACAATATTCTCTGGTTGGCATTCAAGCGGTAACTGAAACTATGTCATTATTGGCATTACCATCTGGCAGGAGGCAGGGAAGACAGGCTTACATTGTATTGACTGCAACAAAGTAACGAATTAAATACACCCGAGTTACCAATTTGTTTGTGTGATGAAAATTTGCAGATACAAATTTGTTTGTGTGACCAAATACCTGTGACAAGAAGTCGGAGGTACGAATTTTCTATGACAAAAGTAAGGACACCATATTTATACATGTTGCATGAAGTCCCTCTGAATCACAGGATTTTGTTTGTGCATTCTCACTCAGTGTTTTGCTTTTTTTATAAACTCTTTAGCTTGACAAAAATTTCTATAACTGAAGATAGTTATAATGACTGGAGAAATTTGAGTCAAACCCTTAAAGAACATGAAACCTCACCAATTCACTTTGAATCACATAAAAATGGATAGAATTCAAGAAAATATTTTTGGTAATCTAACATTAGATTCGTATTTACAAAAAAAATTGAGTGCTGAAACTCGTCATTGGCAAGGAGTATTAGAAAGACTATTTGTTATAGTCGAATTTCTCGGCCGTCAATGTCTCGCATTTAGGGGCTTATCAGACAGATTGCATGAAAGTAATAATGGTAATTATCTACAATTAGTAGAGTTGCTGGCAAAATTTGATTCAGTCATGGCCGAGCATCTGCAAAGAGTAAAATCAAATGAACACCATAGTCACTATTTAGGATAAACTATTCCAAATGAACTAATACCGCTAATGTCCACGGCAGTGCAAAATAAAATATTAGAAAATTTGAAGCAGGCAAAATATTATTCGATAATTGTTGGTTATACACCAGACATAAGCAATATTGAACAGATGTCAATAATAATACGTTTCCTCAACATCAATCAAGGGGTAGAAATTTGTGAGCACTTCCTGAATTTCATTCCGGTGGAGAGAACAACTTCATCATAACTTACCGATGCAATTTTTATGGAACTTGAAAAGTTAGGTATTCCCATGAGTAATATGCGTAATATGGTCAAGGTTACGACAATGCTTCAAACATGAAAGGCAGACACTCGGGTGTTCCAAAAAGGATACTTGATGTAAATAATCGAGCGTTTTTTGTTCCTTGCCATGCTCACTCCTTGAATCTTGTCATCAATGATGCTGCTAAATCATCTCATATTGCTGTTTCATTTTTTAGTACAATACAAGCTATCTATGTTTTTATGAGTGGATCTACAAGACGCTGGTCTGTTTTAATTAAAAATGTTGCTAAGTTAACTTTAAAACCATTTAGTAAAACTAGATGGGAAAGTAGAATAGAGGCGATCAAACCTTTCAGGTTTCATTCTGGTGATATTTACGATTCTCTTTATGAAATTAGTGAAGATTCATCCTTTGATCCAATTGCTCGACATGAAGCAGAAACATTGGCTAATCAAATGAAAGATTTCCGTTTTATTTGCTGTATTGTTGTCTGGTATAATATTTTAAAGACGATTAACATAGCCAGCAAGTATTCACAGGAAGAAAAAATATGCACTTCGAAAGTTGTTGATATATTAAAATCAACCATAGAAACCCTAAAGAAATGTCGGTCGGACATTGCATTTGATGAAGTTTTAGAAGAGGCAAAAATAATTGCCGTTGATTTGAAAGTCCAACCATTTTTTCCCATAAAGACTCATATTCGTCCCTGATGAAAAACTTTTAACTCTGCTCCAGATGAATCCCTAATTGATTTGAAGACGCAATTCAAAGTAGATTTTTATTTCTATGTCTATGACGTAGTAATCATGTCCATAGAAGAAAGAGTTATGCAATTACATAACCACAGTAATTTATTCAGTTTTCTATATGATGTAAATAATATTAAAGACATTTCCAAAGATGAACTTTTAAAAAAATGTTTGGATCTACAAGCAGCACTAACAAACTCAAATAATATCAATGAGACTGATTTGGATGGCTCGGAAATGTTAGAGGAAATAACAGCACTGTCCCCTTTAATAAAAACGGATTGGACACCATTAGATGTGTTGCAATTTGTTTTACCAAATGATTTTGCTCCTAATTTGGCAATTGCATTGAGAATTATGCTAACTCTCCCAATAACTGCAGCATCGTGAGAAAGAAGTTTCTCTAAATTAAAAATTACTTGAGATCAACTGTCTCAAGAGCGACTGACAGGTCTGGCAACTATTTCTTTAGAGCACGATGTTCTAAAAAAATCAAATTTGAAGACCTACTTCAAGACTTTGCATCTGTAAAAGCCAGAAAACAGAAATTCTTGTAAATATTTGTGACTTTTACATTCAATTCGACGTAAATATATTTAATTTTTGTTATTTTTTATTAGTAGCATCTTAATCTTATTATTCTGTGTATTAAAATTTTTTACATCAAACCTTTTTATTATTAAATAGATACAAATTCAAAACAATCAAATTTTTTTTAGTAAAAGCATGAAAAATGTCCAGTAAAAATGTATGAAAATTTAATAATAAATTCTCTGTAAATATATTTCATTGGATCCGGACCACGCACATCCCCAAAAAAAAACAGTATAAAAGAAAAACAAATTTTTTAACCCCAAAAAACAGATTTCAGACCGAAGAGATCATTAACAATCATAATTAATTTATTAAGTGAAAGTATTTTAATCTTTATTTATAAACATTTAAAAATTAATCTACGTGTAACAATAAAGAAATAATAGAATTAAGATTGAAGAATGAAAGATCATGAATTTTTGGGGTTAAAAAATTTATGTTTTCCTTTTATACTATTTTTGGGGGCGTGCGTGGACCGGTAGCCTATTTCATTACTGGAAAACTTTATTATTTTGTGATAATTAAACAAGACTATCTCATCACCTATTTGGATGGTAACAATCTCTATCAAACAAGATCGCAAAAATTTTTACCGGCAAGGACGCCCGAAAGGCTCCGCGCTTGGGGCGCCAAAATATCTTAAATATCTTGGGCCGGACCTGCCCCTTGTCCACATGAAATGAGAAAGGCGGGGCTGCCACACTCTCCCTTATCTCAGTTTACAGTTAGTGGGAGGTCTTCCTGGCCCCCAGTGGTGAATCAATGGCATGGTTGCCTCAATGATTCTTAAAAGCATGGCTCAAGGATGAACCCTTCAAAATTTCATGCCTCTATGACAAAAACGATATCTGTGACTTCCCAACAAAGTGTTCCCATAGGGGTACGGCCAGCAGAGACTGGGTCACATTTTGCATTTCCATATGGGTACGCTCGGCATTTAAAGGTTAATAACATGTTACTTTCATTAATTTACTGTACTTGACCAGGAATTGATCCCGGCTCACCCACTTTCATTCACAATCAAGTGCAAGATTTTCTCTGGTACTGTCTATTAATCAGGCCCACCGATGTTGGCATCGTCGATGGTGAGAAATGGTCCTGCTACTGGAGGTGGCATACTGCTACCAGAGGTAGCAGTGGTGCCATCAAGCGCATACTACTACCGTAAGCATTTTGGACCAACGATAGTAGAGTCTTAAATGGCAGGAAAGCTGCAAAACATAGCAGTACAATGTCATACACTTGGAAGTAGAAACTTCACATTTGCTTCCTCTTCGAATGGCAATGAGTGATACTTTCGAGGCATTTTAAGCAGGAATATTAAAAAATACCGAAAAGATGAACAAGTAAAAGCAGTGATCAACTCATACCCATCCCATGCCACAGAGGGGAACAAAGTGAACATGTACATGAAACCAAGCCAAAACTAACCCAACCAACCCAGGCAGCTGAAGACAGGGATTCCCCTAAAGCTAAGTGTCATATTTCCTTAGTTTGCAATTCTCATATTACGTAGATATGACGTTTTAGTACCATTTCTCATCATCGATGGCACAACCATCGGTGGGCCCGGTTAATAGAAAAGTACATTTTTTCTCCTTCTCAAATATAAAATTTCAGTTTAAGCATAACACATCATTTTCTCAACTTTCCATCTAGGTGATCAATCAATTTATGATTAACATATGCTGACCCATCATAGTTCTTAAATGTTTTAAAGAATACTAAATTGACTGCAAACTTTTTTTCCTGAGTAACAACAATTAATTTTCCAAATAATATAAACCCATTTTACCTGTACATTATCTTCGGTGACCTGTACTTCTGAAGAGTACATATAATCCACAAGTAACTTCAATGCTAGTGGATCTACATCATGAACCACAAACTTATTTAATCCTTGCTCTTCTTTATTAATAAATTTATCATAAAAAAATGGGCTACAGGCTGCAAGTAGGGCCTTGTGAGCTGATACTTCTATTTCATCCGCTACCAAAGTTATGTCACACATCTGGCTTTGCCTGTAAAAAATCATTGAAATGAGCTTAGTGAAATACATGTCTTCCTAGTCCCAATAAAACGAGCTTCTAATATTATACAAACTTTCTCATCAAGTTCAAGGCATCGAAGGCTCTATGCGTGTGTCTATGATTGCGGTATGGTGGCTTTTCTCGACCAGCTGGGTGAGAGTTGTGTTTTTGTGAACTTTCGTCCAATGAATTTTGGCTAGCGCATCGCAGCAACAGGTAACTATCACAAAAAATATAAATAAAAGCACAAAGTACAAACCTAGTACCTTAACAGACGTACGCTTTATCGGGTGTTTTACTGGCTTCAATATAAAGCACTTAAAATTAACGTTTATGGCATACCTTCCTTGTTTATCCATCATTGATTCTGCTGATGTTACACGATTACATTCATCCATCGTTAACTTAGTGAATAAAAATGTTTTTCGAGTTGGTATAACTACTGAGTAATTTTATTGCTGCTTTGTCCGAAAACATTTCTTGGTAACGGACGATCACGCTGCGACTTTAAGCAGTGGTATTTTAAACTAACAAAAATACACACACAATAGATCGTTTCTTAAGGAATCGATTTCAATGAATATTTTTAAACAGCTTAAACCCTTATTAATAACCGCTCACCATAAATTGTAATTGTAATAGAAGTCATTTAAATTCATAATATTCATAACGAAAGACAGGGAAATCCGAGAATAATAACACGGCTGCTGATCAATAATAGTCACTTAACATGTTGTCCAGGAAATTTTTTAATTTTCTCGTTACAATCAATAATGCTTATAAAACCTCGGCATCACAGTACATCAACGCGTACGCTTATTAGGGATACGGATGTTGCGAAAATAATAGAACAGTTATTATGGAGCTGTAGTAGTAACTGTTGCCTAAAATACCTATTACCAAAAAATCCCTGTTATTACATAATAGGCCCACTAAAGTATCCATATCATTTTTCTTAAGAATTCTTTTAAAAAGTATCCGTGTTAGTTTCATGATTCCTGTTCTAAAAAGAATCTGTATTCGTTTCTTAATACCTGTTCTAAAAGCATCCGTATTAGTTTCACGATATATTCTCTGAAAAGTATGCCTATTATTTTTATAAAACCTGTTTTATCGGAAAACTGCAATTGCTCAATAAAAGGCTAGATATGAGATTGAATGTTTAAAAAGTGATAAAAAAGTCAATGTGCTGAAATGTTTAGATTCTTTATAACTTTAAATTTTTATCGGAAAAACAGCTATAAATCAATAGAAGGAGAGATATAAGGCTTCATGTTTAAAAAGTGATAACAAAGTTAGTCTACTGAAATTTTTAGGTTTTTTATGACTCAAACATTCTCTGAAATTTTTAGATACCTAACTATAATATTCGCAATTGGGTTCAGTGTGAAGTTTTCAACGATTGAGCGTTATATTGTCAATGAAATGACATGTCATCATACATTGATACTTATAAACAACGTATTTGGAGAATTTGTTCTCTATATCCACCTGTAGCAAAGAAGTGGCCTGTGGCAAAATATTATCAATATCCTGTCCCCTCATCCAAAAGAATTCATATATTAAATTAAAACAATTATAAAAGATGGAATTATTAGTAAATTATGAGAAATATACTGATTTGGTTCGTTTGTTTAATTAACGTATAGAGAAAAATTACTAAGATGAGAAATACATGTACAGAACAAGCGAAAAATTCCATTAGTGACCGCTATACTGTACAGTATGTAGGGTTATATATATTCACAACAGCGTATGTGCACCCGCAATTTATCATGTGTCAGTTTGAAAACTAGCGCTATGATGATTAGAAGAATAGAATAGATGTAATACATAGGTAGTCATAAAAGAAATTTCGGAAAGTGCACTCTCTCCCCCAATCCACCCGTTGAAGTAGCGCTTTATATAACGAGAAATAGAACGACTTGTATCTAGTTAATCGCCATTTTTAGATAAAAACGGCAATAATTTTCAAAAGGAATGGCAGCTAAACAAGGAAAATAGAACAAACGCAACAATTTCACCCAACTCTGGGGCGGAAAATGAAACGAATCCAACGCTCAACCATTTAACCCAACCCGGGGGAGGAAATAGAACGAATCCAACCCCAAACCACTTTACCCAACCCAGGGGTACGAAATTCTAATCACAATTACCACAATTCTAGTTTAATTCAATGATTGTACTGCCAATTAAAAATTGTGCGTCTCCAAACAATCGCATAAATTCTGAGTTGGAATCATTATTATGGGTTGATAGTAGGCCGTATATGCCCATTGCCATTTGTAGCGCCTGTCAGTAGGGATGTGTTGCACTTCAGCCAAAGACTTTTATAAATAACTTTTATCATTATATATAGACGTTTCTTACAGAGGAGGAGGATATAACATATATATCATTATATATAGCTGAAATTTTAAAATTATTTAGAGTTTAGTCAATTTAAACGAACAAACATTTCAGTGTATCCATGAAATCGTTATTGCGGCCGTTAAAAATTATTTTAATTAAAACAATTCAATGTTATTTCACTTCTAATTGTGCAATAAATTTAAAATTTGGCAGAATTGTTGGGCATTATTAACCCAATGTGGGAAAAGTATCATATTCCCAAAATTGCAAAAATTAGCGATTGTTTTACTCCACTCTTGTTCCATACGGAAAAACAAAATTCGGTCCCGAGGAGAAATGTTTTGAATTAAAGAAGCATTTCTCATGATGATATATCTGTCTGAAAAATGAATGTTTTTTCAAGGTGAGATGATATGCTTGCAGAATGCAAGCACCTTCTACTACTATTATATAAAAATTATAAAACATTAGAAATCTAGAGTTAGCAGCTCAATTATATCATCCTTTAAAAACTTATTGATAAAAACCTTGCCAGAAAAATTTCCGCTTTGCTAATAAATGACTGTTTCCGAAAATTTTACCATGAGGCAAGTTCGCATGGAGGAAAGAGGCGGACTTATAAACCGATGTTCCTGAAATAATAATAATATTAAAAAAAACTCGTATTTCATGAATGTTGAGCTATCTACCATCTAGTGGCATTTATGTAAACTCGCAGCGGTCTTGTAGTAGATATTATCCATACCGGGAGGTGGCACTACAATGTATGGGTAGATAGGCTGTTATTTTGACACAGGTATTTCTTTAGACACGGAACATATAGAACAGGTATAAGAAATAACACATTTGCCCATTCCTTACGTTAACCTTCCAGCGGGTGCGCCAACATTCGTCGCACCTAGGGATGCTTATCGAAAGAAAGTATCGATACTTGGTATTGGTATCGGAATCGTTTCAAAATATCGATATTGTGCTTCATATCGGAAGAGAGTATCGATACTTTCAAATATCGGTGTCATATGGATATTGGCGGTTGCTTGTCGTTTTATTGGTTTCTATTATCCACAATAATGTCGAGAACTTTTACATCAGAAAAACATTTGGGCAAAATAAACTCGAAATTTAAATTACGAAACAAATGCATTGAATTGTAACGAATGAAAACTGAAATATGAAAAAGTCTATAAAGATAAGGCAAGTATCAGGTATTAAATATGTCAAATTTAACGGAGAAATAAAAAAAAATTAACTGATAAATAATTAACGGAAATATGAAATTAATGGAACCAATCTTCCTTCGTGCAGCAGTTGAGAAACATCAGTTTGGACGAGCGCTTCCCCAAAAGTGTTTGTTGAAAACAGCCTCTCCGCAGGTACTGACGTGGCCATCACTGTCAGATATTTCATGGCCAGCTTGTAGAGCCCTGGGAAAACTTCTCAAATCCTCCCACTGATCTAATGGATTAGAGGATAAGTTGGCTAATGGGTTTCTGAGGATGGCAGAGAGCTCATCGCCAACTACTGATTTGGAACAACTGTCAGTTCTTCGCCTCTTCTGGCCCTGAACAAGGTGTTTATGATGACTCCAGAAATCAAACTGCTCTTGGTTCATTGACTGCTCGACGTCTGAATCACTCTAAGAACCAAGAACCTGCTGCCACTGATTGCCTAAAATGGATATTTTTGAAACGGGGATCAAGTAGTGTAGCAACTGAGACGATTGTGTTTTGCTCAATCGAGCCAAATCTTCTTATGAACTCTTGCTGCATACTTTGTTGGATTTCTGTTTGTTTTGCTCGGTATAATAGTTGAGCATTGATACCTGCAATATCCAGAAATCGGAAAAACAAAGCCAGGTGCCATCTTCTTGTTATGCATGCAACTGTGTAATTATTGCATATTTGATGAACACAATCAACACCACATTTAGCTGCATTATAATCTAAAATTATGTGCAGTATTTTTGTTTCATTGTCAATGGATTCAGTTTCCTGCATTGTTGAAAGTAGTAAAACGGCTTTATTTCTCTTTGGTACATGAGAAACCAGAGTCATATTCTTCTGAATTCCAAATAAGGACAACTGTACAGCTCTGTTTTTATCTGGCAAAAATTCGGAAGGAATCGGCACTTTATTTTTTTTAGCATACCTATCATTGTCACTTTTTTCTGGAGAAGATATTCTGCCAGAGGAAAACTGGTATACCAATTATCTGTTGTCATATTTCTGTTGGAATTTTCAATTGGTTTTATCAGTCTCTTAACTATATCCATAGCTGAATTTGACACTGCATAAGATCCTTGCTTGCCTCAGTAAACTTCTAAGTTACCTATGTAAAAAGTTTTTGCATCACAATGCATGAATTTTAATGCTGTACTTGGCCGGTTTCTTGGCATATATTGGACAAAATCACAACAGCCCCTAAACTGATGTAATATTTCATCAATTGTGACAAAGTCACTGAGATTATAACTGTTTACAATTTTCTATAAATTTACTCATTACTGACCGGATAGCTGCTAATTGTCACTTTTTTGTCTGACGAACCTAGTTGACTTGTCATCAAATTTCACACTGTGCAATAAAAACAAAAATCTTTTGTAACTCATTTAGGCTCTAAAAATTGGCATTCCTGTGCCATCTGCATTCCATAATTCAGTTACATTTGTATGATGACCTTTTTTAGTACCAATTAGGAAGAGGATTTCTAGCAGTGCAAGAATTTCACTTTCTGTTGTATTTATGCAATCTCTTTCTCCGATATTGAACATTATCGCATTTCCCTTGAATGAACATGTTAGTATATCTATGAATTTCATCTATCACTTCAGAGTCAATAATTTTACGAAAAGTAGTTTCACTCGTGACATCTCTAGCTACAGGTTTTGGTCCAGGTAGAATTTTCACCAAATTTTTAGTTTTAGAGGATTTACTAAAGTCTTTTTTACTCCATTTAGTGATTTTATCCTTCGTGATGTAGAAGTTGTCTTCATGTTCGCTACCTTCATCTTCTGAATCATCAGAAGATAGTTCCTGTTCTGATTCACTGTTATGCTCACTTGTTGTTATTATTTCATCTTCATTTGAATCCCATCCATTTTCAATGCGCTTCTCCTTCTCTTCGTCAGATAGTTCCTGAAGTACTTGAGCGTAATCTTCCTCTGCAACATACTCATATGTTTTAGACCTATAAGTAAAAATCAGGGGAGGAAACTCTGTGTCACAATTTCTAATGCGTTGACGTTTTTTGAAAATTTTAATAAAAAGGAATAATAAATATGAAATATATTAGTAAATATACAGGTCTGTTACATTAGAGATTTTGGTGAAAATAACACTTACATGATCAGACGCATGATGGATGAAGTGCAACGTTTGGGAGCTTTCAGAATTTCAAGAGTTCCGGCGAAATATATGTAGTGGAAAACTAACGAACAGCTTCACCTGCACAAAGCCAGTATGCTACCGAAGGAATATGCAGGAGAATGACTCACTATCCCCATCACTAGTAAGGGAATTCTTGGGAAACCCTTGACTCTTGTTTCAAGGTAAATAATACTTACACGACCAGGCACGTGATGTATAGACTGCAATGTTTGGTAGCTATCATTCAAGGGTAGTTATCTATCAAGGGTTTCTGAGAGTTACAAGTGGCATAAAGTAATCAAAATCAGCATCACCACAAAGTAAATATACTACTGGAGGAATACATAGAAAGATGACTCATCATCCCAAATACTAGGAAGGAATTTCTTGAAAAAACATTGACTTTTGCACTTTG
Source organism: Tanypteryx hageni (assembly GCA_028673005.1). Classification (NCBI taxonomy): domain Eukaryota; kingdom Metazoa; phylum Arthropoda; class Insecta; order Odonata; family Petaluridae; genus Tanypteryx; species Tanypteryx hageni. The sequence goes on from CM054120.1 coordinate 43,559,338, forward strand.
TGCCACAGCGTGCTCGCTCGAAGGTTAAGGGATGGTAAAAATTTATAACCAGGGTGCCGAACCGAACCTGAACCGAAAACCCGCTCCTAACCACTCAATTTTTAACTACAGACTCGAGAATACTTGGTCCTAGCTGGCCTTTTTCCACATCCTCTTTTTCATATACCTAATTCAATATTATGTGCTTCTTTGTCATACAGCACCACGGTCATGCTGAATAGAGTGAGGGGATTCCCAGCATGTTACTCTCGTAAATAAGAAAGATTACAGAAATATAACATTGTAAACAAAAAAGATATATGAAATATAAAAAAAGAACTAAATTTTCTTACAGTTAAAATTAAATCATGGCTATAATTGCACCCCTCGCATCATTTGTCGCGCCCCCAAATGGGGGCACACCCCCTAGTTTGTGCACCCCTGCTCTAGGGTAATCCCCACCCGGAGGCCCGATTGAGAGACTACTTTATTTCCAGAAAAGGTGTACCTCAGAGAGATTCACCGAGGTATTTGCAGATTTTTAGCCCTATCATGGGAAATATAATGAGGTAGTTTCCCCTTGCTTTCCTCATCGCAGTTTCACAAGAGTGATTATCCTCCTATAGCTGTTCAGATCCACATGATCACCACCTACAGAGGTGGTGTGCAAGCTGCTAGCTACCCTTGCACAGGAGGATGTAAAACCCCAAGACTGCTTCTTAGTCTGACTTTTCCCCTCAGACCTTTCTTGCTTGTGTGGCCCTACCTGGAGAATTATCTCCTACGGGCATAGCTCTTTGGTTCATAAGAGTACACAAACCCTCCCATTTTGATAAGTTTATGCAGTCAGTAGGGAGGGAATTGATTATTACTAGTCATAAATGTAAATATTTTTATTTCACAGCTTATGTAATGATATGGAATTTTATATACCATTGTAAGGCCAAGTAAATGAAGTTCATGATTATTATTTTAAAATAATTATTAATTATGACTGTAAAAGTTCAAAAATATTCTTTATGATGGCAAATGAAAAATAATTTTCTAATAACATTTGCTTTGCAACATGTTATAATAAAGTGAGATATACAAAATGTTTCTGATATATCAGATAAAATATCAGTACATTACATTACCTTGTTATATTCATAAAAGTATTTAATTACGAAACCTTAGCCGCAGAGCCAGCTTTAGGTATTATGGCACCCCGATGCGAAGTTTATTAGAATCGCCTCCTTTTTCCTCAAATAAGAAAATAAAATAATATTTTCATGTGAATTACATTGATATACAACCTATAATTTATTTGTTTTTATAAAAAATACTGGAGTATAAAAATATATAGAATAATAAAGTTTAAAAATCGAAAATCAGTTAAAATATACATTACTTTATATCTACACATATGTGTTTGGCATATAAAGAACTTTTCCATACATACATACATAAAAATACAAAAACATAAATGAGGACATTCAACCAGATTAATGTCCTCAAAGTTGAATTTTATTTGCTTTCAGACTAGAAAACTCATCGATTAATTTATCATTGTTTAACTTCTCACATATATCATTTTCTATAGCTATCATAGATAGTCCTACAAGATGCTCTTGTGACATGCTTGACAGTAATTAACTTTTTATTATTTTTAGTCTAGAAAAAGACCTTTCACTGCTCACCACTGATATGGGTAAGGTTAATAAAATTCTCAAGGAAACAATTAAATTTGCAAAGATAGATTCCAAGTTATTTGAATACATGTATTCTAGTATGCTAACAGGATCTTTGTAATTTTCTAGATCAATAAAATCCTTTAACGTTTTCATTTCGTCAAAGAGTTCTGTTGCTCATCAGGAAGAATTCTTTCCAAATCTATACACTTTTTATTAATAGTTCATTACGCATTTTTTTCAGTTTGCTGACATCATAGAGAAAATTAAATGCATCACTGTGATTTTGTAAAAGTTCATACCTTTGTTGTAACAAATTAGTAACAGAATACAAAATTGCACTAAAATTTTATTCTAATCTTATGCTCAGCGCTCCTTGGTGATTCATCTGCAGTTTCGTAATTGAAAAGCCTTTTACTTTCTCATATACGTAGTATATTGAGAAAGTATTGTAATCGTGAAAAAATTCGACTTAGAGATTTTGATGGAAATACACATTTTAGGTGTCCCTGAGTCCATAAAAGTGGTTTTTGCCATGCTGTCTGTCTGTTCGCTGTTCTAGGGCCCAAATGCATACATAAAATCAAATGATATATCATATTTGTGCAATATATCATATTTTGCAGACCCTTTTTCATAAATATTATATTGCACAAAAATAAATGGTGGTTAATTCTTGGCGATTTTTAGAAAATTTGATTTACTCAAAAATGGCTGCAGAATAAGCTACCTTACCTAAGCACTATGATGTCATGCCTCCGCTGCTATCCACTGAAAATCTTATTACAGCCTAAACAGCTAAACTAAATCGAATGATATATCATATTTGTGGATAATATCATTCATAATAGACAGTCTGAAGAGATGAATGATATTGTGCAACAATTAAGGGTACTTTATTCTAGGACATTATAAAACAAAATCTGATTTACTCAAAAGTGGTTATAAGGATTTTGATTAAAATCCATGCAATCGTACAGCTTGATGTCACAAATAATACTAAGTCCCAAGTCCCAAAAATTACTAAATATCGACCAGTGGCATTAAAATATACGCTCAACTACGATTAAATTTGATTTATAAGCATTTTTATTCTGTAAGCATATACAGTCGACCAAACGTATATGAGAAAGTGTGCAATGTATATTGCTCCGTTTATTTTTCTTACATTTCTGTGCTTCGGTTTTCATTTTACACTTGGGAGAAACTTCTAATATTATAGACAATTCCTTTGCTTCTTCATGTAAATTCTGAAATCCCTCATCTGCGCGATATTCCTTTATAAAAAATATTAATATTTTAATGGATTCTAAGGAACACACAATATTCTGGTTGACACTTTGGAGCAATTTGCTTACTATGTTGACTGTAAAATATTATGCCACAGCACTAATTAGCATAAAAATTGATATTCCTGAATTTTAGAAACTAGAACCTGTACCTCATATTTGGTAACATCATCTCTTTCTGCATCCTCGCTTATTTCAAGTAATGCGTCATATACCTCCTATCTGATGCCGCAACGGTCGAACTGCATCTATCATAGATTCCCACCTAGTGTTGGAAAGAGGTTTCATTGTCAACTTTGAGTGTTTTTAAAAAATATCCTGATGCTTTGCTGAGGCGCAAAAGAAATTATATAATTCTTGAATTGTTCTGAAAACTTATAGTCTCGGAATTAATTTTACTGAGACATTGATCACTAAATTTAAATTGTGTGCTGAACTTGAAACAAAAAATGCTCTGGAATTGATATCAAGAATATGCTTTTGCATGCCGATTTTTCTGCCTCACATATTAGCTCCGTTATAGTATCCCTGACCACGCAACTGTTTTACATCTAAGTTAAAACTTTGCAGATTTTGAGTTAAATATTTCAATAATACTTCTCCGGTTGTGTTGGAAACTTCAACAAAATCCAAGAAATGTTCCTCTATGCCAGTGGTTCTCAAACATTCAATTGTTGCAGCCCCCTTGAATATCATTTGAATTGAAAATGGTCAAAATAAGAAATGTTATATAAAATTTCTTTATGTTATATAACAATTAATAACTTTTATCACATCGTTTTTTCTAATATTCCCTCATAAAATTGTGTTATTCATGAAAACTTTATTTTTCGACTCTTTACCTTCCATCCAAAATAATTTTGCGGGCCCCTGGGGGGCCACGGCCCACAGTTTGAGAAACACTGCTCTACGCTAACAAAACTAAGAGAATCAGATGTTGCTTTAGAGCAGTGGTCTTCAACCTTTTTTGAGTCATTGCCCACTTTTACCACTTGTTGTCCTTCAAAATAAGTTCACTGCCCACCCAGTGGCGTAGTGAGGGTTTCTGGCGCCTGAGGACAAAGAATAATTTTGCGCCCCCAGTAGCAAAGTGATTTACGCTGGGCAAATCGCACCTCGACCCGAGGGGTGCTAATTTGATATTTTTGTGCCCCCCTGAACTCGGCGCCCGTGGGCAACTTCACCCCCCTTCACTACACCACTGTGAACAATTACCATGTCAACTTAACAATAAGGTTTTTAATAAAATAAATGTTTAAAAAGACATCAAATTTAATTATGTTTATTAATCCCAAAACAATAATAAGCATTTGGTATACATTTCAATATGTACTTTGTGCTTGGTGCCTACAAACCAGGGAATCAATGTCTGGCTTCAAGTCTGTAAGGGGCATTCGAAGATCTCCTCTTTCTGTTATTTGTAAGCAGTTTCTTTTTTTGGACAGGAGATTGTTGACTGCACTGAATCCCTTCTTGACTAGATATGAAGTTGGGAAAGCTAACAAGGGCAACGATATTTTCTTCCACAAGCGTGGATACAGAGAGGGCATTATCTTGTTCTGCCAAAGTTGTACATATCCACCTTGGTTGAAATTGGCTTTACACTCATCATCATGAATTAATTCTATTATTTCCTCTTTGTATTCAATATCCACATCACACACATTTGTGAAGAATGGAGTCACCATCCAGGCTTCCACTTTCAGTCTATTACATCGCAAAAACGAGTCATCATATTAATTCTAATGGCAGAAAAGTGATCTGCAAACTTGTCTATGTCTTCAACTGTAAGATCATCTTTGATGTTGTGTAATTCTGGAAACTGGTAATATTCTTTTTTCAGGATGTTTTTTCTGAATAAATCCAATTTGTCAATGAATACCGAAATAACATTTTTGCAATCAATGAGTGTCACTTGCTTTCCTTGAAGTCATAAGTTAACTTCATTAAATTTTTTAAATATTCCAGCCAAGTACCGACTTTAAATCATTGCAAATGCCAATTTTGTTTTCATTAAGGTAAAATACCAACATGCTATCGTATAATTCTACAAAACGTGTCAAACAATTCCCTTTCGAGAACCAACAAACTTCAGTATGTAGCAACAAGCTAGCAAACTGCTCTTCATTATCTTGGCATAGCTGGTGAAAAATTCAATCATACTTGGATTTAGATTTAATCATATTTATTGCATTTATCACAATTTTAAGTGAAGCATGTAAGCTTGGGCTTAAGCTTTTGGCAACAAGATGTCGGTGAATTACACAATGGATACTGAAAACTTTGGGTACTTCTTTTTTTTTTAAATACAGTAAATCCTCGGTAGTGACCTACCATAGCTGGTGCTCCATCAGTTGCGCAGGCAACAAGGTTTGTCAATGGAATATTGTGTTTTTCGAAATATGCCATTAATGTTGAAAAAATTGATTCCCCTTTCGTGAGGATTATAAGTTTTTCTGCAAACAACATCTCTTCTCGCAATATAAAATTATCATCGAAATATTTTACATATGCCATGAGCAAAGCAGTGTTGTCCATAATTGTGGACTCATCCAACTGCAAGGAAAATTGTCTTGTTTGCATCAGTTTCGTTAGCTGTTTCTCCACATCATCTGCCATCTCATCAATGCACCTCTGTATGGTTGTATCACTAATTGGTATGACTTTCAAAATTTCTGTTGGATCTTGATGGATTACTGTGGTGATAGCTTCCTGCAAAGATGGCATTATTAATGTTAAACCGATGTTATGTGGTTTACCACTCTTAGCAATTAGCTCAGGTGTGTGGTAAGACACAATAAGTCCATCTTTACTCTTTTCATCGCTTTTTTTAAATATTGTAGCGATTGTTGTACGTTTAGAAAAAAATTCGTGATGTTTTCTCAAGTATTCCAATGGCTTATCCTTTTCATCTGGGTGTTTTGCATGAAGATGATCGTGAAGCCATGGTTTCATTGCTTCATTTTAAAATATTTGTTGACAAAGTAAGCACATAGGCAAATGCTTGTTCGTAGGGGACTCGATGAACCCAAATGCCAAGTACTCTAATGAATACTGACGACAGCACTTTTTCTTTGGAGCCATAGCTTTTTACTTAGGGGTAATTTCTGTATCAGAAGTAATTAAACATCTTAAAAAACCTGTAAAGGAGTTACACACAGGGGTGTGCTGGAGCCGGCTCGCGCGAGCCGGCTGTTAAATTTTCAAGAATTTTGTGAGCCGGTTGTTAAACACAGCAATGATTATAAACATAAGGTATGAAAAAATACAATTGAATAAATTATATTAAAACAAATGTATTAAAAACTCAAAACTCATCAATTTTACTACAATTTACTATTATCTACCCAGATGGCACGAAAATTTTCGAATCCTGCGACAAGGATTGACAATTTGGATACGATGCATCCCATAGTAAATGGGTGAGATGGATGGAATCGCATACACAAGAAGAAATCGTGTTCTCGGCTCAACATTTTCTCCATATTTCAGGAAAACGAGACGCTGCAGCATTGATGAAAGAAGTCACTCAAACAACTCCTCGTCGAACTATAAATGTTAAAAAAGCTTATAAATCATAGACATTACTTCCCACACTATGCACTGGAGAAGAAGCGCTGGCGCTTCTTGTTGAGAACCACCTGACAAAGTTGCAGTACATTAACATTAGGAAAGGTGCAATTTCTTTACGTGTCTTATTATTAATTTTGTCAGTCTTCCCCCTTCCCAATACAAAGTAATGTCCTCCAGCTTTCAACGCACGAGTAAAAGTACTTCGGGACTTGGTTATCTTCTCACCTTCTAAACTCACACATTGTAACCAACTCATGATTTTCCTGTCAAGAAACAGTGCAATTTGTCATACAATTGCATCGGAGTTCATAGATAAAATGATACATTAAACCAAATGTTCAGAAATGCACACGAAATATTTTTTCCGACTACATTCGGCTTTTTGCCCACAGAACGAACTGTTTTGAGGGGCATTTGAGCGATAAGCTTGTATATGGAAACTGAGTAAATCAGTGTTTTTGTAAGTGAGGTTCCAGTAAGTTGCAATGCTTTTCTGGAAAAGTGTTGTCATGATATCTTGATTTCTTCATATAACGGAAGTTATGGGTGTAAGCTGAAAAATAAGGTGTTTTAGCTCAAAATTTCCGTTATTTTTTAAATTATACATAGAAATCATTAACAGAAGTTTTGACGTTAGAATGTTGAACAATAATAAAAATTTTGCTTATTCGTTAAGAATTATTTGTTAAAATTAACATAATTAAAATTATAAGTCGTACTTTTAATTTACAAAATGCTACTGTATTAATCGCATCAAAATATTGAAATTAGTCATAAATAATTTTTCAGATCCTGATACCAAAAATGTCAAAACGACAGAGTAATCTATTAAAATTTTTAAATGTGAAGACGGTGAAAACAGGCACAGAATATAATGATAGCAACGAAAATCATTGTGGAGCGTCGAAGCCAATGGAACCAAATTTCGAACCAGTTGAACGACCAGTCAGTGAAGAAAAACCATCATGTTCGTCAATGAAAGAAATTGATAATCTTGCCCTCCCGGATTGTTGGTACGAAAAACAAACAAGTGTGTTTATAGAACAGTACAAATGGCTCCAAGTAAAGGAAGGCAAATTAGGATGTAAGAATTCTTCAACTGTTCAGCATTTAGGAGTGACAGCAGAAAATCACGTCCATCTGTTGAAGGAATGGAGCGCATATTTAGTAAACTCAAATGGCAGTAATAAAAGTACTAGGCAAGCTTCTCTAAAAAATTAGGGAGCACGAAGTTTCTAAAGCCCATATTAAAATTCAAGATTTGTTAAAAGAATCGGCTAATGACTCAATTTGTTATTTAGTACACAAACTGAATAATGAAAATATTGATGCTACCATAAAAATTTTTAATACTGTTTACAGTTTGGTAAAACGTAACAGGCCTTTATCCGATATTGAGGCGGCATTAGAATTTCAAAACAAAAATGGCGTAGATATAGGCAATTGTTTGCATTCACGATACAGTGCAATAAGAATAGCAACACATATCGCAAAAGAAATTAAAATGAACATATTTAAGAATATTATAGAAGAGAATGCCAAAATATGTATCATAATTGACGAAGCATCTACAATTTCGAAAAAAAGCACTCTAGTGATTTATCTCCAGTGCGCAGTTCAATCCGTTTCCGCACCAGTAATGTTATTTGTCACTTTAAAAGAATTGGTGTCAACCACAGCTGAGTGTATTTTTAATACATTACTTTCTACTTTAAATGAGTGTGGATTTAACAACGAATACTTGAAAGCTTATTTAATCGCATTTTGTTCTGATGGTGCTAATACAATGTTGGTAAGAAAGTCTGGAGTAGCTACTAAGTTGTTAGAAGATTTTCCTAAAATCGTTATTTGGCACTGTTTAAATCATCGATTGCAATTATCACTCGACGATTCAATATCCGAAATAAAACAAATTAATCATTTTAAAATATTTTTAGATAGAATTTATAGTATTTATCACAATCTAATAAAAATCAAACCGAGCTAGAAACTGTAGCTAAAGAAATTGAAATTGACATCATTAAAATTGGTCAGGTACTGGGACCAAGATTGGCGGCATGCAGTTTACGAGCTGCTACTGCTGTATGGCGCACATATTCTGCGTTATATATGCATTTTTCTCGTTCTTCTTCTTATTCTGGTCTGGCAAAGAGGTTAGCTAACATTCATTTCTTGCAAGACCTTGCTTTAATGACTGACATTCTTGAAGAATTTTCATTACTTTCAACTGCACTGCAGTCAAGATCAACTAACATTCAGAAAGCGCAAAAATTAATCAAACGCGCCATAAGAGCTTTGGAAAATTTAAAGGTTTGTACTGGAAAGCATGAATCTCAAGTTGAAGATTTAATTAAGTCAGATAAGTTTAAAGATATCTCATTTAATAAAAATAATAAATTCAATGCTCTTCCTAGAAATATGTTATTAGAAAATATAATTCAACACATGAATTTCCGTCTTTTATCAGACAGAAACAATGATGAAAGCATTTATAACTATTTAGATTTATTAGAACCATCTACTTGGCCTTATGAAGAACTAACTTCACCATGGATAGCTGGTGAAAAAATTGCATCATTTAAATAAAATTTTAAAATATTAAATTGATATGAATGATTTTCGGGATTTTGTAGATAATAATCTAGAATCACGCAATGTTTCAATTCCTGCAACTATACAAAAAGCTAAAAGATAGCACTATTGCAATCAGTACTGCTGAAGCTGAAAGATGCTTCAGTTTAATGAACATAATTTGCACGAGGGTGAGAAATAGTTTGACAGTAGATCACATATCGGAATTAAATGACGGTAAATTTATTGGGATGCAACTCCATTTGTCAAATCATGGATGAATCGCGACCATAGATTGGCTACAGATACAAGAGTTCGGCAAAAATCAACAAAAGCATTCTGCGAGAATCAATTGGCTATATGGAATTGACAATAAAGAATATTGAATATTTTACTATTGTTTGAAAATTTTGTGCTCCACTTTGTTGTAAATCAGTACAATTTATAAAAAACTTATGTACCTATTTGTGGGGTTACCAGACATCCGGTTTTTCCCGGATATGTCCTCTTTTTTGGGTGTCCGGGGACGTCCCGGTGGGATTTTAACACCTGTCCGGAATTTGATTATTTCCTTCTATTGTACGTTTTACATGTTATTTTTGAGAAATATTTTTAGAATTAGTAGTAACAATCAAGAATTCGTCCACACAATTTGGGTCGGTATTGCAGTTTATGATTTTAACGTTTTATCCCTAATTATATCGTGAGATGTTAAATATCATTTTTGATGCTTTACTCGATCATTTTGCTTTAAATTTATAAATAAGTCATTCCGCAAACTACAATAATAATAAAATGTGTCATATTATTATTCTTTAATAATCAGTTTAACTTTTATTTCAAAGTTAATTGGTAAACTTTGGTTTAGAGCTTATATTTTTGTATATAGGTATTATTCAGGATATGTATAAAATGTTGTATATTCATATATATTGTGGCATGCACATCGACTGATATCAAATCAGAAGGGCCGGTTACACAAAGGTAATAATCGAAATAATGATTAACACATATGCAATAAGTTGGACTGTATAATTAACGTAGTCTAAAGGTTCTACACACACAAAACACAAGCACCGTAGTCCGCAACTCGTCGTCAGTTTTCTCCGTCCCAGGTTGAAGATTCTTATGTTCCGAACGCCATTTTCTTCTCTGCTGAAGTGATGTTAGGTAATCCATGGACCACCTCTTCCATAACTGCTGCGTCACCTGTTGAATATTCTGCCAGCTGGAAAGATGCTTCAGCGACACAGACTAGGCTCAGGGAAGGAGGTTAAAGGACCACCAATGAGGAAATGACCAGGGGTAAGATAACTCGGATCATTAGGGTCGTCGGATAAGACTGTAATAGGTCTGGAGTTTAAGCAGGCTTCTATTTGTGTGAGAAGGGTTGACTGCTCCTCGAAAGTAAAAATGGATGTTCCCGTTACTCGTTTTAAATGATACTTCATTGATCGCACCCCAGATTCCCATAATTCTCCAAAGTGTGGAGAACTGGGGGGAATAAAATGCCATTTGATTTCTCGTTTATAATCTGCTTGCTGGGCTATCTTCAGGCAGATGTTAAGTGCTAGCCGTAAGTCGGACATCGTCAAAGTGCCTCCTCGTTTATTGCCTGGGTACTTGGCATTGTGATAGAATCTCAGGCAATATGCAACTAATCTCTGAAGTCGGAAAAGCGATGAATATCTATTAGTTATGTCATCTATGACTGGTTGAGTTGCCATTGCTGTAAGTGCTGATGCCCGTTGCCCTGGTGCCTCCTCGAATTGCATGTTGCAGTCTGTAGTCGGCCACTGTAATTCACACTGACTTAGCCAGGCAGGGCCTTGCCAACATAAGGTAAGGTTACACAGGGTTGAAGGGTCAGAGCCACGAGAAATCAGGTCTGCTGGATTTTCTTCGGAGGCCTCCTTTGATTTTGAACACAGTAATTTTGTTACTACCTCCCCATGTTGAGACACTGAGCGCAGGTATAAACAAGCACCATAAGCTCTTTCACTTGCATCTGAAAACCAATGTAACTGTATGTCTAACAGGATTCCTTTGGCTAACACACGTCGTTCGATTGGAATGTTCTTAACTTCAGGGAGAAGTGAACACAGTTTCTTCCAGTCTGCTAATAACTCAGTTGTAAGACCTTCATCCCATTGTAGATTACACTGCCATAATTGCTGTAGAAACATTTCATATAAAATAACAATGGGACTTACTAGCCCAAGCGGGTCAAAAATAGATGCAATCACAGAAGACACTGTACGTTTAGTGACAGGTGAGTTTGACTGATCCCTTAACAATGTCGAGGATGATGATGGTGTCTTGATAGCAATTGAAAACATGTCTTGCGTTGAAACCCATAATAACCCAAGTGTTTTGACTTCATTAATGCTGTCAAAACGTCTTGGCAGTTCCGTTTCTCTGCATCCTGGTGGGATGGCTTCCAGAATGGCAGATTGATTAGAGCAAAACTTTCTCAACTGAAAGCCACCGGTACTGAGTAGATCTATCAATTCCTGTTGCAATTGAAGTGCTTCCTTGCAGTTGTTTGCCCCGCAGAGCACATCATCGATGTAAAAGTCTCTTCGCAATACTTCAGCAGCGTGAGGGTATCTGACTGCTTCTTCCTCAGCTAACTGCTGGAGACATTTCGTTGCAAGAAACGGAGCTGACGCCGTAAAATATGTGAGTGTGGTGAGCTCATAGATGTTCACTGGATCTGTAGATGATCTTCTCCAGAGAATGTGCTGGAGTCCGGTATCGTCAGCATGCACCTGGACCTGTCTATACATTTTAGCGATGTCTGCTGTAAACACCACTTCATGAGTTCTAAATCGTAGAACTATGGAACTCAGATCTTGTTGTAATGTGGCTCCAATTAACAGCGTATCATTGAGGGATGTTCCTGTAGTCGTCTTGGCGGAAGCATCAAAAACTACCCTCGTCTTGGTGGTGGAGCTAGCTTCTTTGATCACTGCATGGTGGGGCAAGTAAAACAATTCCCTCTGGTTGTTGGTTGCATTGTCATCTAGCCTTTTCATATGGCCAAGCTCTTCATACTCTTGAAGAAAGGCATTGTAAGTCTGATGCAAACGTGGCTGTCTGTGTAGTCGGCGTTCCAATTGTTGTAGTCATGTGCTTGCCTGTTGATATGAGTCACCTAAATGTCCTACTCCCTGGCGGTGAGGCAATCGAACAATGAACCTGCCCGTAGAGTCTCTTCTGGTGTGTTCCTTGAAATGTTGCTAACATAACTCTTCCTCCCTAGTAGGTAATGGTTGAACCAGTTCCTCGATTTCCCAAAAACGTTGAAGTTGCTTATCCAATACGTTGTCTCTCCTAGTAGGGAATGATCGCTGTGAAGCATATCCTGAGGTCTGGCAGGGAAGCCTTCTGGCTAGTATGTATCCAAACGTGGTATCTTGCAGAATTGGTTAGTTGCCAGTTCTGGTTCTTTGATCAGGGCATAAGAGCTGAAGGTAGAACTCCGCACCTATTAGAAGATCTATCTTGCTTGGCTCATTGAACTTGTCGTCGGCTAACACAATATCTGAAAGTATACCCCAATCCTTGTAAGCAATGAAAGTTGAGGGAACATTGTCTGTTATCTTCTGAAGAATGGAACAATTGAGGTTGACATTGAAGTCATTTGTTCTTGAATGGACACCTACATTAACACTGTGCGTGGTGCCTGCAGTCACATCCCCGATGCCTTGTATCGGAATTACGTCTCGAATTTTCTTTAAATTGAGTAGTCTAACCATCTCGTCAGTAATGAAGTTGCTTTGTGAGCAACTATCGAGAAGAGCGTGGCATTGATGAAGTCTACCTAATGAGTCCTCCACATTTACAATAACTGTCGACAATAACACCTGCATAATCAGTCATGGTTTTAAGGCACAGTAACTCCCCAATGTCCTTGACTCGTTCTCTAATTGGTTGGGGCTGACATTCCTGGAGTGGTCACTAGTTGAGCCACATTGTAAGTCTGGTCGTTCATTCCTGTCAGGCAATTTTGTTGGCACTAGTCTCTCAAAATGAAGCAGCGTATTGTGTTTCCTATCACACTTCCGACAGTTGCCTGATTGGCAATCCTTAACGCTATGAAAAGCCTTTAGACAGTTAAAGCATAATTTGTTTTGTTTAACACACTCTATTTGTTGTTGTACACTAGCATTAGCAAAGGTTAAACATTTCTGCAACCCATGATTTTGTTCACAATATGGGCACAATGTACTAGTGCTCGTCGTCATAAAGGAACTAGATGACCTCTTGTTCAATTTGAATTTGGATTCCACTGGTTTGTATATATTGCTGCCGCTAGCCTTAACTGGTTGACTGGGTTGCAATAATTCTAACGTTTGACATTTTTGTTCTAGGAATTTAATAAACTCCTCTAATTTGGGAAAGTCATGTAACACTGATGTAGTCTCCCACTCCTTTCTGATAGAAGGGCCCAAATGGTCTAGAGTCAATTGCATAAGCATTATTTCATGCAATGGTGTTTCTAGGCTTAAAGCTTCAACTGCGTTTAAATTGCTTGATAAATGATTTCAAACATGTCTCTGAACTGTATCCATTGTGTATAACACCCAGAAAATTGAGGTAATTGTACTGTGGGAAGTTTCACACTGTTATTATGAACCGGTGTGTTCGCACTTCCTACTCTACTATTTTCACTGGGAAGTGACCTATTGTCAGCTTCTTCTAGAAGAGTATTAATTTTTGCTTTCAAATCCCAAAAATAATTCTCGAAAAGGTCTCTGTCAGCAGCATGGTCTTCCTCGTCGTCATAAATTTCTAACTTATTCTGAACCTCGTCATATCTCTCCCAGATGTTTGTCAAAGGCTCAGCTCTAGCACGTATAAGATTTAAATTTAAACCTGGCTGAAACTGCTCTACGTAAGTTATAATTCGTGTTAAACTACTCTTAGCTAAACCTCGTTGTTTAATGAGTAACTTTCTCTCGCTTGATTCCATGATTACATAACATATACAATGTAAGGCACGGTAAATATGTACGGGAAAGGATAAGAGCGGTCAAAGTCTGTCTGACCTGGATGATACGTAGACAATGTTGAATTTGGAACAAAGTGGGATGAATCTGCTGGGCGCCGTCTGGTCTGGACTGGAAACCACGGTCGGCGTCAGGCAGCTCTTACGTCATCCACCCCGCGCAGCTGGTAGCCTGGTAACACTCACGGAGCCGGCGTGCCTTATGATCTTGAACGCACCTTTCGCCCGATAACTCGTCTTTCTTGAGCCAACGCACACGAGTTTTATATCAAAGATTTCTCAAAACTAGATGCTTGAAACTAATACTAAATATTAATTTAGCACGAAGATCCGGCCCGAAGGACGAAAATGTGGCATGCACATCGACTGATATCAAATCAGAAGGGCCGGTTACACAAAGGTTATAATCGAAATAATGATTAACACGTATGCAACAAAGTGGACTGTATAATTAACGTAGTCTAAAGGTTCTACACACACAAAACACAAGCACCGTAGTCCGCAACTCGTCGTCAGTTTTCTCCGTCCTCTTTCTCGAGCGTCTCAGCACACACACCATCGTCTCTCTCGAGCATCTCAAATCACACTGTCGTCTCTGCCGTGCATAAAGCCTTCGAAGCTTCGCTTCACCCAAACAAAAGAGTTTTATAAACCGCAACATATATAATTTACATATTTAGTCTGCACCGTCAGAATTATTATGTTTCGGATAAAAAGTCATAATAACGCATGAAATTTTAAGTATTGATATGGTGGTGATTTCCGGGAATCTGCCGTGTTGATCCATTTCCTGGACAATATTTCGCCGGAAATCACCACCATATCAACAGCACGCCGTGGAAGCCTTCGTACTAATTTTAAGTATTATTGCGTCGATACGAGCGAGCCGGTTTTAAGTATTTGGCAGCACACCGCTGGTTACAAACGAAATCAACAGATGTTATGACGGTACGAACACACGAATAATGCAAGATGACATGCATAAAGAACACAGCCATAAAGCAATATCACTTGATTTAAATAAAACTTTGATAGAACACAACAAAGTTATCACAGTTAACGTTTGTGCAGTAATAGTAATGCAAGAGGAGCTACGATTGTATTGCTCTCTTTCGGAAAGGTAAAGAAAACAATAGCCTAATAACCGCCCCAGATAAATTCTGTCTGCCAACTGACTGTTAAATAGCAGACATGAAGTATTAAAGACTTAAGGCAGGGGTGCCCAAACTTTTTTATGTCATGGACTACTTTCAATCAGAATATATTTTGTGGGCTACTCGTTCTTTTAACATAAACAGGGTGTTTAAAGTAAAAGTTAGACACAGTCACAGTAAGGAAACTATCAATTCTTTCCGAATTAAGAAAAAATATGAATAATTTACTTGCGTAAATCGTGCACTTTTTTGCTGAAACAAGAGTTAAAAAGTCACGCACGTCTTACATGAGAATTTCTGAGAAAGTACACAAATTGCAAGTATCTATAGTAAATTAACTGCAACAGGAAAGCGTCTGCAATCTACATTTATTCATTCATCGGTGATTCACGCATTTTCAGATATACGTGACTTCATTTTTCTATTAGTGCGTCGAGTTATTGCATAACCAGTATTTTATTCATATCGCCGTTTTTCGAATTTTACATTGCGTAAACTAATTTTTAAATGCATGTATAATATAGTTACAATAATAGGTAAAGAGCCCGAGCTTTATTTAAATTTCAGATGTCAACTTATTACAGCACGACTTTATAATTTTCATCGCAGAACCTGCCCAAAAATAAGAGAGCGCAGGTTACAAGAGTACCTACATTTTAAAATCAGCCAAATGAAGAATAAATAACGGCTTATTAAGTCAAGTCGGGAGAAAATTTATATTTACTGTTGCTTAACCTTACCCTACATACCTGACTTGACTCAAAACAAGGCTTGCTTTACAAATTTTTAATAGTTCAAGTAGACTAATACTTACAGTATAAAAGTTGAACTTCTGCGGTCCATCCCTCTCAGTATGGCTGACATCTTGCAATACTTGCCTCCTTTCACTTAACCAAGTGCACTCCACGAAAAAATACTGCCGATCCACTCGGACTTCGAACCAACTCTACAGTCGAGTCGGCGAAAGAAGTCCGATGAGAGCTCCGTGAATGAGGGGGTGAGGGAAGGGTACCATGAGCATCAACCAATGACAGTGGCCGTACAGTAACCCCCTTCCCTTGCAAAACCGTCCAGTGTTGTCGGGTCGCCTCTCATTTTCCAGTCTCTATCTGTGTTTCCGTGTGTTCGTCCTCCGTGTGTGGTGTTAGAAGTTTTCAGGTTTTTTAGGAAGTTTTTGTCTTTCGTCTTTGCGAAGTTTGTGCCGGAGCATACCAAGTACTCTCCGAGTCTGGTTTACGCAGTTATCGCGTGTGATTTAGTCCATAATTTTGAGAAAATTTTTTCGAAGTTAGTCAGGGGGGCTCCAAGGGAGAAAAAGACCGGGATGAGTGGGAAAAAACGTGGTCGTGGATCGACATTGCGCTCACAAACTCGTCAAACTATCGTGAGTATTTATGAATACTTTGAGGAAGAAAAAATCAGCGGTGGCTCATCCATTCCTATAACAAGAGTGATGGAGAGAACAGCAAAGGCATGTGGAGTCAGCACAAAAACGGTGTCGAGAATTCTAAAAGAAAAACACGGGGACGGCAATAGCGAGAAGGAGCCGACTGCTGTCTTAAGTACACCCGGGAAAAAAAATCTAGAAAATGCCCGAAGACAGTCATCGACAACTTCAATGAGGAAGCGATTCGAAAGCATATTTATTCGTACTATGAGAGAAAGGAGTATCCAACAATAAATAAACTTTTGCACTCCCTGAAGGAAGCAGATCTCTTCGAGGGTGGGCGAACAAGTCTACGTATTGTGGTGAGAAAAATTGGGTTTAGGTGGGGACATTGTGGCATGGCGAGGAAAATTTCTCAGAGAAATATCTAAAGTGAATTTAGATGATGTGGTATGGCTGGATGAGACATGGGTGAATGCTGGTCATTCTAAAAGTGTGATTTGGACGGATGAAACGGCAATGCCAGCCCCTGTGGGCAAGGGTGCTCGATTTATTTTATTGCACGCTGGGACTTCGGAAGGTTTTGGGCCAAACTGCACTCATCATTTTAAAGCAAGCAAGAATTCGGGAGACTACCATCAAGAGATGACGAATGAGACTTTTAGGAAGTGGTTCATTGACCAACTATTGCCCAAAATCAAGCCTAACAGCACAATTATAATGGACAACGCCCCCTACCACAGCATCAGAATTAATAAAGCTCCCACGTGCAAATGGCTGAAAGGGGATATTATTGACTGGTTAAAAAGAAAAAATGTCCCGGAATTGGAACCGGGAATGAACAAAATGGAGCTATTAACATTAGCCAAATTCTATCAGCCCCGTTTCCCTATGTATGAAATTGACGAGATAGCAAAGGAACATTGTCACAAAGTTTTACGAATCCCACCATATCACTGCCACTTCAACGCTATTGAAATGATTTGGGCGCAAGTCAAAGGTTTTGTTGCCGAGCGCAACAAAACCTTCAAAATTAGCGATGTGATGAAGCTGACTCAAGAAGCCATCTCAAATCTGACCCCAATGAATTGGAAAAGTGTCGTCCGTAAAGTTTCGTCCATCATTGATGAGGCAATTAAAATCGATGGCAAAGTGGGAACCCATGTGGAGAAATTGATCATAGATCGGAACAGCGGCAGTGATAGCAGCTCGGACATGGGAAACACGGACGACGAATCCGGCTTGTCAGACGATTCAGATGCATCCCTTCCGATCAAAAGGTATGCAATTTTAAAAGTAACTTTAAAATATATACAAAATTTAATGTTACGATTTTTTAATAACTTATTATTCTGCATTTCAGATCGTTAGAAGAATCCTCGGCTTCAAGACGGCTAGAAGGAATATATCCCCTGGAATAATTAATAATTTAAAAAATGTTAATTCTGATAATATTATTTGAAAGAATAAATGTCTACTAAAATTGATTTATATGCGTTGTTTATTATTTTTCGGTAATGTGGAAATAAATATTAATTATGCGTGCTTATTGGTTCTTTGAAGCAGCAATAATAACAAGTTTTGAGTTAGGCTTTAACTCGTCCTCTCATGTTTTTAGGGGATAAGAGGTTTGTCAGGTAAACTCTGCTAATAATAGAAATCGCGGAAGAAGCCCCTTACGTTGCCCTTTGTCTGCACGTGGTCACTCTATGATCTGGCAACAACGCCCCCTCCTCCCTCGACCCTTCTAGCTGTCATCGGACTTCTTTAAACGGCTCGAGTATAATGTCGCACCGGGAACACTCCACCGTGTCTGGCCAAGTCCGTTTATATGTAAACATTTTAAGGGCGTCTGCATTTGAAGAGCTGTCCGTGGGAAGAGAGAGTATACTTAGTATTTCTTAATATCGCCTCTCTTTCATTTTGCTGCGTTCCCCATATAATGTATCAAATATCTGAGTGAAGGATCCCGTTGGAATTTGAAACCACTGGCCGCTTTTCAGCATTTCTTTCCCACGCTAGTGGAATTGTCATTAGATGAGATTTCCGAATACGGTCTCAGTGGTAATAACAGTGTTTAAAAATTTATGATTTTATATATTTGATAAAATTAAACTAAAACGCTTCACTGCTTCTGTGAGAGACTCCTACCACCCTCATGGGCCTTTCGATTTTACTGCAGCATGAATACATTGTCGGTAGTATAGTATGATATGATACTATAGTTAACGACAAACGAACTAATAGTTGTACATAAAATAGTTGTACAGAGTATGTGTACGTATAATTAAGCTTTTTTATAGAATTTTATTTTTCATTGTAAAAATAAGAATAGCATTTGGTGAATTCTTTAACGCCCACCAAAGACACCCACTGGTGGGCGCTATCACACACTGACACTGCTTTAGAGTTAATATTGACAAAATGTGCTGTAATCGTCATTTGATGTTCAGAGGTGGATATAGAAGTCCGGGGGCCCTAAGCGGAACAACATTTAGGGGCCCTATAGTGTGTAGTTTAAATGTTTTTAACAATTATGAAGTACAATCTCCGTGCTATTACTGAAAAATGAGCATTTTGCTTTCATAGTAACAATCAAAAACACGATAATTTTAATTTAATATGTAGAATTTATTAATTAGCTTTTGTCAGATTTGGTTATTTTCATCTCAATAACAAAAAAGTGTTAAAAGTTAATTTTAAAAAATTTACACAAATAGATTATTAGATACATAGTGTAGATATGTAGAATACATTACGGGTTTTTGTTTTATTTTTAACAAGGTTAAATACAATTCTTGGCACCAAGAAAAGTTATCATCAGTAATATACCGTATTTTTCGGTGTATAAGGCACACTTTTTTGTCCTGAAAATAGGCTTCAAAATCGTCCTGCGTCCTATACAACGAAGGTTCAAATGCTGGAATAGTATTTTCCTTAAAACTGTAAGTAGTAATACCGCTACTTGGACTAGACCGCTTGTATAGCCAGACCGCTTGTAAAGCCAGACGGCCATGTTGCCGCTTTGGCGCCAGTGCTGCCATGTTGGAATTTCTGCGGCACTATAAGAGCTAGATGCCGCATCCCCCCACCTCTTATCCTTGACGTCACTATGTCGCGTGTTTTAAAATTTCTGAGTCGCTAAGGAGGTTCGGCATCGCATCTCCCCTATCCCTATCATACCTTTACCCTTGTGACGTCACAATGTCACGTGGTGTGAAATTTCTGTGGCGCTAAGGGCGAGCATCGCATCTCTCTCTCTCTCCATCCCTTACCATTGCTACGTTATGATGGTGGATAATATGAAAAATCTATGCGGTACTCCTGTCTCGAGTGGGAGTGTGAACCTAACCTGCTCCTGACGGGTGTGACGTCGCGATGGTGGATGTTTTACCCCCACTCCTTGGGGTCACAAGGAGGTGTTTATTTAAAGACCTTTACGGCACCCTAACCCAAGTCTAGAGAGAGGATACGTGAGCAGCTGATGTCTCCTCCGCCCCCTACCCTTCCGGCCACGCGCGACGACAAGGGGCGTGATGGAGGCTATCCCTAGGTTGAAGCGGCGCTTCGTGGTCAGACACCCCCTCACACCCTTTCCCACTATTTTCGCTACAGACGTCACAAGTTATTCGGGGCAGGCTCCGGCCTAGGCGATACGTGGGACACCGACCCTAACCATCCCGAGCCTTTGCATGGAATCCACCGCTACTCAAGAGGCTCCCCCGCCCCCCTCTCCTTCCGGTCACGTGCGACGACAAGGGGTGTGATGGAGGCCATCCCTAGGGTGAAGCGGTGCTTCGTGGCCAGACATCCCTCACGCCCCTTTCCCACGATTCTCTCCACAGACGTCACAAGTTATTTGGGGGAGGGGTGAAAGCGGCGTTTCGTGTCCGGACATCCACCCACACCCTTTTCCACTATTCTCGCCACAGACGTCACAAGTTATTCGGGGTAGGCTCCTGCCTAGGCGATACGAGGGACACCGACCATCCCGACCCTTTGCATGGAATCCGCCGCTACTCAATAGCAGATGTTCTCGCGTCGGAGGGCGGCGGAAGACTGACGATGATGTTTCGTGGCGTTAGAGTATGCCCGACTCGAGTGCGGTGGTGGAGGGCAAGAACATTTGGGTGTTTTTCCCCGCCGCAAATAGAATGCTTATTTGAAACTCTTATAATAAATACCGAATAGGATGGTATTATTTAAATGAGAAGCATAACACTTTTGTATCTTGTACACTTTTATTTAATATTGTTGCATACAATTTAAACATTATCATTACGGTTGTATTACCACTTATATACAATTACATAAAAGAACTTATGCATTTTCTAATCACAAATCAGTATAACAATTCTGTTGCACAACCAATGCATTTTCTTTTACAAAATGTAACAATTTCATACAGAAACCTTTTATTATCAAAGCCGTCATCTTCACAGGACCCCACGAAATAGTCGTGCACCGTACTCAGGCTCTCGAGTTCATTCTGATAAGTTTCTGCTGCATTGCATGAATGTTCTAAAGCCGCATCTCTGCACCCATCGCACTTGGCCACTACATTTTCTTTGAGTTGGCGAACGATTGTTTCAAAAGTCTGGTGCACAACACTGTCATGCCATATCTCACACAGATGTAAGACGTGCTCGATGCAATTTTGCATCGTTGTTAAGCCCAGCCATGACGCACTCCCCAACCACACATTATATTTGTCCTCTTTAATAATTTTGACAACTTTTTCCCCATATAGTTCGGCGAATATTAATTTTAAGTCGTCAAATACAATATCCGGCGTTCTGCACCCAAGTCCCCCCTTTATAAAAGACATAACCGTATCATTATATCCCATCAAGGCCCTCCACTGTATCGGCGAGAGCGAGACACCGTTTGCGTTGTTCTTTCCTAGGAAGACCACGGGTTTTAAATTGTTTTTAAAGTCTAGCCCTATTCGCACTTTCTTTGTATCTGATGCGTTGATTGCGCATTCTACAGCCATTACGAGCGAAGACTTTTCGTAGCCGCGGAGACGGTCCATCTTGTCGTAGGATGTGTTATTCGGCGTGCTGCTGCCCTCGGACAACGCGTAGAAATCTCTCTTCCCGAAGTTTCCACGTCCGAATTCTCGAAGTAGATTTCCGCGAGGATTCACTGGGTGCTTGCACCTTTTAAAGGTTTTCGTCGGGTTAAAGTTTGAAAACCTTCCCGGGGAAGAAGAAGCGGCAGAAGTCTCCATTGTACAGCACGATGTTAACTCCTCGCAAGCTCAAGAGAGAATGACGGTCGTGATGAAAACGTAGGTCGTATAGTAGGGTATTTAAAGGCGGATAGTGTTTAGAACTCCCACTTGCGGCTCCGCTAACTATGGGGTGGAATGTTTAATTTTACGCTTATATAAATATCCATGGTGCAGAGTGACATCGAGAAATAGACTTTTAAATAACCGCATCCGTCGTGAGAGGGTGTTTTCGGTAGCGTGGGTAATAATTTAATTTGACTTTTACGAACAACCGTAACTAATGACGAAATGGCTGTGTAATATGGCCGCTACCGTACCGTAAAGGTGTTTGTAAATTTTAGTCGAAGGATCTCACCGACCACGCGCATCCCACCATCAGATCACATAAACAGCCAAAGCTAGACGCGATCAAACGCTGGGATATTTTAAAAAATCACACCCCGGAAGCGTGTGTAATATTTTAAATGCGTCTTTTACAGACACCATAACTAGTGTCGCAGCAGCTGTACAGCCGGTCACAGCCGTATTGCAAAGGTATTTGCGTATTTTAGGAGAAGAATCTCAACGACCATGCATCTCCCTCCATCAGAGCTCACAAGCAGCCATGGCTAGACGCGATGAATGCTGGAATGCTTTCAAGAACCACATCCGGCGTGGGAGGATGGTTCCGGAAACATGTGTAATATTTAAAATGTGTCTTTTACAGGCACCATAAGTAATGTCGCAACAGCTGTGCGTCCGGCCACAGCCGTATTGCAAAGGTATTGATGTATATTAGGAGAATAATCTCAACGACCACGCGCCACCCGCCATCATATCTCACAAGCAGCCATGGCTGGGATGTTTTAAAAGAATCGCATTCGGCGTAGGAGGGTGATTCCGGAAACGTTAAATCTGTCTT
Source organism: Tanypteryx hageni (assembly GCA_028673005.1). Classification (NCBI taxonomy): domain Eukaryota; kingdom Metazoa; phylum Arthropoda; class Insecta; order Odonata; family Petaluridae; genus Tanypteryx; species Tanypteryx hageni. The sequence goes on from CM054120.1 coordinate 43,582,112, forward strand.
TTATGCCTGACCATAACTAGTGATCCAACAGCTGCACAACACCGCAAAGGCATTAGCGTATTTAGGGGAAAAATCTCAACGACTGCGCGCGTGCCCTCCACCAGATACCACAAGCCGCCCCATCCCAAACCAACCCCACCAAATTCAGTATAAAACAAGCGTCACCAGCAGCATTTGGTTACTACCGCTGAGGTATTATACTGGCGCATTTCAGAATACTCGAAGCAACTATGGAGGGCAAGGGTGTATCATTTGTGGCGGAAAAGGCTAAGGAATTCGTCGCCTTCGCTATAAGCGCAGGGTTTCAGGAGGAAGCACTGTACGGCGTTTGTCGTACTTATACGAAAATGTACGAGGCCCGGAAACGCCTTGTGGCAAGGGGGACGAAAAAGGTTCATAAGCAGTTGCAGCCGAGCGCGAATGCGGTTGAAGATGCGGAAGCGGCGGCGATCATCGACGATAACAAGCATCTGAGAGATGTTATCGATGGGGTCGATGGTGGCTGCAGCGCCGCTAAACGTCGTGCTGTTGAGGGCGGGGAGGAGCCCGCAATGAACCGGGCCAAACAAGGTGTTGTGATCATAACATTTATCACGATTATGATGATGATGATGGCAGATATCATTATTATTATTATTTATAAGAATCGTACAATAACATGAAATTCATTTTATTAGGTGGAGACAGCAGCGACCCAAAGCTACCATCAACCGGCATCGTTGAAGACGGTGTGAGGGCGGAGGAAGCGGACAAGGCTGGTAATGTGGATGTTTTTATTGTTATTATTATTATTATCATTAGCATTATTTTTGTTGCTGTACAAGTGTGTGTATATATATTATTATTATTATCAAATTAATTTGTTAACGTAAAATTCGTTTAACATATGTGACAGATGCAATTACGGCCGGAGCCATTCAAACCGGTGTTGGCGGCGGTGGTTCAGCCTCCACAGAACCGATAGAGGGAGGGCAAGACGGGGTTAAGTTTCCGGAGTCGTCGGAAAACATCACTACGGAGGCGCCGGTGGCTTCGGGGGAGGAGGCATCGGCTGTGTCCTCGAGGGATGAGGCTGGCACCGGGAGTGATGGCGATGAAACAACATGCGAAGGCGATAGCGATGGCGACGACACCCAAGGTAGACATTTTAGTTTGATTAAAGAAAGGATAAACTATTTTAAGAAATTTAAACTGAGGGGGAGGGTGATTGAGGTGGCGCTCAAAAAGTCCCCGAAGAATTTAAACCCCATCATCTGGGTGGAGAAGTGCTTTAACCACATTGTGAGTTTTATTAAGGACGGTGCTAAGGGAAACGATCGGCTAGGGTTAGCTATTTATAATAGTATAACACCAGAAAAGCGGGCACATCTCCCCTTTAGAAGGGCCGATCAATTGGATGTCGAGGCCATTCTAAAAATTATTTCTAACGTTGTGCAAAGCAACGACTCCTTTGCAACGGCCGGGCATATCAATGTGGAAATTAGCCATGTTGATATGCCTTTAGGCTGCGGGAGACGTACACATGTAAATTCTATGCATTTTAATGACTTCTGTCAAAAAAAACGTAGCATAATCGTGATACCTGACGACGGTACCATATGCCTAGCTAGACCTGTCGCGGTTGGCGTATCCTTACATGAGGATCAAGGGGCATTATTAAAAAAGATAAAAAATGGGGGTAATCTACAGAGGGAGCGGGCAATCGCGTTAATGAGGGATTCGGGGGTTGATTTAACTGATGGGGGCGGGATCGACTAGATTAAAAAAGTACAAGATTTAAAAAAAAATTATTCCTTAACAATTTTCGGTGATAGAAAGGGGCGGGATGTCATTTTCGAGGGTCCCAAGTCTACGGAAAGTCAGCCGCGACAGCATATCGATTTGATTTTTGAAAATCAGCATTTCAACGTGATAACATCGTTAACGGGTGCATTTTCATGTTCCTACTACTGTAGGGAATGCCACAAGCCGTATTATCACAAAGAGGAGCACAAATGTGATCTCATTTGCGGCCGATGTTTTGAGAAACCCAAATGTGCAGAAAATATTGAAAAACTTAAATGTGTTGAATGCAATCGGTGGTTTTTTGGGACGGTTTGCCTAAGCAACCATAAAAAAAACGGCGGTGCTCTATGTAAATCCAGGAAATATTGTCAGGGTTGTAATAAACTGTATAAAGCAAATACTGGAGGCGAAAAGCTCCGCTGCGGTGAGGTGTATTGTGCGGTATGTCGGAAGGTTTGTTTACCGGGGCATCTCTGCTTTATGCAACGCAATTCGGGGAATTCTGAAAAAAATGAAGTGCTCTACATTTATTACGATCTAGAATGTCGACAAGATAAGCCCACCGACAACGGGGCATACGAGCACGTCCCCGTTTTGTGCGTTACACAGCAGAGCTGCTCTGACTGCGCAGATGTGATGAATAGTGATCATGTGTGACAAACATGTGGTGTTCGACAACACATTTTTGACACGTGATCCTATTCGGGATTTCTTTAAATATTTAGCATTACCGAGGACCTATTTCAAGAAAATTATCTGCATTGCCCATAACATGAAGGGGTATGACGGCCATTTCCTTTTGAAATATATGGTTCAAAATAATAACTGGACACCCAAAGTTATAATGACTGGAACGAAAATTATAACGATGGATGTCCAAAATCTCAGGTTTATAGACTCTCTAAATTTCCTACCCATGGCTCTCTCCAAATTACCTAAGGCGTTTAGTTTAGATGTAGACATTAAAAAGGGGTATTTCCCTCATTTTTTCAATAGATTGGAAAACAGAGGGTATGTTGGTGCGATTCCGGGCAAGGAATCTTTCGGGTACGATACGATGACCACCGGTGAAAGGGATGTCTTTGACAAATGGTACGATACACAGTCTGAGACTGTGTTTCATTTTGAAAAGGATTTAAGGGAGTATTGCTCCAATGATGTAACTATACTAAGAGCCGCGTGCTGCGTCTTTAGCAGGCAATTTTATCATTTGACAAAGGTGCGCCCTTTCACCGAGACTTTAACTATCGCGAGCGCATGTCTCTTAGCTTATAAGAGAAATTTCCTGAAGGAGAATACCATAGGTGTTGTGCCTTCTGGAGGTTACCGATGGCAAGACAGGCAATCACATGTAGCAATTATGTGGTTGCTGTCCGAGGAGCAGAAGCGGAAAATTAAAATTAACCATGCTGCAAACGGTCGCGAAGTAAAATACGCAGGGTACAGAGTCGATGGGTATTTGGAGAGTGAAGGCGCCGTAACAATTTTTGAATTTTACGGTTGCTTTTATCATGGGTGCCCTGATTGTTTCCCTAACCGTCATGCCCCTATTTCGAACAACCAAAATGAAACAATGGGTTCCAGGTTCGAGGCCACCACATACCGACGTGAGCACCTTTTAAAAAGTGGGTGTTCATTAATCGAGATGTGGGAGTGCAAGTTCGTAGAATATCTACAATCGAACCCGATTGAGCTCCCTACTTACCGGTGCAATCGGTTCATTGTTTCGGTGAACATGGAGCACGCAAAGAAAATGCTGTTAATACCTCCTGATGCGCTCAATCGTTTTAGACAGGGGGATACGAATTCTCAAATATCGCGCATGGATGAGGAAATGAGGGATATATTGCTCGAGAAAAATGTGTCGGATCAGGAGAAGTGGGAAAAATATAGAGAAATTTTGCAAAAATATTTAAACGTGGTGGAAAAAGAGAAAAAACCTATATACTTACCGATAATGCATGTCAGAGATGAGCAAACTCCGAAAGCCTTCCAGGCGCACACACTCAGTAACGATATAGTTAAAGAGCGGGGGAAAGGGATGTTTGCAGGTGATGATATGATTATAAACTCCGTACCGCAAACTTTTCGGAGAAAAGCGCGGCTGTTGTACGATCAGCTTTCCCGCAGTGATATTGTTTCATGGGATGAAAGTGGCGCTGTAAGTGTCCGGGGGAGAGTTCTCCCACGCTCAAACATAACAGATTTACTCAACGATGTGGTACGCCCTCGCAAGCATAGCAGTCCCGAAGGTTGGGAAATATTTTGCGATGCTTTACGCGAGCTGAATGTTCCACAAGAATATATAGGTAATAGTAGGAGATGGACATTCATTCGACGAGAGACATCCACACCGTCTAAGTCATCACCACCTCTTCACGCGAAAAAAACAAAATTTCGATATTCACCTTATAATATTAAAGGTTGGACAAAGTTTCGCTTATAATGAGGATCGCTGGTGCTTATTTCAACCCCGCCAACCCTGCGGGGTTTGCCGGAGCACGAGCTCTAGTAAGTGAAATGCGTGGAAAATATTCGCCGCAAGAAGTTAAAAAGTTGTTAGAAGGTGTAGATGCGTATACACTTCATAAACCGATCCGTAGAAAATTTACGAGAAATCGGTATATTGTAACCATGAAAGATGAGCTTTGGCAGGCTGACCTCAACGATATGCGCTCTTTGAAAAAGTATAATGATGGGTATAACTACTTACTCACGGTGATCGATGTATTCAGTAAATATGCGTGGGGGATACCGTTGAAAAGCAAAATGGGGTCGCATGTGAAGAACGCTTTTCAGAAAATTTTTAACCAAAGCAAGCGTAAACCGACACATCTCCAAGGAGATAAGGGGACAGAATTCACGTCACGAATGGTTCGAAAATTTTTCAAAGAGAATCGTATAAATTACTATGTAACACAAAACCCCGACGTTAAAGCGAGCGTGGTGGAACGTTTGAACCGAACCCTTAAAACACGAATGTGGCGTTTTTTCACGCGATTTAACACCCGAAGTTACGTTGATAGCATATCAAAGTTATTACACGGGTATAACCATGCCACCCACACAGCCATTAAAATGGCACCTGTAGATGTCAACGACGAAAATATACGTGAAGTTTGGAAAAACTTGTACGGCGCCAAGGAGAAAAGAAAACTAAAGACGCCGCGGTATGTTACTGGGGATGTGGTAAGAATTGGAAGAACAAAATCCACGTTCGATAAAGGATATAAAAATAACTGGTCAGAAGAGGTGTTCAAAATAAAAAAGGTTATTAAAAGATCACCAATCGTCTACGTTATAGAAGATCTCCGCGGTGAGGAAATCGAAGGCACATTTTACGAATCCGAATTACAGCGTATCCGTGTCTCAACTACACATGAATACAAAATAGATAAAATTATCGCTTACAGAGGAAAAGGCACCAGAAGGGAAGCGCTCGTCAAGTGCATAGGTTACTCTGATAGTTTTAATTCGTGAATTAAAATTAAGGATATAAAAGTGCTAAAATGAAAGATGAGTTTTATATCACATTACCGAGCAATAGCTCAGGCCACTCTTTCCCCGATAACACAACAACAAAATTCCGAACTCAGCTGCATCGACGCATTGAATTAAAGGGTCGGTGGATGGTGGGTGTGGTGGAATTCCCACGGAATTCACGACAAATGCCGTTTAACAATTAAACAGGTATAAGTTACAGTTTTTAAAATGAACCTCTGTATGTTGTAACGGCTGAACCTCTTTCCCTCCCTTTCACTTCAGCACATAAACATACAAATACCGCCTACAACACTCCCACCCCTCATTACACATCAGCTACTGATGATGAGAGCATTGCTCTCGAAATACGTATTTAGTACGTTTACCTCATTTTTAGAAATCTTGTGCGCGCGTATCCGAGTACTTGCGTGTGTGATTGTTTCGTCTGTTAGGTCCCTGTCGTTGCCGGAAGGCACATAAACCTACAGGCCACTGTGTGCGATACTAGGTCCCTGGCGTTGTTTAATCTCCCGTAAACCTAGTATTATTTCCCCGTTCCTTTCCCCTTTTTTGCATTACCTCTCGGCGTGTAGGTGAGCGAGTGTTTGTGGTTGCTTAGTAGGTCCCTGTCGCCGTCGTACTGACTCACAAACCTTCTAGCAGCGGGGTGATTTTTTTGGGTCCCTGGCGCAGAGTAATTTCTCGCAAACCCGGTCCCGTTTCCTTTCCACCTTTAGGATTAGTGCCTGTGCGATTGAGTGAGTGAATGTGTGAGTGACATCAGGTCCCTGACGTGGAGTAACAACCCCTAAACCTGTAAGTTTATAATTTTTATTGTCTTTTGCCTTTTCCTGCCTTTCCTACCCCTTTTTCATTGTCTCTAATTTTGAATTTTACGGTTAAGGAGTTAATTCTATTTAACAAAATCTGAATCTTTCCGAGTTGTGGCACGAGGTGAATACATAAACGTCAAAGGCCCTTATCGCTTTTTCCGTTGGGTTGGGTTGGGTCTTACTGCTCTCAACTGCTTTAGCTTGTGTATCCATTGAACGACGCGATTCTGAGACGACGTTAACGTTGCTCTCGTTTTTCTCATATTTCAATTCGACAATGAGGATCTCCGGATGACGCCCGACGCAGCGGCACGTGTAACTTTCCCTTCACCGAGGCCGCCGATGAGGAAGCCGCCTTGTTAAAGCGTCTTATCTTGGAGCCATTATTTTTCCTCCGAAATGCCTTCTTTTGTCCCTTACGACATTCTTGTTTTTCCAATCTATTGCTCGTGGAAAAATGTTCACGCTACAAAAACACCTGCTAATCGGAATAATTTCGGTCGAAGCCGAATGGAATATGGTTCCCTAATCCTTATTGCTCGTCAAAGTGATAAAACTGGTCAAAATTGATTGCAGATATACAACTACGCCCAAATTTTCTGGCATACATTAAAAAGAAATCCACTGCCTCTATCTTCTTGCAATGGAGACTTCATGGTAATGGTCTTTTGATTGGTTAACGTAGGATTTTAACACTTTGGTTTTAATTGAAACGTATTGCGATTTCTATTTGAAATCTAATATGGTGAATATTAGATTGAACAGAACCTTGTATTTCAGATCGTCTGTTTTTGGGTGGAATAGATTCGCCATAAAAGATTTTCCACGTTTTGAAGTTAACTAATCTCGCTAGGTAGCAAATAGGTACTATCTAGGGCAGCGTTTCCCAAACTTTTCTTATGACGGAACACTTCACAAATCCTAAAATTTTAACGGAACACTTTGGTTATTTTATAGGGTAGGTTAATAATAAATAAATTAAGCAAGTAAATATAAGAGTTAAGAAAAAAAAACTAAGATTTATTCTCAAATTTTAATTATGTAAAACAAAACAAATGAAAATAGTAAAATAAACTAGCGTATATATAGTAAAATTACGTTCTTAATGACTTCGATGTTTTTGGATCTTTGAATTACAAATTCTTTTGATATCAGGAACAATATTAAAAAGCTGAATTCTCATATTCGGTGTAGCGTCGAGTCTGTTCCTGTACTTTGATTTGGTTGCAGCATAATATGAAAATCCTGCCTCGCATAAATATGTCTTTGTAAAAGGAAGTAAAACACGAATAGCTAATAGTTTTGACACATCGGGGTACTCTTCTGTTAAATTTGTCCAGAAATCATTTAATGGTAGTTCCTTGTATTTTTGTTTTAAATCAGAGTCACTAATTAAATCAATTGGATTTTCATAATCACTTGCGCTGATGCCTGTTGGCTTAGCTGTCACTGTAAATGGATTCCGAACCCAGGAATTGTCCTCACCGGACTTTGGAAAATATTGCAAAAGGGTTGATTGTAAGTCATGCAAGTGTTCTAAAATTACGTTGCAAACTTCATCATCTACTTTAGAATTTATTTCAGTTAAAAATTCATGCTTGGTGGGAAAACAATCAAAATTATTTTGTTAAACTGTAGAAATCCAGAATTGTAACTTCCTATCAAAAGACTCAATTTTATCTCTTGTATTAAAAATTGTAATATTCTTTCCTTGTAATGATAAATTAATTTCATTGCACTTAGTAAAAATATCTGCCAAATACGCAAGACTCATCAACCATGAAGGATTTGTTAAAAATTCAATAACATTCTGTCCTAAATTATTTGACGTGAAAAAAACCAATAACTCACTACGAAGTTCAAAAAGTCTCAATAGTGCTTTTCCTCTGGATAGCCATCTCACTTCAGTATGTAATAAAAGTGCGCTATGTTCACTACCCATTTCATCGCACAAAATTTTAAATATTCTGGATTGAAGTGGTCGAGATTTTACATAGTTGATATTTTTTACGGCTTCATCCAAATTAGTTTTTAAATATGTTGAAATTTTTTTTGTTACTAGTGCTTGCCTATGCAAAACACAATGACTTTTTGCGGCTTTTGTAGCTACTTGCAGAATACGTGTTATAACTCCCTTCATCTTTCCTACCATTGCTTGAGCACCATCTGCACAAATATCAATACACTTCTCCCAACCGATTTCCTGTTTTGTAATGTAATTATTAATACAGCTGAATATATCACCAGTAATACAGCGAGCCCTGCGATATCTGTAGACTCATCCATTTGCAATACATATTCACTGCAAAGTGTAAGTCGATGCCTCTATGTCGGCAGAAAGATCTTTGATGCGGCGTGAAACAGTATTATTTGATATTTGTAATGTATCTATTTTTTTTGCAGACTCTTCGTTTAACATGCATGATACAATGTCTTTCACACAAGGTAATGAGCGTCTCTCCAATTGTATGAGCTTCACCATTAAGTGCAATGCGGTAACTCACGCGAAAAGATGCCTCTGTTGCACTTTCATTTTCAGTTTTAGCAATTGTAATCATTTGAAGTTTAGATTTTTCTAGCGAATCACGTCGTCTCTTAAAAAAATGTATATCTTTTTCTTTGTAATCAGCGTGTTTCGTTTCTAAGTGCCTACGAACTGTTTGCTAGTATTATATTACATAAAACACACAATGCATCAGGAGCATCTGTATTGCCAATACACGTAAATCCCAAATTTAAATAACTTTCATCGTATTTCCTTTTTGGTATGCTCTTAGATGACACCTGCTTTTCAATATTAGATTTTGAAGAAACCACAGTTTCTTCTCCAATCATGGATGTTTTAGAAGAAGTACTTGCCCCTCCTTGTTTTAAAGTCCCTGTCTTTAACCAAGAATCCATGGGTAATTCTTGAATAATATTTAAATTCTAATATTCGTCAGAACTGTAATAGAAACAAAAAAATTGTGTTATAAAAAAGACTGCAACACACAAAAGTAAATGTGAAAGAAAAGTACTAAAAAGTGTCAATAATGTAAAAGCAATTGTAATAAGAATGATTTAATAAAATGTTCAGTAACAAAAATTACACTGCGAAATAAATAAGATTGTAATATATAAAATCAAATGTAAAATAGTTAAAAGCTTTAATGCCTAAATAAATACTTAATGTAATTATAATAAGAAATAATTTTATAATTATTATGAAAGAAAAATTATAATAATAAAAAAACGTTCAGTCACAAAATTTACGCGAGTCATTTCAAATCTATTATAATAAAACAATCAAAAGTGCTAATATAGGCTTATAATAATAATAAACTTACATATTTAAGCAAAATAATACAATGATATGTTTAATAAACAAGTATTCTCATGAAAAATATCTCTTCAGCTGGCAAATGCCGACGTCCGCTTACTTTAGCATATTGCTAACAACTGACTTGTAGTTGAGAATTTGCAACTCGACTCTAGCCTCCCACTCCCAGTTCCAGGAATAGCACAATCCACACGCAAAGTGAGGAGCACCTGAGTTTCAAACATGTTTCAACTTGGCGAAGCATTTAAAATCATACGAGGCTTATATTAATTTTCATAATTTTTCACGGAACACTTATTGGCTTTCCGCGGAACAATTAACGCCTACTTTTAGTGAATTGCCTCAAGCTCAAAACTGAGAAATATCTTTGGCATCCGAGATGGGAAATCGAAATTTCGGTATTTTTTCGTTTTTAATCCGTTTTTCATTTACACGTTTTAAAAACTAATAATAAAAATCTAATAAATCCGAAGCCACGATTCAGCTTTCGTAGCGTATTTTCAAACAATGCGATTGCGATCGATACACCCGCGAATATTATGTAATGCACTTTTTTGTTTGCCTTTATAAATGCTAAATCGAATCTCGATATTTATTTTCTTTTCCCCTTAAACGAAAAGCATAAACAGGTGCCGCCGGAGTTCGACTGTGCATCGTTCGCGAAGAATGAAGACGTCTCACCGAACACCACTCTTCATGCTGGAGTAAGTATGTTTCTTTTTTAATGATGTTTTATTTTGCAGAGGCTTGACGATTTTCTAAGACAGGTCTGTGAGTAAGGGTGCGTTCTTCGTCTTCTTCTGGAGGTAATTACCGAAGTTGTAGCGGAGGGAAGACATTTTTGGCCAAACTTACCATCTCTCGTCTTTATTCAAGGTAAGTCACGCTAGCAATTGCAATTGCTTAAGTCTCTAAACGTCTTCCTAATTTCGATGTCATTAACTTTCACATAAAGTGTAAAAGTGTTCGTTAATATTATTATTTACCAGCAGTAACTTTAGAAACGATAATGTGCAACGCTTGGGAAGATTACTTTATTTCGATATCAAGTCAAGACATTACTTCAGAAGAATATGATAATAAATAAGTTATGTAAATAATGAGCTAAACTTGTAACCTGTTTATGATTCCGCGACGCTGTTGTCGTTAAGAGTAGCGGTATTGTTGCTATCTTCATCTGATTTTGTATACCAAATTGGAATTGATGTGACGTAGAATACAATTTCTTGGGCTGTACAGATGACAGTAGTAATAAGTATATTGCTTAGACACACGGGAGCATCATAGTTATTAGCGTAAATCTAAATGAAAGAAATTGATGTATTTGCTTCTGAATGAAAGTAAAATTTAAAGTGTTGCATCTAACATAGTTTTGTTTGTATTGTAAATATTCGTCGTGTATACGATTTTAAATTACTGCGCACAATTTACTTTTTGTTAAAATAATGTCTATATTTTCAACCGTATTTTCGTGTTGTCCAAAGGAAACGGTTGGAAAAATTATGCATGTAACTTTAATGAGCGAGTTCATAGAGGTATAATGATAAATATATAATTCATATATATATGTTGAAAGATTTGATAAAAGTTGACAATGAGCCTTGCATATGTTTACCTACGTTGCTATTTTGTATAAACGTTTAGATAAGGCTTACATCTAGATGTGTTTTCATTTTAATTTAATACTTTAGTTCATGCATACCTGACATTTTTGATGGGAAATTCCATTATTATATTAATAATAATAAATTAACAATTAAAACATCTTTGTAATAGTTCTGTATGAGGCATTAATTCTCCGCAGTAAGGAAAAGTATTGACACATTAAATAGGATTTTATGATGGAAAACTTTACCATGTTAGGAGATTGTAAAATATATATTAATAATTGAATGATCACTCTTAATTACAGTTGAGCATCAACGCCATCGACGTCTATATGAAGAGGAGATTCCTGGGACCATTACTTCGTCGAGGGACGATTCAAGTAAGTTCGCTTTTCGTTGATTACCATGCGCAGGCAGTGGCGGATTTGGAGGGGAGAGGTCGCAGGCCACGGCCCCCGTGTCATATAGCAGTGCTTCTCAACTTGGGTTACGCGGAACACTTAGTGTTCTGCGAAAGATGGGGTTCCGTGTGAATCTGCGAAAATGGAAGAAAAAGGCAAGATTTCTTTACCGCTCAGTTACTGTAAATCTTGAATTTCTCCCTCGCACTCAGTGGCGGATTTAAGAGGGGTCTCACTTGGACCCGTAAAAATGTTCGTGTAGGTATATAAATCTCGGAAATATTAAATGTCTCAGTTTAAAAATCGGTGGAACCTCTCTATGATTCCATAGAAAACGATCGATAGAGTTGTCACAAAATAGGGTAGCCGTTAGGAGCGGTTTCACTATATATTTAGATTGCAGGGTCTTCGATTGCTTAGCGCCAGGGCCCCCCAAATGTTTAGTGCCAGGGACCCCAGGAGGTGTAAATCCGCCACTCTGTGTACGTTACTTAATGTTAGATTTCTCAAATATCTCTTAATAAGGATGATAGACTGGCACAATTTCAACCTGTATTCTTTGCCTTTGTGAAGATGATTACTGTTAGTTACATTACATTTACGGAATAATTAGGTTTACGAAAAATGACCAACTCCAATTACGAGAAGGTATTTTTGGTGTAATTAACATCTGGGGATATTCACGTACCTAAATAACTCCTCATGACGATTTTGAAATCACTTTCTATGATTAAAAAAAAAATCACGTTCCTGCCAGGACAAGAAGTTACTGATATGTACTTGCAGAGAATATGATAATAATAATAGTAGTTTTAAGTTATTTTATGTAATATTTAACATTAATTAATGAAAAGTAACAATATCAAACGTAATAATTTACTGGTTCGGATTTTCGTTTAATTAGTTAAAATAAAAGTTTTAGATTCAATACTAAGAATGACAACAAATTTTATTATCGTGTTTATGTTATCGACATTCGCGGGTTGGTTTTTGTCCAAGGAGGAAAAACTTTTCATAGTATCCAAGTTAAGATTATATACTAGTTGTATTAGTTGCATGATTAAAGGTTGCGCATGAATAAATAAAAACATTTGAGGGTGAAATTTATACGACTAGGATTAGCATAATAGATATAAGTGTATTAGCCTGATCTTTGTTTAGGATGTTTGATATAACTTTCTACTCGTATGCAAATGTGCTATTTGGATGCTATATAAATCATAGCACACTCATTTATTTTTAAATAAATGCATTACCAATTACCACTCTCTCTGTGTTCTCATTCCGTAGTGAATGATGTTAAATAGAATTAAATCCTTGACAGTAAAATTCAAAATTAGAGACAATGAAAAAGGGGTAGGAAAGGCAGGAAAAGGCAAAAGACAATAAAAATTATAAACTTACAGGTTTAGGGGTTGTTACTCCACGTCAGGGACCTGATGTCACTCACACATTCACTCACTCAATCGCACAGGCACTAATCCTAAAGGTGGAAAGGAAACGGGACCGGGTTTGCGAGAAATTACTCTGCGCCAGGGACCCAAAAAAAATCACCCCGCTGCTAGAAGGTTTGTGAGTCAGTACGACGGCGACAGGGACCTACTAAGCAACCACAAACACTCGCTCAACTACACGCCGAGAGGTAATGCAAAAAAGGGGAAAGGAACGGGGAAATAATACTAGGTTTACGGGAGATTAAACCACGCCAGGGACCTAGTATCGCACACAGTGGCCTGTAGGTTTATGTGCCTTCCGGCAACGACAGGGACCTAACAGACAAAACAGTCACACACGCAAGCACTCGAATACACGCACACAAAATCTCTTAAAATTAGTTAACGTACTAAATACGTATTTCGAGAGCAATGCTCTCATCATCAGTAGCTGTCGCTGTCGTACTGACTCACAAACCTTCTAGCAACGGTGTGATTTTTTGGGTCCCTGGCGGATCTTAGGATTCGCGAGATTATGACCTACTAGCTTAGGATGCGAGATTAGATCTGCGACATTAAGATCTGAAAGATTAAGATCTGCGAGGTTAAAATTTGTGAGTTTAGGAGAGGAACAGCTGTAGATAGGAGTGTGATTGGGTTTTGAATGTGAGTGAAGGAGAGATTGTGATGGGAGTATATGGGTTAAGGGTGTCCGAATGAGATGTAATGTGTGTGTGTGTGTCGGTAGAGGTGTGTTATATATATTTTATAAGTTTGAAGTGAATTATGACATTCTTGTATGTATGCAAAACTGCTCCAAATTCTTCGGTCTGATTGCATATATAAGCGTACAATGTGAATTTCTATAACACAGTCTAATAGAAAAGGGGATAAATATATTCTATACAATTAGAAAAGTGTTGTTGCTAACATTTTATAGTTTAAATTATTTTTTAAGTTTGGACCTCTTTTATGTTAAACCAATAGTTTCGATTAAATTGAACAATCGCAATAATGGAGAAAATCCATGGGACAATTTACGTTAAATATATGTTTTTTTCAAAAGTGGCCTACACTCTTAATTACCCACAGTTCTCCACAGGGCCATCAATAATTAACAAATATCGTCATTATTAAAAGTAACGTTATTGAAGAGGTTGAAAGCTCTACTAGGTGTAATTATTTTATGCAAAGAATGGTGCTCCTGTCTGCTTGCACTATCGTTTTATGTATTTTCATTCCCCTATTTACTCTTTGCAGTTATTTCACTGCATAATTTTTTGCTTTAATATTTAACCCTCGTGTCATTTTGATAACATCTCTTGGCAACTATCTCCTGTCCTCATTACAGCTTTATTTTATTTTGTTTGTATTTTCTGCTAATAATCTTTCTTTGTCAATTTTGTATTTTGGAAAAAATTCCGGCAATGGCCCCCGATGACCACGGCTTTTATAATATAGATTGTTGTGTATACATTATCTGTACCCCTTAACTGGCTATAAATTAGTTTTATTTTACAGATTTCTCTTATAGTGTTTATTAAATCGTTTGCCAAAACACTATCTTCACCGAATTTTAGGCGAGCTTCGGTTTTATGACCATTCTTTGAATTTTGAGAAAGGTAAGGAGAGGGAGTGCATTGAAAGGCACAAGTGAAAATTCTCTGATCCTTAACCGCTCTTGTCCTTCCTCACTTATTCTTACAGTGGCTCTCGTCCCGCGGATATCAGCTTTCAAAAATAATTTATTTTTGCCCTTAACTATGACCACTAAGTGTAAAAGTTCATTTGGGTTGTGATACTCCTAAAAAATCGAGGAAAGTCATTTCATTGGAGCAGAAGTCGGAAATTCTAATTCGCCTTGGTCGTGGTGAAAGTGTAGTTTCTTTCGGTAGATATTTTGACGTAAATGAGTTGACCGTGAGAACTATAAAAATAGTGAATCTGCCATTAGGGCTAGTGTGACAACAAGTGCACCAATGGACGCTAATGTGACTTGTATGCCCCGTGATACTAACATTAAAAAAACCCTCTATCTGTGGATTGAGGATTTTTAAGGATAATAAATACACAATAGATGAATTTTATTATGTATTAGAATTATAATGATAACAAATACGATAGATAGAATTTCTAAGCATGTTTTGTATGCATAATATGATTTAAGGTATGCCTCTAAAGGATCACTGCCCCTAACCCCTATTTTCCATAAGCCTTGGCCCTCTCCAACTGCGATCAAGCCAAGAACGTATCCTCCGCGGTTGGAGAGGGACTACTGTATTAACTTTTCGACATCTTTAAATTTCGTTTCCGGTATCGTCAAATATCGATATATCGTATAAAATTTCACGCACTATAAGCCTCTTAAGTGAAAGTGATAATTTCTGCGTTAAATTATATATTAAATTATATGGTATGACTTTTAAAATAGATTTATTAGGCTGTCATAATATTGTATGTAAATCTAGCTATGATATGATTTTATATTTGAAGTGCTCTGCTCGATATATCGTTATCCATTTACCGACGCGATCTTTTCAGAGGGGTAACGTATAGTCGTCTGCTAGCGATAGGTTGGTGGAAGAGGAAAAACTGGTTTTATCGTTGTGGTGTACGACGATATCCTTAATGTTTATTCTGTATCGTAAGCTGTAAAATGAGAATGCTTTCATTGGTGATTAAATTGGAAGAAAAAGGTCCGCGACTATTCGGATAAATACCTACCAGAAAGAAAGGTATTCTCAAATACATCGGCAGATTTTGGCTTGGTTTATTCTGCATTTTAACAGATGGGGTATGTTAACGTTATGCTTAGTATATTGATCCATGTTATAAGTTAGATCCGTGCTACATTACGATTGTGTATACCTTTTATCTCCCATAAGGTTAGTGATGACGTGGTATTTTAGTTAAATATTTATTATATATAGAATTGAGCTTCACTCCACAAATAAAAAATGTACGCTGTACGCGCTTTATGGCAGAGATTTGAATTTGGTTAATTTTTGTTTACAATGAAAAGTGAACAGTCTCCAAATGCTGTAATTTAACGATCAAAAGTGAAAAATTATTTGTTGTTTCATAAAAAATTATTTTTTATAATATAATTTCCTTGAATTTCCTTTACTTATAATTAAAGTTATTTATCTTGGCATTATTAGGTTTGCATTTAAGATATTATTATCTGTCTAAATTAAAAATCTTATGCTTCATAATTGTTCCTATTAAAAGATAATTAGCTTGTCATTTTATTCGACCATTAAAGAATTCAATAATGTTGATGACTTGTTACCGTGTATACAGTTCATTTGTTATTCAGGTAAATATATGCATATGATTTTAATTGCATGGTATTTCACGTTTATATTTCCGATCACACTTCCAAGCAAGAATTCCAGGTAAATCGTATATTAATTCCAAATTTGCAAACTTTCTGCTCTTAATTTCAGTATGGAAGATCTTTTCTTGCAAATTATTAAGGAGGCAAGCAACACAAAGTTCTCGGCTTTAAGAAAAGCATCACAGGAAGCTCACGGTAAGGGAGTCCATCATTTATTTTCCCATGCAATTACTTTGAACGCGGAATTTTTATGAGCCAGATAATTGTCTTATATTTCAGATATCCTCGAGAGTCAGCATGGAATGTTGCGTGACCCTCCCCATGAACTTCGAGGAAAGTGTTTTGCTGCCCTTAGATTGGCTTTGGAAACTAAAAGGAGTAAATTTGTGGCTTATGGACTCTCGGGTCTTCATGTAAGTTTTTCGAACCTTGGAAATGTAGTTCTAATGCAGTATCTTTTAAAGGGAAATTATGTAGAATTATTTATTTTGCAGAAATTACTGAGAGATGATCGCTTTCATTCAAATTTTGAACCGGAAGATGATTCATTATGGCTTCCCTCTCAGCTTCTTGAAGCTATCAGTTCGATTCATTTACAGTCTGATGATTCTCAGGTTGATATGCTGAAGGTAGTATATGCTGTTGTTTATTTTATGTAGTTTTATATTTACAGTGCTGTTGAAATTTATCCATATCAAAGATAGTGTTCTAATCTATTTTTCGTGAATGGTCTCACCTAAAATACTTATATTTAAGGTGCTTTTAAATATGGCATGCACCAGCTACTGGACTATGAATGGTCGGATAATAATTCAAATCCTGAGTGTCTGTTGTGAAGCCTATGAAACTGGAAATCAAGCAGTTAGAACAGCAGCCCAGGCTGCCACTAGCCAAACATTAAGATCTTTTTGTAATTTTCTTGGTAAGAATAAGTATATTTAGTTCTTATTTTAAAAGAATTTTAAAAAGATATGCCACTAAAATGTACCTTTACTATAGAAGAGGAATCTCAGGAATTAGAAAGAAGTTGGAAGAACAATGGAAAGCCATCTGAAAAAAATGTTATTGGAGTTTCTTGTTTCAATGAGGCTATTCCCATCCTCCAGTTTATTTGCAGTAGATTGGAAGAAGTTCAAACGTGAGTATTTAATTTTATGAAAAATAAAAAATAAAGCCAGTTTGCTAAACCATCGAAGTACTGATCAGTGTTTTTGGGAGATAGAATGTAGTCAGTAAGCCAATTGATTATGGAATATAAACTACCCAATTCATTTTTTATCAGCTTGCTCATACTTACTGTGCAAGTCGAGTTTATATGCACAACTCAGTGATTTATTTATTTAATATAAATGGGCAACTTGCCCAGCACATAGAAAATATAATACTACTATTACATATTTTAATAAATGTATATAATATCATTCTCATAACTGCATGATATTGCACCAAAACATAACTACAACAGCAAAAACATGAGATTCAGTCAAAATAAGATATCACAATTAATTTCAATGAAGTTCATTAACCACATATCCAGTGATGATCATTTATCTTTTTGTTTCAAAGAACATATACTGGAAAATCATTAAGATGTCATTCTTATACCATTTTTGTCATTATATTATATATACTAGTAGAAGGTGCTTGCATACTGCAAGCATTTCATCTCACCTTGAAAAAACATTAATTTTTCAGAGAGATATTTCATCATGAGAAATATTTCTTTAATTCTAAAGATTTCTCCTCTGGACCGGTTTTCATTTTTTTATTATGGAACAATAATGGAGTAAAACAATTGCTAATTATTAAAATTTTATTAATATTATACGTTTTCCACATTGTGTTAATAATGCCACACATTTATGCCAAATTTTAACTTTTGTAGCAGATTTAGAAGTGAAATAACATTTATCTAATGTTTAAATTTAAATAATTTTTAACGGCCGCAATAAGAATTTTATAGATACAGTGAAATGTTAATTCGTTTAAATAAACTAAACTCTAATTAACTTGAAATTTTCAGCTCTCTAACTCACCCCGTAGTATCTAACCATTTACCTATTCTTTTAAACTTGAAGAATTTTTAACTGCCAAACAAATTAAAATATCAGAATTTGTATAATCCCTATTTCGTTTTTTTACATTTCCTACCTCTAAAAAAATTTCAGCTCCGTAGCACATTCGGAAATACATAAACCTTAAAAATTTGTTTAAACAATTGCGAATTTTTAGCAGCCGCATTCTTGCACTTTTTCAAGATTTTCGCTTTTTCTGGTCGGTTTTGCACAAAATCCTACCTAAGAAAAAAATTTCGAATCTCCAGCTCATCTGGAAGTGCCTAAACATTAGTATCCTCCTCTGTAAGAAATTTCGATATATAATGATATTAGGGTGGTTCTTATAATGGGGGGAAAAACAAACATTTTATTTTGAATAGGGGCACCAGCCTATCTTGTTCCAATATTTAAAAAAATAATATTCCCAAAATTTGGTAAATTTTAGATGAAATTTAGAGGTTGCTACCAAAGTTTGAAACATTAGGTTTTCTTTATTTTAAACAAAATTCAATACAGTACAAAGCATATAAAATTTAGAGTTGGTAATTTCCATCCTACATTGTCTCATGATGAACATAACAATACTGACGAAGTGGCATATTAATTGTTTGTGGCAAGTGTTCCCTTTGCAAAGTCTGGATATCTCCTCCGATGATCGCTCACAACCTGCAGAAGAAATTGCTTTTGCTGTTCATCCTGGGTGTGTAATTGATTGTATTCCTTGATCAGGGCAACTCCATGTTCTGCCGTATCATTAATGCAATTGATGGACCTGATGCACTTCTCTGTGGCAATGTAGTTCCCATCAGAAGCCCAGAGTTCGGGATCCAATTCTGTGAATTTTGAGTCAAGACCAAGTATGTCAAAAAACCTCCAAGTGTTGGCTGACACAAAATAGCCCAAATTTTTCTCCAAGATGCTATCCAGATCGATAGTCACTCTCTTTAAGTGGTCCTCATTACCATCATTTTGGAGAGCTTGAATCAATTTGGCTTTTGTATTTATTGATACTTTTTATCAAAGAAAGCAAGGGCAACCAGCTCTTCACTGAGGTACCACAGATGATGGGCAAGCTTCTTCAGAGCAGCGTTGGCAACTATTGAGTTTGTAGTCTTGTACTGTTGGAGGTTCTTCAACAGCATCAGGTCATTTAAAGGCGCAGCAGTTGGAAGTGCAGCTTGAAACCACGCCTTCAAATAGAATCTCACAACAAAAATTGCTATGTCCCTTATCCCAGCTTCCTCTTTTGTCTTCAATGGAAACTGTCCTTTGAACATCCACAGTTTGATAGCATAAATGGCTTTGGCCATCCAACGAGCCTTATGCATTGCACCAGGAGCAAGAAATCTAATTCCATGAGAAGGTTCAATTCCAAGAAAGGTGATAGAGATTTCCAGGAGTTCTCTGTAATCATCGTGAGGTTGCTGCTGGTTCAGTTGGTCTGTAGCAAAAGTGGTTATTTCGTTTTTAATATCGGCAACAGTACTGGCAGTGAACTCATCATCAAATGCAGTTCTGTATTCGTACTTATCCAGTGACACCCAATGAGCTTGAAATCGCTTGAAGATTAGTATTTCTGATGGACTTACGATGACAGAGAAGACAGCTTCCAGTACCAGCACCAATATGTGATGCCTGCAGGGAATGTAGAGAAGGTTCTTGTCTAATTTCTATTCAATCCAAAGACATGCTTCATTTTTTCTTTTAGTATTTGATGCAGTAGTGTCAAAACACATTCCTTTCACTTTCACGTGAAAATTTTTCCTTGCTGCGCAAGGCTCATTTGGCAACAGAATCATCTGTACACTGCTTTTATATGAGAATGCACATGCTGGACTGCACTTGTTTTTTGAAGTCCTCATGGTGCTGAACCACTGTGGGTAATACTATTGTTGAACTTTTGTTTTATTTCCATTCTTCCTCCACTATCAACTTTTCATGAAGAATTTTGGACCAAGGATTTCGAAACACTCAAAGTTTTAATGACTTGAGAAACCAGCCAGCCACAAAACAACTTGGCGACTATTGCAACTTTCTTTACATTTTAAACTATTTTATGAACTGTGTATTAATTAATGTTTTTATTTCTTAATATAACACTATTGGACTTTTATTGGCAAAAACCCCATGTTTAGGCTTGAGTCAGGAACCTAACCCCTCCTTTAACATGTAATTTCTATACTTGCTTAACGTACTTTCACTTTACATACTGAAACCCTGGAATGCCTCTGTGCATTATAACATGGTATGCCTGTATAGTGAAAGCCATATTTGTTCAAGAGTGTTATATCCCAGTGAGTCTGAATAAGTCTGCCGTATTTTTGGGTGAATAAGATTCTTTTTTCTCATAAAAATGTTCTAAAATAATGCTGGGTTATATCTAATGAAGGTTCAAAAGCCAATGAGGTACAGGTATACCATGCAATTTGCAGGAGTGATGTTCCCAGAGAGCCCTGCAATGTAAAAAATTAAAGTTGGGAGTAAATAGGGTTTGTTTCACAAATTTGTGAGTGTGCCATAGAGACATTATTTTTAATGTGCTTATTATTATACACAGAAATACAATCAGCACAGAGAGTATTATGAAATAGCAAGATTTAGTGAGAGAGAAAGGCAAAGCAAGAAGAAGATATAAAAGTTTATTCTTACCATGATTGACATATCAGGCAAACATGGTATTTGGATTGGAACTGTTTGAGAAGGGTGTTGGTGGTGGAGGAAGAATTTTCTGACTTCAGGAATGTTTTGATTTGAAGCTGCTTTCCTTTTGTTTTTAAATCCAGATGTATGTGCAAAACCTTTCAAATGTGAAAAGTGAAAAAGCATCCTCGGGAAATCATCAACATACCCACTGTCGAATCCACTGAGTGTCTTTGCTTAGATATGTTATGCCAGCAAGCAGCCACAATGCAAAAAGCTCAAGATTTTATCACGCCTTTAGTTGTTGACTCTAATGAGGATGGAAATATAGAGTCAGCCAGTGAGGATGGCTTTTCTGCTGTAATGTTCAGGAAGAGAAGGCAAAGAAAATCTGCGATCGTCTTTGGCACTGATGAAACTGGAGATGCGTCATAAAAATTCTGTGGTGCACTGCAACATTCATGGATATATGTCGGGCATGCGAGGAGTGAGACCACAGCGATGGACATAAAGGAGCACCTCAAAAGAAAGTTTTTCAATCACGCATTTATATGGGAAAACTAGTATCCAGAGGCGAGTTTAATTCATTCAAAGTTGGTGCTGACATAACCCAGCACAATGAGTTATACAAAAGACAAAATTGGCCGACAGGTGTGTCCATTAAAAGGTTTATATTCAGAAGATGCAATAGATACACGAATGCCATTGACAGAAAACTCAGTTGTTCTCTCCAGGGAACCAGTCATTGCTGAGGTAAAATCATCAACCTATGAGCCAAATCAGTGCTCTGATCAGCAGTATGTCCCTTTAAGCAGTGTTATTGACATAACCATTTGCAGTCCTAGTGATAAGCCAATAACTCGGTTGCAATCTGGTATTTTAAATCTCAAGAGAAAGTGACTAGGCTCTGATAGTTCCATTACTTTGGTTACTGACTCACTAGCTTTACATCTTTTCTGGAAATATTCAGTGCCTTAGGAATAAAGGCTATTTTATCGAACTCTTGCTCCAAGAACTCAACATTAATATTGTTCTGCTATCTGAGCATTGGTTATGAAGGATCTGATATGTTTTTCATGTGGATGACTATAACCTAATATCCTCCTTTTGTCATCAACTACATAAATGCATGGCCAGACATTATGCTGACAGATGTTATGCCGAAAGGACATTATGCCAATGAACATTATGCAGATGAAAGTTTTGCCGAACAGACAGTATGCCGAATTGATGTTATGCTGACAGGACGCTATGTGGACAGTATGGAATAGGCAGGAAATGTTAACAATGGATTTATAAACAATTTTACAGGAAATTTATACTACCAGTAGCATATAACATTGTACAGGTTATATAAACCACTGGAATTTATATACAATTGAACAAGTGGATTGAACCATCGGCAGCATAAACAATTAAACAGGTAATGTGAACTGAAGAAGTATTAAAAATTGAACGGGTGGATTGAATTGAGGGAATTATAAATTTTTGAACAGGTAATTTGAATCCCCAAGCATATAAACAATATAATGCATACATTTTATCGCCAGAGATATCAACAATTGAAAGTGTAATTTGTACCACCAGTAGAATATGATATTGCATAGTTAATTTTAACCACCAGAATTATAGTAGTCAGTAGTATGAACAATTGAACAGGTCAAGTGTACAACCCTAAGTATACAAAATTGAATGAGTATATCTTGTTTGGTGACCTGAACATTGATCTTTTGAAAAACTTGCATGCTATGACTGACCTTCTAAACTTACTGTCAACATTTGGACTTCAAATAGTTAACAATGAGCCTACAAGGACTGTTTTGCTGTGCAATACACTTACTGACTATGTGATCACCTATTTACCTTTTTCCTATTTCTCATGTAACACTTTCAATACTGGACATTCTGATCATTTAGGACTAAATGTAACAGAAATTTTCATATGCATCCTCCAAAGTCCAATCCTTTGTTTATTACCAAATGGGTTTTCTCTGACGAATCAATTAATAAATTTGCATTTTTCTTGTTGCGAGAGCTTTGGGATGATGTTTTCAGTGCTTGTGGAGTTGAATCAAAATTTAAAACCGTCATGAATTTATTTTACTGTGTGTTTTAATGCATTTCCACCAATTTTTGGTAAAATAGTAAATTTTGTAGATTTTATGCTGAAGTGTGCCAGGTGCATGCACGGCCTAGAATACATTATTCAAGATTGAAGAAAAGAGTGGGAAATGGTTTAATTGTTGACATTTTGAAATATTAATCCAATTAATAATTTTCCGTTGTTGAATAATGTTCCAAATTCATTGACGATAATTTCATTCATTTTCACAAAAGATCAAATAAAGCAATCGAGACTTCGCAAAGATAATTTTTCATCCAATTCTTTTTCCAATGAAATTAGCATTTACATTGCCTTAAGAAATTGCATTTTTACAATTATACACGTTCCATGTAAACATTTACTGAAATTCAAACAGTTTAGCATCAAAAGCCGTCATCGCATTTTGTGTAATCGTCTGCGTAGTCAATTACGCAATTTTAATAGATTCCATGAATAAGGTTTTAACATGCATACAAACATTACAATGGCTATAGCAATAACTACAATAGCCAAGTAAAACTAATATTAACTTCTTTTAATGGGTAATGAAAAATAATACAAATTTCTAACTATTCTTAATGATACATATGCATAGCCCTGAGAAACGAAAGAAAATATCCAATAGCATTTAGAAACAAAAGAACGGGTAAAAACAGTAACAAAACTCAGGTACTGCTAAATTCAATATTCAAGCTTTATTATTTATTCATTAATATTCATCGTAGCTCAAATATTTACTTTATGAAAAATATAATACTATCATTTGAACGCGACGGCAATGAGAGACTGCCATCTATTGGTGACTACAGTGGAAACCACTGAACACGAAAATGGATAACACAAATTATCGGTTAACACGAAATGCATGCTTGGTTCGTTCCAGAACCTATGCTTTTCAGTATATATTTATTCGCTTAACGCGAAACGGTTAACACGAAATATCAGTTAACCCGAAAATAATTTTTGGTCCTAATAAAGTAAATCCACGGAAATTCTTCGGATAACACAAAATGGTGTTGAAACATGGTTTTCCCATGGTCTCTCAACCACCGTTTTCCCAAAACCCCCAACCCCGCCTAGATTTCCCATCAATGCACCAGTACGGAAAATCCTACTACCTCCCCTACCCATCCTTCTATGCCTTTTAATGTCATAGACCGTAGTCATTAGTAGGGCAACGACTCCCAACTATGCACTTCCAATCTCATGGCAACTCGCATTCACCCATGGAAAGGGCCCCCACCAAGAATATCCTTTTTTCCTGGCATCGTCGCCGCAGTAAACATATTCCTGGAACTGCCATCAATGGGCGATAGAAATGGGTTTGCAAAATTGTCCTCTTATCGTAGTTATTATTGGTGGGTTTCTCCCAATACCTACCTGTCATAACTCTCCAGATACCTATAAATAACATTCTTGAAATCTTATACCCTGATTTGATTGTGAATTTCTGGTTGAAACCATTGCCGGATTTTAAACAAACCAGTGCACGAAATATTTTCTATTCATCGAGATAATTTTAAGTTTTAATTTTATATTTTTATTAAAATTAAATAATCCATATTTAAAATGGCCAATAAAGTCTGTAAGCAAAATGCATTACCGCTAAAAGTGTAGATGCAGCTCTTGGAAGCGGTTGATGCTGGTGATAGATCCAAAACAGACATTTGCAAAGAGTTCGGAATTCCAAATTCAACTTTGTCGACAATTATTAAAAATCGCGAAAAATTAACATCTGTTTTTGAGAGAAGCAAGTTTGAACCAGAATGGAAGCATCTACATACAGCAAAGCACGAAGATTTAGACGTTGCACTGCTCATCTGGTTTAAGCAGGTAAGGGCACAGAATGCTCCTATTTCTGACCCTGTTATCCCTGATATAATTTTATGCTTTAAAAATGAAAAATTTGCCTTTTGAACAACATTTAGCATGAAAATCGGTTAACACGAAATTCTTTTAACACGAAATGTTTTTCCGGTCCTATGCATTTCGTGTTAACCGATTTCCACTCTATATGACTTAAACCTAACCCCAAATTTTTTCTTGGACTTGCATTTAAGCCGAGGGGTAATTTTTTTCTGATAGATTTTGACAAAAAACATTGGCTTATATTCGGGCAGATACGGTAATGACTTTAAGACTTTTTTGTTGAATAGTAGTAAAGTAGCAAGGATTTCATTAATTCTAACAATATAATAAGGTCAACTTGGAATATCCTCAAGTACTCCTGCTATAAATAGTGATGTGAGTACTTGCGCAGGGTCAAATCGATCCATGTATTTAAAGCTTAAGGAATAATGATTAGAAGGCCAGATTATTATTAAAAATTATTATTAATCCTCAAAATCTCTTGATACAAAATAACAAACAATTTAATTAATTTTAAATAACTCATCAACAATTTCTTTGGAAATATGTATTTCATACCAAAGATTTGAAAGTTTAGCTGGTCTGAACCCTCTCGTCCAATCATGATTGCAAAAACAAGATTTATTATCCAAATATTCATCCCAAATTTTAGTCATCCTTAAATTCATAACAGTTGACACAAATGCTAGCAC
Organism: Tanypteryx hageni; assembly: GCA_028673005.1. Lineage (NCBI taxonomy): Eukaryota > Metazoa > Arthropoda > Insecta > Odonata > Petaluridae > Tanypteryx > Tanypteryx hageni. The sequence goes on from CM054120.1 coordinate 43,607,675, forward strand.
AATGCTCATTGGAAATACGTTTATTACAATTCTGACAAATTGTTTTAGTTTTGATGTCCTTTTTTGATGCACAAATTTGACATCAAGATCATTTTAGGTCTAAGAAGAGGTGTTGTTTAATCTTGTTCTGGGTTGAATTGGGCGGTCTTCAGGAGGTTTCCAGATTTTTCCTGCCGTTGCCATGTTGATACTTTCCATTTAACGTGCGAATTTCTATTGCACCTAGCACGTCCTTACCCAAGTTATCTGCTCTTCTACATCTTTAAATTTTCTTTTTGGGACCCATGGAAGCATTTAACTCATTTAAAGCATCAACAAACTTAGCTACTGAAGAGAATGAAGTTAGACATTTATCTTAGTAAAGGGATATGAACATTTAAATTTGGTCTGGGTCGATTTGACCCATATGCGGGTACTCAAGGGTTAAACAGAATACTAAAGCTTCAAGCTATATACCTAGCCGCACCTACATCAAATTTAATGTAAATTTAATCCCAGACCCTGAGGAAATAGCCCTGAGTTTCAATTCTCAGTTTTGCAATATTATTTCACAGGGTATTTCAGCTGCCTCTTCTTTACCTTCAAGAAGTAGCTCAATTCCACATTGTTTTCTTTTTCCCTACTTACCAATCCTCTACAGTAGTGCTGCCCAAACTACAACTCAGTTAAGAATTTTAGGTAAATGCATGTAGTTTATGAAGATTTAAAAATTTCTTCAAACACCTTTTCTTTTTTTTCAGTTACATGATCTTTATTCACAATTATTAGAATGTCATATTATAAAATTTCACTTTTGTAACAACATAAATTGATAGATGATGATGTATGTTCAAAACTTTATAAGAAATGTACCAAATTATAGTCTTTTAAGAATTTTCCGAGTTTAGAAAATTGAAATTCAACGGGAAAATTTTTTTAATGAAATTTCGTGAGTAGATGCAATGCAAAGCTATTATCCAAGACAGTGGTATGCAATTACTCGATACCGTCAACAATACAACTCACTAAGAATAAATCAAATTGTCGCATTAAAAACTGATCATTTGAGCAATTCGAGGATGCATATTCAAAATTTGATGGCAGGAAAACAAACTTTTGTTCTTTTAGGTGTTCGTTGTTTCAAGTCTCAATCTCCTACTATGATTCTAAGTAATTTTAATATGCGAATCTCGCCCTAATAAAGACCATTATCTATCTCTCCCCCTTCTTTCTCCCTCTCTCTCTTTCTCCTTTTATCTCTCTCCCCTCTTTTTCCCTCCCTCTTTCTCCCTCCCTTTCTCTCCTTTTATCTCTCTCCCCTCTTTTTCCCTCCCTCTTTCTCCCTCCCTTTCTCTCCTTTTATCTCTCTCTTCCTCACTGTCTCCCCCTCCCTCTCCCCTCTTCTTCTCTGGAAAAAGACTTCCTAGTCTCAATCTTACCCTAATAAGGAACATTATTTATCTTTCCCTCATCTGTCTCCATTCCTCTCTCTCCTCTCTCACTCCCTCTCCCTCTCTCTCCTTTCTTTTTCCCCTCTCTCTCTCTCCTTTCTTTTTTCCCCTCTCCTCTCTAATATTAAAGCATTCAAAGCAGACTTTCTTTACACATATGGCATGAGGACAATATAATCTTGAGGTTTAACAATGACACAGTCGGCAAAGCAATATATCATTAAAAAGCCTAAATTTTTCCAATAAATATGATTTAAACTTCTATAACACCAGTTTAATGGTTTTTCCCGGACTTGCGACTATTTTTCGTCACACTGCCATCTCAAGACCTTTAATCTGATGTGCAGTTTGTATGCGGAATTCATTTTTTAAGGCTTTTCAGTGCTGTTGCATTTCCTATTTTATGTATAGATAATCATATGGGTTTCAAATGAGAGAATCATCCAATATAAATGTATGACTTGGTGATTTATCTTATAACACAGGCCTACAAATTGAAACTTGTTTAATCAAAATAGCCTATTTTACCTAAATTTACTGCACTGATTTAAAAAATGATATCCATTTTTTTGTGTCATGTAAGGATTTCACAAATCAGGAGAATGGAAACATGTTTTTCCTCATTTTCTCAATTTTACATGCTTTATTTTAATGACAATACATGCATTATTTTGTGAACTTTGTGAGTGAAATAAATTTTAAAATGAAGAAAATTAAAAAAATTGGGTAATTTTCATTCGGAATCCCAAATCTTTTTTGAACAAAATCTTTTTCTTTTGTCTTCAAATTAATGTTTTGTTGTCTTTTTCTTATATGTTCCACCAATAGTTTCCCTCTTCAAACACCAACAGTAATCCACCATCATGCTAATGTTCCAGTGCCCTTGGTACCTCCTTTCTATCTCCTTTATGTCCTGGTGAAACCTTTCACCTTGCACTTCGCTCACCGCACCAAGATTTTCAGGGAAATAGTCTAAACGAGAGTGCAAGAAATGAACCTTCAGACTCATATTGCAACCTAATTTTTCAAATTTCTTGAGCATATTTTTCACTATGTTTTTAAAATTGGGATCCTTGTTGTTCTCCAGAAATTTTTTTATTACATTTTTGAAGCCAATCCATGCTTCTTTTTTGATTGTGGCCATTGTTTCTTCAAATTGTTCATCTGAAGTTAATTTCCTGATATGCAGTCTCGATCCCAGGATGTGTGCAGAATCTTTTGGTAGACCTAAATCCCTCACCAGATCATTTAATTCACTTTGCGGTTCACTCACATTTTCTGCTTGGTCTCTGTCATAGCTTATGTTGACATCGCATTGCAAATCGGATGAAAAAACTGGATCAAGAGAGTTTGGTGGTGTAGATATAGGTAGATCAGGTCCATGAACCATGGGTATAATAGCAGATGGTAGATTTGGATAGTATTATAGCCTTGCACATTGGTTAAGCATAAATAACAATCTTCTTTGTGGCTTTTTGGTTCATGCCACACCATCGGAATATCAAATTGAAGAGACTTCTTCTTACCTTGAGTCCATTTCCTCAATTATTTAACATCTGTGGCAAACTTGATGTGGAGCACATGGTTTATCCTGATCACCAAGTTTCATCGCTAAGTATGCATAGTACGCCTTTTTTACAAATTCTGTAATGTTTCGCCACTTTGTTTTTGCAACAACAGTACCACATGTATAACAAAGCCTGCCTGGGCTATTTACACAAGCTCTTGATGCCATAATGAATGACAAAAAACAAAGTCATGATACAAAACAATGGCGGTGTGAACAAGCAGAAAACAGTACTTGGAATGACATGTCCAAGTGTTGCACTGGCCAATTGTACACTAATGCACAATAACACCACCTATTGTTTTTAGTTTTTGTCAAGTCTAGAATGTTTTTCTGTTGCAATCATACTAGATATTTGCATAGACAGTGGTTCATAACACCTAAAACTTAAAAAGATGATAATATTACTTTGACGATTTCGAAATATAAACTAGACTACTACAGTTTGTGCAAAATCTATGCATGATAGCAAAAAATGGTTATCATTTTCGTGCTCAGCGTACTTGAGTTACCAAAGGACAGCTAATATTTTTCAAACCCTGAAAACTATGTAAACCTGTATAATCAGATTGTTGGGATATGATGTCTAATAAATGGAATTGGAATATTTCTGAATTTAAAGAGAAATGGCTTCCAATTACTTTTGCATCATGCAGAATGGGGAGTCCTCTTTCTTGATTTGTTTTGTAACTATTTCCTTTGTGAAAGAACAAGAATATTGATTACAATTCCAGGTAGATCAATTAAGGCAGCTTTTAACGCTGCATATATTGGTGTACATTTAAATGTATGTACAGAAGACAAGTGTTAAAATAGAGTACCTGCTTATTTGCTTCCGTTACTTTGAAGGATATTTGCAGCATGCTGCCAATTTCTGGTATTTGCAGTGGTCTTAAATGCATTTGTTGCTCAAAACGAAAAATATATGTATGGCCCAGTAGATGGCAGGACAATTTAGAAAGGTTACCTGAGATGTAAGGAATAATGCATTCTTCTATATTTGGGATAATTTGATTGATTAACACATTTGCGACATAAGGTATTTTCGTGGTAATTCCTATGGGCCGTAAATGTGCATTAACTATTTTCACTAGATAATTGCAATTTTTTGTCTAAAAATTATTTTAGGGCATATAGAGCATAAAATATCGTGTTTCTGCATTATACTTGAAATATTATAGTGGTGGTGGATGAAGTTGGTGTTTAATGTTCTTCTCATATTCTGATATTTTAAAATAGTGTGAATTATCAATTTTGTTACGTAAAAAATTCATAACTTATTTTGATTTTTTTATTTCTCTCGATATTATTTTCTTACTGTAGTATTTTATGTCTTATTGTACAAATGTGAGTTAATATGCTTTTTATCGCATGAAAAATAAATTCCTTTTGAAGGCAATGTCCTATAGGTACTGATTTTACATACAACTTAAGTAAAAAGAATATTGCCTGTGCTCCATTGGTGGCACTCACTTAAAAAAAATCAATTCCCCACAGCCGTACATGTAAGCTGATAGTCATTCAGCTGTCTGTATGAACTGCAAAGGGATACAACCCAAAAAGGTCTTGTGTGCCACTGGTGGTACACGACAGCCACGAGAAATACTGGGTGTGTACCGCCAGTGGTGCACAATGTCGCAAATTTGTTAAGGAAATAGGGATTATAAGCCTGAGAGGCTCTCAAAATGTAATGTGACTCTGTAAGCATTTGAGAAAATTCAATGTATTTATACAGTTTTTCTTTCCAATTTAATCCACAGTGAGCCTTTGGGAAGAACTGGAAACAGTGTAGCTTTTCTGTTGGAATGCCTTCACACTCTGATTTCAAGCCTGCCCCAGTGGATTCACACAAATAAACATTTTACTACATTTCTGTGGCAGAAGTTCTGCCCTCTGTTGATTGCATTCTTGGGCTCTCCCAAAGTTGATAAAAATATTGTCTCAGGGAACAAGATGGAGGAAGAAATGGGAAGAGGATCAGGCTGTTTGGCTTCTGCTCCTAGTTTTAATAGCTCTGAAGCAAAAACAGTTTACAGGTATGACAAGAAGTTATTTAATTTGTGATAAATTTGAAAAGAATAACTAAATTATATATAAATATTCAACATGTTAATGTTTTTTATTTCTTTACATTATTTCGTATGGTAGCATTGGAACTCAACTTGTACGATTGGTTGGGCGTGTTGGATCCTTAAGACCAGTACTGGAGTCATTTTTCCACCGAATGCTTCTTTATCCACCTCCAAGGCATAGATTAGAGGCTTTAAAAGCATTGAAGGAAGTAAGTAGATAACTACTGCAATTATATTTGTAAGTGTTAATAAATAAATTTATACCAAAAGAGATTAAAAAATTTTAATTCTATTAAGTGGACTAGTTTTTTAATAGTTATTGTCAAAATAATTTTCACAAGATACAGTTGATAGAAACTTCTGAACCTGCATTTAGGCATTTATATACCTAAACTTTCTGTGTTTTATTTTGCACTGAGATTGTAATAAACTTTATTTACTATTAATTGTGGCATGCAAATTAACCTTTAGAGTAAAAAAACACCAAAAAATAGGGTTGACCATTAAAGCCGGCACTGGATTTCCCTTCTCCCTTGTGTGTGTGGTCGGCATAGGAGGAGTAATGGCTATAATATTTCAAGAGGTTGATTAGACAGAAATTCTATACAAACAAGCCAATTTGTGTAATTGCCCAATTCATTAAATAGGCAATTTTATGCTCATTTCATGAAATAGGAATTTTATTGCCTAGTTCATGATTTGGGAAATATAATTCTGCCTTTTTCATGAATTCAGCAGCACTGTTTGTGAACATATGACAGTTGCTATCCGTATGAGGTTAATTCACAAGTAGCGTGTCCTAGGTGTCATTCACTTGGTGATACAGTTTTTTTCCCTCAGTGTTCTTTAAATTAATTGGTCTTTCTTGAAGAATTAACTTCCCACCACCATTGGAAAAAGGTTGCACGCCACTGCCCTAAGGTTGCACAAGCTATCCCCAACACTTTATTCCACTTCATCATCAACCATATTGCCCATGGTCAATACTCTCTCCCCTTTCTTGTGAAGGGTCTGCCGGTGTAGTGTCTCAAGACATTTTAAAATTACAGAGAGATACGTCAATCCAAAACAGTTTTCTACTCAAATATAGCGATCCACCGCAACTGGAGAAGTGCTGCGTAACAGATACGCATGAGAGCCATCTGCACAGTATTTTTTCCGTCTGTTCATTCGTTTAGACCCGAGTCAGAATGATATTAACTTGAATGATTGATGACTAAAATTCGAATATCAGTAGTAATATTTGAATAACTTTAACGTGAATCAACCTTAATCAAAGCGATGTTAAACCAAGGTATATCTTCAATATGTCCATGTTTACTAGCAACATATTTTAACAGTAGTGTGATTAATCAAGGATTGCTGTTTTCTATTTGCAGCTTCTCAGGAGCCCCAGTCGAATTGTGGATTTAACTGGTCCAATTCTAGTGGAGAATGAAAAGGGTTCACATCAGAGTGATATGGCTCTAATGAGGCTGTAAGTTTAATTCTTCTCCCTTCCACATTTTATAATATTATACTAGATATTACTTTGATGCTTTGGTTATTGTTATTTCATTTTTTGTAGTTTTTAGGTTCATTTCACATCCAGAATGGGTGCCTATTAGCTTTTGTCTGTCTGTATGTATGTTTGAGCATGGTTCTACTTAATGGATTTTCATGAAATTTGGTATTATGGACTTATGGGCAATGTTGATAAGAAAATGATAGAGATGTTTCCCAACCCAATCTGGTTTCCACTTTCCTAGGAGGAAAAAATGAACTTCCCATCACATCTCATAAAATATTAATCATACCAAAAAGTCTTCAAATAAACTTTGTAAAACTAGTTAAATAGAATATTTTTGCTTCATACGTTTGTATTAAAGGAGTAGCTGTTTTTAAGAAAAACGAACAAGGAAGTCATAATTCACTTTGAACTTATATTTCTTTAATGTATTTTGTAATCTACTATTGGTTTGTTGCCACTGATGATGGTTGCTTTTTAGCCTAAATGTGCTTATGGTTTTCCCAAAATATCTTTCCTGTAAATAAAATGATTTTTCACATTAATTCTTTTCAGAGTAATGGATTCAATTGAAGAATGCAGTAAATGCCAGGATTATCTAATATGTAATGCCAGTGTAGAATGCATTGTAGCCATGTTAGGTTCTCTAGAAGAACTTTGCACTGGGAAAGGCATTACGCACAGATACATGGACAAAATAAATGCTTTATATGTAGAACTATCAGATTGCGATTATCAAGGTAAGTGGTAAATTAATGTTAAAAGCCAAGTGCTGATGTTACATTGACTTGCAAAATTTGACATTATTCATTAAATACTTAGTTTGCCTATTGATTTTTAGGCATGCTTGCCAAAAACACATCCTTATTATGTTGGATTTTATGATTTTATTAATGCCTGAAAAATTGCATTGTCTGTAATGAATTTAGGAAAGTAAAACTAGTTATGAGTAGGGATGTGCAAACTGTTCAGAATTTAAAACCGAGTCAAGTTTCATTTTAAAACTCGACTTGGTTCGATCTGAAATAGAAGTTAAAATAATTTTGAACTTTCAAAAAAATGGGTTGTATTTAAAGAAATTGTGCCAACATGAAAGCAGAAAAACTTACCATATATACTAGTGTATAACATGCTCTCATGTATAACTTGCACCCATAATTTTTACAAAATATCCCGACTTTTTTGTGTACTCTTTGTATAACACACCCTAGATTTTGAGGAGTATAAGAACAAAATTTTAGAATTAATTTGTCATGTTAGGTATTAACTAGAGCACCATATATTAATAAATACAGACCCTTCCCGGGTAATGCGAGACTTGACTTATGCAAATCCGAGTTGACATAAAAACTTCCGAAAATTGATTTTTAAAAACTGAAAATTCCGAGTTGCGGAAAGTTGCTTACAAGACAAAATGCTTCAGGCTGAAAGGTCAAATGTTGACTGAAGTTTAAACACGTCAATGTATTTTAAATTCATCAAACTATGTGTAGAACTTATTTGCAGTATATTGAATGGCTAGAGATATTTAATGACAGTATTTAATACGAAATCTTAAATTTTGTTGCATATCATGGTCGCCTTCTTCACATAGTTATTTGGTACTGAAGATGATGAGGAAGATGAAGTCTATGGATTTAAATTGCTTACATCGTTAATTATATATAATGTATTCATAAACGAAAAAAATTATTTTAATTTGTGTATATAATGTGTTTTTTGTTTCTGATACGTGTTTTGTGCGAAGTTTGCCTGGCGATTTTGCGGGAGATGACAGCAATCAGCTGATTAACTAGTGAAATGTGGAATATGTACAATGGGCCCTCGATATCCATCATTAATTGGTTCCTTAAAAGTGTGACAGATACGGAGCAATAGGCTCGCATGTTATAATGATAATTCGTTCCAGGGAAGTCATACACCTGAGCACTAAAGTCATTTTTCAGGTAAATAAACACCAATACAGATTAGTTGAACAAGAATTTTATTGCTTTAAAACATACAATGTGCATATAAATTCACTTTTTAATTTAAATTTATCGAACCAGCCCTTACTTGCGAATAATTCAATCTGGCAATTTTCTTTATCCGCCTTGAGATCGTCAAAAGTTTACTTAGCTTTCTGCCCTATCAAAGTTGAATTCACATTATCTCCCTTGGCTTGCCAATCAGAAATCCAAATCTATAATAACTTTTGCATTTTAAGCAAAATATTTTCTCTTGTTCTCAAACATTTAATCGTGTCAGACACGGCTAATTTTGCAACATCTTTATATTTTTGTTTATCAGCTACAATTGTTCTTACTGTTGTAGGCAGTATTCCATGTTCATGTCTGATATTGGCTGATTGTTTGCCAGCTTCAAATCAACATTAATTTTAAATTTTGTTTACAAAGTGGTGATTACTATTCGCCTCCTAGTTTCCTCATTCGAATTGGTAGACATGGGCACTGGGTTTGTTGCAAAAATAAAGTAAATATGGCACAAAATCGGCAGAGAACTGGTTTGAGAACCTATCACTAAGCGAGTTGCTGGTGGACTGATGCTACTGAGCGATAGGAAGTGGCATACATGACGTGTGAGACAGGTGGCAACATGATGACGGATATGAGAATCGACAATGGATACGGAAATAATGGTATTAAATAGTGGACAATGGGTATGGAAAACGATGGATTGGAAGGGCAATGGGTAGCGAGGGCCCACTGTATTAGGAGGGGATGGAAATACAATTGTAAGGAAGTAATTAAGTGTGTGACACGTTTAATTTATATATGAGGTGCTACCTAAAAGTTCCGGGAATTTGTGCATAAAAAAAATTACGCTAAGTCCTAATTTCCACTGTCCCCTTCAAAGTAGTCCCCTTGGGCTTTTATACAGCGTTCCCAGCATTTTTCCCATGATCCGGAGCATCCTTGGAAGTCTGCAGGTGTGAGTGTGTTAAGCACCTTTTGCGACTCTGCCCGGATCTCCTCAATCGTGTCAAAACATCGCCCTTTCAGCCGGAGTTTCATTTTGGGAAACAGGAAAACAGGAATAAGTTGCAGGGGGCGAGGTCAGGAGAATAACGGGGGGGGGGATGACTGTCATGTTTTTGGAAGCCAGGAACTGCCTAATAACGAGTGACGTGTGGGCGGGTGCATTTTCATGGTGGAGCACCCAGTCATTGTTGCACCACTTGTCTGGGTGTTTGTGTCAGACGTTCTCCCTTAGCTGCTGCAAAACGTCGCAGTAAAACTTTCCATTGACAGTTTGACTGGGTAGGAGGAATTCTTTGTGGATGATCCCATCAACATAAAAAAAAATGATCAGCATGGACTTGACATTGCTGCGAACTTGACGTGCTTTTTTCGGCCGCGGTGAATTTGGCGACTTCCACTTTGACGACTGCTGCTTTGTCTCAGGGTCATAACCATAAACCCAAGATTCATCACTAGTTATGACCTGGGAGATGAAGTTGGGGTCATCTTTAACTTCATTTTGAAGCTCCCTGCAGACAGCAATGCGATGGTCTTTCTGGTCGTTGCTCAGCAGTCTCGGAACAAATTTTGCAGCAATGCGTCTCATGTTCAAATCCTCCGACAAAATGCATTGACACGTCCCGTACGACAGTCCGACAATGTCACAAACGTCATGGATTGTTCGCCTTCGGTCTGCCAGGATAGCCTCATGCACTTTTGTGACATTTTCCGGAGTTGTGCTTGTCGACGGTCGACCAGAACGCTCATCACCATCAACAGACGTCCGTCTGTCCTTGAAACGTTTGTACCAAAGGAATGTTTTGCTTTGCATTATAGCATGATCACCAAATGCTTGTTTAAGCATTCTGTGTGTTTCTGCTGCTGTTTTTCTGAGTTTGAAGCAGAATTCTTTGCTCCTTAACATCAGCCATTTCAGTTCGAAACGAATTCGCAGAACCACTCAAACACGACATTACAAAAACACAGTACAAGCTGAATTATTGATTATTAGTGTGGTTTTTCCCTCAATTCACCCAAAAAGTGAGAATCTGATGTGAAGTAGGTACACTTCAATTTTTTATTTTAACTGCACAAAAGTGTTACCCGTGTATGATGTGCACTCTTACTTTATGACCTAAAAATTTGTTCTTCAAACTGCAGGTTATACATGAGTATATACAGTATTTGTTTCATTGGAACTATCGAAGTCACTATCTAGTATTCAGTGAAACTTCGATAGAGAGAATGTATAAAATTCATAAAAATACTCATTCTAATGAGTAGTCATAATATCCAAAAATAAAATCCCATAATGTAATGTTAAGAAATTGATAGTGACTGTTTTTTTTACTCCCTATAATGAAGTTCTTGTTGTATGTCATACTCATTCTATCAAGATTACACTATATATTAGAGGTGGTGGAGTGGCTAGTATATTGGTCTTCCACACAAAGATACTGGGTTCAAATCTGGTAGAGAATTGGTTTTTTCAACCTGGGTTCATCCTGTCCCCTACTTGTGCAGTTTCAGGAGAATGTGCAAGTCACCGCTCAATCCTTCAGAAGGGATGTTAAGCAGTGGGCTCCCTTGGTGCTCTTTGTAAAGAGTAGGCTAATGTTGGCACCAGGTTTCCCTCCTCCCTTGTATGTGTCCAGTGTGGAAGGAGTTACGGCTATAATAGTCGAAGAAATGATTAGCCAGAAATAGAAACAAGCAAACAAAGTCTATATTATTTTCGTGGTGTCTGTCCGTTAGTCATCAGGAATAAATTGTGCATGCGCTCACGACGTTTACCAAATGGTCCTAATTTCGGTTTCATTTCGTCTTTTTCTGTAAAATACTGCGTTCGGGCCCAGCTGCAACATAATTTTTGCTTACAGAATTTGCAAGTAAAACAGTCTCTGGACATTCTCAAATTTTATCTCAGAATCTGTATATCGTAATTATGTTCTCTCATGGACTTTTTTGTGGCAAATGACGACCTCTATCTGAATACATTTTTTAATAGGTACAGAACATCATATAATAGGAATGAGAAAATGTGGTTTTTCAATTGTCCGCTGAAAAAATCTTTGTGACAGCTGTTATAATGAAAGTATGTTATGCTTTGGTGTCTGCCAGGAAACGGTTGTCATAAATAAAACGTGAATTTAATACTGAAATTGGCGTTACTGTTTTTATTTATTTTGTTTTTTTTTGTTTCTTAAACTAAGAATTATTACTTTTAGAAGAGGTTAATTGTTTTTAGTCATTTGGGTTGTGTATGATAGGTAAAACAATTGAATTGCCATTCCTAAATTATTGTTGCACACCTCTGAGAAATTTTTTGAAACCCTCCTCAGGTTTAATTTTTACTTGTAGTGTTCATATTCTTTAGTATAAATCATTAAAAATTTACAGTAATAAATATACAGAGAAACAAGCGAGTGAAGATTTGCAAAGCAAATTACACAAGGTACTTTTTTCACCAACTAGAAAAATAAGTGCTAAGAGGGCTTTCTTAACAGTTTTGTATCAAACCCAATAAAAATGGTTAAATATATTTATTAACCATCTCAAACTTTTTAATAATGTTTGACTCAAGCTTGACTCAACTTGAAAATATGATGTTCGCACACCTACTTATGAGAATATTTTTTTGTGACATCCCAACATGCATTTAATGATGCTAAAAATTTATAATGCACTGTCCAAAGAATGTTAAATCACTGGCTGAAACATTTGCTATATCCCCAAGTATTTCTACATCTACATGTTATCTTGCGATTCACTGATCTGGTGGATGGCATTGGGTACAATGCACCGATGCCTACCTAACAGTTTTTACTATCAAATTTCCCTTTCCTGTTATGGTCTCGTATTGTTCTTGGAAAGAATGAGCCTCTCTATTGCTCCATCCTACAATTGATCTCGCATATCTTATCATCATGATCATTTCTACTTACAGTCAACTCTCAGATTAACTGGTTTTATTAAAATTATGTACTACGAATCAGTGAAAACATTGACACTGAACATTGTGAGGTTGCTTGGTGGAGAGGAGGAGAATGACAGTAATAGTGAGGGGGAGGGGCTAGCTAGCAAAAACAAGACCACACATGTTGCTGCTCTTAATCACCTAGACCAAACATGTCAAACAGGCCCGTTGGCCACATGTGGCCCTTTCTTTGCCTAACTGCGACCCAATAGCTCATTTTTGTCTCAAGTGAATTCTGTGAGATTTCGTATAAATTATTTAAACATAAAGGAGACGATATTATTTTCATAATTGCCAAATTACAATAGAACGCATTTTCTAAATTAATGTTTTTAATTGAAAAACAGGCGTCCAATCTTCTAGCGAAAGTCTGTCATTCCAGCTATGGCCCTCATTAAACAACTGCAGCCCTTCTATAACATCCATTGCCTCTATGTGGCCCTTCTATAATATTCATTGCTTTAATGCAGCGCGGACGCCTCTTCAAGTTTGAAATGCTTGATCTAGACTGTCTGGTTAGGTGGAAGAGGGGGCTACTTAGCCTCAACCTCACCAATAAAGACATTTTTCTTTCTTTCTTTCTGCTGGACTATTTAGAAAGTGAAGAGGACAGTTTGCTTGGTGTGTGTGTTTGGTTTGTGTGTATTTTTGGCTAATCAACCTTTTCGATTATTATAGCCATAACTCCTTACAAATCAGACACACACAGAAGAGAGGAAGGAAACCCGGTGCCAGCATTAGCCTACTCTTTTACAAAAAGCACCAAGGGAGCCAAATGTTTAACATCCCTTCTGAAGAATGGAATGTTGATTTTGTGTGGTCTCCTCAAACCACACAAACAGGGGGCCAGGTGACCTTGGAAAAAAATCCTATTTGCCTTCGTGCCTGCTACACCTTCGAGCAGCACGCAAGTAGCAGCCAGCATCCTAACCACTACATCACTGGCACCCCCTAGTTTGCTCAGTGACAAACTGATGTTGCATAGGCTTTGTTCTAATATTCGAAAAAGAAGAGCTCAGCTAAGAAACAGACAGCATTAACAGGCAATTTTAACAGTGTAACCTTTTGACTGTTTTTCATCAAGTAATTGTGTGATGTTTAGTGTTCCTAAACAATTGTGCTTGTATTATTTTTATGCTTTTGGATGACATCTGTAGAACAGTAAATGTGTTCATAGATATTGGATGTAGTTTTAAGTAAATATGTTTACATTAAATCCATTTGGTGCCACGTTTTGACTAGTTTTGTTTTAACCATGATTTTGTGGTATCCGTGACCTCCTTCCCCTATTACCCTGGTTAATCGAGAGTTAACTGTACAGACATTGAAGCCTCAATTATTCCCAATACAACCTCTGCTAGACATTCTGACCTGTATTCTAAAATGAGAATAATTGTATATTTTTAAGTGGAAATATAAAAATTTTCTCATTTTAGAATATGGAGAGATTCTACAAAATAATGCTTGCAACTGTAAACTTTGGTAATTCTGACCTGTATTTCTCTAGGAACCTTGAGCACAGTCTTCCAGAGATCTACATTTTAAATCCTTCAGTAATGATGTAACACTTTTCATATGTTCGTACTTTTGTTTAATGAATCTGGCTGCTCTCCTCGGTACTCTTTCTAACTGGATTATATGGCCCTTCATACAGATCCTATATTCTCTAGGTAACTTCTTATATAAATGCTTATTTAGCTTGCCGAAGCTCTCGTGATTTTCAATGTGGCCTTTTGAAGCATTCACAACTACGAATGTGGCCCACATGCAGAAAAGGTTGCTTTAAAGTTTTGCAGAAAATTGAAAAGGTTAATTAGCAAGTTTTAACGATATAGAACTTTTTATGCAGTTAGATGAAAATTCTTTCCAGGTAGAGAAATGGCTAGCAAATTTGGCATAATCTTCATGGGAAGCCTGTGAAATTCCTGATTTCTAAGTCCAAATTTTGGGTGCAGGATTGAACCCAAAATTGATGGAACATGTTTTCTTGATGCTTATCTATCAAAATACAGCACAAGCTCTAAATTTCAGCATGCTTTTGACCAAGGCTTTCTGTAAAATTGAATAACCTCTAAAGTTGTGTTGTCCTTCCCATGAATTGATTAGGATAATCATTGCACAATATTATTATTAGTGTGTCCCACTAGTTTTAATTGTCAAAATAGTTGAAAATTGATAACAGACACTGTAAATTATTCCAAGTATTGCTTTGCTAAATGCATTTGTCATACTTTTTCTTTATAATCTTGAAAATCTTTTTAAAAAGTTTCTTTTAGCAACTTTCAACATTTATCTAGTGACACTGAATTGTTTTGCTAAATTCTTTTGGCATGGTTTCATATACATGAGAGAATATAATTCTGATTATGTTAAGTTTGCTTTCTCTGTACTGGTTTGTATGGGTAACTTAAGAACATAAAATATTTTGAAAATGATCTTACTGGAAGGAAACAGTCTGGGACCATGAACTTGCAACTTCTGCAGAAATTCTGTTATGTTGAACATTCTGTAATGTTGAGATCCAGAAATATGAGTTTTTACAGTTTTTTTTGAACAGAAAACCTCAAGTTACTGATATTATTTGGCAATGATTAGTGGATAATATTAATAATTTCTTCTTTTATTCTTAATGAGACGTATTTACTTTATGAACATAATGATTTATTGTATTTTATTTTGTGACTTTTTTAGGCCCTCTAACATATCAATATATGGCAAGACTGCCAAAACAGTACCAGGAAAGAATAAAAAAAGAAAAGGAATTGCTAGCAAATGCTAAAACTATTCCTTATGAAGAGACAATTACAGTAATTGGAACTGTGACAGAAGATAGTGATAGCAGTGGAATTGAACAAGAGGCTGAATTAGACAATGAAGACGATTCAAGTGTGCGGGAGTGTAACAGAAGTGTGGATGCTATTGGTGTCAGGTATAAAATAAGCAGAGGATCTGAGAATGTAGAGGATTTTTATGCTGAGGACAGTGATACATCTGGAGATACTGAAGGGCCTGAGGAACGTTTTGATGACCAGCTTGAGCTGGATATCTTAGGGGAGGATAAGTATGCAGAGGATGATAGTGATGTTGTATGCATCGACAAGATACCAAAAACTCTTCACATCGGTGACATGTCTCACATTCAAGTAAGTTGTTATTAATTTTTTGTGCTTTGAATAGATAAACTTTTTTGAAATATCCTTGGTGTAGATTTCATTTAGATTATTCACCTTAAAAAATGAATTCCTGTGTATTTTTTCTTTTTACCCTTTAACTGCATGTTTAAATTTAGAGGACTATTCCCAGAGTTGTAACTTGTCCATAAAAATTTGAAGGGGCACAGAGAAATGTTGCGAGGAAATGGATGTTGCTTTCTGGATATTAACGTTTTCTAGACTGCCAAAGTAGGAATATTTTAGAATGTTGTAGGGTATATTTAAATACTACTCTCAAAAAGTTTGTTCTGATATATCTGAATAACACAAAGGATTAAATACAGGGTTTTTCGTAATGATTCATACAACTTCAAAAGTTCGGAACACTACAGCAAATTATTTAATGTGAATGACAGAATGCAAAATGTTCTTGCAAGTTCGATATTTCCAGTGTGGTTTCCGTGTGTAACTTGAAACATGTTGAACCAATAATCAAATTCTGCAACTTTGTAAGATATCACCATCCATCAATTGCACAGTAGCTATGACCTTTTGCTTGAGCTCCTTTAATGATGTTAGTGGTGGATGTCACATGTAATCTTTTACAAAACTCCACAGAAAAAAGTTGGCAGATGTCAGATCTGTTGATCACAGTGGTCAAGCAATCAGACCCTCCTGTCCCATACAAAGGGAGTCATTCATCCAGAAAGAGGCATATTTAATTACAGTAATGAGATGGTGTGCCATCTGGTTGAAACAATAACTGTTGAAAGAAGTGTGTTTGTAACTTTGGAAATAGCAATTCTTGAAGCATGTCGAGGTGGATGATTCCTGTCAGTTTTCTCTTTACACGTTTTGTCATGACAATGCCCAAAAGAAGTCAACTTTAGGTGAAATGTGGACAGTTCCAAGATATGAACTTGGATTTTCAGTTCCTCACATGTTTACAATGTGCCTGTTGATGCATTCAAAAAGGTGAAATGTTACTTCTTCACTGAATACCATGTCATCATGCTGATGTTTGTCTTTTCATTATCATCTCCAAGATTTAGCAACCAAGCTTAAAAAAGTGCTTTTCTTGTATGATAGCCTGTAGTAACTGTAATCTGTTTCATCTTTGATGCCTCCTAAGTATAATAATAATAATAATTTTATTTGCTCTTAGGGTCAATATAGACATAGAGAAGTCAAAAAGAAAAAAATAGTAATAATAATAGTCATTAAAAATATTTACAAACTGTCGTAAACATAATCATTAATGGAAAAATAAGCTTTGCTTGTTAGCAGACTTTTAAGGCGTTTTTTGAATACAGACATAGAGCATGAATTCTTAATACTAGAAGGGAGCTTATTATACACTAAGGAAACAGCATGGTAAGGACCAAGGGTCAGGCGATAATCATTGATGTGAATGTCGGTTTTGTGGCGAGTATCATGGAAATGAAAATCTTGGTTAATGGGAAACAGTTCTGGATAAGTTTTGACAAATGTTGTACAGTTATGAATAAAGATGGAGGGGAGGGTGAGTATGCCAAGGGCCTGGAAAAATGGTTTACCATGAGTTATGTAAGGAACATGACACATGATTTTAATTGTTTGTTTTTGTAATGCAAAAGCTTTATTAGCATAGGTGGCATTGACCCAAAAAATAATACCATATGATAAGTATGAGTGTATTTTGGCATAATATAATAATTTCAGTGTCAATAGAAACAAGATGAGCTAATTTATGTAGCATGGAGATGCCCGTTGCTACCTTATTCAGAATAATACTGATATGCCCAGACCAGTCAAGATCTTCACTTAAGTGTAAATCCAGAAATTTTACATGTGGAGAACGTACAATACTGGAACCATTCATTTTAATATAAGGACTTGATATAGGAAGTGCTTTTTTGGTGTGAAATTGCAAATAGACATCACACTATGCTTTGTGACATTTTTACCTCTTTGCTATTAATTCATATTGCTATGAATTTTTCATGTAGTATGATTAATTATGGATAGCCTTGTATTATATTTTATGATATACCGGTAAACTTTTACTTACTCCCATCAAGTATTATAATGTATAGCTAGTGCATTCTAAGGTCACAGTCGGAGATGCGTGAGAGGAGAGGGACACAATTTTGGTTCGCACGATTCCAAGTTCATGCATCAAATGCCTATTCCTAAACACTTTAGGTGGTCCTGCCATGAAGATGGACTCGTCCTACCGTAAATGTGCCTACTGCGCACTGCCAAGTTAGTGTGTTTTAGCTATACAATGATTATATGATGTATTCAGCACATTGTTTTCTCCATACATAGCAACAAATATCAATGCAGTAGTAATGAGAAGTTGATCAGCACCAGCATCCTCAAGAATGATTGTTACACTCGTGAATAATTTTGAAATACTTGGAATAATTTTCACAGTACTTGGAATCACTTTTCAGGGTGGAGAAATAATATGTAAACAAAATTGTTATTTGTTCCTATGTATAACAAAATATTGATGCATGATTAAAATTACCTTTGGTGGCACTGGGGTTGCTCTCAATATTTAAAACAAGATTTGTTTACAAAATATGATGCAAGGTGGCATTGGGATAATTTTGATTGCAATTAAAATTAACCTTGTCAGTATAGGCATCGCTATTAACAATTTAAAAATTTGATAATAGCCATGGAAGCAAAGATATCACTTAGCAATGCACTTAACAAATTCAGACAAATAATCAAAATATATCTCTTAAAAAACGTTACAAACGAAACTTATAGAAAATTATATTGTCTACAACTTTGATAATAACAAATATTGACATAAATTAATTCCTAAAGGAGATATTTGAAAAAATAGTGAAATGTACTCGAGGGACCTTAAAACATGTACACCCACTCCCCGATTAACACTCTTAATTGGTGCTAGTAAAATCGAGCGCTAACTGAAAAAGCACTATTCGGAACATGTACTTACATAATAAATTATGATATAAGATTTAATTCGTTCCCGAGATTCTATTAATGGAAATGAAAATAGGTACTAGTATTATATAAATAATACACCAAAATATTCTTTGTTAACCATATTACATATCATAGAATAGATCATTTGTATTGCAGTTATATTTAACATTGAACAGTAAAAACTTGAATATAGGTAAATGAAGAACAGAATGCATTTTATGGAACATATGTTAATCTCACGCTGAATAAATCCTGCAGTAGCATTAAGGAATAGGAATTAGAGTAGAAGAAGATACCTGCTTCTACTTATATATACTGAGTGAGGAAATAGTCACTATACAGCCACAATTTTATTAACAAAGAAAATTGGAACATGATAACATAAGCATAAGACAACCAATTAGATAAAAACAAAATTGTATATCAAAACCTTACTACGTTTCAATAAAGAAATATCGATTCATAAAATAATTATCACGTGCTTGATAAATAAAGGAACATGGAATGAGACCAAATAAAGGAAGAATTCAAATATCTTGATATTACATTTAAAAAACTGAACAATTGAAAAGGGAGCAATAAACAAAAAACACATTTTGGCGCTCTCCAGCTTTTAGTCGCCATCGCTTTAATTTAACCTCGAGAGTTAAGTTTTTCCTCTTTTTCTCCTCTGACCGCCGGTTATCCCTCATGGTCTTTTTATTTAAAGGGAAAATATAATTTAAACAATTTTGATCTACAAAAGTGTACACAGAACCATCAAGCAACTACAAATACTGCCGTCTTGTGTTGTAAATGCGCAGAGGCGCTGCGCAGTGGACTTCGTAAATTACACCAGAAATTTTGAAGAGGGTTAATGTGGAACGCGTGAGCGCAATTCGGAAAAAGGTACAGGCATACCTCCATCAACGAAGCCTCTGGCAACGAAGCTCCTTTTTTACGAAGTCAGCACTTTACTCCGAAATCTGCCCTGAAATGTATTTAAAATACTTAGACCCAAGAGAAAACAGATTTTTTGTAATTACAAACTTGGAGTGATTTTCTTGCAGCTTAAAGTTATGAATCTTATGCAGGATGATAAAACAACATTTTTTTAACGAAATACGAAAAATAATCTAAAAAACAAAAACGGAGAAAAATGGTATTTTAATGTGATTTTTAATGCTGTTTTGGGTGGTGACAGTATGGAGGTTACTTTGAGGCTATCTTTGGTGAGAGAGTTTTTCGGGAAAAGAGGGAGAAAATATGCCCCATTGGAGCCCCTATGGCATGGATGTGGTGAGACACATCATACATCGCCGCATGTATGCACAGGAGTCTCCAAATGCTATATTCGCCGTAAACAATTTCAAGGGTCTCAAGTGTCTTGGGATTATATTACATATTTCTTCCTTCAAAGAAGTCCCTGATATCAAAGGAAAATATCGTTCTCTTTTAGTTCTAAGTCATCAGTCACGCAGTGAGTATTGCTTACGTACTTTCTCAGATGCCTTTTACGAAATGTTTTGTAAAAAACACTTCCTCAAAAGCTACACTTGGAATTTAAATCCATATTTTAGGGTTTAATTAAGTGAATTTAACAGCAACCCTAATGTCAGCCAAACAGCCATCGAGTGATAGTGATCCTAGTGCACCTAAGAAGAAACGAAAATCCATCTCACTTGCTGAGAAGATGCAAGCGATACGATGAGTAGAGTCAGGCAGGCTATCGTGAGATGCTTCATGAAAGTAAAAACAAATCAAGACAATCTACCCTTGATGCATTCCTTAAGAATAAATCATCTACTCCACAGTCCATCCAGGTCCATCAACCCGAGATCCCAGCACCACTAACCCCAGTAAGGTCTGCAATCCACCATTGCCAAGTTATGGTGAAGATGTTGGTAACTATAACGATTAAAGTTCCATGTAAAGTCTCTGGCAAGAG
The DNA here is from genome assembly GCA_028673005.1 of Tanypteryx hageni. Taxonomy (NCBI): domain Eukaryota; kingdom Metazoa; phylum Arthropoda; class Insecta; order Odonata; family Petaluridae; genus Tanypteryx; species Tanypteryx hageni. Next base: position 43,628,216 of record CM054120.1, read on the forward strand.
ATATTAAAAGCTTTTTTGCCTTTTCATTTGTTTTACATACATGTTTTTATTATTTTAAGTCATATACATCTTCTACGATATGGTTGACAAAGTACTGGAACCTATCCCCATTTACTACATGTTAAATCTACCTCTGGCAATGAAGTTTCCAAGAACGAAGTGGATGCTAGGAACACATCTATGTCGTTATGAGAGGTATGCTTTTATTAAATTATTTTCAGCGGTAATGCTGAACAGCGTTAATCGGGACAGGGTTAAGCAGGGAGTGGGTGTATTTCAATTGAAAACTCAAATGCAATTTTTTTCATGAAAACAATACTTTCTCCTATACTGTGTATAGAGAAAGTAAAAATGTTTGACGTGAACACAGCCCCATGCAAACTTTGAACTGGACCCTTCGATTTTCTTAGCTGACTCGGACTGCAAAGCATGTCACAGGCTCTAGTGGTATAGTAATATAGTTCAGTTTCAGTTTTCAGACCTTGAATTGCTAATAAATATCTTAAATACGAAGTTTTGTGCTGATCTGATGATTTTTTTTGAGGTAGAGTGCCCACAAAATTCCTATCACCCGCCACAGACACAAACACTTACAACATCGAGAAAATAGTGAAAACGTGCTCAGGGGACTTCAAACGTGTATTTCCGTTGAAATCTCAAATTCGATTTTCTCATGAATACAATACTTTCTCTGTTACTATGTATGGAGAAAGTAAAAATACACCAGCTTATGCTATAAATATGGTTATTGGAAGAATTTTAAACTTGTAATTTTTTGGTTTTAGGTCCAGGATCAATATGTTGATGTTGAACGTCAAAATTCTCTCCATTTTGTGAGGAATCTACAAAGCTTAATACCGTCTCTGCTCACTCTCCGTACCTCAGTGGAAGTTGATGATGCTTTACAGCAGTTTTCATCTAAGTATTGCCAAGGTGAATTCTAAAGAATTAAAAAAATGAAACAATTATTGTGTCCATGTTGTGGTTTGGATCCATTACGTGATCTGTGTAACTACTCTTCAAGTATAAATCAATTGAAATCTAGGTGTGAATTTCCACTCCATAGTATCATAATTCAATGATGATAGATTATAACAAGTTCTATCTGGCTGGCTTTGGTAGAGGGTAGTTAAAATGTCTGACTTCTAATGTTATATTTGTGAGTTTGTGTTCTGCTGTGGTTGTGTTCTCTTTGTTGTTGATAAACTATTTGTAAGGAGCCATGAAAATGCTGGTTAAATTGATAAAATAAATAATAAATAGAAAAGGAATGGGGTGGCTACTTTTCAGCTAGCTTTATTGCGTTTATTATTTCAGTTTTTAGCATTTAATTGTGCCAAATCAGAATTAAAATATTCAGGTTTCATGATAATAATATTTCTGATCAAGTGTATTTAATTCCTACTTTTACATATAATACCAATTTTATTCTTGTATTCAGATCTCTTGTCCAGTCAACATATAAAATCAGAAGAGAGCAGTACTACTCAGACATTGTCACTTATAACTATCATTAATGCTGATGGAATTTATCTGGCAACATTTTCAGCCCTACATTTGAATCTTAACTTAATTAAAAGTGGGTTTTATGAAGATGATAGTAAAAGTGTAGCTTTAACAGAGGTAAGTTTTGGATTAATTCCTATGAATACCATAATCATTCATTATATTTTTACCAATGTACAGGATTTTGCTGCATTTAGATGTTATATTACGTAGAGTAGATATTTAGATTGCAGTGTCTTTATTTATTTATTTAGTATTTTAATCAGATAATAGCTTGAGGAAGGTGGCAACAAAAATTTTAAAGAACCAATGTATATCGATACAGAGGTCAGCGACGTAACTTCTAATCAACATAAACCAGGTCGACATAAATCATGGTATGCCTGTTGTTGTTTTTAAAGAGCAAGAAGCAAAATTTCAACAAGTCCAATTACAGTAAAGGTTGTCTTAGTTATTTCATTTTGATATTTTGTGTAAATGAGAGGATGATTGCGTTTGCAAATGGAGAAAAGGTTTATTCTATCCCCTGCTTTTGTTCAACCAGAGTTCAAGTTATGTTTAGTTTAATATTATTCAGTGCCACCTTTGGGAATGGGCCCATGGAGCCTGGGCCCTGAATATAAGGGAGGGTCCCTAGCACTCAGGGTGTAGTTATGTGGTCAGTTCGATTTTGACAACTATTCGCCAGATACTCTGGTCAATGTCTTTCATGTTTTATATATGTCATTGCCTGTCACAGTGGTGCCCACCGAATGATATCCTGTCTGCCATGGGTGTGGGGACACAACCTTCTATTTCAATAGTACACTAATTTGAATGGCCGTCCTATAGTTTTTTGGGTTCCCCTGCATGATATAGAGGAGGCCCCTTACTCATCAAAAATTGATATTTTGCTTATGCTCTCCTCTTTTCTTTCCTTTTTTCTGCTGAATTAAGAAATGTTTACATGGATTTTTATGACTACTCCCCCAGTAGTGCAGGGTGGGTTACCACACATATATAGTGAGGGCCCCAAATTATGTTTGCCCCTGGGCCCTTAAAATGGTCAAGACGGCACTGATATTATTCATTGTTTAATTATTATTATTGAGTATTGAGTAATAAAATAATTTTGAAATTTTCATATAATAATATTGTATCTTATCTAATACAGCAAAAATAAGCATGGCCCTATGCCTAATGCCATCATATCATCAGTCTTCACCCACAGAAACCTCCAAAAACAAAATTCAGAATCAAATCAGATGAGTGTTTTGATGGGCATTAATTTTATGTATTTTGTTTCGTTTAGCTATTTGTTATACAAAAATCTTTGGTAGTGAATTATCATGTTTTATTTGGGATGTCGCAGATTTGACATTTGCAGTGATTTTCAGGTACATTGCCCCAACAAATGCAGGAATTATTGATCATTTTTTCTTATAATGAAATGGCTTGCTAATTTTATGTATTAGATTCATCATTTTAGCCAGCTTTTCAACTTTTGTGTCTTGTAGTAACTTCCAAATTACCCACTCATTTCTAACTCAGAGGGACTTTGATTTAATCAGGATTTCATGCCTGTATAAGGATACAAACTTGAAATAAGGGCTTCCCCTTCTAATCCAACATCATTGAAATACTCTCAAAATTTTATGTGTCATTCAAGGTGAGCCAAAAATGTCTTTCAAAAACATTGAATGACACAATACACATTGCCCAAGCATACTCAGTTCTAGCCTTTCTTTTGTGGCATTCTCATGCATAGTTAATACCATTGTCTGTTAGATGCATGCCAAATTACTAACAAACTTGCTTTGTTACAGGAGCACCTAAGTGACATATAAGAGCATGCTGATTTAATGTGATGATTTATGTTGCTTGAAAAATATGGATTGATTTTATGTGATTATTAATACAGTGTGTCCTTGATTAACATCATTAATTCATTCCTGAAAATTGTGACGTATGAGTATGAAACAATGTTAAATGAATCAATATTTTACATAAGAACCCATGTTATACAAAATAATTAGTTGCAAAACCTCAGGTTCAAACCCTCTTGACGCACAAAAAGATATTATATAATGTATTTTATGGAGCTTTATGGTGCCATGGTATCAGAACATAAATAAATCAATAAAACCAGATATTAACATAGAAATGACACAAAATAAACAAATAGTAAGACATAACTACCTTTTAAGGCACCCAAAATCAGAAAAGGCTAAATTTCAGTATAGTACCTCTTGTTGCAAGAAAAAGGAACTACATAATACCAATCTAGCAAAATGTAGTTGTATGAATAATAGAGAATGATGAGTTTTATTAGAAAATTTACAGAGAGCCACGAGCACTTCTGTGAATGCAAGTTCCCGAGTTGACATTGCTAGAAAAGAAATGCAACAAACAATTCATTTTTTGCACCAGTTACTGTATAGTTAATGAAAATCTACCATAATAGGGGCAAATAAAACATTTATTTCATTATTTTTAATGAACTGTGTGTTTCATTAAGATTAGGGAAAGGATGGTTCCACTTTTTCCCGGTTCCGGTTATATTAATCAGATCCCGGTTCTCGGCTCTGGCGATTATGCGTTCTTTGCGCGAAGTGAACACATATAGGAGAGGTCATTTCTGTCGGGCCATCCGCATGTTTAATCTCCTAAACCGCTAGACACTTCGATGAAATTTGGTATTTGGGAGTTTTACTAAAATTTGTCAACCAATTCCAATTTTGGTTAAAATTGGACAATAATTAAGACCACTTTACATGAAGACCTACATGTATTTTACAACGTACTTTGCAGGAGTCTTGTTAAATACTCATCTGAGAGAAAAATATTGAGAACAAAAGTTTAATAAAATAATTAAATACGCATTTTTTGCCAAATAATTTTTCACGTAAAATCTAAGGTTTACGATAAATTTAAAGAAAAAGAAATTAATGTATTTACGTAATTATACAATTTTTGATGTTCTTTTGTTCATTCCAAAAATATTAATTAAAAATTTTACAACTCTGGAACCGCTGAATATATTTTAATGAAATTCGGTATTGGGGAGTTTTACTAAAATTTGGCAACCGATTTTAATTTTGGTTGAAATTGGATGATAATTATGACCACATTACATGAAGAACTACATGTAGCTTACGATGTACGTTTCAACTCGGGAACCTCAGGACGTATTTGATAAAATTTGGTATTGGGGATTTTTACTAAAATTTCTCAATCTCAAAGAATGCATTTGAAAACTCTGTGTTCTCCGACATGGAGTACACCTTTCCATACTTGTATTAATCCGATCTTGGTCTTTAGGCACATTCCAGTTCCAGCATAAGTGCCTATTAGCTTCGGTTTGTCCGTCCATCCGTCTGCATGTTCGTTCTCGACTTCTACCAAACAGATATTTATGAAATTTGATATTAAGGACTTATAGTCCAAGACAATAAGAAAATCACAAAAATGAATCATGTAAGTCAATCAGGGGTACCACTTTACTGGTGACAAAAAATGAACTTTTCGTTATATCTTGTAAATTTTTGGTCATATCAATATAGTTTTCAAATTAACTTGTGAAACTATTAACGTAGAGTATTTCCTTTCCTATTATTATATTATTATCATAGGAGTAGCTTTTATCAAGAAAATTGAACAAGAAAGTCATAATTCGCTTTGGACTTAGAAGAATTCATGCATAGCTACTTAATTGCTGTTAACGTAAACAATCTTATTGGTTACTGAAGTAAATAAGATCTGCTATAATTACAATATACATTTAATTCCTTATGCATGCATGACAGATTTTGTAAACGGAAGATCTATGGCAAAGAAAATAACATAAACGTAAATATTACAACTACTGAACTCAAGTGAGGTATGTTTTAAATAATTTTTGATTGTTTGGTTGATTAACACTGATTATAAAATAAATCTGTAAATAAAAATTGAATATTTTCCTGACATTTCTGATATATCGTTTTGCAGTATTTAGTCATTAAAGTTACGTAATATGTTTATTGATGCACCAACTAAGGGGGGAGAAGAAATTTTTAATAGACAGAGATATAATCGGGTCATGGTGTTTTGCTGTTCTATGGTGTGTGTTTGGTCAAATTATATTGTATAGCTTCAAATACTCCATCACACGAAACACGCCTATTTGTGATACACTGTACACTTTCCTAATTTGTTTTAGGTTAGAAGTGCTTTTTGGTACACCACGGGAAATTCTAGCTTTACAATAGTGACATATAGTGTATTTGTCGTTTGTACTGTCAATTATGAAGTTGTTCCAAACGCCCGACATGACTTTATTGTTAGGGTTCACAATAAATCGATTAAATTTAAAAATTATCTGTGGGGTATCTATTCAAAATTACTACACAACAAATTAAAACTTATTTTTGTTAATAAGTTATAGTAATAACACTTCAAACTGATGGATTTGACTCAAGATATTGCTTGAATTTTTACATTATAAAACCCTGCAGTCTCGAACCAAATATTGAATGCCAGAAGTTTGGAACCCATCATTCAATTGTTTTGATAGATATTTTTGCAGAACTATCGTTCGTTGAACTTATTCGTCATCCTGATTTTTGTATGCGTTACAATGCTCTTTTACCTCATGAACTAAAGGAAATTCAGACTTGCTTATCCTGTATGATACTGATAACACATACAGCATAAAAATATATTTCACGTCGTAGTAAACACACAACTTCCATCATTGATATATGGATCGAAAATAGAATGATGCCGCAGAAAGATATGGCGGTATGAGGCGGTCGCTTTCCGGTTAGCGTCTACTTTCGAGTCACAATCATTTTTTTTATTAAAATGAGGATCGGAACTGAAGAACCGGATTATAAACAGTCGGTTCCGGTTATTTTGGTTCTTGAGAGAACCGGCAGAACTGAGGAACCGAAGAATTGATCGTCCCATCCCTAATTAAGACCAAAGAAGGATAACCACTCGGATACCAATAAATAAAATAAATAAAATCAGGGGACATTAACTCAAGTTATCCCAATAGTACAAAATAATTTCAGGTTTATAAATAGTGCACTCAGCAGATCTTCCTTTCTGCACAGCTCACAAAGCTTGTAAGGTTTCTATTAAAGGTGATTAAGAGAATTTTAATGTCTGCTGGGGGGACTTGGAGAAGGATCCCAAAACTACCACTTGGACCCATTGCTACTAAATATCACCAAGCAAATAATGTAAATTTAATAAAAATACATCAATCCAAAACACTTTCCTCACTCAAATAAGGTGATCCGCCGCAGCTGGATAAGTGCTGTGCAACAGATGTGTGTGAGAGTCATTTACACAGTGTTATTTAACATGCGTTATTTCAGTGCTGAGTCAGAACGATGCTAACTCGAATCAATGATGTTAATTCAAATATGGGTGGTTATTTTCGATTGATTTTAATGTGACTCAATGTTAATCAAAGCAATGTTAATCCGGGGACACACTGTATAAGATAAATTAATTTTTATTAACTGATTCTGATCCAGTTTTATCATTTCCTAAAATTTATATAACATGTTCGAAAACTTTTCAGGAACAGTTTATTGAAGAAGTACATGGAAGTGGTGTTCTGGTATATTTATCAGCTACTTGGCTAGCAGAACTGTACCAGAAAGTATTGAGTGTGAACCTTCTTGAAGTGGGTGGATACAACAGTTCATCAACTAACAATGTTGCTTTAATAAATCTTTTGACAGGTAATTTTTGTAAACAAGAATTTATTTAGTATTTTCTGCATTATTTCTCATTAGCACTGTAATTGCTTATTAGGTCAGTGACATCCAATCTTTTTGAGAGGGCAGCACCTTTTCATAGATAAACAAAATTTTGCAACGTCTCCTCTTTGAAACAAGGTTTTTGCCCATTATGATGCATTATCCCATTTGGAAAATACATCTAATTTCAGGATGCATGTGTCATGCAAATAAAGCTGTATTTTTCTATTATTTGAATTCTGCCTACTGCGTTGACCTTTTGTCCTTTAACCCCTCCAGTATGTGCGACGCAGCGTCTGTGTCCGCTCTTTCCCATGCCTCAAACGTGTGCGACACACCGTCTGCGTCCGAAATTTTCATTAAGTTTTCTTATCACTACGGCTCTGATTTATGTGCTTTCAGAGAGTGAATATGTAAGCCAATGTGGTCTGCTTTCGTTCTGTGGTTCCTTGCTGTCTGTGTTTACGTGTTAGTATTTTTTTATTTTTTTTTTCTATCTTGGACCTGGCTGTAGCAGTGCTTACTCAGGCCCATCAGGCCTCTATATTTCGTGCGTTGCGTCTCAGACTTTCATAAGAGCTCTCATCTTCCTGGCTCTTATTTACGATGCTTCGAGCCGATGGTCGAGGTTTCTTAGTGCCTGTGTTTGCATCGGGCTTTTTTAATTTTTTTTTCATCTTGGGTCTGTCCTTTAGCCGAACCCCTATTTAGTTCACCATGGCTTGTAGCTCTCGTGAGTTGTCGGATTGGGAAGTGCTTGATGTTTTGGAGAAATAGAGTGAAAGTAGTGTAGATATATATTCTGAAGATTCAAATGGATACTCTATTGATTCCAGTTCTGAAGAGGAATTGGAAGAAATAACTCACTCCACTGTGAATATTCAAGAGAATATTTGGGGAGATGTCGACAGTGCTAACCCTCCTCGGCCTTTTGCATGTGATTTAGTTGGAAAACAAATAGTGCCGGTTTTATCAACAGATGTTCCCTTAGGATATTTTGAGTTATTTTTTGATGAGGATCTAATTGCCCTCATAGTGGTTGAAACTAATCGTTACGTGGAACAATTCCTTGCCCGCGAGAAAAATAAGATCACGTCTTTAAAAAAATCGCGCTATCAAAAGTTGTTTGCTTTGCTAATGTTGATGGGAATCATTCAAAAACCAACTCTCAGAATGTATTTTAGTAGAAAACATATATTAGAAACGCCATTTATTCCAAATGTAATTAGTGAAGGAAGATTTTATTTGTTGAGCAAATTTTTGCATTTTGTAGATAATACCGATACAGACATTGTAAATAGAGATCCTATTGTATAAAATTCTACCTATCAGTGATTATTTGAAAAATAAATTCCATAAAATTTATATACCGGGTAAAGAAGTGTGTGTACCAGACGCAGCTGAACTACTAAACATCGGAGGAGCAGCACATAGTAGAAATTGGATTGAAATAAATGTATATATTTATTTTTTACTATATAAAATGAACAATTTTAAATACGACATAATTTTTTGGAAATTTTTGAAATGATAATTAAAGTACAAAAAATATTAAAGTGAATGCATGCATAAAGTATTTTGTGCTTGTGAAAAAAAGTCACGCTGAGCGATTTAAATGCCATAGATTAAAGTCTCGCTTGAGAGGTTAAAGAAAATTAGGTTGGAAAAGTAGATATGCATCTGAACATTTCAGCAGACAATTTCTTAACACATTTTTGCAGGTCATTGCCATGCATCATGGCCCTCCATGATCAAACCCCTTTTTGCCCACCTGCACGCACATCCATTTGTAGCTGGCTATTTTTATATCAAGACAACAGAATGACAAATAGGATGTTTTAGATATGCAAGCAGTATGTCTTAATGTAGGCCTGGTTAATGTACATCTGCTGAAATGCACGTTCTATAATGATACTGTATGTCCTTATATATGTACACACTGACTGCTGATATGTACATTGTACTCAGGCAGACTATATGGTTTTACATGTTCCCAAATGTACACTGTTGCTGCACAATGGAAGATCAGCCATTTTAATTTCTTGGATTTTGCTTATGCATTTGTAAAAACAACTATTTACAAATCTAAGAAATCAATATCACAATTTTGCTAATCCTAGCAACTGGCTATTAGTGCAGCATATATTTGAATTCCTATGAATACTAAAAAGAAGGTTAAAGAAAATACTGCCGCTCCCTGGCTTATGTAAGCCCCCACTTACGTAAACTCGACCTTACGTATTTTCCAACCCCTCATAATTTGCGATCCCTTATTTTTTGCCTCAAAATCTTGTTTTCATCTTATGTGTCATGTAATGTGCGAGTTTGAATTTTTGAGTTCTTGTAGAGCAACCTTCAGTTCCCTGAAATATAGTGCATTTTCTTTAGTTTGCTTCCATACGATTTCTGTCTTCATGAAAGTAAAGAGAAAGTATTCAAATGTATTCCTGTTCTTCTAATTGAAAAAATACCTTTTAATTACCTGTATCTACATATTAATGAAGAAAAATGAGCGATTAGCTGTAATTATCACAGTTTGTAGCTCACTAGTCAGAAATGTTTTAAGAATGTTGTGGTGCGGGAACAGGTAAGAGCCAAAGAAATGCCTACCTACTAGCGCATCTTTAACTATCGTACAATCATAACACAATAATGTTGCCATAGATGGTTTCTACCTTACTCCTTTCATTTCTTTTTAAAAATTCATTTACTCATATTATATGATTAAAACATTTACGCTTGGCAACTCAGTCTAATACCATAAACGTTAGAATGTGTTTTTGGAACTGCTACCTGATTTTACTGAGATCTTTGCATGTAAACAAACATTTATTCATATGTTTATTTTATGAATTATTGGTAATTTTGTGGATTTTTCTTTTTCTTTTCATAATGGAGTTTGAAAGATTAAATAAGGTTATATGAGAACTTTATTAAATTTACATGCATAATAATAAGTTACTTCAAAATGTCCACCATTCCAACTACCTCCAGGAATATTGCCTCCGTTTACTGCTTGCAAGGCTGGAACTTTTTGCTGTTACTGTTTTCCGAGTGAGGGATAGCACAGAGTCTAAATAATTTCCTTAATTTCTATGATTAGAATGATTTTTTTCCCAATGATTTATTTACTGTACTGAACTGTGTAGGTAGTTAGGCGAATTCTGACTTACGTAAAACTCGGGTTACATAAAGGTTTGCAGAACAGAACCCTTACGTAAGTTGAGGAGTGGCTGTATATAAATATGCCTTAGGTTGCCGACCCAGCTCAACAGCTTTGTTTTACATTCAGTCTCACATTAAATAGTGAGTTTCCATGCTTCATCCAAAGTATATCAACACACATATGTACTTGCGGACCAATTTCACAAAAATAAATATTATTTACAGGATTCATATTATTCATATAAAATATTAGTAATCTCTGAATTTATTAGTGGTTTATGGGTATTTATATGTGAACAGCTCAAATAACTACCAAATTTCCCCTTATAAATATCTGTGAATCATGGAAATATCTCAGTTTTTCATTAAAATTATCCATGAAAACAGATAAAATCTGTGAAAACGGCAGCCCTGCTATACACTATAACATGGTGTTACAAGCAATTGTCCATTCCTGATTATTCAGCCACCCATGTTCACCACACACATAACATATAATGATGTCCCTGCATTTTTTAAACAGTTGCTACAAACTGCTTATCATTTGCAGCATGCAAATTAAAAACATTCAGCAATTATATTCTCTGAGGTGAATTGAAAAACATCACAATTGAAATCTCTTGTAATAATTAGAGATATCATTTCTATAGAGACAGTTCAAAAGGCGGTCAAGTTTTTTAACCCCTTAAGTATATGCACACATCGTAGTCGCCCGCCTAGTGGGGAGTGTGCATATATGTGTACCACAAAAAAATTCTTCTCTCTGTGGGCTAAACAGAAATATGCATGCCTTCTCTGTCATGTTAGGAGGAAGTGTCAACTAGTGATTTTTTCAACTCGGTGGTCGCTTGAGACGCAGTGTATGCATTCATAGAAGAGAAAGTTGGGCGATGTTTTGGTGCAGTTTACAAGCAATAAAACCCCTGATGGTACTTTTGACCCGAGCAAATCAATAATAGAAATATAAACATCAATAACTACCAAGCCTAATAAAATGCATTAAAATAAACTTAGATTTTTATTGTAGATTTTTAGAATAGATAAGCCTCAATTTTAGTTGTCGATGTTTAAGAAAAAAATTGTCAAAAACTACCAAGCCTAATCGGAGTGGCCGTGACAGTTGATTAGACTGTTGGCCTTCCACACAGTGGTCTCAGTTGTGGATCTGGCAGAAGCCAGGATTTTTCAACCTGGGATCATGGGATCATCCCTTCCTGTATTTGTGTGCATTGAGGAGACTGTGCAAGTCAGCACTCTGTCCTTCGGAAGGGCCATTAAGCTGTTGGCCCTGGCCCTCTTGGTGCTCTTCGTAAAGAGTAGGCTAATGCCGGCACTGAGTTTCCCTCCTCTTGTGTTTGGTGTGGAAGGAGTAATGGCAATAATAATCCAAGAGGTTGATTAGCCAGAAATTCCATACATATAAACAAATACCAAGCCTAATCATGGACAGTTAATATACAGGGTGTCCAGTGAGTTTATGTCATAACTACGGGATCTTATTCCTTAAGTGATTTTGAGTAAAAAATGTCATATGAACATGGGTCCGATTCTCATTTGTTACAGAGCTACTGGCAATTGAAATTATCTCGTACTTTGATTTGTAGAACTTAATGGCTGAAAAATGCATTGTTTAAATAATTATTCGTATACATTAATTGTTGAAAAATAAACTATTTAAATAATCATTCGTTTACATTGATACTTAATTCATTGTTACAACAATTGTTCAAAATGCCCGTCTTCAGCTTGGATGCACAATCTGGCCCGCTTGAGTAGGGAACGTGAAACAGCACGAAGAACTGCAGTGTTATTAACGCGCCTCGCAGCATCAAAAATTAGCTGAATAAGTTCTTCCTTCATGCTCACTTTGGCTTCATACACAATGTTTTTCATTTGCTCCCTAACATGGAAATCCAACTGAGTGAGATTCGGAAACCTCGGTGGCCAATCCTGCACACCGCCACGACCGATCCATCGGTTAGGGAACTTCTTGTTAAGATACTGCGTACCGTTCCTACTAAAATGGGGGGTTCCCCGTCATGCTGGTAGTACATCTGAAGTCATGTTTGCAGAGAAATGTCTTCTAAGGTACCCGGCATTTCATTTTCCAAAACATCAGCATAAATGGCACCTGTCAGACGTGGCGGGAAGAAGTACGGTCCAACCAGCTGGTTCCCAATGACACCACACCACACGTTCACAGAAAAACGGAGTTGGAAGTAGCTTTCAACTGTTCAGTGAGGATTTTCGCGAGCCAATAAATGGTAGTTTCTCGTGTTGTTGATTCCATCACGAGTAAACTGTGCCTCGTCCGTGAAGAAGATGTAACGGTTCAGGCGGGGGTGTGCATTTAACCAATGGCAGAATTTCAACCGACTAGCCATATCCCCGGGTTGAAGATCCCGAACTTGCTGGATATGGTATGGATAAAGTCCCTCATCCTGTAATGTTTGCCAGATTCTCATTCACAGAACGTTGAGGCGGGCGGACATTCCTCGTGTACTAACAATAAGACGTGGATTTCGCTGAACCATTTGAATAATGTTTTCCTCCTCATCCACATTAACTTGTACTGGATGTTCAGCTCTCAAAGACACAGAAATGAGCCATTTTCTCGTAAATGTCGGTGAACTTGAGTAAAAGTACGCCGATCTGGTGTCCTTCTTTGTGGAAATCGTCGTCAATATTCGTAAACAGCAGAAATGGAGTTTCCATCGCAAAACCCGTACACGAAGTACATATCTGCATACTCTTAATTTGAAAATGTAAATGGCATTATTAAAAGCTAATGATACCACACGTGTCACAGCGCACTTCACTGAACGCTAGCTTACGTTCTACTGACATGCTGCCTGCGAGCTTGCAAATTACGTCCATGTCTGTTGTGCAAACGTCATGCTTCTCACTGTTGTAACAATGGATTAAGTATCAATGTAAGTGGATGATTAATTAATACATTTTTCAACAATTAAAAATGTATACAAATAATTATTTAAACAATGCATTTTTCAGCCATTGAGTTGTACAAATCAAAGGACGAGATAATTTCAATTGCCCGTAACTCGATAACAAATGAGAATCGGACCCATGTTCATATGACATTTTTACTCAAAATCACTTAAGGAATAAGATCCCGAAGTTATGACATAAAGTCACCGGACACCCTGTATAACTCCTAAACCTTAAGTTAAATATACAGAGAAACACTCAACATTGTAAAATGGTAGAAAGTAATAAAGATTGAAAAGAAACAAAGTATCTGGTTACATACAGGTTTGCAGGATGCTGACCTACCAGGGACCTGTTGTCAAATGAGCAGCTAAAAACTAAAAATATGAAAAGGAAAATGCACACATTCATGAAATCAAATTCTCAGAGTCACACATACTTCTCTGAATATTGTAAACTAAACTAAATATGTATTTCAAGAACTAGGCTCTCATCATAGTAGTTGATGTAGAGTGATTTGTGTGTCTTGTGTCAGGGTAAAAGTGACAGACTTGTAGGGGGAAAGGGGTGACCATTCAAGTGAGTGGGGAATGGGACCTCAGTCATTAATCATAAACTTGTTTTAGTATTTATGTGTATGCTTCCAGTTTTTTTGTGTTAATTTCAACAGTCATGTTTTATATTTTAATTGTGTGATTGTTTTCTTGTCTGTGTAGTGCCACATTTGACCTGTTAAACCTGTTATGTTAATAATGCTTTAGGTATTTTTGAACCTTGTTTCTAACTTCCGTTTTGTCTGTCCTATGTATATTTTCACAGTTTTTGCATGCAATTTTGTGCATGACTTGGAGAGTTTGATTTTGCCTGTGCATGCATGTTTTCCTTTTCGTATTTTTAGTTTGTAGCTGCTTGTTTGACAACAGATCATCATCCTGCAAACCTGTAAGTAACTTAGACCCTTAGTTTCTTTCCAATCTTTATTAATTTCTATCTTTTTACTTTGTTTAGTGTTTTTCTGTATCACTATTTCTGTGTATGGTTTAGGAGTTAATATATAACTTGCCTACATTTCACTGTAATCTACTCAAATTGTATTATGAGCCTAATCTTAATCCATTAAAATTGTATGCAAAGTCTTTTTCCACTACTCTTCCACAATTGTACTAACAGAAACTTCTTCCTCACACATTTTTAAAGTTCTTACATTTCAGCATACTTTAAACTTGTTGAGCCATCCATTAAAACCTTGAAAGTTATGTATTTCCATTTTTTATGCCATTTCTCTAACCATCTGTTGCAGAATAGGCCCAGATATATGTATATTTCTATGAGAGGGAATCAATAAATAAGGTGAATTTAAGTGTAGCTGCAAAACAGCATATTCCAAGAATATGAACGTACACTATTTTTTAATGTAATCACCTCCTATCTCGATATATTTATTCCAGTGACTGGCAAGCTTGCTGATTCCATCAGAGAAAAAGGTTTTGGCAAAGAGTGTAGCCAATTATGCACCGCTGTATCATCTGTGAACTTCTCCCCCTTAGTGTATCTTTAAGTTGCCCAATCATATGAAATTCAGACTGTATAGTGCATGTGATAGGGATGCAAATTTCAACTCCTTGTTGCATTCCAGTGTTGCTTTGTCAACATGAGGGTGAGCATTGTTCTGTTGCAGGATAGTTCCTGTTGTTTGGGCACCATACCCTTTTGATCAAATTGCTGACTTAACAGTGCTCTGGAGATGTTTACGTTAGGTGGCACTTTTCATAGTCATCATTATCTTCCCAGCAGATAGTTGGATTCTAACTTTTTTGCCAGTGGAGAATTTGTTTGCTTTCATTGCATGATTTACCTTTTGCTCTCGGGGACAAAATGATATATCCATGTTTCATCTGCAGTGACAGTATGATTCAGAAATGTGCCTTCAGTTTTGTAGTACTGTGACTATTATTGGCAAATGCACAGGCATTGTTCTTTGTGGTTCTCAGTTGGTTGCTTTGGTATCCATCTGGTATACACCTTGGAGTGCAGTAGCTTGTCATGGGCTATAGCATGAGCTGTCCCATGGCCAACATTTATTTTATTGCAAATTTCATCCAAAGTGATGCATCAGTTCTCCTGAAGAAGTTCATTAGCACGTTGAACTGTTTCAGATGTTACTGCTTCGACCAGTCTACCAGGTCGACGCTCATCTGCTATGCTTGTGCGACCATTTTTGAACTGTTCACACCACTTGTGCACATGTTTTGATCATAAACAACTGTCCCCATATTGTGCAGATATTCTATGGTAAATTTCACTTTGTTTAACTTCTTCTGATAGTAGAAAATCGAATGACACTACACTGTGCAACAACGGTGCAATTTGAAAGGGAATGTCATTTTGAAAACTGTCAGTGACAATATTGCCAACTATATATCATGGAAACTATGAGTACTACATGTTCAGACATGCAGTAATTGGGGTACATAGTAATGAGTACATAGGTCTGTGAAAAATGTAAATTCACCTTAGTTATTGACTGAACCTTATAGCTTTAGCTTCCATCAACCAATCAAAAACACTTATCCAATTCGTCATTTTTCACCAAACAAGATCTTTTTCTGATGAATCCTTGATGTGCTGCAGATTCATTTTCTTTACATTTTCAAAAATAGATGTTAGATTTGAAGGGGGTATTCAAAAGTTTTTTGCCACATCTATTTTTCTCTTCCCCTCATCAATGACTTGGAAAATTGCTAACTTTGTCCGAAAATTTATTTTTGGAGCACTATGGTTAATTACAATAAAAATGAATAAGGAGAAACCTCCTTATAACCATAAAAATTAATAAAGAAGTACACAAATACACAATGGTTTAGGGTAAATTACTCCATGCCATGGACCAAACACTCACACAATCTCACACACTCCGGATTTAGGGGAAATACTCCATGCCAGGGGCCCTTGTTTACACATGCACGAATCACACAAGCAAATAAACCAAAACTGTATTTCTTTTTTAAAAAGAATGCATAGATATGTATTTCGGAGTCAATGATTCCATCCTCAGTAGGCCGATTGTAAAGATGATGAAATGCGGGAAGAGGAGAGTATATATACACCCGGGACAGTAGGGAGGAGAAGAAATGTAAGGGAGGGGAAGAAATGGCTTACATTGTCGTAATGAGGGAATTCGAAAGTCTGTTGGAATGACCATTGCAAGAAAGGGAAAGCAAAGTAGAGTCTACTATAGGACCTGTCTCTTGATTGAGTGTAATGTCTTTGTTTTTGAAAATGGCTAAACTTTTGGCCACATCTAAAAGATAGTTACTGGAAATGGGTTTAAGTAATTTAAGGTTATCTAAGGAAGTGGAGTGTTGTGTGTGAAGGATGTGCATTGCTATGCATGATTTTTCAATAGCTTTTTAAAAGATCTCATTGAATTCATGAATGTTACAACTTTATGCATCCATATTCAGCCCTAAGGCATCTCAAAAAGATTGATTGTCCAAAAATTTGGTGAATGTTATACCCTAGTTTAAATCCTGCCCTTTGCAGAATTTTTTCAGCTTAAGCCCACATTTAATTATGATTTAGTGTTTTCTGTGTGAAATGATTTTTATACTTTCATAATACATAATAATCATATTATGAAATTGTCTGGTTGTGACTGCCTATTTATTATTAACCAAAAACGTTTATTTTCATATTTTTAATGCTTCATTTTAGACCTTGATGGACTTGGGAGTACTCAGCAGGGGGGACAGCTTCTTTCAGATTTCCAAAGACTAGAAAGGGCTACCAGCCATTCAGACACCAGCCTTGAAATCGAAGCTGGTAATTAAACATTTTTGGTTTATGTAAGAATTGATTGAAAAACTCTGTATTTACTTTTGCAGAGAAAATATTAAGAATGAGGAATGATAGGGTGGATTATGAGTGAGGATTAACTAAGAAAGATAAGGTAAGTCAGTGGAAGCATGCACAACTGAGACAATTGGGTTGTTAACATGGGGTGCATGAGAAAGGGGAGGCAACTAAGGGGATATGCTGTACAGAGGAACAGTTGTGGACCCTAAATTGGTTTGTAAAATGTTCCAGTTTTGGTTTGGGATGATTTATCTGTTAAAATGACTTTTGGTTAGTTGACTTGGTGTGGTAATGTGAGGAGAATTTGGCACCAAGGACATGGTTATATGTGCTTGTCATGAATCTTTTATAACACATACAGTACACCCTTGTTAACATGAACTTGGTTAACATGAACACTTTGTTTCCATGAATAAATGTTTTCCTTGGTCCTGAATATATTGATTAATGTATGCAAGTTGGCTGGTTGAGACAAAATTTGCTTAAGATAAACTTCGAAAAAAATTCGGGAACCAAGAACTCGAGAAATTGGTTAACACGAAAACTTTTTTGGTCAAATGTATTTTAGAGCCATAAGACTTTGTTTCCGATGTGTAGAGATGTTGGTTGTGTAAAAAGTTCAATACATAGATACAGTAGGATTCTAAGAAGGGTGATTCAGCAACTGCCTTCATTCCTAGCTCTACATATCTTTGACCCTTCAGTCATCTTGAATCTTTCATGAGAGCTTCAAACAGGGAAAGATGTTATAAACAGTAAATTTTTTGTTGAATAGATAACCAAGGAAGATAGGAAATTATTTTGTCTGATACCATCATTCACGTCAAACAACGGTGTTTGTTGATGCGGTAGCTAATCTAATGAGGATATATGGTTGCAAACTGCTCAAATTTGCAAAGTACTGAGAGCTTGCAGCGCTTCTGCACAGTTTACCACACCTGCGAGAGAAAAATCCCCAGCCAGGCAATTCCATCTTTGTCATCTGTTTCTTTCCATGTCAACGAAGAAGTGATATTTATCAGAATGACCATAGCTCCCGATGTTGAAATAGCGAAAAACCTGGATCTCTCCATCTTCCTCTGCTAGCGAATAGTTTTGTGTGTAAGTGTTCAACCATATAAATGGGTAGCACAGGCTGCAGAAGAAGACAAACTTCAGTTACTCTGATAATAAAAATGAAAATACTTGAGGAATTGAAAATGGGTATTTTTTCAAAAACATAATTACAGAAAAATATAAAATTCCTGAGTTGACACTTTCCACAGTTATGAAAAATAAAGAGACGATCGACCAATCTGTAGCTGTAGGATTGACAATGAACGAAAAGCAAATGCCTGCGTGATTTAGATTTAGAAGAAAAGTTGTTAGAATGGTATCAACATTAGATCATCAATAGTCAGAATTTCTGAACCTCTCATTGAATATAAAAATTTGACTGTTCAAGTGGATGGCTTTGGAGGTTCCAGAAAGGCATGGAATCACTTCACATGTTATTTGTGGTGAATCTAATAAAGTGGATGAAATAGGTGTGAACAAATGGTTTCAGAATTTTTAAATCCTTAAGAGCTCACATTCTGATCTGGACATTTTCAATTTGGATTGGACGGGAGTTTTCTTCTATCTGTTATCAGATCATTTATTTGACCTCAAACATGTTAAGTGTCATGGCATCAGCAATGAGTTACCTGCTAGTCGTTTGATGCAATGCCAATGGCACAGAATAATCAAAATTGGAAAATCCAAGAACCTAAGATGTGTAAATAAATTTGTCTTCATTTGCCATGTGAATACAACCACCACAAGTAAGCTTGCATCGATACTACTTCATTTTGAAAATGAATCATTGGATTCCAAAGGAAGATGACCACAAAATCAGTGGGTATTACTATGGACAACTGTGTAGCACATAAAATTGATGAGCTGGAATTGTTGAACATGAAGGTAATAATTTTTCTGTCTAATATCATAAATAGAGTTTTTCAAAGGATCCTACAATCTAAGTCTTGTAAAAGCTACATTTCAAGGGGTAAAAAATAGAATGTTCTGCAATCCATGCAAGCAATATTAGCTTTGTGGTATTGTATGAATGCTGAAACTATTAAAAATTGTTTCAGAAAGACGAGATCTGACTTAGACATTCCGCCATAGATTGAAATGAATGTAACTGAGGAATCTGAAGAGTGGCAGGCAATACTATACATACTATTGCCACCTTCAAACGTCACATTTCATGACTTTTCTTTAGTTGACAATAATAGCGTTACTTATGCTCCTCAAGATACACTTCATGAATCTTCTGACAGTGGTGAAGCCAAGGAATTACAACGACCTTCAAGAGATTAAGTGAGTGCACTGTCTGTTATTTATCGCTTTGCAGATGCAACAAAATTGGACCCCTTATTCATTCACTCCTTTGAGAAAATAACATACAACTGCATTAAATGCACTCACCCAAATATGAGGCAACATATAATAAGAGATTTTTTTCAAAGCATCTTCTGGAGACTAGAGAAAAAGTTTGATTACTATTAATTCTTGTGATTGTCGAGTATTATCAGGAATGCATTTTTTCTAGCTTTGTTTAGTTTTTATGAAGAAAACAATAATATAAGTAGATACACTATTTACATATTATATCAGGGGTGGCTAACCGATGGCTTTGGGGCCGCATGCGGTTCTTTGAGAGTTGATATGAGGCTCTTTGAAACTTAGGCTGCCCTACATTTACCGTAATTTTCTGATTATAATGTGCAAGGGAACTTTTGAAGTCAATGATTGCCAGAAGTTCCACTAAATAAAAGAGTACCATATATACTCTGGTATAGGTCGAGGTTTTAAGACCAAATTTTTAGCGAAAAACTCGGGAGCCGACTTATACACGAGAAATATTTTTGATAGGTTTAAACCCATAACTTTATTTGCCCTGTGGTTATTAAAATTTGATGGAATTTACACTCTTGTTATACTATAACTGTATCAATAACTATCGAATATTTAAATACTGATGTGCAGAAAGAATAAATTACTATATAATTTGAAGATCCTAAGTTGACCTTTGATGCTTTGCAAATAATTATGCAATTTTGGTAATTCTAATGTTCGGTAACTCGATGGTGGCAAGACAAAACTGGTAGCAAGGCAGATGCGCAATATGGTAACTATAGCATAGAAATAAAAAACACCTCATCGGTGATTCGCAGAAAGGAAATGCCTACCTCGAAGCATCGCAGATAAATGGAGGGAAGGTGGAAAACCAGAAGACAAACTTAAATATAAGATTGCAAGGTTAATGAAACAACATAGGTAAGGGGAGACATGTAATATTCTTTATTGTAATGTCGGCGATGCTAGTGTCGCTTTGTTTACCTTTTGCATCCTTTCCTTCCACGTTCACATTTGCCCTCACCGAGATATTGTACTGCACACTCATACCTGCATATTACGGATATTTGAAACTTACGAAATATTATGCTTCCCCATAGGGTTGGGTTGGTTATGGGTTGTCTTGGTTTTCCTTCCATATTCATATTTGCACTTTCCAAGGGGTAGGTTCCTCCATTCCTCTTCCAAAAACATGCAAAACACAGATTTCCTAGGACCACGTAGTACATCTTTCCGCTGCTTTATCGTCAATTTCGATGCCACCTATCCCCCGTGGTCAGTTTCATTCCCTGTTCTCCTTTACA
Organism: Tanypteryx hageni; assembly: GCA_028673005.1. Classification (NCBI taxonomy): domain Eukaryota; kingdom Metazoa; phylum Arthropoda; class Insecta; order Odonata; family Petaluridae; genus Tanypteryx; species Tanypteryx hageni. The sequence continues at coordinate 43,649,112 of CM054120.1, forward strand.
AAGATGAGCACTGGGATGGAATATGAAGTCGATCCCAAGTCATTCGTTCTATTAAAAGGCGTATACAATGTGATGACTTTTGCAATGGTGCTGTGAGAGACATCGGACTGCTTTGCTGCTACGTTGACACAATGTAGTTATATTGGACTAAAGGGAACTTAAGGTGGAACTTAATAGATCAGCACGTATTGAATAACAAAACAATTTGTTCTACTTCACCTGAAAATCTGGAGTCGACTTGTACACGAGATATACAAAAAACAAAATTTTTATGAAAAAGTCAGTGGTCGACCTATACACGAGATTGACTTATACACAAGTACATATGGTAATTCTCTTATTATTATTATTATAAGCAACTGCAGCTTCATTATCTGTTATTTATATTTTATTAGCTCATCAAATGTTGCTGCGACTCTTCGATGGTGTCCATTTCAGTATTGTGATTCCTGCTCGGGTCCAGGTTGGCAACCCCTGTATTATAAGATAGCTATTTTTCTTGTTTTGTTGTGTAATAAACTCTTATATGAATTTATTTAGTATAATTTATTTTAAATTTAATGTTAAGTTAATTAATTAATTAATTAATATTAGTCCAAATTATGCATTTGTGGCAGTTTTCATAATAATAGAAATTTATTTAACATGAACTGGATACCCTATTTACATATTTCATATGAATTTACATATATTTAAGCAGAAAACTGTAATATTTTTATTGATTTTTCTACATAATTCGGTTACCATGAACTCGGTTTACATGAACACGTGATTTTATTCTTCCTTGGAGTTTGTGTTAACGAAGGTTTACTATAATTGGGAAAAACCTGTTTACATAAAATACATTATTATTATTGTTATTATTATTATTATGATTTGAGGAAATGATCTGAAGATGATGACATTATGAAGTATTCAACCTTGTTGTGGCTATTGGAGTTACCTGTGACAAGTATTTTAAAAATACACCACCTTTTTGAACTTCGTGAATAATTGGTTCCGGAAAATTGACACAGAATGCAAATTCGCGAAGTGCAAGTCATATTTCCCATAAGACGCAAAGTTATAATGTGAGTAGGGTTCCCAGTCAACCGAATGAAATTAATTATTTTATCATCAATAATGCAGTTTAACAGAAAATAAAAGAAAACAACAGCAAATGAAAACCTAGCATTATAAAGTGATTACACTTCTTTCTGCGCTTGTGCACATTTTCGCGTACACTTTTCGATCTTCTTTTGTTCTTTCTAAGAAAAATGCTTCAATTTAAATTGATGAATACTGAAATGTAAAATATGTTGATGTTATTGGGGATGCAAAGTTAAAATTTGATGAGCACATTAACTATGTGAGTAAAACAAATGCTGAAAAGTTAGGATTCATTCCCAGGGCAAATTCATTTCTGATGCCCCAGGATATAAAATGGGAAAACCTCATTTTCATTATTGTACTACAGTATTGTACTTAGCAACTCAAACAAAATAAAACACTTCAAATTCTTCTGAATAGTGCCATGAGAATTATATTAAAATGTGATAAGTACACAAGTGTTGATACAATGTTAGAAACACTGGATGTCTCTCAAATGCTGGACTCGAAGGTTTTAATGTTTATTCACAAAATAAAGCATGGCTTAATGCCCAAATATTTTGATGATATACTTACTCTTAACAGTGATATTCATGGCCATTACACAAGGATAAAGTCCAATTATCATATTCCTTTAGTTAATAAATCCATGTCTCAAAACTTGTTATTTTTTAAAGGAATTAAGTTGTATAATGGTCCAAACCAGGGGTTTCAAACTCAGGCCCCATGAAGGTCCTCCACCAAACCTGTGGGCCGCATTAAGATACTAGGTCATTTCTGCAGGTCACAAACTTTCCTAATTCTCACACCATTTCATATTCTTTGGACATTCATTCTCCCCTTCCACAAGGAAGAAATCACTTCAACCCTATGATGCGACCCATTCATTGCAAGAATGCTAGTTTTGGCATCTAGGATTAGGTTCTTTTGACACAAAAAACACACTGGCAGCAGGACAAACATACTTAGTACTCCACCTGTGCAGAATTTTTATAAATCTGAATGAGCAATAAAATGCGTATATTTTAACCCTCGAGCAGGCACACCCTTTTCTGTCACATGTCCGGGCGCACTGTGTACTTTGTCCATGGCGTATTTTTTACAAAATAATTCTTGTGTTTGAAGGAATTATTGGTTTATATTTATTAAAATGATGTTTTATTTCTCATAACTATAACACTCAATGGTAATTCTTGATTAAACATAAATTGAATTACAATTAAAATAATTTAATATTATAACAAATCTTAGTATCCGTTGTAAAATTGCCATTATTAATCTGAAGTATTGTCTTCAGCATTAAATGTATGACAAATATATGTCGCTTTGACATACTTCTTGCAAGAAAATATTGCAAGAATCACTTTTAACGGTTTTGCCTAATAGATGATGAAGCAGCACTTTGGAATGTGACACCTTTATCAAAAAAACAAAACAAAAAACAAAATAAGATTGTACACATGCATTGCATGAATAGGTACTGCTAAATAAAGGCTATTATTATTATGATATATTTATATTTCTAGGTCTAAAATTATCTCGCCGTGTGCTAACATGCTGCTGGGATTCAATGTATATGGTCCTTTCGTCACTTTTGAGTGAATCTGGCCAGCTAGGAGTTACTGCCAGTATTGGTCTTCTGCTAGGTACTGAAATGGCTAGGGATGAACACCGCCGTGCCAGAGATGCTATTGTAACAAGCTTGGAAGGCCTGCAGAAAGCAGCCAGACTGAGCAACATATTAGGTGAGATAACTGTTAGTCACATTATTCATAAGTCTTTATGTATGTGTGATTCAAAGTGTAAATATATTATGGTCTTCTCTCTTTTCAATTTACATTCATTTTTTCTTATGTAGTTGTCTTATTTTATGACGAATTCTTTTGTCTGATTAACTTGAAAATTTATATCAATACTAGTGTAATTTGCCCATTAAGTATGGCAAGTATGTATAAATTAAGTATTATGTTAAAATAAAATTTAAATAAAATATTAATGAAACCAATTTTTATATGCACTAAAAAGTAACCAATAAATGTAAAATCCACGTAATTGAATGTTCCAGAAAGTAAAAGCAGATATGGGTATATAAAATTTTTGTGGTAAGGAAATATTAATCAAGATTTATTTGTTAAACATAATAATTAATTCTATGAGAATTTGGTTTTATAAATAAGTAACCTAACTCATAATAACTGCAACTTATATTATACTATGAATAACCCCAGTTACAACACTACTAATTGCAGTGAAATCCCTTATTTACACTTTTCTAGGGACCTGGGAAAAAAGTGTAAATTGTGGGAAAGTGTAAATTGAGGGAAAAGGAAAAATATCTAAACTGATTTTACTTTAAAACTCGCTCATTTGTTACAGTAAGACTAACAATAAAATCAGTGTTAAAAGAGCTAACTTTATAAAGAGTATATCTATTTATTCATTTACTTAATCAGCACAATTTTTTAATAATAATAATATTAAAATATGTGCCGAATTAAAATGCTAGTATGTATAGTGTGCTTGTGTTTCCATTACATTCCCCACATTACATTTGTCTGGAAAATTATACATAGATGTAGGTGTATTTACTTCAGGAACATCATACTTTTTCGAAGCTTGAATATTGTTCGTTTTTTCCTCTTGAGCTATGACTATTTTAAAATTCATTAACACTCATTAACACAATACCAATGAATAATGGGATATTTATTTTAGTTACTGTCATATTATTTATTGTAACCAAGGTATTGTTTAACCTTAAAAATAGCTTTGAAATTAAATGAATATGTGGATAGATGCGATGCGAAATCATAATCCCAGTCAATCATACACACACAACAAGAGAATTAATCTGCTTTGATAGTTCAGTGGTAGAATAACTGCCTGGCAAGTGGAAGACTCGGGTTCGATTCCCGGTCATAGCAGAATTTGTTCTCGTTTCAAAATTAACCATGCACAATTACACGAAACTGCCAGCATTAAAAATCACCTAGATGGCAAAAGATTTTCACACAAAAATACATCCAATTTTTGTGTTAAAAACAAATTTTTGGACCGATATGAAGCTGCTAGCTCGAGTATGTTGCCATTCATCAGAGCTCAGAGATACCACCCAAAAGGTGAATGGTGCTGCTGCCATCTCTGAATTTTGAGGTGAAGTTTTTATTGCCACTGTTCCACACAGATAATGTCTTATATTAGTAGTGATTGCTCTAAGTTTTGTTTTCTCCTTTGGATTAGAATTTGAGTGTGGAAAGCAATAGAATGACGGTCTTGTTTTGAATTACTTTTTCACCGGTTTTCCTGGGAGTTTCATCTCAGTGATTTGTCTCTTGGACTCAGGCTCAAAATGTAGAACCCAAGTTTTGTTGCAAGTCACAATATGAGCAAAAAAGCCTCATTTTCAATCGATTAGTGATATTTCAGTAATCGGCAAATTCTGAGTCTTTCAGCCTTATGGTCAGCCATCAACATCCTTGGTACCCATCTTGCACATGTTTTTTGGAAATGAACTGTCCCAACACTAACCAAAAACGTCTCTGCAATTTCCCCAATATTTACCTTTCGATTTTCGTTCAATATGATATTGAAGCTGTGGAGTGGAGACTTAAACTTGTCTGCCGGAATGTTGTTCTTCATTGACACTTTTTCAACCTTCTTTAAATCTTTGAATTCACATGTTCACACTGTTTATAATCCGGTTCTTTGGTTCCGATCGTTATTTTAATAAAAAACAAAGAGTGGAAAGATGCACTCGTCATGCATGCCTGCATACATGCAAGGCAGAGGCATTCTTTATGATTTATTCAATCACGTCAAAAAAGATAAATATTAATGGCTTATTATAATATCTACGAACTGAAATGCCAGTAGTGATGCCAAGGAATTGTCGAATTTGTGATTCATCGACTAATTTTCTAATCAATTGTAATTAATAAAACGATTGACAATTATTTCAAATTTACCTCACTGGAATAGTAGTAATGTAATTTTCATGTTCACGTTCATTTCTTCGTCGTAAATTACCCATTTCTCTTCACTTACGAACGCTGTCTAAAAGTAAAAAATAGTCGTATTTACATTCATTTCTTCATCGTAGATTATCCATTTTCTTAATGTTGCGTGCTCACAAAATAAAATAAAATAAATTAGGTATTTACAGTAGATATTGTTTACATCAGTGGTCACGAAGATTGTTTTCGTTGACAACAAATAAAAAATGGGTCCAAAGTGAATTACGACTTTCTCGTTTGATTTTCTTGAAATCGGCTACTCCTTCGATAAAAATTTTCTGAACAAAACATATGCTATTTGATTAGTTCTACGAAGTTCTCTATAGACTTTTTCATTATAAGTTATATTCTATGAAATATAAAGAAAGGATCATTTTTGTCACCTGTAAAATGGCACTCCCAATTAGGTCACGTAAATTATTTATATAATATTCTTAGTTTCTTTGGCCTTGTGTCCTAAATACCAAATTTCATCAACATCCATCCAGTAGTTTCTGCGTAGTTTCGCAAACAAAATTTGCCCATCTTAATTCGGAGTCAGCAACGTCAGTGTTTTCTTTAATCACAAAGCTCGTAATTAGAGAACTATTTTCAAACGTCTGGTTCCTCTTGTGAGATTCTGTTGTCTTGTGTCGTTTGAGATCTTTTAGGCCTTCTTTTGATATGTTGAAATCAGAATTACAGGCAGTGCATGTTGCCGAGAAATCCGTTTTTCCTTTTATTAACCACTTTAATTTCTTTTCCCACTCAACCTTGTATTTCTCTCTATACAAAGACCTATTAATCAAAGAATTGTATTTTTTATTCATACTTTTATTTATTTGAGGGATAGAATAACTCAGTAAAAGTATTCGTTTAGAAATATTAGTGAAATACGATATTAATTTTTACAATGCCAGTCAATACTATGGAGTAGTATCAAATACATAGTCTCATTTCTAGCCGTGTGCCAGGAAGCAACGTGACGTGATTCATGGGTCATACTGGAATCCCCTTAAGTGCTGCAATCGACTGAATTTGTGACGACATTGTGATCGCACTATATAGTTCCTTAAAAAGGCCATGGTGGCTAATTGTAAATCTAGTGAATCAATTTGGCAATATTGCTGATTCTAGTGACTGGCTGTACGTGCAGTGTATAAATTCATTCATACAAATACTAAAAAGAGAATTAAAGAAAAAATATAAATATTCCTTTGATTGCCATGTGGTTCTACAGCTTAGCAAGTATGTGCACTTTCAAATTATATTCGTACGTACTCACGAAACAATTTCACCGAACCGTATATTGGTAACACAATTCATATTATTTGTATATAATATTAATTATCTCAGAATTTTTTAGTAGTTTATGTACTTTTTATGTAAACAGCTCAGGTAAGAACCAAGTTTTACTTTATAAATAAATATCCGTGAATTATGGAAATGTCTCAGTTTTTCATTAAAAAATCCATGAAAACGGATATAAGAGACGGAAACAGCAGCCCTGCACTATATGTAACTATTGTGAAGCTAAAATTTCCTGTGGTGTATCAAAAAGCACTTCTAACCTAACAGAACTGAAACCGAGAGCCGGGATCAGATTAATATAACTGGAACTGGGAAAAAGTGGAACCGTCCCATCCCTAGTTTTGTCTTTACTTCAGTGCTGGAAAACGTTATGCATAATGTAATGAAATAACAGAATTATTTTGGATTAACGTAACGAAAAACATTAAATTTTTCAAATATCTGTAACGGAAAACGTAACCAAAATGAAAAATAAATTTCATTATTTTGTTAACAGATGGTAAAGGGTTATGTTCTAGTGGCATTTGTCCCAGGTGGCGTGTCTTAAGCAAGGGAAAGTGGCCTAAAATACCTTGCCCCGGTCTTGCTTTTCCCTCGCTGGGCCAGTTTTGCAGCCTTGTCGTGAAAGAACTGCTATCCTGACCACTACCGATTGTCCTTTGGGTTTTCCATCCATTTGTGAAAAGAAAGGTTTCCTGGTGTTAATCCTTCTCCAGGAAGCATGAGATAAGGAGCGTGGAGGATGAGGAAGGAACCTTCAATAAAAGTGCCGCTTGTAGTTAAGGGCTGCTACTATTCCTTATCCTCCCCCACAGTGCCTCATACTTCGAAAACATTCTTTTAGATATTACACCGGAGTGGGTTTTTCCTCTTTTAAAGGTCGATGCTCTTCAAGTTCCAATCCAATCATCCCTCCCAATCTCAAATTCTATCCACTGTTCGTCAGTCTAACTTAACAAGGTATTTGAGAAAGGCCGAAGTGAATCTACAATTCGAACATGTTGTCATTGTTTGTTAGAGGTCAGTAGTGCTTCATATCTATTATTATTATGAGACATTTATAATAACAGTGGATAGTCATTGTTCCCTGGAAATGAAGACTAATCAGAGCTTAATACAATTTCAGTTTATTTCAAATTACCGAATACGGTCACAGGGAGACTTTTCGCCAGCTGTAAGAGAAACGAAGTTCATTCAGTGTTGAAGAAATGTCTCATTTTCATACATATTTCAAGTTTATATTTTGTTTAGTACTAATTAAAATCAAGTAATTTAGTGTGGCGGCTTTCTTCATCATTATACATACATACCATTGGGTACAGGGTTCAGATATGAAGATAGCAATGTCCACCATCTGCATAGGAGGGATTATCTGATTTTAAAATGAATTAGGTTAAACTCAGCAGCACCTTTT